>BSBM01000627.1:1268982-1903474 GCA_027924585.1 Larix kaempferi
ATTACTTCAGGACCAAGTAATGTCCTATCCTCTAGTATATCCCAACTTAGGGGAGTCCTACAAGGTCTCCCATAGAGAAATTCAAAAGGAGCCATCTGAATAGAACTCTGATAACTGTTGTTGTATGCAAATTATACTAAGGGTAGATATTCTTCCCACTTCTTCTGTTGATCCATTACATACATTCTCAGCATGTCCTCCAATACTTGGTTCACTCTTTCCGTTTGTCCATCCGTTTCAGGGTGGTAGGCGGTGCTAAAGTTAAGTTGAGTACCAAGAGCTTATTGAAAGCTTGTCCAAAACCTTCTAGTAAATACTGATCCTCTATCAGAAATAATTTTCTTTGGAATTCCATGTAGTCTTACTACTTCGTTAATGAAAACTCGGGCTATCTCCGGAGCTTGATACGTATTCTTAATCGACAGGAAATGCGCACTCTTGGTAAGAGTGTCAACGACCACAAAAATTGTGTCGTGTCTCCTGTTGGTTAAGGGTAACCCAACTATAAAATCCATAGAAATAACCTCCCATTTTGATTCTGGGATTGCATGTGGTTGCAGTAATCCGGCTGGGTGTCGATGTTCCGCCTTTACCATCTGGCACTCCATACACCTCGCCACAAAACTTACCACATCCCTCTTCATACCATGCCAAAAGAACAAAGGTTTCAAATCCGCGTACATCTTTTTTATTCCAGGATGCGCTCTATAGACGGCTCGGTGAGCCTCGGACAGTATTAAACCTCGAATTTCTTCATTATCAGGAACATACATGCGACGGTTATACCGTAATAAACCATCCATGTCCAAAGAGTACCCTTCAAACTTGGGTATCCTCATCTGTTCATTCTCCAACTCAGCTTTTACTTCATTATACCATGTGTCCTTCTGTTGTAGTGTCAAGATCTTTTCTCTTAAGTTGGTCTTTAATGGTATGACAGAGAATATCCTAGGTCTACGACTAAGTGCATCTGCCACTTTGTTCAAGGTCCCTTTCACATACGTTATGTCGAAATCGTACTCACTGAGTACTTCCGACCATCTTCTCTGTCTTGCATTAAGGTCACTTTGGGTGAAGATGTGTTGTAACCCACAATGGTCAGTCTTTAATTCAAACTTTCTCCCTACCAGATAGTGTCTCCATAGCTTCAAAGCATGCATCACCGCAGTCATCTCCATATCATGGGTCGCATAGTTCTCTTCATGCGGCCTAAGTCTTCTGGATGTGTACGCAATTACTCTCCCATCTTGCATCAATACACAACCAACACCATCCTTTGAAGCATCCGTGCATACCAAGAAATCTTTATCCATATCGGGAACTTTTAGGATTGGTGCCGTAGTCAGTAATTCTTTTAGTTTAGCAAAGGCCTCTTCGCATTTCTCCGTCCAAATGAAAGGACGGTTCTTCTTTTGCAATTCAGTAATAGGTCCCGCTACTTTAGAGAAGCCTTCCACAAAACGTCTATAATACCCGGCAAGCCCCATAAAGCTTCGTACCTCATGTACATTTGTGGGTGCCGGCCAATCCCAAATGGCTTCAATCTTGGCTGGATCTACAGCTATCCCTTCGCCGGATATAATGTGTCCAAGATAATGAATCTCCTTCTGGAAGAATGAACACTTTGATAATTTTCCATAAAGGTGATTTTCTCTTAAACATTTTAAGACTATCCTCAGGTGTTCCTCATGTTCTTCCGGTGTTCTTGAATAAATCAGAACGTCGTCTAAGAACACCTGTACAAACTTGTCAAGGTGTTGTCGAAACACACCGTTCATCAGGTTCATGAATACACTGGGTGCATTTGTTAAGCCGAAAGGTACTACGACAAATTCGTAGTGTCCAAATCTATTTTTAAATGCTGTCTTGGGGATATCTTCATCCTTGATCCTCAACTGATGGTATCCCGACCTTAGGTCGATTTTTGAGAATACCGTCGCACCCTTCATCTGATCAAAGAGGTCATCTATTCTGGGTAGGGGATACTGATTTCTTACGGTCGCCTTGTTCAATTGATGGTAGTCAATGCACAAGCGCCAAGAACCATCCTTCTTCTTCACAAAAATAACAGGTGCTCCCCAAGGAGACACACTGGGTCTGATCAGTCCTAAATCTAACAACTCTTGTAGTTGAATTTGCAATTCCTTCAATTCAGGTACAGACATTCGGTAAGGAGTCCTAGCTATGGGTTCGGTTCCAGGTTTCAGTTCTATGGTGAAATCCAGTTCACGTTGTGGTGGTAGGCCAGGTAATGCATCAGGAAACACATCCATGAATTCTGAGAACAAGGGATGATTAATTACTTCTACCTTATCTCCTTCCTTGTTCATTGCAATCACCGCATACAGTTGGCACCCTTTCCTCATGCTTTTCTTAAGTTGCATGGCCGATATCATTCTTAAGGAAACCTTCTTCTTCTTCCCTGTTATCATTCTCTTGTAACCTTCATCGTCGATGAAAGTTAGTTCCTTACTTCGGCAATCCATCACCGCTGAGTGTGCTTCCAGCCAATCCATCCCCAGAATTAGATCATATGTACCCAATTCCGTAACATAAAAGGATATTCTAGAAGAACATACTCCTAGGTCGACTTCGCAGTTTTCTACCTTAAGACTCACACTCTGGACACTACCGGATGCCATCTCGACAGTGTCGAAATCATCTTGACTTATTGCCATCATTTTATTATTTTCTACAACTTTTAAGGAAATAAAACTTTCAGTAGCTCCAGGGTCTATAAGCAAGGAAAATACATTACCATGTATCTTACCAGTAGTCTCGAGGACGGTGGACTGATGTTCAGCTTGGCGGTTGTTGACGGCAGCGTGTATACGATGCGCTCGTCGTAGATCGGCTGCGGTAGTTTGTTGCGGTGCTTGGGTTCTTTGGTTTCCCCGGTCCTGCTGAGGACATTCGCTTTGGAAGTGTGGTCCTCCACACCTCCAACATCCTGCTTTGGGCCCTCTTGTTTTGTTTCTAGCTGGTGCATCATTTCTTCTTGGTCCAAACTGCGCCGGTTTTTAAAAAGGCTTTGCATGATCATTCCGTGGTGGCGGTCGGTATGTTGTTCTATCATCTCTGTTAGACCCTCCGTTGAAAGGTCTCCTCCCAAAATTCTTATTCCCATACTGATGTTTGGGTGCATGTGAAGGTTGACTTCCTCGGTCTGTGTTTGTAAAGTTCTTATTTTGCAGCATCTTGCCGGGAAGCTCTTCTTCCGCTATGAGGGCCTTCTGGACCGCATCGTGCAAAGTAGAAGGTGTCAGAATACGAACCTTGTCTCGTATGACTGGGTTTAATCCGTAGATGAACTTATTGACTTTTAGTTTCTCCGTGGCAACATGGGGTGCATATCTTAGTAACTCCATAAAACGGATTTCGTACTCTTGTATTGTCCGTAGTCCTTGTTTTAGTGCATGGAAATCATTCAGCTGTCGCTCAATGAATTCGTCTGATAGGTAATGCTGACGGAAATGTTCATCGAACAATTCCCACGATATCTCCTCAAGCTCTAGACCTAGCTGAGGTCGCAAGGTCTTCCACCAAAGAAGGGCTTCCCCCTTCAGTTGTAGTATTGCCATCCGTACCTTCATGTTAGACGTGTAGTCTCTCAAAGAAAAACACATGGCCATGTTTTCTAGCCATGCCTCAGCGGCAGTCCCCTCAGTGGAACCCCAAAATTGAGGAAACTTCACCTTTTCTAACTCTCGGTGTATGTTGACCGGAGGTGGCGCCTGTGGTACAGCAGTGACTTGAGAACCAACGTTCTCGCGGTCAAGTCGTGTCATCAATGCTTCTGTCATTCTGTGGTAGTTCCTCATCATTGTCATCACCTCGTCCGCAGGTAGGTTAATGGTTTCCTCCGCTCTCGGAGGGTTATTCACAGGGGTTGTTGGGGTTGACGGGCGTGCAGCTCGTCCTCGTCCCCTTCCGACTCTACCCTGGCGAGTTCTTCGATCCATGATGAAGTCTGTGCAGATGTAAAAAAAAAAATAAAGTTTATTAGTCAACTAAACATCATAAATTGTTTTGCGCGGAATTATCTAGGTCCGAACTAAGTTCGACCTTGCTCTGATACCAAATGTAAGGTCTGTCCAAATGAGCAAGTAAATTTTTTTTTTTTTTTTTTTTTTTTTTTTATTCCAAGGAAATTTCACTAAAGCTAACTATAACTTATAGATCCTTAGACGTGAGACGCGTAACACTAACCGACGATCTATGAAGACCTTTTCCCTCTCATTGAACATAGTACAATTATCCTCATGATGCATTATATATACCTATTGTTAAACACTCCATAGAATTATAATGACGCATCTGAAATATCTTCTTATTCATTAATATACCCACAATTTGACTTTTGACTTTCCACCTAATCATTGTAATACAAAAATATAAACCTACATATTATGCCTCATCAATCTTCTTTTCTTTTCATCAGCGATAACCTATAACTTACTTGTAATCATTTTCAAGCTAAGTACTTATAATTTAAACGCAATACCTTCCAAAACAAATTAATTATGATTTAATCACGTTATAATTCTAACAAAATATTAATAATTTAATAATAAAGCATTCCTACACTTTTAGTCTCGCATGTTCCATCTCTTCCCATACTACTCATATTTTCTCATAATAGCATATCAACTTTTTCCTAGTTTTCAATTAGAATACCTAAGTCTCAACCGTTAACATTTTCCACACTAAAATAAAAGCATACTTCCACATAACTTCAACGAAACATATCTGAGGAAAGGCACATTTCTATCCAAATAATAAAACTTTCCACAGTATTTTGTATTGGGAAAACACTCCTATGCTCTTCGTAATAATTACTATAATATAATTTCCTTTAATAACATCATTGAAACATAATTGACAAAATGCACATTTCTATCTAAAAAAAAATAATACTTTCCACAATATTTTGTGTTGGGAAAATACTCCTATGCTCTTCATAATAATATAATGTGATATGTGATATATTTTCTTTTAATAAAATCAATGAAATGAAGTGCACACATCTTCAATGTTCGTGAGCAATTTATTCATGACTAAAGAAAATAGCTTGACGTGGCATCTTATAACTTCAAGTCAACCACAGAAAAAAATGGTAATTCGTAGAGATTAGGCACCAGATCATTTAGAAGATCTGGGACGTGTAGCTAATTTTGGGGCAAGAGAGATTTTTGTCAATAGTATGAAGGGCAGAATGATTTCAAATAACAGTGATCTTCACAAAACCCGGCACCTGATCCGCATTCTTAAATTCAATGGATCGATCCTGGAACAAGAGTGGATTTGCAGAATTTCATAGGGTTGTACATTCAAGATCGAGTCGATTCCAGAGAGATAAGTGATCTAAATTGGGATTGAGATCGGAAGAACCATGGTTTTGATGCTGCCTAAGTATCTCAGGTCGGTTTACTTGAGGACTTCAACAAGTGGAACTCATCCTGTAACGATAAGAGACGGAAGACTACATTATAGAGCATAGTGGTTAGGATCCATCGATTTCAGAAGTTGATTAGCAATATAAACATCCATTGGTAAGAATCGATTTCAATTGGCAATATTATGCTTACCGATTAAAATGAAAACCTCGTGACTCGTATACAAAATCCAACTCTGTAAATAGAAATAGAATCAAACTGCATTGGGTCGAGGATCGAGCTCTGTCATTATAATACAGAGTCGATTTCCTTTGACTAATCGATTTCTACTGTGGCTGTGGTTGTAATCCATACTGTAAATAATAATTAAAAATCAAATGACATTGGATCCAAGATTGAACTCTGTCATTATATTACAGAGTCGATCTGGCTGTGTTGAAATCCACATTGTAAAAATCGTTTGGTATTACATTCAAGATTGATCCCTATCATTAATAATACAGAGCCGACTGAGGTTAAAATCCGCAATGCAAGTAATAAATAAATCGATGGGTATTGGATCGAAGGTCGATCTCTGTCATCAAAATACAGAGTCGACTGTGCATTGAAATCCACAATGCAAGTAATAAATAAATCAATGGGTATTGGATCGAAGGTCGATCTCTGTCATCAAAATACAGAGTCGACTGTGCATTGAAATCCACAATGCAAGTAATAAATAAATCGATGGGTGATGGATCGAACTCTGTCATTTAGAATACAGAGTCGATCTCTGTAAAATTTAACTGCAATGCAATAGAGGATGCAGAGCCGATCTGGACATTCGCTGATAGATCGATCCGGGTCTGAAGATCGAACGTTGCAATAGAAAGTGCAGAGCCGATCTGGATGTAAAAATTAACCTAGAACTCAGCACTTAGATCGCTGATTAAAACTGAAGTGCCTGTATTCTGGTTATCATCATTTAGATTGGTACTGGCTGATCGAACTCTGCCATTAAAAGTGCAGAGCCGATCTGAGTATGATATTAGCATGCTAATTAATACCAGACATTCCGATCTGGACTAAAATGCTAAATCGTGATCCTTCTCAAGTCATAACATATCTCATTTAAATTATAGTAAAATATATTGTGCAAATTCTGAGATTCCAAAATGGGATCTTTAGTAAAAGAAACTAACATATTCAGATTTGTGAAACAGAGATCTAATGCTTTCGACAGTGAGCTAAAAAAAAAATTAGATCTTAGCAAAGAAATAGCATATTCAGAATTATACAGAAATTCTAGATCCATAATGTTTATTCAACATAATTTAAAAATTAAATAATTTCAACAACAAGAACCTGTGATGATGGTGGTCCCGGTAGAAAGGTTGAATTCCGTGTTTGCCGCAGATCCAAATCCACTGTAATAAAAGGAGCTCCAACAGTTGATGCAGATCCAAAGAAGGTCGCGGCTTCAATCTCCTCACGATTCCCGATGGACACCTCGGTTAACCACCCAACCACTCTGGAAGTACTCTTCTTCCTTCCAGACCCCCGAGCTAGTCGGGCCGTAGAGTTCACACACGTATTTCAGAAATCCAGCTTGGGATTCCCCTCCCACCAGGATTTCTTAGCCAAACCTTTAGATAGCAGCAAGTCCTTGAGGCAATTGAAAATTACGACAATCGTCCAAATTATGGGCCCCTTACCCATTCCTTAAGCTTTCCTTATAAAGGAAAATCTCTTGCGACACATGTCGCTTCATGCATAATTAAATATTTTTAATTATTTAATTATTTAAAACACTCACCCATCCAAGTGTCAGTTTCTCAAGGAAGTGCACCTACATCCCTAAGTTTGCTCTAGTTTGTCCCCCAGATATTTTAATCAGCTCCTAGCTTTTAGTTGACTAGGTGTCTAATCTATTTTGCTCCTAAATAATAATTTCTATTATTTTAAATGCTCAACAAAATATAACTATTCATGTGCAAATGTCTTAGCTATTGTTATGCATTTGCTAAGTAATAATCTAGAGTTATTCTCCTAAGTTTTTATGCATTTTAATTTAACAATCAAAATCACTAGGATCACGGTGCCGCGTCGTTGGGATCATGGTTCCTTAATTTTTAATTCTCTGACATGGCACCACTCCGTCGGGTCCAATCATCCAAGATTTCCATTCCTTGGCATGGTACCTCCTCGTTGGGTCCTTGCGTCCATTCTTTCCGTTCTCGATAGGGTACCTCATCGTTGGGCCCTTCTGCCATCATATTTCCGTTTTGACTTGCGGGAACTTTTGTAGGGATTTTAGGAATCGTTACCATCCATCCTCCGTCTACATGTTATCTAGGGGACTAATGGCGCTGAGGAGTGAGTCCGTTCTCACTGCGCGCCCCTCAACTCGTACGTGACCAGCTCCGTCGTGGCCCACCTCGTACGCCCTCACGCATTCCTCTTGAGCAAGCGGATCAATGCTTATCTGCTCATGCGTGGTATTCTCGTCGGAAGTCGACATCGTCGTCGCTTCCCTTGTGTGTGATTTACCCGTACTCTACGACCCTTCAAGTTCCTTTGTGTGTCCGTCAGTGAACCGTCTCACTTGTTCCTACACACACTTCTCACAACAATTTATTAGTAGCACTGTCTTCAATAATCATCGTCTGATTTCTAAATCTAACATTGTTAAACATTTATGATTTATTCAACTTCTTATTTATCTAATCAAATATACATCTCGTCGACAATTACATCATCACCAAACAGCTAGTCGTTAAGCATTATTTATCAGCATAATTTCCATAGTCATAGCTAATCGTTTAACATATGCAATTATTCATTTAACTCAACAATTCAGATACACATACTCAAAAATAAGGTCAAAAGGTTTTTAATTAATGTTTCAATCGGCCGGGTCACTCAGCAGGTGCCCTCAATGTCTACAAAAGTCTAGGGGCACTACAAAACTATGGTTAGGATTGGGTTCCTACCTATTAGCTCACTACACCATAAATAGACACTAAACTAGGATAACTAGGGCAGATAAAGTGAGGAGCAAAGTGATTGAAGAGGCTACCCTAGCAAAACCGTTGTAACATAAGTTAAAGGAGAGGATGATGGGAGGATTGAGAGAAACCATTGAAGAAACCGGTGTTTTGATCAACAAAGGGGGCAAAATGGAGTCACAGAGGGACAATCTAAGAGGGCCTTTCTCATATGTCATTAAGGGGAAAAGGTCTCCCTATCAACCAAGCCCTGCTTAATAAAATGAAAGAACATGCTAGACTTTATTGAATTTTTTTGCTATATTGTTTGTGACTAAATTCGTTCAAAGCTTTAGAAAAGAAAATAATTCTTTGACAAAGGAAGTGTTGTCGCAGCTGAACAGTTTAGGGGCTCTCCATTCTGCTCTAACTGCTAGCTAATTCAGCGCTAATTGGGACTCATTCAGTGTACTGTTTTTGCTGGCTACTCACATCATCCTTAGAAATTGGCAGTTCTATCTTGTAGCTGCTGTTTGTTTTCCCAAATATACTTGAAACTTTGTTGTTTAAGCTACTTCTAGTGCTGAACTAACTACAATAACCATAACACACTATTGGAATACATGTTATCCCATCGATCCTATGCAAACATGAATATTCTCTTAAATTACTTCATGACTCCTTTCATGATCTGAAAATCTGCATAAAAATAGTAAGGTTCAAGTGGTGTAGCAGTTGTTTTTTACAAACCACTTTGGAGTCTAACAGTTTCAACCTCCAACAATATTCCATCCTTCAAGCATATGCTAATCTTTGTCTTCTTTAGCAGTCCATAATATGAAAGCTTTGATTGGCACACAGGATCTGGAATACCTGTGCTTGTGTATGTTGCCTCCACTCTGTTACTTAGGGCATTTGGGGGGGTAACAGGAGCTTCTAGATGCATGTCATGCAAATCGTGATGTTCACGATCATCCTCTTCCTTTCCAGATGTGGAGTCAAAATCAAGAGGAATATCCCATGCAACTTCCTATTCATCCTCATCATTTTCATTAGGGTCCTCTTAGGGTCCTCCAAATGACAGCCCATAATGAATCAATACTACTTGCACAGGTAAATCCTTATACCGTAAGTTAGAGACATCATAACAAACCGCATCAACACATCTTCTTTCACTGGAAACAACAATAAAAATGTTATCACTCATAATGATCCCTTGGAGAAATCAGTCCTAGGTAGGTCTGAGAACATTTAGGGAAGGTGCATCTGTCACTGAAACAATCCTTCTCACTTCCAAGTTAGTCCTTTTCTAACTCAAGGGGGGTGTTCCTATCAGATTTTTGAAATCTGTGAATAAGATTAGCCAGACCCTTTTTTGTTATCCCATTTGGATGGGGCAGACCACAATGAAAATGGAACCCTGATGGATGGCTGAATACTCCACCGAATTCATCGTCAAACCCTCCCATTTGGATGGGGCACAATGAAAATGGAACCCTCATGGATGGCTGAATACTCCACCGAATTCATCGTCAAACCCTTCCATTTGGATGGGGCAGACCACAATGAAAATGGAACCCTCGTGGATGGCTGAATACTCCACTGACTTCATCATTGAACCAAGGCTCCTGTCGGTGGGTAATTTCATTAGGGATTATACTACTATTACCATAAATTCAGTTGGCAATTTCATTATGGATTATCCTGTTGTTACCGTAAATTTGGAATTTAGTAATTTACACTATACCTTGATGTTTAGTTTTCCAGCAAAAAAGATTCCATCCATATTAAGTGCAATGCAATTGAAATACATGACTACAACAATGGAAGCATGAACAAGATTGGGATGAGCACTGCTGCATTCCATTAGCTTCTCAAAACAAAATTACCACCACTATTGGCAGGTAAAGAAGGCCGCAACCTTTGACTTCTCAAAAGTGTAATGACAAAGAAATGGAAAACGTATTAGAAGCATTCATCTGGGAATCTGCTCCAGTTAATAATAAGAAGGATATGACTGAAGATAAGCCATCATCGACTTGCAGATTTTCACATTTTTATAATGTATGGTGGCGAATCAGATTGTTCCACAAAATGTTATAAGGCTTTCAGTTTATTTCGTGGATGAATGTGGAGCAAGTATAGAAATATCTGTACAGTTTCATTTACAACTCAACTATGCATCAATTCTTCCACTTTGAACTTGTTGAACTAGTTATCATAATCTCCCACTCTGAAAAGAATAAGAAGAATTGGTTGAAATAAAGACGAGGGATTGAATACAAACAATATTCTCTAATTACATTATGGTCACTCTTTTAAAAGCATGACATGAAAATTCCATGTTGATTATCTGTAACAAAAAAACATTATGGAAAAGATTCTTGGCGACGAAGAGGAATCTCCTCAGCAGTACATCCATTCTCTGAAGAATGCTTTGAGCTACAGGATAAGAATGATGGTGACAGAACTGCAAATATATATTCAAGTTACACTATTGCAAATGTGAGGATGAACTAAATGCATGAGATGAAACTGGGACAGCTACCATAATGCTTCAAAAGGTAACAATGTTAATAGATGAAGGAAAAAATAATACATGTTACACTAGATGAATTGTCCCCGAGATCTTTGGTCTTATGCAGCAAAAATGTGCCAGAAAGGATTGTAGCAAAACCACACATCTCAGTGACGATTTGAGATGGATCTTGCCTATCCCATTCCTGAAACAACCAAGCAAAATTCTAATCAATTGTTGTGCTTTAGCATTAATAAACAAGCAAAACATAAAAGCATTATGAAATCCTAAACTAAATACCCTTTCATAAATCACATAACTAAAAATCACTATAGGTTGAAATTGATACAACGAACACAAGATAAGATCATATACATCATTACAAATAGTACGTGATGTTAGCAGCAACAATCTTCTTGTTTCCAGTCACCCCAATTTCACAGGGCAAGTTGCTTTATACGTGTCAGGGGATCCAAAAAAGATAGCACAAGCAGAAAGAGACAGTTAAAGAGGCTAACTCATAGATAAAAATATAATAGAACTGGGAGCTTAGGAGGTCATACCACCATATTTGCCTAATTCTTCCTATATGAGTAACTAAGCTCTGACTGGTGAGTAATCTGGTGAGTTCATCCCAAGCTGTACCTACATACTGCATTAATTCTGTTTTAGGTTAGAAAAACATAACCTAAAAAAATGAAACATAATTAACTAGCATGGCAGAGTACACGCATGAAAAACAAGAGGAAATGACAGCTGATCAACCTCATCTGTTGCTGCAGTAGGATGATATTGACACATGGCAAAGCAGATCAAAATTGACATTAATAATC
This sequence comes from Larix kaempferi, assembly GCA_027924585.1. Classification (NCBI taxonomy): domain Eukaryota; kingdom Viridiplantae; phylum Streptophyta; class Pinopsida; order Pinales; family Pinaceae; genus Larix; species Larix kaempferi. The sequence goes on from BSBM01000627.1 coordinate 1,280,696, forward strand.
ATCCAGGGTGAAAAATAGCATAACAGCTGCCACAAGACCATAAAACAGCCACAAAACTTGAAATATGACAGATAACAAGGATTCACTCGAGATGCTGCAAGAGGAAGGAATAAGATGATCATATATGCGAGTAACCACACAGTTTCTAACCATACTTGACAAAAACAAAAGTGATATTCCAATACCTGCCATAACCAAATAATTTGATCACTAGAAGCTCAGTCACAAGGAAACTATGTTTAAGTAAACAAAAATGATCGTTCAAGTAACCAAAAATGATCGTTCAAGTAACCAAAAATGATCATCATGCCCTTGGTCATTTCATACTATGGCAAAAAATTGTGACAATTGATTTACAAGTAGAGCAAATCGATCTCAACCTTTAGACCGGAACACCAATGGCTCCTGGTTTTTTGTGGGCTGCAAAGTCAAAATGAAAAGTTAATATATATATGTATACAAGTTTTGGGACAAACTATAATCCTGTAGGATAATCCTATACACACCCTCTAAGGAGGGTTCCATGAACAAACTAAGCTCCTTCATTTTTGATACTGGAGGCGATTTTGTTTTGTGATGGCGTTAAACATCTCATTAAGCAATTAGTACCAACAATCATAGGAGACGTAAACTGTGGGGACAAATACCTATTTGAAGACATATTTCTAGAGGTTGGCTCTGCTATAACAATCATCATCTTTCACTCATAGGTAGCCCTAATGTGTAGTGAAGGAACCTATATAAATAAAGGGAAAAGTACTCACACAATTCAAAATTTAAAATGCATTGGGACTAAAAATATGATTTGTCCACCCTCATTAAAATGATTATAACTTGGAATCTATAATAATACATTTTGATAATCTGAACACTCAAGGTTAAAGGGGTAATTCTCGGTAGCATTTTGTGACAGCTTGTATAAGACATGGATAATCAATAGCGTTCATGTTCCAATCATGCAATCCATATAGAAAAAGTAGTAATTAAATGAACCCTTAACAACAGGATCATTATTTCAGGCCTATTTAGAGAAGAATGATAATGGGAAAATGGGGTGCTCATTGGAGAACTATCGATACACCATTTTTAGACAGGTCTTACTATACCAAACAATAATGAAATAATGGAATTTCCAGACCATCAAACTCATAATAGCAAGCATAAATTCACCTAGATGTGAGAGCATTTCAATGAAAAGTGAAATGGTAGCACACAAGAAGATACAAGCTATATATTCATTGACCAACAGTTAATGGAGCTTTGTTTCATAGTTTTGGGTAAGTTCTTTGAAGAGTCAACTAGTTGTCCTTCATATGTAGTCCAAGGGAAACATCTACACTAGTAGAGAAGACACATGGTTGTACGTAATAATGAAATTGTTGAAGGAACACAAGCATAATCCAAGTATGCAATTGCTATCACCATCCTATAGCAGCGATAACATCATTTGGAGGCCTAAATTTGACTAAACTGAAGACTTATCATGAAAAATTTTAAGCATAAATGTGATAATAAGGACAAGACCTTTTGAGTTATCATCAATGTCAGGTTGAGTTACTAAGATAAGTTCAAAGACAAGTGTGAGTTGTCATTAAAGCTAATTCAAGTTGTAAGTGTAAGTTGCTAATTCAAGTTGCAAGTGTGCGTTGTCATTGAAGCTAATTCGAGTTAACCAAGTCATGCAAGGATAACTCCAAAAGAAAAGTCTACTTAGTGCTATTATTCTATTCATATCGTTTTTATTCATTCTAAGTTGTTGATTGAAAGACTATTATCTATTGTTGTTCACTCTCTCTATTGCTGCTAGTGCATTTGCTGCTGCAAATAATTTTATGATTAGATTTTCAGTTCATGGCACTTCCTCAGAAAGTATGGTAGCATTTTGCTAGACTTGAGCAACATCTTCTCTTTTGAATGTTAACCAATGTAGCTGGCTTTATATTGTACTTCCATCTCTATCATCTTTGCAAATAAGAAAGATTGTTTTCTGGGGTTTTCTCCCACTTTGGGTTTCCCCAGGGTAATTTCCTGTGTCTTTGTGTGACTCTCTATATTTTGCACTATCTACTACTGCTCTACAGTTTTCAGTTTCTGCATTATTGCTGATGAAAGTTCTCAGATCTGCACATTTATATAAAAGAAATTTTAAAGTTTATTGTATCCTAAATTAAGCTTGAAAATTTAGAGTTGCAAACCAAACACTGTAAGCATTGCAGAAGCCAAGTCTGAGAGTGGCACTTGGAAAAGAAGTCTGTAAAGGTAAATAAATGAATTTTTAATGAGAATGAGCATACCAGTGCCATAACCTTTGTCCCTCACTATTTATGCTCCATCTTATTGCAATCTGCAATTAAATTTAGTCAGCACCATCCAATTTTGACAAAACTGCCAAATCCAAGCCTTGAAATATGGTAGAAAAAGTTCAACATGGCTAATCAATGACTTCAGCTTGAGTGGAGGGTATATTTTTGCTAAGGGAATGGAAAAGGAGTTCAACAATCAGCACCATCAATAATGAGGGGCACAAAGGGCTTGGTGCTCTTGATTAAAGGCCAATCCCATACCCTCATACATGATAGAATCCAATGAAAATGCTGCAATCTTGTCAATCCTGAAATCATCAAAACTGCTAAGTCTGCTGAGTTTTGAATGGGATATGAAATCTACTTTCTCCATATGAAGTCCCATGAGGTTGGAACTACTTTCAAACATCTTGTAACAATTAATGGTAATGTTAAAAAGTTGGCATTTCCTCTATCTTTCCTTTTTCTATCCTTTTACTTAAATTTTTAAAATTTCCATTAAAAGTTTAAATAAAAAGGATAAAGGAAATGTCAACTTTTAAACATTACCATTAATTGTCATCATTTTTGGTCAAACAAAATGAAAAATAGAGTAAACAATCAGCTAAACCTTTTTTGAAACATGTCATATGAACGCTGGTACAGCCCAGAAACACGTTTTAGGGCCCTACCACACACATTGCCACGCTTTGGTATAGAAACACACATGGTACAACCCTATACAACACATTTCCTGCAACTAGGTTTACACCCTAAAACCAAGGCAATTAACATATGCCATGAGTTGCATTACGCAGTGAAGACATAAGATGTCCATTCAGTTAACTGAGCTTCGCATCTAGGAGGAGGCACAGTAGGGATCGCAAGGATGCCCGAGGGAAAGTATTTAGATAGTAAAGCATAACATTTGATATTAACTATCTTGAGCATGAATCATGTAATGTTCCATACATCAGCAATACTTCCCAAAAAGGTCACTTGTCGTGATACTACATGAATGAACGGGCTTAAGAATGGAATTTCATCACAAAGTTTTTTGAATCGACACCACGAGATAATTTTTCGTATCTTATTGAGTTCACCATTGTATTCTAATTATAGATACAGTAAGAGATATCACACTCATTGTTCAGAACCAGTGGCCAATGGGGCATTGGTTCACTAATGAGGTCATAGTGTTAAGCTGTCCACCAGTATTTATTCCCAATGTTCCTACAATTCATGATTTGCATGATCCACTGCATTGTGATGAGATATGTTATGATTTAAGGGATTTATGATAGGAAAAGGTATGGATCATTCTTGGTGAATCTATGAGGGAATATCTCTTCTTTAACACCTTGCACAAACATATATCCATGGGTATTTTGGGTAGCAGCTACAGGCACCATGTAGGGCATATTTGTGACACCTTTTGCTTGTGATAGTACCTTCCTCATACCCTAAACTACAATTTCTCATTTTGGGAAAGGTGTATGATATCAATCTTAAATTTAGTGTTGTTGGCAGTTAAGTAATGTGTACACCATTCAAATAACACATCTCTGCATGGATGAAAATGCCTATAGACATATACTAGCCATCAAACAAGCAGTTACATTAATTTTGGGCAGTTCTAAGCTTGTTTTGGATAGTTTTATGGATCGTAAGAGTAATAAACCTCTTAATTCTGATTTATGTGCACATTGGGAGCTATTTTGGCTAGTCTTCTAGGCATGAAAAAACCCTAATCTCATAATCAGGGCACGAACAACCATTTTTAACAGTAAAAAATGCACAAAATACCCAGAATACCATGAATATAAATTCAGTATTATGTATATGACACAGAATACCCATAAAACCAGGAGGTAAACCTTTTAAGCTAAAGCTAAGACCAATGATTAGAAGACATGAAACAGGAATATCCATACCTGTTTCCCTTGTGGAAATTGAGAAACTGCAATTTCCTCAACATGCGTATTTGTGCCACTAGCCTCTGTTTCTGACTGGTCAATAAAATCCATATCATCAAAGTTGTCATCATTCATGAATCTGGTAAACTGCATAAATTCCATATAATTTATAGACATTAGATTTGGAGAATAAAAAAATTAGATTTCATATAATAAATTGAAAAATATTATTGCATACTTACGTACCATGCCTCTATTTTGATTTTGTCCAGCGATGACTTGCTTATAATTATCTCTACAATACATTTCATACTACTGAAGCTCTAATCAATTCATGCTACTCAAGCGATCATCAGAATAATAATCAAATGGGATTTCATCCATACTGGTTGAAGATGACAAAGTATTTATACCGATTTCCACCCCTGCCAATGCAGCCCCAACATGCTCTTTTATCTCTTCCCTCACCCCTCTTGCTATTTGGGATGTCATTTCCAAATCCTCTAGCAAAGCAACGACTCTAGGATGTGGCTGTACTAATTGAGGCATCGGACGCCTATACAGAACATCTCGTCGTGCATCAAGTCGTTCATATGTACAACCTTTTCCAGCACCATAGAAACTGGATCCCGTATCTGTATAGTCGGGGTCCATGTGAAACCGGAACTCTGCAATCAGCATCTTAACAAAATACTAAGGAACCTTGTCATTATTAGGGAACTTCCCATATGCACACAGGAACCTGGAATAAATATGGGGTGCAATCAGTGGATCATTGAATCTTGCGATCTTTAGACATTTTTTGTCTTCAGGATGCAAGTAAAAACATGAAAAGACCATTTCTTTTGTGATATTTCTTCAAACTTGTGGGGACCCATCACTGACAACCACCTCCTATGCATCATGTCATGAAAAATATGGGTTGATGGTCCAACCCCAAGATATGTCTCAATCAAACTGTTCAAATTGTGCAAAACAATCTGGAGACACTGTTGAGAACCAAAAGAAATATTTGAAGTGTTAAGTTCTGCCTGCAATCTTGATGAATGCTCCTTTATCTCTTCCACAGTCAACATAGCGATGTTGTCTTCCCAAGGAGTCTCCTCGGGAACATCTCTAGGATTACTATAAAGAGGATCATATATTTCATTGCGAGCATACTGATGCACCCGACGACCTCTCCTTGTCTGGGGAGGTGGATTAGGATCAGCAGCAGCAAACCCTGTCAGAAGTAAAATGCATGTGCAAGTATTAAAAACGATATATATAATTTGTCAATCAAATTATAAACATTTAAATAAAATGTGTTCATTTTAAATACCTGATGGAACCTTTGCATTATCATGAACATGGTGAGAAATAGAAATAAAGTCTTTTGAACCATCATTATTGTTAGAATGTCCAGAAGCCCCTGTAGGAAACCAAATATTGGCAATCACATGTAAGTTTACAGGAAAAATCATGTAATTTTTCACAAATAAAATAGTCATGTCAAACAAAAACTCTAGTCAAAATGTATGTAAACAATTTCTACATGGTGATGGCGTATCTGAAGAATAAGACACTAAGGGTGCCATCTGTGGTTGTCCAACGGCCCCTGTAGACCCACCCTTAGACAAACGTCTGTCATTTTGAGAGACACCACCTGTGCACAATAAGATCTTAGAAAGATCTGTGTAAAAGAAGTTTTATGTTTATATAGATTTGAGCGTGAATTGAATGACAATTGAATTTACCTGATGATGCCCTCAGGGAGTGAAGCTGCATACTAGCCAAGATTGCTTCACCCTGAAGTTGTGAAACTGTGCCTGATAAGAATTTTCCATAGATTAATAAACATGTCAAACAAGAATTCTAGTCAGAATGTATGTAAACAATCTCTACCTGACGATGGCGTATAAGACACTAAGGGTGTCCTCTGAGTTTGTCCACTGGCACCTATAGACCCCTCAGACAGACGTCTGTCATTGAGAGAGACACCACCTGTGCACAACAAGATCTTAGAAAGACGTGTAAATTTTTTTTATGTTTATATAGACTTGAGCATAAATTGAATAACAATTGAATTTACCTGACGATGACCTCAAGGAGTGTTGTTGCATAGAAGTCAAGTTTGCTTCACCCTGAAATTGTGAAGCTGTGCATGATAAGAATTTTCCACATATTAAAAAACATGTCAAACAATAATTCTAGTCAGAATGTATGTAAACAATCTCTATCTGGCGATGGCGTATAAGACACTAAGCGTGTCCTTTGAGATTGTCCACCGGCACCTGTAGACCCCTCAGACAGAAGTCTGTCATTGTGAGAGACACCACCTGTGCACAACAAGATCTTAGAAAGTTGTGTAAAAAAACATTTATGATTATATAGACTTGAGCATAAATTGAATAACAATTGAATTTACTTGACGATGACCTCACGGAGTGTTGTTGCATAGAATTCAAGTTTGATTCACCCTAAAGCTATGAAGCTGTGCATGATAAGAATTTTCCACAGATTAATAAACATGTCAAAACGTGTCAAACAAGATAAATATATTTCAGATTAACAATCGAATATACCTGACTGCATCACATGTCTTCATCTAGCACTGATGGTAGATGTCTCTGGACGATCCATGTGTCCTTGTTAAGACAAAATAAGAAATCAACTAGGTTAATCATAAACTTAGATATGTAGGCACATGAAATGCAAGATTAGAACCTATTCTAGCCTAAATTAATGCTAGCAAGCACACTTCAAAATGTAATAAAACCAAATCAAACAACGAGGTAAACTAACACTGCAGGATTAGCTTAGAATTGGACCACAAGATCATATCTCCCCTGTTAGATCTTGATCTTTGATGTCTTATTCTGGTAGAGATTGACTAAGCTACTAAAGCAAACTACAAAATGCAAGAAAAGGAAATCTAGAAATGACTTTCAAACAACTAATCTCTTAGAAATCTTCTATAATCAAAGGTGTTATATTGCATATATATAATACGATGTTCTAATGCCAATGGACTCGAGAGGATCAAATGTATAAACCTATAAGAAATAGATTCTAATACTAGAAATAAAGCGATAAAGACTAAGTATTCTTGTGTAAAGAAAGAGGTAGAGATACTAAAAATCAATTGTCAATTTCTAAGTATACCTAAAGAGGTGAGCAAAAATGAACGATGCAGAAAGCTCTGGAAGATCAAGTACCCCTCGGAATACAAGACTCACAACTCATATGAATGGAGGGTGAAAGGAAAGGATCCATAATTTGGAACAGTTCTTGCAAAAATAGCGATATCATCCAAGAACACTGCTTCTAGAATATTAGAGATGGGAAGAGATCTATTTTATGGTAGAATTTCTGGAATCAACTGCATAGGTTTTCGAAACAACTAGAACTCTAGGAATTTCATACAACTCTACAAACCAAAGGAATACTTCAGTATAGAGGAATAATAACATCTCTATAGGAATAAAAACACTTCCGTATAGAGGAATAATACCATCTCTATAGGAGTACAATATACATATATGAAATACATACCGAAGTTACGTATACATCAACACTCAAGGCATGTAGGGAGTGATGGTGTCACTCCCTTGCAAGTGTACAGGGAGGGATGGTAGACTGACCATCACCCCCGTAGAATCGCATAGAGGGTGATGGTGGAAAAAAAGTGGGGAAAATGAGGCTAGAGAAAGGTGTAACGGTAAGTGTCTCATATAGGCAATGAAGTGGGGTCTCCAATGAACCTAAGGTGGAAAATAAAGGTATAATATGGATTTTGAAAAAGTTAAACTAAATTCAGTGTTCAATGATCAAATTTAACATTATAAAATACATTGCAATGAATTAGCTTTAATGGAAATATCTTCCAATATGGGGTACTACTACTACTTGTGTGTATTCATACAATTGTGTTTAATTTCTAAGTGAAATATTTTATGGTTTATGGCCATTTCTATTAAATGTTTAAATATGTTTAGGTTAATTGATATCCAATTTATGTCATCATTATTACTAGTTCAAGTTATCTTTGGTTGTAATCATGAAGACCCACATTTTGGGTGTTATTCAAGTGAGATATTTAGAATTTGGTGATATTCCTAGTTAAATATTTGAAACCTAACAACCTTGGAGCCTAATTATTACAATTTGGTTTAGAATTCCGAAGCGATTTGATCGATTAGAGTTTGTATTATCCTAGTGGATAATCTTGAACACATATTTTAGTGATTGAGGGTATAAAGCTTAATTTATAGATTGCAAATAAGGAGTATTATGAATAGTTGGATGAGAAGAAATCATAGAGACCTATAAGGAAAGGAATAATTAAATATTGAAGAATGGGAACGAATAGAGAAACAAAGAATTTAGAGTTTAATATAAATAAATTTTATCAAGGTTAAATTACTCATTTTTGGCAAACACATGTGAGCTTTCTTTTTAGGTTTGAAACTTATTTTCGACTTGATTTGGACTAAATGATTTCTAGGTTGGACTATTGAATATCTGAACATTCTTTCCCTCCTCTTTCCCTTACATTGCAAATAATGTACGAGACATTCATTTCTTGGTGTTTTGGGTAGCTTGGGAAGTTGTGTCCTTTTGATGTTGAAGCTTTCTAAGGCTTACTCATTTCTATTGGACCATAAGAAACATGGTACTATCTATGTTTCTCTCCACCTCAATCCAACCTTCAGTATGAATGATATTTTTCTATGGTTTGATGTGAGAGTGAGCTAATATGGCCATAATATATTTCACTATGGGAAATACTTTGGGAAGTTGATTCTATGTCATTCTTTGATGATTGACAATCAAGATCTTGATACATTCTCTTATTTTTTCTAATTGAACCTTCCACTTGGTGCAGGCTATTAGTTTCAATTTCACTACCAAACAACTTCATAATTTATGAAGATTTTGTTGAATCATAGTAACCTGAGTGCTACTACATGTATCGTCTAATATTCTTCTCCATACACCTCCCTATAAAGTATGGAATGGAGCAACTATGACAACATTTTGGGTTGAAAATGTAGCATTGACTATCGATGCCATATCTATTGTATAAAATCCTACAAAGCAGTGCTGAATCATTTTAAGATATGAAATTGATATATGATATCCAAGAGAATTAACATTTTAAAAGATTAGTACTTGGTGAGCTAAGAGTCCTTTCTGGTCAAAATAAATACCTATATAGTGCAAGGAAAATAAGAATGATAAACATGTGCATTATCTTCCCTCATCTGACTCATGTCTTTAGCTCCCTTATTAATTTGTCATCATTCACATCTACATTAATCTATTTGCATTAACCCATTATACTTATCTCAGTTTTGATGTGAACATCACTCTGTCCCCAGCTAAAAATATTGGCCGACCTTGGATAATATGATATATGGTTGCAGGGAGTGGGGTTGTAAAAAATGTAGGGGATTGTAGTAAAAATTGATACAACAGAGTGGAATGAACAAGGCATTAAAGGAGATGATAGCCAGGGTTTTCTAACTAAAAACATCTTAAAAATGATGAATTGTGGTCAATATTCAAGGAGAAAGTGAATGGAAAACTTGAGTTAACTAAAGAAGAGTGTTGATGGAGTGCCAAGAAGTCGAACGTTAGTAAGATGTGGTTGGTAGTAGCACTCTGAAGTACTTTGGAGTAGGTAGGAAGTATTCTGCAACTTTATTGAATTATGTAGCAGCAAATGAAGAAGTCTTTCGAATTCAGCAATGCAATTTCACACTCGATTGATGTCGGATTCGACAATGGTGAGCCTCAAGATGCAGGTTTATCAAGGTAGAGGCCTTATATCATTCTCAAAATGGTTTCAAAACAATGAAATCTCCCAATGCACTAGGGACACATTGACATGGATTCTTTGTTTACACTTAAGGTTGCTCAATGAAGTAGAAATCCCCGACCCAGTGAGGGAAGTTATCTTGGCTATTGACTTGGTAGGTGATATCTTGGCTATTGACACTCAATGTGCTTCTAGTTGGAAGAGGGTCCAAATATACCGTTGGTACAATCACAAGAGGAATTCGGCCTCTAACCCTAACCCTAAGGATGAATTGATCGAAATTATATTAGTTCCAAGGAATGGTAGCCAAATTTGAAATTGAATTTGGTTGGGTTTTAGAGAGATGCCCATGGAAAAAGAGAAACATACCCGTGTGCGGTCCTCTGATGGTATGGTCGTTTGGTCAAATGGATTGAACTGGTGGTGGCGGTCCTCTTCTTGTGGCCATGGGTGGTCTCCCCTTCCCTTCAGTGTTTCAACAAATAGAGTTGCAGTGGGTGGTCTTCCTTCCCTTCCCTGTTTCAACACAGTATTGGTTTGAGCGAAAACAGACAACAACAGCAACATCGTTGAAAAGGAAAATGTGTGTGGCAGGGAAATATTATTGCGTTTATATAGTTAAACATGTCTCGGCTGAGACGTTAAAAGGAATCAAAACTCTCGACCGAGAAACCTGTCCGAGAGTTTGACAAAAAAAAATGATTATACTCTCGAACGAGAAACTAAAAACTCTCGAGTGAACAATTCTCTAACTATGGAAAAAATCGCGAACGAGAGAAATCTAATTGTGGTTAATTTCTTGCCCGAGAAGTAGTAAAACTCTCACCCGAGAAAATTTGTTGACTTTTGTCTCGGGCGAGAAAACGGAAATTAGAACAACAAAAAAAGAAAATTGTCACGAAATTGTTTCCCACCTTCGCGTTTTCACCCTTGGGTTGGTACAAAAAGATATACGGTTAGATTGCGACAGTCAAATTGCAATCTTTGTAGCAAAGAACCATGCTTATCATGCTAAAACAAAGCATATTGATTTGCAATATCACTTTGTGATAGAGATATGATTGAAGATATGAAGGTGTTGCTGGAAAAGGTTGAAATCTTGAAGAATGTTGTAGACTCATTGATGAAGTCTATTAGTACTGAGAAGTTTTCTTGGTGTAGAGAATCTATGGTTATTGATGCCCTGAACTATGACCCTATCAGTACTGGCCCCATTGCTATGCAAAAAAAACAACAAGTGGGAGAATGTTGGGTATGTACTTTGCATGTCGGTCTATATCTAATCCTAGTTAATGGATTAGGGGTTTGGATGCTGTAGAATACCTAAATATTGTAGTGTGAGTACTTAAGAAACAAAATGAGAAAGATAGAGGGGCAACTCTAAGTTTTGTTGGTTTTTCCCTTTAAACGGTTTCCACGGTAAATCTATGTGTATTGTGTGTATGCCATTATGTAATCTCTATTTTTCTTAAGAATCTATATGCATTGCTTCTCTTCATAGGTTTAAAACGTACAAACTCCATGCATTATGTGTTGAGCTCCTAGGAATTTCACTCTCCTTTTGACTTGGCATGTTTGCATCGATTTCGTAATACACCATGCCATAAGGAAATCTATCTAGTTTAAGAATCTAGTCTCATTCGTTCATGATATTTCACTTTCGAAAAAGAATTTTGGAGAGCTCTTGTAGCTTGTGCTCTTAAGACAAAAACCCTAAGGGTGAAATCAAATTCAGTGGTGAAACCATCCACCCTAGTCGATCTAGAGGAGAAGCTCACTTAGATTTACTCATTGCACTTCATAGATGTGGTTGGAATAAGGATTTTCAAATAGAACTGAGGAATTTATTTGAGTTTCATTCTATCATTGGGGAAGGGAGCACTTGTTGAGGAGGTTACAGTTGCATTTACTGGTGTTCTGTTGTAAGAGGAATACTAGCGTTATTTATTCAATATCGAAGCTAAGAAAAGGAAGGGCTCAAACCTCAGAGGAGAGTGGAATCAACCTGAGTTAGAACATTGGCTTCGGAGAGCAATTTGGAATCAAAAGACACCATAAATTCATACCAAACCTTGTCACTCTAGCTGCCGATGTTCATTGCTCCAAAGGAGGTCATGGGACACTGCTGGGTATTGTACTTCTTCATATCTACTGCCATTTACTTTTTGGACCACTAATATTCCCTGGTTGCTATTAAAAAGGAGGGCATAGTCATTGTTAAAGAGAGGGGCGCACCACTTGTTAAATTGACTTCATTGCTAAAGGACCAAGAATAATCAGTGGCCGAGTTCATCGTCAAATCATGGATGTATAATGTTGCATACGGATAGAATTTAACTGTGCATTCATACTGGGAGCTTATTTTAGTATTCACAATATGTTAATGATATAAAGACAATCAAATCGTGGGATTTTCCCTATTTGTATACTCCTGTAGAAGGGTGCAACATAATAAGTCAAGTTACAGGTCATAGATATAATCCTTATCATTTTTATACTATTCATATATATTGTTATTAGTGCTATTGTAATCTACATTACATTTCCGTGTTGATTGTGTGTGTATGTATTTGGTCATTATATATACTTGAACGTGAACATCCATCACTTGTTCGGTGTTCATCATTCTTCAAGATCTTTCCTACAAATCAAAGTTAATTACATGATTAGTAATACTTTATAATCATCAAATCATGTTGACATGATAACCTATTATGCATATAGATATGATTCACATAGTTATGCAACTATCTTGACCAATACTTTGGCACAACACTTTTTCATATCTTGTATGCATAGAATGGCTATCTAGATTCCTTCCATCTCTACCAGAACATACTATCAAGAGCGTGCACAGCTTTCAACATGTCAGCAAAGAGGTTTCATTCTAGATAAACAACAATGGAATGTTTGTCCAACTTACCCATCATATGCATATTAGTAGTATACTGTTCAATGCTATATGAATGCTCACACTATGCATGATATATTCTAGGAATACAAATATGCATACAAGCAATATCATTTACTATTTCAAAGATTCAAATAACAACTCAAATACTTATCTTTTATGTTGAGTGGTTGCCTCCTGCTTGATCTCTATATGTCTTTGAACTTCTATTCATTCTGTACCACTATGCATGCTTAAGTGTGCACTAGTGTCATCCTAATGATTTCATACATAAACATACATTCATTAGTATAATCTCAATACTATCAAAACATTTTGTATGGTCATGATCATTCCATACATAGGTATACTTACCTAAGATCCTATCACAAGGTAGGATTCTAACTTGATATAGGAAAACATACCTGGATTATCATGCTTGGTTATGTCTTAACATACCCAAACAATATCTTCTTTGTTCTCTTCAATGATTTAGAGACCTTGTGCTAGAACCTGCATATCTCATAGGTTAAGCATAGTAGAACAAGGTCATACATACCTTGTAAGTAGAGCTTCTATGTGATCAAATATTATGGATGAGTCTTTGTCTTCATGTCATCATGGTCATATAACTTGATTTGTCTTTCTTGATGTACCTGTATCTTGTTAGCAGACAACATCATCCTCATACAACACCACATGTGCATTAGTACAATCATATAAACCTAATCAATGAGTGTCTTCTATCATTCACATGCATTCATACTTTTACTAGGGTGATAAGACAATTCTAAGATTAATCAAGATTGCACTAACCTCAATAATATGAAGACAAACATGTAATAAACTTAATCATGAACAGATTTCAACACATACCTGTATCTCCTCAAGTCATACCTATCAGGATTGCTTTTAACCCAATCCACTTTGATTTGTTGAAACTACAAAATTTGACCCCTCAAAATTGCCTTTGAAACTTCTGGATTCACTTGACAGGACCCCGAACTAGGGTTTGATAAATCCCACCCTTCTGCCCAATCAAAAGGTTCGATCCAAATCTCTAAACTTTGATTTTTCTGAGGAGCTTCCAGCTGTGGTCACAGACTTAAAAAATTACAACTTTTGCAGAAGCCCTAATTTTCCACCTTTCCAATCAAAATCTCGAACTAGGGTTTGATCAAGCCAGCCTTTTGAGCAACCAAAAATTTCGATCATGGTCTCTAAATTTTGATTTTTCTGAGGAGCACTCAGCCATGGACTCTGATTCCAAAAATTCCAACTTTCTCCGAAGCCCTAAATTCCTGCAGCAGTGATAAGCCAAGAATGAAGGTGCTCAGAATCCAATTTTGTTTTGATAGAAATATGCACCTGATTGTTTCTAGTGCATATCTGAAATTACAAATCCACAGGGTCTGAAAATTCATCCTGTGGTAGCCTGACTTATCATATTTCCAACCCCATGGGTATGACCTCAATTGTATTCTCTGAGAGAGATTTATGCCAAGTGTCGTAACGTGACCTGTTTATGGGATAAAACAGGAGAGCTAACTTGTGTGAAAATCCTCACAGCAGATCTAAGAGATGATGTATCTCCAAGAGAATAATTATGATTAAGCAAGAAAATAGAAGAAGAGTGATACATGCAGTATAATGAGCAACAAAATAATATGGTATAGTAGAACTCAGATAGAAGCAATAATACTTCGGTCATACTAGATTATTAATCACAAATGAACATATAAATAATACAATGCATGAGGAATTCGAATGCCTAAGGTGGCAATTCGAATTAGCCTTCATGGAGTGATTACAGGATCACTGGAGTGTCATCGGAGCACAACTAGGTGTCCTCATGATCATCGGAGCGCAACTGGAAGTCTTCATCATCATCAGTGGAGTCATCAATGCTCAAGTAACTGTCAACCATCAGTCAAACTAACTCTGGTAGGTGTAACTGAGTGTAACTCAATGTAACTGAGTGTAACTCAATGTAACTGAGTGTAACTGAGTGTAACTAAATGTAACTGAATGTAACTGAGTGTAACTGACTGTAACTGACTGTAACTGACTGTAACTGAGTGTAACTGCGTGACAACTGGACTGGTAGGTGAAGGAGGGCGAGTTGCTCCCTAAAATCAAGGAAGAAGGGCGCATTAAGCAACTGGAGGGCTAAAACTGAATAGTGAGAAGCTCCTGGGGGCTGGCTAACTGAGGGCTAGGTGCTGGACTGATGACTGAGATGCATGCAAAATGCATGCAAATCCTAGAATGCATGCAAACCCTAAAAGGTGCATGCATGACTGAAAATGTAAATGATCAAAATACTGGTGGGACTAGGATGGAGTATAGGAATATCCTAACAACTTGTACGGCGTGCCACATGTCACTGGTTCAACTTCAAGCTCTAAAAACCGTACCTGAGAAACTAAAGTTAGTTCTCTACCTATCATGTTTTACAAAATTTCATTTGGATCTTCCTAGCCCAAGTTGTGACCTTTTTTCCTAGGTCACCTGTTTATGACTGAGATCTGGAAGACGCAGAAACCCTAACTTGTATTGATCATAAATTACAAAGTACCATGAATTAGAGGATTTCCTTTGGAAAAAAGGTACAAGGGGATGTTATCTATGACCTGTAAAGGTTTCACATCCTGAACCTTCGCCAAAATGGATTTATAGTGAAATTTCCATGATGACTAGTTTTTGCTATATAAAACCCTAACCTTCAAATTGTCGCAAGTGAAGCAAGTGTCATAAGTGCCGTACATTGCCTTGCCTTCCTTCAGGCTAGCTCTGATACCATGTTAAACTTCAATATGCTAAGACAGAAAATATCAGCATTACATTCCATTTCTAAACAATAGCATATATAGGATCACTGAAAGAACAATAAGCACAACATAAACACAAGAGACACATATTTATCCTGGGAAACTCTCATGGGGTAGAAAACCCAGCAAAGCTTCCTCAATATAGATGACCAGCAAATACAAAGATGTAAACCCTAGACATGAGCTCCTTCTCCTCCATATCATATCTCTCCCTCACCTATGTGCCAATCACAAGTGAGTTTAATGTGTGTTAAATGAGGAACACACCTCCTCTATTTATACACAACTCCGACTTGGCTTTTACATTAACTAGGTCGGCCCCAACTTAACTACTTAACATAATGTGATAGGGATGACCCCACTATGGTGGTCTAATAACCCTTTAATCCACATGACTCATATAGGGCCGAGCCCCACTAGGGAAGTCTAATAACCCAAGTTACCACATTCTCCACAGAGGAATAAAACATCTCCATATATACAATAAGGTCTTCACGGAGGAATGAAACATCTCCGGAATAATAAAGTACAAATAGAATATTCTTAGAAGTTACAATATTTCAACACTCAGCACTTGTTAGATCCCCTTTAGGATGGATCTATGCTAGTAATAAGCCACATATTCCACTAATAGGAAATGATTTTTCTAGATTGATGTTAAAAGAATATTTTAGAGATCTAATCTCTAATCATTGGAATCCATTTGACATACAAGAGGGGTTGACAACAATAAACCATATTGCATAGAATTTGAAAAGAGTCAAAGAAGCTATGAAAGGATGGGATAAAGGACTTTCCATAAAGTCACAAAAAATGTTAAAAGAAGTGGAATAAGAGATCATGACGCCCTTTGAACATAATGAGGCTGTTATATTGACCGAGGAAGAAGTTTTGGCCTTGAAGGAACTTGAAAGAAACAAGAATCATTTATTGGAAAATGGGGAGGATGAATGGAGACTCAATAGTAGATCCATTTGGTTAAATAAAGGAGACTATAGTGACCAAATACTTTCATAATTTTTCTAATCATATAAACACATAAATACAATTTGGGACATTACCCAGACAAACGAGATAAAAGTTAATACTTTCAAGGAAATTGTTGAGGCAGGAAAATGACATTTTAATTTTGTTTTTACAGATCCATAATATACCAATATTGAAGAAATAATGAAGTATTAAGTTTCTTCCTTGGACCGATAATTGAAGTTATGAACATGGATTTAGAGGTAGAATTCACTAGAGAGTAACTGAAGTATTTCTTAGCCTCTTTTTAAAAAGGGAAAATCCTCAGCCTTGATGGAATAACTATTGAATCTTACCTTGGTTTCTATGATTTGTTGGAGAAAGATTTGTTAAGAGCTATTGAAAAATATAGGCTTTTTGGGAAAGTACTTGTGGCTATAAATATCACCTTCATAGCATTGATTCCCAAAAAACAAGATTGTACTTCCTTTCAAGAATACAAACCCATATCATTATGCAATCTTATTGTGCCAAGAAGTGATTTATACAACCCAAGTGAGTGAGACGTGTCACATCTCTAATGGTGATGTGGCACATGTCGGCTCCAAATTATATATATATATATATATATATAACCAAACACATGTCATCTCCAAGTTTAAATTGGCTACATTGTAAAACAGTTTATATAAATATATATCAAATTTGAATTTCAAATTCCATTCATTCACAAGACAACTAGATATATGTGTATTAGTTAGTCTTTCCTTGATTTGAAATACAAGAGAGACACATATTAAGAGTATAATATTAGAAGATGGATTAAGGTATATATATACCTTAGTCTTGGCATCATGCTGTAAATTATAACACATAAATCCACATTATATCTTAGTTCCAACTTGGAATAGTTATCTAGTGGATGAGTATAATGGAAAATATATTTGATTATGTATTCTTAAGTTTATAATAGAATGATGAGTTATATATTAGTTTTGTAATAATTACAAATCAATCAATAATAGGGTAAATTGCAACTATTTTACTTCATTATTAATTAATTAATTAATGCAACTTTTTCCTATTTGTAGGATCTATGTGGTATCATTTACAACACGATTCCAAAGTGGAATATTTGGAGGATGATTATAATGGAAAACATATTGGATTATGTATTGTTAAGTTAGTAATAGTGAGTTAGATATTAGTTTTGGGTAAATAACTATTTTACTTCATAATTAATTAATGAATGCAAGTTTTGCCTATTTGTAAGATTGATGTGTTATCGTTTACAACATGATTCCAAAGTGGAATCTTTGGTTCCTTGGAAATTATAATGGAAAATATATTGGATTATGTATTGTTAAGTTAATAATAGAACAATGAGTTAGATATTAGTTTTGTAATAATTGCAAGTTAATCAATAATTGAGTAAATTGCAACTATTTTATTTCATAATTAATAATGAATGCAACTTTTTCCTATTTGTAGTATTTATGTGTTATCATTTGAAATAGTTTGCACCTTGATGATTAATTATAATGGAAATGTATCCGTGATATGTAGAACAGTTGGTGGCGGGGTTTGGTTAAGATGCCCCCTAAGCAGAAAGGTCGTCGTTTCTAATCCCGCGGATACCAAAAAATCCAACCATGTTAAGGGTTGGTGCGGTCCAGGCCAGGTGCGATCCCCAGGTTATTTTGATGGCTTAGATGGCCCTGGTTCATGGTAACTTAGCCAAAGGAAAACTTGCTAGTCAAGGAGGTTCCACCACTTTGCCAACAAAAAAAAAAATTATAATGTAAATGTATTATTAAGTTAATAATAGAACAATGAGTTAGATATTAGTTTTGTAGTAATTGTAGGGGTAAATTGCTAGGTACAACTAGGTAAATGAAATATATATGCATTGCTTATGCTCATGGGAATCTAAGATCTATTAATCTATGCCTTTCCATGGAGATTTGTTTTATGATATAATATCCCTCTAATTTGAAATCTATGCATTGGGAAATCCAATATGATCTAATAGTATTGTTAAGATGCATTGATTTCAATGATATTGCATTTTGTATCAACTCATTCTTGCATTGATTTGATTTCAAGAATTTTCTTTGATCCAAAATGGATCAGTTCTTTGCACCATCTCTTCACACAATCAATCACAAGTATGAAGAAGCAATACTCTACATGCTGAATATCTTGGAGAAGGATTCCTCCAATATGCAGAAACAACATTTACATACCTCTCATGCCTTTCAATGCTCCAATGGTCACATTAAGGAGAGTCCAAACTCGAGGGGAGGAGTCTCATGATCCTCTATGAAGTCTCAATGCACAGTATCAAAACAGTCACGCAGGTGGAAGAAAACATAGATTTGATGTTTGTGGATGCTTCAACACCACAGGTAAAGATAAACAAGTATGGAAATGGAACAAAACCTTTTCATAATTTGAGTTCGTACGGAGTGTTAGTTCACATTCAATTTGAATGCCAACAGTCCCAAAGAATGATGTTGACAACAATTTCAAAAACTACACAACCACGCATTCACATCACTTATTTACGACCCCACGAATCAAACTCGCACTTTCAAAAATTTATGGATTCCAAGATCCCCTCTTTCAAGTGGAATACCTTGGGCATTTAAGGAATTGACCGCTATACCTTCCTTATTCTATGCATGCTAGAAGCTCGCCAATCTTCTTCTTTTGACCTTCTAATGGAAAATTACTAGAACGATCTCAGTCGATCAGTAATAGACTAAAGAAAGTGATGGTCGGTCCTTGTTTAGCTTATTTTTATCCAAAAACCAACGTAATATTGACAAAATACTTAGGGCCCACTAAAGACGAGACAATAGTATGATTCTCACCTTTAATTTCTTCTAGATTACTAAGGCTCATTGGATATCTACTCAGATCATCGAACTTGGACGTATCTTCCTCATTTTTTTCCTTTGAGTTGGGAGGAGAAGATGATGGAGCAGTTGGGATTGGAGCAATGCTATTGTAAATTCCTTCTTTAGTACATTGCATCGGATGATCCAAGCACTGTATGTAGTATGCAACAATACCAACAAGTCTAAAGCAAGTGAGAGTACATTCACTCACAAACGTGGAAGAGAGAGTTTAAAATGGCCTCACGATAGAGATGGTGCTTCAAGCCATGTTAACACCCAAAAAGTGTTCACTATCTCATCTACCTCATTACATGGCTCATTTGTCCATTTTCCTACCATATTTCCCTTAAAAACCCTGAAAATCCCACTAAAAAGCCTCCAAAAGGCCTAAAATGCCTCCAAAAGGCCACAAACCATCAAAAAAGCCTCAAAAAGGCTAAAAAACCCCTTTTTCCTCCAAAAATATCCAAAATTCCTTTAAAAATAGCAAAAACCCTCTAAAAAGGGAGTAAAAAATATAAAATAATGAGGAAAAGGAGGAAAAAACCCTATACAGCTGACCTAAACCATATGGTTCTTAAAACCATGGGCCAGCACTCCACCACCAAAAAACTATAAATAGGTGATGGAGAGCCCTTATTTCATATCCACAATCATAAGCACCCTTACTCTGCCAAAATAGCTCTTGAAACCCTAGCTCACCCTTGAGCTACTTTCACCTTGAGAGCCCCTTTTGGCCCATTCCCATCATTTGGAGAAAGAGAAGGAGCAAGTTGGAGCTTGGAGCAACCCTCTTGGGCCATTGCAAGAGCTTCACCAACCTTCACATTGGAGGTAAAATTAATACAAAAGCCATTCTTTACATCTTGTTTTTTCTGTTTCATGCACATGTTTAGAGTAATTTATATTTCTGTTTTAGCATTTTAATTTACAATTTACTGAACTGCTACTAAGGAGTCCCTTCTCCTTAGTAGGTGCTCATTTGCACAAGCTAGGGGTAAAACCCTAGCCACAGTTTTGGCGACTCCCCTTTGGTTTGAATTTCTGGTTTTCGTTTAAAATTTTTTTAGTTTTTTGCAATAATTTCCTGTCTTTTCCTTTCGGCTGCCGTAAACTACATCTTTAACCTCTGCAGTCACGTCCCGACCGCGTCTTTCAGGCCCCTAACCGCGACCCGACCGCGGCTCTCAGACTGTTTCCGGCGCCCTGTCGGTGGATCCAAGTCTGTTACCTGCGATCCGACCGCAGCTAATTAGTCTGTTTGCTGCGATCTGACCGCGCCTATTGGCCTTTTTCCCGCGTCTCGACTGCGTTTTCCAGCCCTTTTGCTGCGTCTCGACTACGCCTGTCGGCCATTTTCCCACGTCCCAACTGCGTCTTTCAGCCCTTTTGCTTCATCCTGACTGTGCCTGTCGCCCCTTTTCCCGTGACCCGACTGCATCTTTTTTCTTGTTTCCTGCGGTCCGACTGCCTCTGTCGGCCAGAAAGCCGCAACCTGCCCACACCTGTTTCTCTCAAACCCGCGGTCCGACTGCTCAGTTTTGCCACAAACCCGCGGTCTGATTTTTGCAATTTTTCCCTGTTTTGAACCCAGCCCCTTTGCTGCAATATTTTCTGCATCTGCATAGCCATCTGTCCTACCTACAGCCCTACTTCCCTACAGCCTTTTCTGCAACATAATTTTTGTACCATTTACAGAATATTTTTAAAATTTCAGCATTTTAATTCAGAAAATTTTGCATGTTAAAGTTTGAAATTCATTATTATTGTTAAGTTAGAAAGTTGCCCCCCTTGTGGCACTTTTATTTTGGGTTCATCACCTCACGCGCACACACTCTGTCACATAATTCAAGTGAGCCTTAAAAACTACTTAACTCAACCAATATTCTAACCCCACTTGGCGAACACAAAAGAATTTTTGTAGTTAGGTTGGATCGGGGGGATAGGCTTCCAATAACACCCCTCGGTTACTTACACTTGAGACATAGTTGTTGTCCAATTAGGGAACCAAAATCCCCTAGTATTTTTTGGCACGGTTACGACCAATTTATCAGAGGGCCTCTCCCCTAGGGGTCCCTGCCTGCCTGTATTAGACCATGCTCTGATCCTCCTTGACCCATGCTCTCCTCTCTTCTTCCTCATTAATTTGTTCCTTAATAACCGGGGGAAGGAAAAATGGGGGATTTAGCCTCATTCCAATCCATCTCAGTTGATTCTTTATCAAGGATTCCTTATATAGTTTAGCTTTGACGAGAGCAGCTTCAAGTCTGAGAGGAGAGTGAAGCTCTTTTCTTTTTAGATCACTTGCTACTCTGTGCCATCTTTCATTAATAGACTCATGAACCTCTTTGTGTGTGCTCTGGAGAGTAACATCAAAGTGTGCCACAGCCTCCTGTTGCTTCGCAAGGAGAATGGGGATGATCTCCTCATCCTGGGTGATGTTCCTATGGTTGTAAATTATTCTTTCAGGGTGAGTCGCCTCTGCCCTAACCCATAACGGGTTTTTCCATTTTGCTGCAACGTAAATGTGGTAGTCCTGAGCTCGTTCAATTTCATGATTCATCTATGAACATAGTGTCCTCAACTGGAAATTTCCCATGTAAGGGTTTGGCGATCAGTTGAGCGAGCTAGGAACTACAAAATTGTGCAAGAAAAATTCACTTAGCTAGTCCTTCTCCAACTCTGTGGAGTTTAGAGATGTATCTACAAATTCCTTGGGGGAGATTATCTCTATCGAGAGTCCCTGTTTTAACCTTTGGAGCTAGAACTTGACCCACTTTTCTTGTAGATAAACTACATAAATTGCTGATGGCGGGCTGAGCTCCAGTAGTGTATCATATATTTTAGTGGTAGTAGCCAAAACATCCCTCAATTGAACAATCTCCTGGTCCTTTTTGGTTAACTCCTCTTGTGCGTCAGCCAATTTCTCTTTAAGTGCTGAATTTTGTTGCTCATCCAGTTTTAGCTCCCCTGCATGATGCATTTTCAAACTTTGTGTCTTTTCAGGTGAAAACAGTGGAGACGTTGGTTGGATTCTCTGCAATCAGGATTCAATTTTCAATGTTGCTAGCTCCTCTCTGAGATTTTCTAGTACTTCCCATGCCTCAGCGAGTTGGTCAGCGACCCTAGGGTTTTCATTGTTCTCAGGAGGGTTCCCCTAGAAATCATCTTGCTCTTCTTGTGCATTCTGTTCTTCTTCTGCATCCTATCATTCTTGTTCATCCTGCTCTTCTTCTTCATCCTTCCCTTCCTATTCATCCTCTTCTGGTGTAGTGGGATCTTCCTGATCTACCCCAAGATCATCCTCATCAGACACATTTTGAACTAGGGGGCTAGGTTCCCTTTTCACCTCCTTGGTAATTTGGATTCTGGATGCCTGTGTGAATCTTTTACTTCGTCTCTTCGACCCTTGCTCACTGGTGGAAATCCCTAGTTCCGTTTTGGGGGAGTCATCTCGTGAATGCTTTATCTTCATCAAGGTATCAGCCACGCTGTCCAGGTCAATTTTCCTCTTAGTCTCTGATGTAGAGGTGGTTCTGTCCTTTGATCCAGGAGGTAGGGGTATGCCAACTGTGGGTGTACCCTTCATTCTTTGAACATCCTTAGCTAATACCAACACGAATTCCTCCCAAGAAAGTTCTAGGATCTACACTTTTAATTCCTCACAAATGATCATTTTGATCAGCCCATGGTGGGCTAATGCATCCTCTTTTCCTTGAATCACTTTCCTGCTCATATCTCCCAGAGACAGGAGAAGATAGTATGGGATGCTTATGTTGTTGTTTGGCGTGATGTGGCTCCTGTTTCTCAGCAGCTCTAGAATTCGAAAATGAAAAATAGGGACATAACTTAGCCTACCAGTGCATGTAATGTATTTCTGGATGATTGTAGCCATTTCATCCCATGGTGCTGACATGGAGAGTCTTTTGACTCCATTTTTATCTTTGTCATAGACCTCTCCTCATTCGAAAAATGCTACCTTTGCTTCATGGTTTGCCTCCTGGTCGTCTCTGCTCCAGTGCAGACCCATTGGTAGACCAGTGAATTTGGCAATCGCTTCATCATCCATCCTTATACGTAATCCATTCACTCAGGTGACAAACTGTTCATCCTTGATGTGATTTAAATTTCTTGCAAATTCCATAGCCACCTCTGTATTGAATCCTTTCAATCCTAAGATGAAAGGAATCCAGCCCGCATTGCGGATGATTGGTAAGAGTCACGGGATTTGATAAATAACGATGTGTTCCTATAAACAATAAACCAACACTTGGAGCGTGGCTATCTTACCTCAAACGATCGAGTTTGATTACAAGTTTGAGGGCTAGATTGCTGGCTGCATGACCACACTAACTTCCAGTTTCTTGCTTCTAGAGAGTTCTGAGAGGTTTCGTATATGCAAAAACTGGCTCTTTTGGAAGATTATGCTGCCTTACTTAACTTGCTTTCTACACCTATCCTCATCATCGTTCCTTTCACTTGATGCTTTATCCATTTCTTGCCATAATCGATCCCTGTACTTCGTTTCATCATTGTACATTGTGCTTCTGCTCCGATTATTGGGAAATATGGTGGCTAGATGCAGGTTTATCATTTGCTGACATGACGAAGGTGGCTAATCATGATCTCGTGAGGTAGTCTGAACCTTGCCGACTTAATTTAAAAGTTGTCCTCAACTTCAGAAATAATTGTCTTGCGGGATAATGATTTGACCTTAAAAATAAAACAAAGATGCTTAGAGATTACCTTGTTATGCTTTAGCGTACCTGATTTCATGATCTAGCCCGATTTTTATGTGCACTGGATTTTGTAGTAGATTTGGCATTGTCTGTAGTAAATTTTGGCATGTTAGTAGTTACGTGCACTTGCTGCTTTTTCCTTTGGTTCGTTTGAATTTGTTGTATTACCTGCTTTTGATCTTCGTGCCTTTTTCTGATTTGACTTTGTGATGATGCTTTTGCATTGGGTTTCTGATTCTTTCTTGTATTGTTGTAATCTATGTTGGCTCTCTTGAATAGATGGCAGGCTCGTGTGAAGATATTCTAGATGTGATTGAATAGTTTGTTTGCTGTGAATGAATTCTGTAGTATTTGATACCTTTGCCTTCTTCCTTGAATACATGGCTATCTCACTTGGTTGCTGTAATGGTTGATAATTTTCGGGTTCACTTGATTAGATTGTTGGCTCGCTTGTATTCTGATGACTGGCTCGCTTGATTTTATTTATTTGCAATGTGCATGCTGCTTCTTCATGGGGATATATGATGCCCTGCAATGTTACTTGTGATTACCTAAATGCATCATGTTGGATGTTTATTTCAGTTATGTCTCTCTTTTTTTTTCTCTTTTTCTTTTTTTTATTGATTTTTTCTTTTTCTCTCTTTTTTTTTTATATCTTTTTTTTCATCATTTTTTCATTTTTTTTATATTTTTTTCTTTTTTCATTTTTCGAAAATTGGAATTCAATGATATTTCATATTCTCTATCAGCATCAATTGTTGTTGGTAGAGTACTTGTGTGAATTCCTCCCTTGACTAAGGCTTTTTGTAAAATTTTAGCCTATGTCCATTCACTATCATGGGAAACTCTTCTTCGTCAATTGTAATAATCTTGACAACTCCATTTTCATAAATTTTCTCAATGATGTAAGGTCCAAGCCATCTAGTTGTTAGTTTTCCCTTGAAAGTATGGAACCTGGAGTCATAGAGTAGTGCCCAATCACCTTCCTTGAACTTCTTATCTTTTATGTGTTTGTCATGCCACTTCTTTCTTTGCTGTTGGATGATTTCAGTATGGGAAAGTGCTTGTTGGCCTTGCTAATCTAGTTGATTTAATTGTAGCTTGCGTTCTTGTTGTATCTATGATAGTTCCATATTTAACTGTGATGCGATTCTTAATGTCTTTATTTCAAATTCAATTGGTAGCATGACTTTCTTTCCATAGACTAACTCATAAGGTGTGAAGCCTGTTGTTGTCTTCCATGTGGTATTGTAAGCCCAAATTGCCTCACTTAGTCTATTTGCCCAATCTCTTTTGTGGAGTTGGATAGTCTTTGTCAAAATCCTTTACAATTCTTTGTTGGTTACCTCAGCTTGACCATTTGCTTGAGGGTGATAAGAGGAGGACTGTCTGTGTTTTATATTGTTTCTCTTAAGCATGTATTCTATTAAGTTGGATGTAAATTGTGGGCCTTGATCAGAAACTAATTCCCTTGGGACACCAAACCTATGGAAGATTTTTTCAGTGAAATTTTTTGCCACATTGGTCTCGTTTGTTGCAGCAAGTGTTGCTACCTCAGTCCACTTTGTAAGGTAGTCAGTGCATACCAGGATGTAGCTTTTCTGATTTGACTGTGGGTTGATTGGACCAATGAAATCAAATCCCCATTTTTCAAATGCCTCCAAGGATATTTGTGGATGGAGTGGCATTTCTTATTTTTGTGTTGGTTTCCCCATTCTTTTGCAGTCATCACAGTGTGACACATATTCATAAGCATCCTTGTGGAGTGTTGGCCAATAATACCCTGTTTTCAAAATTTTATAGGCTGTCCTCTTTGCAGCATAGAGTCCTCCACATGGTTCATTGTGAGTGGCATGCATTATGTCATGCACTTCATCTTCTCTAATGCACCTTTTGAGTATTTGATCTGGTCCTTGTTTGAAGAGCATTCCCTCTAGATCCATGTGTATGTGGCACTCTGCCTTATTACTTTATTCCCCTCTTTGTAGCTGTAATGTTCTGGAAATTTCCCAGACACTAAATAGTTTTCTATGTTAGCAAACCATGGGCTTCTTGTTGATATGGAAAAAAGGTGTTGATCAGGAAAACTGTCATTTACTTCTTCACTGTCTTTCCCATGTGTGAGCCTAGATAGAAAATCGGCCACTACATTGTGTTTCCCCAGCTTGTCCAGAATTGTGATGTCAAATTCTTGTAGGAGTAGTAGCCACCTAATGATTCGAGCACTTGTATTAGTTTTGTTTGTGAGATACCTTATTGTTGAATGGTCTGTATGGATAAAAACTTGGTAACCTGTTATGTAGTGCCTAAACTTGTTAATGGCATGTATGACAGCCAAAAATTCCTTCTCTGTAACAGTATAATTTAATTCTACCCCTGCCAAATTTTTACTGATATAATATATAGCATAGGGCTTCTTGTCTCTCTCTCTTGTCCAAGGGCAGATCCAATGGCTTGATCTGATGCATCTGAGTGGATGTGGAATGGAAGTTCCCAGTCTAGTCCTTGGAGTACTAGAGCTGTAATTGTTTTCTCTTTAAGGTTATCAAATGTTGTCATGCAATGGTTTGTCTATATGAACTCGGTGTCTTTTGTGAGAAGGGAAAACATTGGTGCAGCAATCCTGCTATAATTTTCAATAAATCTACTGTAGTATCCTGTTTGCCCAAGGAAAATTCTCACATCCCTTTGTTTGACAGGTGGTGGCAATGTTCTGATTACTGAAATTTTTGCTTGATCAAACTCTATCCCCCTCTGTGATATATGGTTCCCAAGAATGATGCCTTCTTCCATTAACATTATGCATTTGTCATTGCTTAGACATAAGGTAATCTCAATACATTTTTTCAATACTAATTCAAGATGGTTCAATGCCTGATCAAAGTTTTGTCCATAGGGTGTGAAGTCATCCATGAAGACTTCCATTTGATCATTTATGAAATCATAGAATATACTTAATATAGCCCTTTGAAATGTTGTAGGAACGTTACATAACCCAAAGGGTAGTACTCTGTATGCATAAGTTCCCCATGGGCATGTAAACGTTGTCTTATCTTGATCAGCTGGATGTATTAAAATTTGGTTGTACCCACTGAAGCCAACCAAAATTGAGAAATACTTGTTCCCAGCTAATGTGTCCAGTACTTGATCTATAAATTGTAGAGGGAAATGATCCTTTTTAGTGGCCTTATTAATCTCTTTGTAGTCCACACATATTCTCCATTTGCCTCCTTTTTTAGGGATTGTAACCAGGGGTGAGACCCATTCGCTATCAGAGATGGGATATATGAACCCTGCATCCAATAAATTTTGTAGTTCTACTTTGACAATGTCCTTTAATGCTGGGTTCAGCCTCCTTTGTGGTTTCTTGATAGGAATAGAACCTTCTTTGATGTAAATGTAATGTTTGCAAATATTAGGATGTATACCCTTCATGTCTGCATATGTCAATGCAAAATATTTATTTTGTTCTGATAGTACCTTTATTAACTATTTTTCTTGCTCTGGCTTCAGATTTGAATTAATGTTGATTGTCTTTCCAGGCATAATTTCCACTGTCTTTGCTTTTTTCCGATTGTTCTTCTAGAGATAGCACTTCTTCCCAGATTTTATGTAAGTTCTGGTGTGAAATTTCACCTTCTTGTTGCTGGTCTGTGTCAAAATATTCTTCAAGAATATCATTGTCAGAAGATGCATTCTGTATAAACCTATCTATATGACCATCTTCGTTATAATCATCAGTCCAATTTTGATATTCTAAGTCTGAAGATTTCCTTGCTGGTGGGTAAATCATGATTTTCTTCCTGGCATGTCCACTAGTGATAGTCATGTTTCCTGATCTGCAACCTATATAAGCATCTACAGTTTCCAACCAAGGTTTGCCTAGTATGATTGGATAACCACTAAGTTTACTTTTTACTTCTATGACTATGAAATCAGCTGGGTATTCCTAGGATTCAATATTGATAATTATGTCTTCGAGCATTCCTTCGGGTTTCACGGTTGATGTGTCAAATAGCTGGAGTACTGTAGTTGTTGGTTTGACCATTGATTAGAGTCCTAGATGTATCATAGTATCCTTGGTCATTACATTTATAGAAGCTCCCAAATCAATTAAGCTTTTGTCTATCTGTGTGTTATTTATGTTTACGTTGACCACTGGGATCCCTCGATCTAGATATTTAAGGTTAACAATGATACCTAGTATTAGATCTGCTAACTGGCCCACTACATTGATCGTTGGTGGGTCACGTTTTCTCCTTCCAGGCCTTTTTAAACAATTTTATTTAATGAATTTGTTGCAGATAGGTACATCTCTGATGGCTTGCAAGATCGGAATTTGGATGTTTAAGTGATTCAATTCATTTAAAATTGCATTTTCTTCTTCCTATTTTGTACTTCGTATAAGTTTCTCTGGAAATGGAGGGTTTCTATTTGGTTTGAGTGGTTGAGTTTCTTCCTCCTAAGGGTTTGGTTCATCCAGATGCTGAATATGGGGTTGTGCCGTTTGTTCGTGAGCCTCAAGTTCTTGGATATTCTGTGTGTGTGTATTTTGCATCTTTTTTCCATATCTTAAAATGATTTCATTTATCTCCAGCGTATCTACAACGTAGGTTGGAAACTATACCATCTCCATATTGTAGGCTTGTTGTTGTGGTGGCCTATTATTGTTAGGGTTGGGAATTGACTGAGCAGGAATTGGTGGAGGTCTGGGGGGTGGTTGATTTGGTGGTGTTGGCATGATGAGTGGCTGTGGTTGCTGCAATGGAGCTCTCCAATTTGATGAATAAGGGTATGGATTGACATAATTCATCGTTGATGGAGCAAAAAGTAGGGGGTATGGAGGGTAAGACGGTGGGTAATAAGGTTGTTGATAGGTTGGTTGATAAGTTTGCTGATTTTGCTCCCATTGGTTTGAAGTTGGCTACTGTGATTTCCATGGGGCTGGTACAGAGTTCCAATTTTGCCAGCCCTGATTACAGTAGGCTTGGTTGTTGGGTTGGTAAGGTCTACTAAATTACCCCTCCTTTGATTCACAAAACAGAGCTGTTCAATTGCACCTTCAGTTGTGGGATCTTGGATAGCATCCTTACATGAGGGTAACAGAGGACATTTGTCAATGGAGTGGTCGTTAGTGCAAAGACCACATATTTTGATGGTGTTTAGTGTGCATTGCCCCTTCTCATGCTTATTTCTACAACGAGGACAGAATACTGCCAAGGCTTGGTTAATTTCGTCATGTTTCTTCTTGATTTGAAGTGCATCAAGTTGCATGGCCAAATATTGTAAGATGTCGGTCTTCATGTCATCTAGCAGGTTTCCTAAATCAGATTTTGTAAGGTTTGGTATCGAAGATGTTGATCCCCCAGTAAATGTGTGTGTATCCCTGGTCCCATTTTTACTTTTCCTAGCTCTACAGTAGTTTTTGAAGATCTGTAGGATTTCGTCATAAGTCTTCTGGAATATATCTCCATCCCCCATAAGGTTTAGGAATTCAAAATTTTCTTCTTTAACACCTCTAAGAAGTACAAGTTTTAGTGATTCGGGATCTAAGTTGCAATGACTAGCTCTTTTGTTGCTAAGTTGAAATCTTTGGGCATAATCTTCTAATGATTCCCTTTCTCCTTGTTGCATCTAAAAGATTTCATCTCTTGTATCCTTTGCTTTGCAATAGTCCCTATATTTTTCTAGAAATGCCTGTTTCATTTGGTCCCAACTGAAAATACTATTTCCTTCAAGGCTCATGAAACACCTAAGTGATAGATCCTTCAATGTGGAAGCAAAAAGCCTCAACTTTTGTGCATTAGTAGTGTAATCAAAGGATCTACAGACTACCTCAAATTCAAACAAGAATGTATCAGGGTCTTCTGAAGTAAGACCATGGAAGTTTGGCAGATTCTTAGGGTTGATGTTCTTCATCCAGGCATCTCTAAGAGGTATACTAATGGGAAAGGTGAACAGTTCCCTAGGCTCTTCATCTTCTTTTGCCATAGTAGTGTTGGAGCTAGAGCTAGCAAAGAAGTTATCTAAGTTTGGGTCGAAGCTAGAATCAGTTTCTTCTTCAAAATGAAGGAATTCAAATTGAGAGTTATCAAAACTGTTGTTTCTCATAGGACGGGAAGGCAAAAAGCGTCCAAATCTATCCCTCTGTCGATGAGGCATTCAAGGCAAAAAATTTATGTGTTTTTTTCGTTTTCAGAGTTTAGTTTTTTTTTTTTTCCAGCTTTTGAAGATGTTTCCTAAATAGATTTAGCACCTCCCCAGCAACAGCGCCAAAAAGTGGTGAGCTCTCAGAAAGGATGCCTAATGAGGGAAGCTAGACCAAGAGCCTACTTTAATTATCAACCCGGGGGACATACAAACTTCAGAGGTGTTGGCACTATATGTGCTCTTATAGGATAGTCTTTGTCGTGGTTGGTTGTTGGTCTCAATGTTTAAAGGGTTGCCTAAAAGAAATTGAATAAGCTGTGAAAGGATTGCCTAATCTATGGATAAGAAATACCTATGCTAAGAAGTTTAAATGCTGGAAATAGTAAATCTATGTTAAGAAGTTTAAATGATAAAAACAATAAATGTACTTTAAGAATTAACTTGTGGAAAAACAGTAAATCTATACTATGAATTTGAATGCTGAAAAATTAGCAGATATATTCTAAAACACCGAAAGATGGATCTCTAATCTAAGAAGTAAATACTGTAAATCGAATACATAACTGGAAATATGATCTAACATATTCAAATTCCAAAAACTAAGTTCAGAATGCAATTATCCAATGCTACGAATTAATCATCAATTAACCAAAGTACTGAAAGTAATCAATCTTCATGAGCAACTATAATAATGGAAAAGTGCATGAGCTTCAAGATCTGGATCACTGTTTCATAAGTAATGCAAGCATACAGAAAAATAAGTGTTGAAATACGTCTTGGAAGAATGCTGCTACAGGACTACAGAAACAACGTTATCGAACTATAGAATGCTCTATAACCAACTACAGAATCATAATGGTCGCTTTACTACAGAAATCAAATCGTGCTATTTAAATGCCATCAAAAATACTTTCACATGCGATATAGATTAAGTCAATTACAAAGCACATAATGAAAAATACCTGAATAGTAAAATCTCCTGACATACGTGTTGGAGAGCCCCTCTCCAACCGTACTCAGGAGTGGAGAAAACTTATAGATGTTGAATTGAAAGCAACATCAACATCTTTATTTAAAATAGTAACTTCATGGTTTAATAAAGGTCTGTAACACAAATTGTCTCAGCAGTATAAAAACGTAAAATGATGGTTCTAAAAAATGGCAGCAGGATCCCCTCGCTACCCGAGAGGTCCATATATATATGCCTCTAATGCTTAACCTAACTATATGTCTAATTGTCGATCCTGCTAAACAAGAGTTCTCTCTATAATTCAGGGAAAAAGGCGTTGAGCTTTGCATGATCTTTCAGTCCTTCACTTGATTTGCGTGTTTGTCCCTTAGTGTACCTGTAGCTGCTCAATCATACGTGTTTTTCATATAATTAGTTTATTGAACACACTTTCAAACATAAAAGAATAATCTTTAAAACAAATTCATTAAATAATCAAGGTAAATCATTTCTCCCACAAAACAAGTGTATTTCTTCACCCTTTCTTGTGCTTCACTATGGAAAAAAGGCTATCAGATACCTGTAACTTGGACTGATCATACACAAGTCTAGACTGAGGAGATAGAAATGTATAACTTGCAGAGGAGAGGTGATAGTAGGTAGATCCTAGCAATGGCAATTTTGTAGTAGGAAGACTAGAAAGAAAGATAGAAACCACAGGATCTTATAATAGCACAAACCACATGCTCAAAGAGATATGATACCACTGTTATGTTTCCCACATGGGAAAATAGGTTGGCTAAAACACATAGCAAAATACACAATGAGACCATAAACACAAAGATGATGGTGTGAACGCACAATTTCTCATTAGCTACTGTACATATATGGATACAAGAGAAAGGACCCTTGGTTTCAACTTCCAAGTGACCTCTTGGACTCCCAAAGACTCTTCCTATTCACCTATTGACTCTTGGTATTCCTTGCACATGAATAGTGCTCAATAATCTTAACCCTAAGGATTAGGTTCCCAACAATGAGAAATATGTGTCAATTCTTCGTCAAATATATTATCCAATAAAAATATCAATTATAGGAAAGATCAGTCGACCTTACTAGATCGTCCAACATTTCCATTTAGATCACCTATTATAGCATACTATTATGCAGGAAATATATATTGATTTGTTATTTGTTGTATTCCTAGATGGAATTGATAACAGGTTGCTATATCTCAAAAAACATTGTCCATTTGTTAGTATTATTCTTTTTTGTGAATATCATGCAACCTTGTTTTTTGAAATGTCTACTTTTACCCATATAATATTACATAATTTGGTGGAATTTTTTTTTAATAGGTTACAATGTCCAGTTTTTGAGCTTTCGGCCAGTTCAAATAAATTCCATTCCTTGAAATACTTCCAAAACAAAACATAGGACTAAGTGATATTGATTGGTTTGTCAAGATGGAAGAACCCAATAACTTATATCCATATTTGTATCTCTACGTATTTTTTGAATAACAACAAAGAAAGATTGGCATTTTCATATCTACAAATTTCTTTCAAGAAGACATGTTGTGTGTCTAGGTAGAGGTTGTTGAAGGAAAACCATGCTCTTTATTACAGATGGATCTTCCAGTTTCTAGTTTTTTGATGCAAGAGCATCGACCCAAAGTTCTACATTTTCTGAATGAGCAGCCAATGTTATTTTATACTTCCTTGTCATAGTTTCTGGAAGTCTAGGGTTAGTTATTGATTAATTGTAATTGGTTTTGAGAGAGAATTAGTTTGATTGTAATAATGGCAATTTGCTACTGATGTCCTTGTATCTTGCAAGAGGTTGCTCGAGGATAGGTTTGTTGTGTAATTGATTTCTTTAGGAGTTCAGATCCTACTTATTTAGATCTGACAGGTTTATGGAGTCTTATTTAGTCACTGAATGTAATTGATCAAAGGGTTTTGATGAAATGAAGAACAAAGCGTCAAGACCTTGTGTTTGATTGCATATCCACTGTCTTCTTTCAAAAACTAGAAACATGTGTAAATTATTTGCGTATGAATGAACAAAGTGTTATTAACAAATATCCCTAGAAATCGAAGTCTATGACATCTTAATTCGAATACAAGGTATGCAAAATTGATCATTTCATTGATCAATTTACGAGATCGCAATTGATCAATCCATGGAGTGAATATTGGATGGTCTAGATCAGAAGAGGGGGATCAACAGTCCAAGATAGATTTCGGAAGGCCAAGGTACAAGCTTGTTAGAGATACGGGAGACATAAATCCTCAATTCCTAAGTGAACATTCCTCATTTGATCACATATCAATGGATGAGACGGTTCAGACGGTTCCGATGGTCCAAAGCGATTGCGAAAAGGCAGTTGCAGAAGGTGATTGCGGAAAGGCGGTCGCAGAAGGTCGTTGCGGAAAGGAGGTTACAAAATGTTGTTGCAGAAAGGTGATTGCTAAAAGGTAATTGCGGAAAGGCGAATGCAGAAGGGAATTGCGGAAGGCACACTTGCTCAATGCTTTGCATTTAGGTGAGACCCAAATTTTTTATGAAATCCAGTTCACCACCAATTTGAGATCCACCCTTCAACAATTGTTTAGATAAATACTTAGCCGGGTCTGCTAAGTTGGAGGTTATGCTAAATTTGGAACCAGAATAATCCTGGGATAATAGATTGGATTGGTTTGGATGATCCTTTCCTGCATCAATTAGTATTAGAGATAAGGTTCATATCAAGGTTAAGGATGCTGCCAAGATGAGGTCGAGCACGTGGAGTTCCAGTTTGATGTGGTCGAGGAAGACAAGCTGCAGATGCAAATACTCAAAGAGAATTGAGGCAAGTTCAAGCTAGGATGGAAGCCATGGACAGA
Source organism: Larix kaempferi (assembly GCA_027924585.1). NCBI lineage: Eukaryota > Viridiplantae > Streptophyta > Pinopsida > Pinales > Pinaceae > Larix > Larix kaempferi. Next base: position 1,315,013 of record BSBM01000627.1, read on the forward strand.
ATAAATTCATGGATTGTAGATGTCAGTGATGAAGAAGAATCATCTAAAGAGGAAACAGAGGAGGTTGCTGAAGAAGTGAAGGTATTGAGGATGCTGGTAAAATAGGCTAGTAGCAGGCCTAAAGTGGAAGTCCCCATGTATGAAGGTAGTATAAATTTTGAAGAACTCATGGACTGGATCAATGATTTAGAAAAGTATTTTGACTTTGAAGAAATTGAAGATAAAAATAAGGTGAAATATGCAACAAACAGACTGAAAGGATATGCAACCATTTGGTGAGATGAACTATAGATCCATAGGGAAAGAAAAGGTAAGTCCAAAATAAAAAATTGGGATAAGATGTTGGATAAAATTAAAAGTCATTTTATGCCTAAGGATTAACAGTTAACTCTTATTAGACAGCTGTAGAATCTTAGACTAAAAGGTATGACTATTAAAGAATATACAGAAGAGTTCTTTAGGATGAGGATTAGAGCTGGACAGATACAAGAAGACATAGAAAGAGTGGCCATGTATATAAATGGACTAAGATATGAAATACGAGATGAGATCAACTTATTGAATTTCATAACTGTTGAAGATGTTTATTAGGCAGCCTCTAGGGTAGAAGAGAAGTTACTAAGAAAACAAACTAGAAGAATAGAGGAAGAAGTATAGCAAGAGGGAAATGATCTTCAAACAGAGAATAAAATTTTCATGCTTCTAGGAATGAAGCAGAAGGTTCCAACAACCAAATACCCAAAAGAGGAGCATTTAAAGGAGGCAAATTTGGTGCTAGAGGAAGATGAAAAAACAAAGAAATGAAATGCTATGCATGTGGTGAGATTGGACACATGTCATGGGAGTGCCCAAGGAACAAACCAAAAACTCATAGGAATGCAAACATTGTTGAGACTCGAGAGGAGTCCAATGAGAAAACATAGATGGGAAATCCTCCTGAGGAAGGAGAGTCTCTTATGCTAAAGATAGTTTTGGTAAAAATAGAAAAATAAGTACATGAACCAACACAAAGGAAGTGTTTATTCAGGACTAAGTGCAAGTCACAAGGGAAGTGTTGTTGTTGGTTGTGGAGCCAGATCTTCTAGTCTCATAGATGATATTGTATCAGCCGTGTTTGTACCCCATTTTTATATGATATGTAGGTGGACTGTACAATCACCCCAGCGGGGGGGTGTGTGGGGGGGCATCGCCCCCCCACGGGGTTCTAGGGGGGACCATCCCCCTGGCTGGGGGGTCCGGGGGCAGCGCCCCCAAGAAATGGGGGTTCAGGGGCATTATTTTTTGGGGCTGTTTTCGCCAGCTGTTTTACGGGCCCATGGTTTTGGGTATCCCATGGTATTTTCCCATTGTATTTCTCTTATAAAATAAATACATTGTAATACGGCTAGGGATGATGATGTATTAGGTTTTATGCATTGTAAAGATCTCTGAGATCAGGAGAGAGACTGTGAAACAGAGAAGAGGAAGTGCAGTGGTTGTGCTGCAGGTTGTATCCCTTCACCTTGCTGGACAGTAATAATAATAAGGATTGGCAAATTCAGTGTGGACGTAGCCCAAGTTGGGCGAACCACGATATATCTGTGTCTCTCTTGTAATGTGTATGTGTGATTATATTTGCATTTTTGTTTATTGTTATTGCTCTGCGATCATGTTTTTCTAACAATTGGTATCCGAGCCAAAGGTCTATTTGGCAGTTAAACCCGCAGGAAGCTAGGGTTTCTGGTTCGAGTGGGAGCAATGGCAGAAGAAGGAAAGTTTAAGGTTGAGAAGTTTAACGACCAAAACTTCGGGTTATGGAAGATGCAAATGGAGGACTATCTGTACCAGAAGGATCTATTCCTACTGTTGGGAGGAAAAGCAAAGCAGCCAACGACTATGAAGGATGAAGAATGGGAGGTTCTTGACAGAAAGGCTCTGGGAACAATACGGTTGAGCCTGGCTTCGTCGATGGCTTTCAATATCTCAAAAGAAACGACAACAGAGGGTTTGATGAGCGCATTGGCTAAGCTGTATGAAAAACCCTCGGCCTCCAACAAGGTATTTCTAATGAAGCATTTGTTTAATATGAAGATGTCTGAAGGTGGATCTGTTACTGATCATTTAAATGAGTTTAATACGGTTACAAATCAGCTAAGTTCTGTAAGTGTGAACTTTGATGATGAGGTTAGGGCTCTTCTAATCTTGTGTTCATTGCCAGAAAGCTGGAATAGCTTGGTCATGGCTGTAAGTAACTATGTCTCTGTTTCAAACACCTTGAAATTTGATGATGTTATTGGTGTTATTCTTAGCGAGGAAATGCGAAGAAAAAGCACAGGTGAGACATCAGGTAATGCGTTGACCATGGAGAGCAGGGGAAGACAAAAGGAGAGAGGAAAGAGCCAAGGTAATCGTGGAAAGCCTAAAACGGGAAGATCCAAGTCCAGACTGGGAAAGATAGAGTGCTGGAACTGTGGAAAGAAAGGACATCTGAAGAAAGACTGCAAATCTCTAAAGAAGAAAGGAGATGCATAGAAGGAAACTACCCAGGAAGCAAATGTAGCAGGTGATGTGTTACAAGATGCTTTGATTCTTGCATTAGATAATATTAGTGATTATTGGGTAGTAGATTCAGGAACTTCATGTCATGCTACACCCCATAGGAAATACTTTCATGAGTATGTTCCTGGTGACTTTGGACATGTTTTATTGGGTGATGATGAGCCATGTAAAATTGTTGGAATGGGTAAGGTATGGATAAAAGTTAAGAATGGAACTGATTGGTTGTTGAAAGAAGTTAGGCATATTCCTGCTATGAAAAGAAATATGATCTCAACAGGGCAGTTGGGAGATGGCGGCTGTCTATCTACGTTTGGAGAAAAGTGGTGGAAGATCACTAAAGGATCAATGGTGATAGCAAAAGGAGACAGAGTAGGTACGTTGTATTTATGTTCTCATAATACTGACCATTCTATCTCTTTAGCTTCCACAGGAACAGATATAGCATTGTGGCATCATAGGCTTAGCCACATGAGTGAGAAGGGGATGCAGATTCTCCACTCAAGGAAGTTGCTGCCGGATTTGAAGCAGGTAAGTTTGGAATTCTGTGAAAACTGTGTTTATGGAAAACAGAAGAGAGTCAGATTTATCAAGGTTGGGAAACAGAAGAAGAATGAAAAATTAGAGCTTGTGCATACAGATGTATGGGGACCGGCTCAGGTACAATCTCTTGGTGGCTCTCATTATTATGTTACATTTATTGATGATGCAACTAGAAAAACTTGGGTTTATTGCATTAGACAGAAATATGATGTGTTTACTACTTTTAAGAAGCGGAAAGCTTTGGTTGAGAATGAGACAGGAAAAAGATTGAAGTGTCTCAGATCTGATAATGGAGGTGAGTACTGCGGCAAGGAGTTCGACAATTACTGTTCATACAATGGGATTCGCAGAGAGAAGACAGTCCCAGGAACACCACAGGAAAATGGTGTGTCAGAAATGATGAACCGAACAATCATGGAGCGTGCAAGGTGTATGAGACTACATGCAGGGTTGCCCTTACAGTTTTGGGCGGATGCTGTAAATACTGCTATTTATTTAATAAACAGAGGACCTTCAAGTGCTTTGGATGGTGGTATTCCAGAGGAAGCATGGACAGATGAAAAGGTAAACTACTCATTTCTGAGAACGTTTGGTTGTGAAGCATTTGTCCATATTGATAAAGAAAATAGAACAAAGCTTGAAGCTAAATCCAAGAAATGTACCTTTATTGGATATGGGGTTGATGAATTTGGTTATCGTTTATGGGATTATGAAAATAACAAAATCATCAGGAGTAGAGATGTGATATTCAATGAAAAGGTCATGTATAAAGATCAGTTGCAAGGAAAGAAATAGGAAAAGGAAAACACGGAGTACATAGTGCTAGATGAAATTAAAGAAAATGAAGTTTCGAAGGTGCTAGATAATCAAGAGCAGTAGCAAGTACCTGAAACTCCTGCAACTGTAAGAAGATATACCAGGTTAAGTAGACTCCCTGAATGATACTCTCCTTCAATGTATTATTTATTGATGACTATTTCTGGTGAACCAGAATGTTATGAAGAAGCAATGCAGGTGGAAACTAGAAAGAAGTGGGAGCAAGGCATGAATGAGGAGATGGACTCATTGGTAGGAAACCAGACTTGGGATTTGATTCAGTTGCCTGCTGGTAAAAGAGCATTGCAAAACAAATGGATTTACAGGTTGAAGGAAGAACAAGGAGGTAAGAAGCAGTACAAGGCCAGACTTGTTGTAAAGGGGTTTGCACAGAAGAAAGGTATAGATTTTGATGAAATATTTTCTCCTGTTGTTAAGATGACTTCAATTAGGACTATCTTAAGTCTAGTGGCGGTAGAAGATTTGCATCTTGAACAGTTAGATGTAAAAACAAACTTCCTCCATGGGGACTTGGAGGAAGAATTATATATGCAGCAGCCACAAGGGTATGAGGTCAAAGGTAAGGAGGATCTGGTATGCAGGTTGAAAAAGAGCTTGTATGGCTTGAAGAAAGCTCCAAGGCAGTGGTATCTAAAGTTTTCCAGGTTTATGACAGAACAAGGTTATAGTAGATGTCATTTTGACCACTGTTTTTATTTCAAGAAGCTAGACAATGGAAGATATATTATCTTGTTATTGTATGTGGATGACATGCTTGTTGCAGGGTCTGACATGCAGGATATAAATGTACTCAAAAGAAAGCTAGCTAATTCATTTGCGATGAAGGATTTAGGTGCTGCAAAGCAAATCCTTGGTATGAGAATAACGAGAGACAGGAAAAATCACAAATTGACATTGTCTCAAAGTGAGTACATACAAAAGGTGTTGGAGAGGTTCAGAATGCACAATGCAAAACCTGTAAGTACACCTTTGGCTAGCCATTTCATTCTAAGTAAGGAAATGTGTCCCAAGACACAAGAAGAGACAGATTACATGTCCAAGATTCCCTATCAATCAACAGTTGGCAGCTTGATGTATGCCATGGTGTGCACAAGACCAGATATTGCACATGCAGTGGGAGTTGTGAGCAGATATATGAACAATCCAGGTAAAGAACATTAGAAGGCAGTACAGTGGATTCTCAGGTATTTGAGAGGTACTACCACTGAGGCATTATGTTTTGGAGGTTCAGACACTATTCTACAGGGATATGTTGATGCAGATATGGTAGGTGACAAGGATAGCAGGAGGAGCACCATAGGGTATGTGTTTACTGTAGGTGGAATAGCAGTAAGCTGGATTTCGAAACTACAGAAGGTTGTTTCACTTTCAACAACAGAAGCAGAGTATGTTTCCATTACAGAGGCTAGTAAAGAGATGATTTGGTTGCAGAGGTTTATGGAGGAAGTGGGTAAGAAGCAGAAGGATAGCAGATTGTATAGTGACATCCAGAGTGCCATTCACCTTGCAAAGAACTCAACATTCCATTCCAGGACTAAACATATACAGCTCAAGTACCATTTCATACGCTCTATTCTGGAAGATGAACTGTTGAAGCTGGAAAAGATACATACTAGCCAGAATCCTGCAGACATGTTCACAAAGGTAGTGACCAGAGAGAAACTGAGGTCGTGCTCGGTTTCAGTTGGGCTTCTAGCATGAAGGTGAAGAGGAGAAATTTGCCAAGTCCAATTCCAGCAAGTGCAGCAGCAGTGGAGTTGTTGTGATTAGTCTCCAAGTGGGATATTGTTAGTTGTGGAGCCAGATCTTCTAGTCTCATAGATGATATTGTATCAGTCATGTTTGTACCCCAGTTTTATATGATATGTAGGTGGACTATACAGTCACCCCAACGAGGGGGCATCGCCCCCCCATGGGGACCATCCGCCTTGGCTGGGGGGTTTGGGGGTAGCGTCCCTGAGAAATGGGGGTTCGGGGGCAACGTCCCCGAAGAAAAAATTTTGGGGCTGTTTTCGCCAACTGTTTTGCGGGCCCATGCTTTTGGGTATCCCGTGTTATTTTCCCATTGTATTTCCCTTATAAAATAAAGACATTGTAATACGGCTAGGGATGATGATGTAATAGGTTTTATGCATTGTAAAGATCTCTGAGATTAGGAGAGAGACTGTGAAACAGAGAAGAGGAAGTGCAGCGGTTGTGCTGCAGGTTGTATCCCTTCACCTTGCTGGACGGTAATAATAATAAGGATTGGTAAATTCAGTGTGGACATAGCCCAAGTTGGGTGAACCACGATATATCTATGTCTCTCTTGTAATGTGTATGTGTGATTATATTTGCATTTATGTTTATTGTTATTGCTCTGCGATCCTGTTTTTCTAACAGTTGCAAGGTGATCATTGATAATGGTAGTACAAATAATTTGGTCTCCAGTGAGATGGTAGAGAAGTTGGGATTGAAGAGAATGAAACATCCCACTCCTTATAAAGTGTCCTGATTGTAGAAAGGACATCAACTCTTGGTGAATGAGAAGTGCAAGGTGGAGTTACAAATTGGTATTTACAAAGATGTGGTATTATGTGATGTAATGCCTATGGATGTATGCCATATACTCTTAGGAATGCCATGGCAATATGAAATAAATACTGTTCATGACGGAAGGAAAAACACTTATTCTCTGGAAAATGATGGAAAGGAACATGTGTTGCTACCTTTGTAGGATGAAGTAGCTCAAGAAGATACATGATATAACATTTTGTTCATGACTGGGAAAGAGCTACTACAAGAAGTCAAGAAGGAAGAGGAGCTACATTTTACCCTTATTGGAAAAACAAAGGTAATTTTAACTGCCACAAATTTAGATGATTTTCCTACTGAAGTTAGGATCTTGATTGATGATTTTGCTGATATTATTGTGTATGAGATACCAAATGCTTTACCTCCTATGAGAAGTATTAGTCATCATATTGACTTAATACCTGGTGCAAGCTTACCCAATAAGGAAACCTATAGACTGAATCCTCAAGAGAATGAAGAGATTAAACAACACGTACATGAGTTACTGGATAAAGATTTGGTGAAAGAAAGTTTGAGTCCTTGTGCAGTGCCCACAGTGCTTAGCCCAAAGAAAGATGGTGCATGGCATATGTGTGCTGATTACCGAGAAATCAATAAGTTCACTATCAGGTACAAATTTCCCTTACCCTGCATTGATGATTTGATGGATTATTTGAGTGGGTCCAATTATTTTTCGACGATAGACTTGAAGAGTGGTTATCATCAAATAAGAATTAGAGAAGGGGATGAATGAAAAACTACATTCAAGACTAATAATGGATTGTATGAATGGTTAGTAATGCCCTTTGGACTTACTAATGCACCTAGTACTTTTATGAGATTAATGAATGAGGTCCTGAAGGAATACACTGGAAAGTTTGTGATAGTGTACCAAGATGATATTCTGGTCTTCAGTCAGAATAAGGAAGAACATCTGAGACATCTCAAATTGGTGTGGGATACCCTACAAAAGAAGAAACTACTGATAAATTTGAAAAAGTGTAGTTTCATCAAGAAAGAGTTGATTTATTTGAGTTTTGTAGTCTCAGAAGAAGAGTTAAAGATGGATCCGGAAAAAATACAAGCAATTCTCAATCGGCCAATCCCGAAGAGAAATTTTGAGGCCACCAGTTTTCCTGGTCTTACAATTTTTTATAGAAAATTCTGTCAGAACTATAGATCTAGCTAAACTAGCTTACCTATATTAGCAATCAATAACATATCAACATAAATAAGAACATAAAGAGAACAAGGAAAAGAATACACCAGATATGCGTGGTTCACCCAATTGGGCTACACCCACGAGAAGGTTGTCTTCTATTATCTCCATAAATCTCCTTCAATCTTACAAGAGAGAAACTACAAATAACCCCAATACACTATAACAGAGAGCTTGTGAGCACAATACAATGTTGTAATAGTATCACATGATGATGTGATGTGACTCCCTTGACCCTATTATATACCAAGAGATGTGGAGGAATTACTCTCACATATTGCATGTGGGATAACATAATTCTCCATAATAACATATCTTTATATAATAATGGATAATAAGAGAATAATTTACCATAATGAATATGGGATAAAATGTATTACTCTTTTACATAAGATTGTGGATAAATTACGACATAATACAAAGACATTATTACCTTCCAAGGAATATAATTAATATATTTCAGCACTCCCCATTAATAATGGCTGGGAAAAAATCCCTCACTAACACTAAGGAAGGAAGGAGTCATTACTGCTCCCCCTTGATGACAACTTCCAGAATATCCATAAGTTGCAAATAAGAAGAACACTACGGCTAACAGAATTTGATGAAGAGAAACCAATTCTCATTGAATCATGAAATTGCACACAAACTAGGTTGTACGATGAAATACCAACAACAATATTCCCAGATCTAAAGAGAAGCCTTTATGGCTACTAGATCCAACAGTAAAATGTCGAGAACATGTGACACAATCCAACAACAAGGTGACTAGATCACCACAAGATGTTAAATTTTGAGCATTAATTCACAATACTCTTGGATCTTTACTGAGAGAATAACATATACAGTATATCAATGCATAACAATCACAATAAGCATGACAAGCATCACAAGAATCAAAAGCATGAGAGACAAGAGACACAGAGTTTCTATGGGGAAAACCCTAAGGTGAAAAACCCCACAACTTCCTCAGAGATAGAGAGAGCAATGGCTCAACCAAAGTACAACCAAAATACACTTGAGCTAGTCTCCTAGAGCAGATGATCCTCCTCCTCACTAGTGCACCACTTTCTGAGTGAGAGAAGTGTGACTTTTCGAATGATCCAAATAGAGATCTCTTAACCTATTTTCCCAGTGACCTTATGGGGCCGACTTGTCTATCTAGATACATCCACAATATAATATATATTTTAGGGCCGACCCCACACATGGTGGTCTAATAACCCATCGGCAAGTACACACACTTGCAACACTTGTCAATCCACATGATGACACTTCCTTATAGAGGAATAACACATCTCTTATAAGGGTACAATAAATATATATATAATACATAGATGAAATACATTCCGAAGTTAAATATACATCAACACTCCCTCTTAACTAGGAAGGTATTTCTCGACACAGTTCTGCTAGACAAGTCTTCTTCTTGGGATCATCGTCACTGTTGCTGCTATCTCAACCAATCTCTGACTCTACTTGTCATAGGAAGTTCTACAGAGCCAGTCCTTTTTCATACTGGATGTAGGCCCACCAACTGCAGGTCTTCATCATTTGTGCAAATGGTCTGATAGAGGTGGCCTCTCAGGACTAATTTTATGTGCAGATGCAATACCAGAAAGAGTATCCCAGGAACATTTATGTGCCTAAGCATGACCAGCAAGATCTCCCAGGACTGATTACATGCATCTTCTCCAAAATACCTTTAAAGAGCATCCTAGGACATTTATGTGCCGCAGCATGACCAGCAAGATCTCTAAAGAGCATCCCAGGACTTATTACGAGCACACAACTCAACCTCTCAGATCTCCAGGACTGATTACATGTGGATAGACAAAACCTTTAAAGAGCATCCCAGGAACATTTATGTGCCGCAGCACGACCGGCAATATCTCTAAAGAGCATCCCAGCACTAATTACGAGCACACAACTCAACCTCTCGGATCTCCAGGACTGATTACATGTCTCCGTAGTAATACCTCATCCCAGGACTGATTACGAGCACACAGCTCAAGCTATCGGATATCTGAGGACTGATTACATACTACATAGCAATACCAGAAAGAGTACCCCACGAACATTTATGTGTCGCAGCACGACCGGCAAGATCTCCCAGGACTGATTACATGTTATTTGCACAACCTGCCACATATCATCTCTGACCTCCAAGTATCAACCTGATACTCATGATCCAACAGATCATCATCGCACGAGGCATCATCCTGATGCCCATGATCATACTGATCATCATCACTGTCCCGTCTTGGTACATATCATCTGGAGCAACATCCTGAAGCTCATCATCATGATCATCCTAATCATACAATGAATCCACCTGATGCATACCAAGTATCCACCTGATACATATCATCATACATGATCCACCTGATCATATAGTGTATCCACCTGATACAAATACAAATACATGATCCACCTGATCATACCTGATACATATCAACATACATGATCTACCTGATCATACAATGTATCCACCTGATACATATACAGATACATGGTCCAAGCATCCAACATGATGCATATACAAAATACATACAAATGATCCAACTGATCATATCCAGCATCCAACATGATGCATACATACATAAATGATCCAACTAATCATATCTAGCATCAACACGATGCATACATACATACAAATATAAATGATCCAACTGATCATATCCAACATCAACATGATGCGTACATACATACAAATATAAATGATCCAACTGATCATATCCAGCATCCAACATGATGCATATACAAAGCAGTAACTGGAGCATCGTCCTGATACTCATCATCCAGCACTTACATCCACAGCGATGTGAAGGATCCTCCTTCCAACATGCTTGGAATGGCTTCAACAAATGTGTCCATCACTTCTTCTTCGAAGTGTCCTCGATCGGAAGAACACCAAGCCTCTCCCTGAAGTACTCGAACTTCACCCTAGCTAGTGGCTTCGTCAGCACATCTGCAATCTGCTTGTATGTCGCAACATATAGGAGCTTCACAGCTCCTCTCTGCACCATATCCCTGATATAGTGATATTTGATCTCTATGTGTTTCGACCTGTCATGAAACACTCGATTCTCAGACAGCTTCACACAACTCTGGTTATCACAGAATATACCAGTAGCATCCAATGGGAGATCAAATAACTCAGACAGTAGCTTTTGTAGCCATACTACCTCACAACTAGATGAACAGGCTGCAACATACTCTGCCTCAGCTGTACTCAGTGCTACGCAGGACTGCTTCCTGCTAAACCAAGAGATCACACCTAATCCCATACTGAAGCAGCACCCAGATGTGCTCTTCCTATATGCAGCACTGCCAGCCCAATCTGAATCAACATAACCCTGCAGGTTAAACTTTTGATTCACTTCATACTTGAGCCCATAATCCACTGTACCCTTTAGGTACCTTAGAACATGCTTTACAGCAACCAGGTGAACACTCCTCGGATCCGTCAGGAACTGGCTCAATGTGTTCACTTCAAAGCAAATATATGGTCTCATGTTCATCACGTACATCAAGGACCCAATCATCTGACGATACATAGATACATCAACCGGTTCAGATGAAGCATCACATAGAAGCTTTAGATTCGATGCCATGGGTGTGGCCATGGCCTTGCAATCCATCATCCCAAATCTCTTCAGGATATCTACTGTGTACTTCCCTTGACCAAGGAAGATCCCACCTGAATTTTGCCACACCTCCATACCTAGGAGATAATGCATCATTCCCAAAGTTCTTCATATCGATTTCGGTAGCAAGCTTCCTCTTTGTATCACACCAAGTTCTGGGAGCTTGCTACAAGCCATACAAGGCTTTCTTCAATCTGCACACATGTGACTCCCTGTCAGGTCTTGGGATTGCATCCCAAACATCTTCTTCATGATCGATGGATCATGGCATTCCATTTCTTCATCCCAGATCCTGGGAACTTCAATATCTTCAATATCTTCAATAGATATATTTGTTGCTGGAACAAATGTTGTAGTCCTTTTGTAGGTGAAGATATACGGTCTTTCCTACAAAACAAGTTAAATTGCATGATTAGAAACATCTCATAATTTTCAGAACAAATTCTTTACACATAAAGAAATATGTCATGCAGTCATGCAATTATCTTAGCCAATGCTTCAATACAACATTTATCCATGTTCCACAACTTTCTAGATGCCTTCCAGTCTCTACCAGAACATTGTTAAGAGTTTGCACTACTCCCAACATGTTAGCAAAGAGGTTTCATTCTAGATAAGTAGCATTGGAATGCTGTACAGTGCCATAGGAAACTTACCCATTACAAGCATATTAGTAATATACTGTTCATTAATGCAATCATTCTAATATGCACAATACATCTCCTAAGTCTAGGAACATAAGCATAATATTATTTAAACAAACAAAATAGGCAAGAAATGATAATTGAAATACTTATCTTTGTTTGTTTGTTGGGTGGATTCCCTCTGAGTCTTTGCTTCCTGGCAGGAGCTGCTGAAGTAGTTTCTTCTACACCTTTCTGTTGTGGAATGTTGGAAGATTGTCAACTCCCTCTGAAAATGTGCATCCTTGCAGGAGCTGTTGGAGTGTGCTCCCTCTTGATCGTTGCTTCCTAGATTACCTGTCCTTGAACTTATATTCATCCTTGCTGACATCAATCTTCTTGAACCCTGGAAAGTATATTCTGTAAGCCTTCAAGCTTTCACTGTAACCCACAAAGATACCCTTCTTTCTTGAAGGATCTAGTTTGGTCCTCTTTTCCTTTGGGACATGAGTGTATACTGGACAACCAAATATTATGAGATGGCTGACTTCGGGTTTCTTACCAGAAAAGACCTCTTCTGGTGTCTTGTTGTCCAATATCTTGTGGGGTGTTCTGTTCTACACATATACAGTTGTTCTAGCTGCTTCTTCCCATAGATGCATAGGTAGATCTTGGTCATGCAGCATTTCCCTTGCTGCTTCCATGATTGTTCTGTTCTTCCTTTCTGCAACTCCATTCTGTTGAGGATTATAAGGAGCAGTCAACTCCCTCTTAATCCCTGAATCACTACAAAGCTTCTTGAAGTCTCCTGAGGTGAATTCTCCACCATTGTCGGATCTAAATGTTTTGATCTTCTTTTCAGTTTGATTCTCCATCAAGGTTTTGAATTCCTTGAACACCTCATCTTTGCTCTTCAAAAAGTATACCCAAGTCTTCCTAGAAAAGTTATCAATAAATGAGACATAGTAAACATACCCACTTAGAGAACTAGATGACATAGGACCACATACATCTGAGTGGATGATTTCCAGTATATCTTTTGCCTTGCTTTCAATGCTTGGGAAAGCCTTCTTAATATTGTTACCTTTTACACATCCTTTGCAAACACCTTCATGTTTGGTCTTGATTTCAGGAAGACCCTCTACTGCCTTGCTTGCAATTGGAAGTGCCCTATAGTGCATATGAGCAAGTCTTCTATGCCAAAGTTCACTTGGTTCCATGGATTCATGCACCATGGCATGTTCAGGTTGTCCTTTTAATTTATTCAAACATCCCTCTTGCTCTCCAATCACTACTGCATCATCTATGGTCTTTTCCTTTGGCCACATTAGGACTTGGCCATCCACAAATGCAACCTTCATACCTTTTGCATCCAATGCAGAGATGGAGAGTAAGTTCTTCTTGAGCCCAGGTACATAAAGGACTTCTTTCATCTTCAAAGATTTTCCAGAATCTAGGTTGTAGGAGGCTTCACCACTTCCTTTGATTGGGTATTGATAATCATCCCCAAGTTTCACCTTATGGGGTGATTCATGTTCAAATAGATTCACAAAAGATTCCTTAAACCCAGTCATGTGTTTGGAAGCCCCACTATCAATTAACCAATCATTACAACCATGAGAGATAGTACCTGTGAGAGCAAATATTAGAACATACTCTTCTTCACTTGATGAGTCATCATTACTATCATCACTTTCTGCCCTAGCCTTCTTCTTTGGAGGTTCATCATCTTCGGCAGCATGAGCATGGTACCTTCATTTGTTACCCTTCTTCTTCTTGTTGAAGTTGTTGTTGTTGTGTTTGTCCCTTTTGTTCTTGGGACATTCTGAAGCAAAGTGACGACCCTTCTCATTACAAGTGAAACACCTTAAATCTTTCTTGTCTTTGTGAAAATGATGAGAAGATTTCTTCTTGTGATGGGATGGCTCCCTCTTGAACTTTCCCTTCTTAGTGTGAGCTGTGAGAGCTTGATCTTCATTTCCCATCTTCTCTTATCTTGCCATAGGCCTTGCTTCTTCTTGAGAACATTCCTCCCATAATCTGATGAAGGAGATTAACTTCTTTCTGGCACAGATCCCCTAGATAAAAGAGTCCCATGACCTAGGTAGGCCATTCAAAGTAGTCATAACAATTTCACCATTCTCCACCATTTCATCTACAAGTTCAAGTTGTTCCTTGATCTGAGAGACCTTGGAGAAATAGGATTGAATAGTTTCTCCATTCGACATCTTGACCCCTTTCAATTGATTCCACAGGGTCATCTTTCGATTTATGTTCTTCCTTCAAATAGCTTGGTGAAAGAGTCAAACATAGCCTTGGGTGTCTTTAGAGAAGACACATGGGGTATGAGATGGTATTTGATAGAATCAGCAATGATTCTCTTTGCCTTGACCAAGTTCTTCTTATGCAATACCTTAGCCTCTTCATCCTCTGGGATAGGGATGTCTTCTTTTATATATGAGTCCAACTCATTCTCTTCCAGGATTAACCCAATCCTATACTTCCAAGCTCGGAAGTTATCAGCCCCTTCAAGCATATCCTCAAGCTTGGTGTGGTGAGACATATTTAAAGAGTACTTCAAATGGAAATAGAAAAGATTTAGGTCTTACCACTTGAAATGCTGAAAACTGGATCTGGTCCCTGATTAGGGTTTGTTGAAAAAACCCTAAAAATTCAAAATGTGAATTTCAACTTTCTGAAAGGATAGAAAGATGCGCCTTGATGAGCTGATCAGCCTGGTGTATTCATATTTTGAGATCAGCAAAGCTTTACCCTTCATATTTTCCTTTTTGTCCTCTCGGGTTCACTGGGGAGAGCCCTGAATTAGGGTTTGAGATTCCCAGCGATCTACCCAGCCAAAAATCTCGATCTAAAGCTCTAAACTTCAATTTTTGCAAGGAGCTTCTAGCTATGTCTTCGGATTTCAGAAATTCCTATTTTGTGGAAACCCTAATTTTTAGGGCTAAATCTGAAAATGCTCAGAATTGAATTCTAATTGGACAGATAGATTCTCCTTGATGAGTAGAGTCAATCTACTATACTGCTTTTCCAAAAACTGTGGAGAGAAACCCAATAAACAAGAAACTCAAGCTTTCGTCACTGCAAAATGTCTTCTTCTCAGGTTAGCTCTGATACCATGTTAAATTTTGAGCATTAATTCACAATACTCTTGGATCTTTACGGAGAGAATAACATATATAGTATATCAATGCATAACAATCACAATAAGCATCAGAAGCATCACAAGAATCAAAAGCATGAGAGACAAGAGACACAAAGTTTCCGCGGGGAAAACCCTAAGGTGAAAAACCCCACAACTTCCTCAGAGATAGAGAGAGCAATGGCTCAACCAAAGTACAACCAAAATACACTTGAGATAGTCTCCTAGAGCAGATGATCCTCCTCCTCACTAGTGCGCCACTTTCTGAGTGAGAGAAGTGTGACTTTTCGAATGATCCAAATAGAGATCTCCTGATCTCTATTTATACTTAACCTGTTTGCCCAATGACATTATGGGGCCGACTTGTCTATCCAGATACATCCACAATATAATATATATTTCAGGGCCGACCCCACACATGGTGGTCTAATAACCCATCGTCAAGTACACACACTTGCGACACTTGTCAGTCCACATAACGACACTTCCTTGTAGAGGAATAACACATCTCTTATAAGGGTACAATAAATATATATAAAATACACAGATGAAATACATTCCGAAGTTACATATACATCAACACAAGAATCATCACAAACATAACGGATAGCTGAAGAACTCTGATATAACATCCACACCAGTGTACATAGACTTTCTGACGACTAATATAACAGAACATGTGGCTAAGAACACCACAATAGTGTACAAAATACCCAGATGGCCAATACACATGCATATAGCATACATTCCTCCAATCAAGGTGCAATATAAATATCTATATAAGACTTCAAACATTGAAGAAACACGACCCCAATGGTCTAGACATTGAAAATGATATCATACAGACAAATGTTCGGGTACACAGGGTACTACCAAAGGACCAAACACCAAGAGCAACCACTTCACACAAACAGATCACAGATCAACACACCGATGTTTTGACGTGGTTTAAACCCTCTTGAGGAAAACACTCCATGGCCCCGGCCAAATAGCTTCTATGGGACAATTTATTATGCAAAGAAAGAAAGTTACAAATGAGCTTCTCATAATCGATCAACTAAACAATGACCCTACATGGTCTTTGAATATAGATCATGGACCGGCAATCGGGTGTTAAGCCACGGATCAAGGTTAGGTTTGATCTAAGAGAAGTTGAGCCATCGAATTACTCTATGTCGGGAACATATCATGACCGTCGGATTAAGTATTTACAAATGCATACTAATGCATACTAAAGAAACACATTATCCCTAACGGATATATTACACAAGTTTATCTTAACTAACTCTTAAGTGTCTAAATATCCTAACATCCCCCCTTAAGAACAACTTGAGATAGGATTGAAGGATTTACAAAAGTGACACTATTAAGAGAAGGAAGGAGGCATTAGAGCCTATCCCCCCTTAATGACAAGTTCCTGAACTCCTAACATAGATCGAAGTTTAGAAAACTTGGCTTCTGTAAGAGACTTAGTGAAGATGTCTGCAACTTGATCATCTGTAGGGCAAAAGAGCACTTCAAGAACACAATCATGAACAAGATTTCTGATGAAGTGCATATGTAGCTCAATGTGTTTGCTGCATTGATGTAGAACTGGATCTTTGGCAAGCTTGATGGCACTTTGATTGTCGCACCAAAGTGGAGTAGGCTGCTGCTGCTCGAATCCAAACTCTAAAAGGATCTATCGAAGCCATAAAGCTTTCTGACTGGCATTAACTGCTGCTCGATATTCTGCCTCTGCTGAAGAAAGAGCAAGAGCTTGCTGTTTCTTACAATCCCAAGTAATAGGTCCAGATCCCAGACTGAAAACATAACCTGCAGTAGACTTTCGATCATCAGGATCGCCGACCCAATCCGAATCAATGAAACCAACCAACAAAGGTTTCCCCCCTGTACTGTAATGAATCCCAAACTGAACTGTACCTCGAATATATTGAAGTATTCTTTTAGCTGCTTTCCAATGACTTTCCTGAGGTGTTTGCATATAACGGGAAACACGACCAACGGCAAAGGAAAGGTCAGGACGAGAATGAGTCAAGTATAAGAGACTACCAACAAGCTGACGATATAAGGTGGCATCGACTTCAGGTGAAGTACAAGTGGCAGAAAGTTTGACTCTAGACTGGAAGGGAGAAGGGGCTGGTGTACAATCTTCCATGTGAAAGCAATGAAGAAGGTCACAAGCATACTTAGACTAAGAAAGAAAGATTCCTTCTTGGGTTTGCAGGACTTAGAGACCAAGAAAATAATGCAAATGTCCTAAGTCTGACATTTCAAAATTTTGTTTAAGACTGGATTTCACATGGGTTACAAGGTTAGGGTCACTAATAGTAAGAATAAGGTCATCAACATATAGAACAAGTATGATGAGATGGTTTCCTACTTTCTTGGTATAGACATTGGGGTCAGAATGGCATCTAGAAAAACCAGTGTCAAGGAAAAAGTTATCCATTTTGGCATACCAAGCCCGAGGAGCTTGCTTAAGGCCATATAAGGATTTCTTAAGGTGGTAGACAAGGCTAGAGTTATTCTGAACATAGCCAGGAGGTTGTTCCATGTAAATTTCCTCCTGTAAATCACCATGTAAGAAGGCAAACTTGACATCCATTTGATGGACTTCCCAGTTGTGTAAGGCTGCAAGGGAAAGAACAAGGCGGATGGAGTTCATTTTTGCGACGGGAGCAAAGGTTTCATTGTAGTCAATCCCTTCAACTTGGGAAAAACCTTTGGCAACTAACCTTGCCTTAAGTATTTCAACACTTCCATCTGATGCATACTTAGTTCTGTAGACCCATTTACATCGGACAAGTTTTCTTCCTTTTGGAAGAGGTACAAGATCCCAAGTATCGTTCGCCATTAAGGAACGATATTCTTCATCCATGGCTACATCCCAATCTGGATTCCCTGAAGCTTCTGCAAAGTTTTTGGATCATGATTCTCGGAAACTGGAGCCAAAAGAGAAGAGGCTTGCTGAAACTGAGAACGTGTTCGACGTTGATCTCTAAGATCATCGGCATGATCACCAGCTACTTCACATGTTGAACGGACCCATCGAGGAAGCACTTGTGCTGGTGCAACTGGAGGAACATGAGTAGGCTGAGGTGGATTTTCATCCTCATTGTCATTATCAGAAACTGGAGTTGGAAACCTATCATGGAAGTTGGAAGAAGAAGAAGAAGGCACAAACGTCGAATCAGGCTCGCAGGCCAAAGATGGCACAATCGCCGAGTTAGGCTCACAGGCCAAGATATTTTTATCAAATTTAACATCTCTTCTAATGATTATATCATGAGAATGTGGTTGAAGAAGTCTATAACCTTTTACATCTTCAGAATATCCAACAAATATGCACTTTTCACTTTTAGGCTGCAATGCTTTTCATTTTTCATCCGGAATGTGAGCCCATGCTTCACTACCAAACACACGGAAGTGACTTATATCAGGTTTAGTTTTACTCCATGCTTCTTCCGGTGTTATACCTTGTAATGCTTTTGTGGGGGTGCAATTAACTATGTAATTTGCACAATTTATGGCTTCAGCCCAAAATTGAAGACTTAGTCCCTTAGATTGGATCATACAATTAGCCATTTCTTTTAAAGTGCGGTTCTTCCGCTCAGCTACACCATTTTGTTGTGGTGTATATGGAACAGTGTGCTGTTGTTGGATGCCTTGTTCAGTGCAGAAAGTAGTGAACTGTTTGTTAACATATTCTCCTCCATTGTCAGATCTTAACTTAATAATTTGATGACCAGATTGTTTTTCAACAAGGGCCTTGTAGGCCAAGAACATGTTAAATACTTCGCTCTTATGTTTTAGGAAATAAACCCAAGTGCGTCTGGTGTAATCATCAATGAAAGTTAAGAAATATTTGAAACCAGAAAATGAAGCAGATGGAAGAGGACCACACAAGTGACTATGCACAAGCTCTAAGGGAACCGAGGCGTGCCAAGAGGCACATTTGTCAAAACTGTACCGATGATATTTTTCGAGTACACAACCGGAACAAACACCATCTCTACAAGATACTATCAAAAGACTTGTCACCATATTTCCTTTACATAGTTGTTGCAATTAGCGATAATTTAAGTGACCAAATCGCTCATGCCAAAGTTTGTTCAAGTTATCACTATGAGCAACAAAAACTGAAGAGAAAAGTGATGACCCAAAGTTGTTAAACTTGTACAACCTGGTAATATCATCAAAAATTCCGGTAGCTAGGACCTGTTGAGGATCTTTAAAATCCTTGATTACAACTTGGTGAGGTGTAAAGGTCACAGTTTTACCTTCACCAGAATGAGTGATCTGATAAACTGATAACAAATTGCAGGAAATTCTTGGAACACATAGTACATCACTAAAATGACCATTATCTACTGGAACTGTTCCAGCTCCTACAACACTTAGAGATCTATCATCACCAACAAATATTTGTTTGGTGTTACATTCATGCATAGTAGAAAAGATGGCTTGATCCTTAGCCATATGATAAGATGCTCCAGAATCAATGAGCCATTCATTTGAAGTAGAAGAAGAAGATGCATTATAAGAATAGCCAGAATCACAAAGTGCATGTCCATGAGAGGTAGATTATGAAGGTGAATCTAGGCTGATGTGGTGCTTCTTCATTGTTGCTTCCAAGGCTGCCATCTTCTTGAAACACTTAGATTCATCATGATTATCTTTATCGCAATAGTTGCAATGACGCTCAGTCTTCTTGCCTTTTGGCTTGGATCCTTTGTCATTTTTTAAAGAAGGAGCTGACTAAGAGGGTTTTGGACCCTTGTTTGACTTATTATTGCGAAAATTTTGTTTCTTGGGAGGCTTGGACTTTTCTTTCTGTTGGGACAAGAAGGCTTTCCCAGATGTATCTGCATTGTTGATTATTTCAAGATGAATGAGTTTATCTTGTTCTCTATTCAAGGAATCACAAAAGGATTCAAGACTAGGCTCTTGATAGCTAGTTGCATTCAAGGATGCTTTCATGGAGTAAAATGTAGATACAAAAACAGAATATGCAGGTCCAAGTTTGGAAAGAATATGATAAATGCATTGTTTGTCTTCCCTCTCAATCTTACATTCTGCACATAAGAGTTTAAGAGTTTTGTACTTAGATAAATAATCTTGAATGCATGAAAAGTCACTTGGATTTAAAGAAATCAACTCATTTTCGAGTTGGTGACCTCGAATTTCATTGTGTTTACCAAACACAGATTCCAACTTGTCCCAAGCAGCATTAGGTTCATCAATTCCAGATATGTGGAATCGCAAATCAGTAGAGATTGACATCCCAATCAATCCGCGAGCTTCATCACATCTATTTGCCCATTTTATTTTCTTATCATCATCAGTGGGTTCTTTTTCTTTCCCTGAGGTAATTCTGAAAAGTCCCCTACTTCGTAGAACATCCTACATACGAGATTTCCATGAGAAATAGTTGGAACTGTTAAGTAGAATATCACAAGGGGCAGCCATATTTGTAAATTAATGGCTGTAAAAGTAGAAACCAATAGTCTGGATGTGAAGAGCTCGAAAAAATAAGTGGTTTAAAAGAAAACGGCACTGAAAACTGACTCTGTATGATGAAGTTATGCTTGAACAAAGAAACTGTTGAAGATGTCCCCAATAGTGACGTGGCAGCTAGAGAATGTCCAGCAAAAAAAAGAACCCCCCTCTTCCCAAGATGAACCTTTTGACAATCACTTTACAAGAAATTTGCTTTAAGTGAACCACTTTTGTAAAATAAGTGATTTCACTTTTACAATGATATTACTTTTAAATAGTGCAACAATAAAAAAAACTTAAGTGACTCACTTGTATTTTTATTTTTTATTATTTAAGTGAGATGCACTTTTACAATAGAATAACTTGAAAATATAAATTGCATGCACTTTTTCTTTCAAAAGTAACTTCATAATACTTGAACTCAAGACCTATTAAGGAATAAAGCAATTTTGAACCAAGTGAGCTAGATTAAAAGGTATATAAAATATGGGAATGAGGAAGGGAGCTTTTTTTTTTTTTTACTCTTCTTGCTCGGTTTGCATGCTTGCCCTTTTTCCTGCAAAACACACCACAAATCGAAACAAAAAAACTTTTCCACACTTGTGGAGTTAGATCTTGTTAGCTTTCCCGGAAAGTCTACGTTTTCTCTCTGTTTCTGATTTGTCGAGATCGCACAAGGTGCACGGCAAAGAGCATACGCAGCCGAGAAAAACCCTTTCCCTTTCTGTTTCTGATTTGCCGAGATCGCTCAAGGTGCACGGCAAAGAGCATACACAGACGGGAAAGCAACAATTCGAACCAAAAAAAAAAATCTAACAGTAAAAAATGATAAAATATGAGTTTTTTTTCTTTTAAAACAGAAAAAAAAAAATGCGTCACTGTAACATTATACCTTCAGATCTGATGAAATATGCGTTTTTGGAGCAACCCGGAACCGTTTTCGATCAAACGAAAACTATTTCCCAATGGAAACGGCGTTCTGGACGCAATGGAACACCTCCAGCCCAGAAATGCACAGAAATACCAGAACTAGAAACCCTTTCGAGTTTCGGCAACAACAGTTCAAGATCTAGATCATAACCAGAAGCGGCACTTCATAAAAGCTCTGATACTATGTTCGGGTACACAAGGTACTACCAAAGGACTGAACACCAAGAGCAACCACTTTACACAAACAGATCATATATCAACACACCGATGTTTTGACGTGGTTTAAACTCTCTTAAGGGAAACACTCCACGGCCCCGGCCAAATAGCTTCTACGGGACAACTTATTATGCAAAGAAAGAAAGTTACAAATGAGCTTCTCATAATCGATCAACTAAACAATGAACCTCCATGCTCTTTAAATAGAGATCATGGACCAATCGGGTTTTAAGCCACGGATAAAGGTTAGGTTTGATCTAAGAGAAGTTGAGCCATCGGATCACTCTATGTTGGGAACATATCGTGACCGTCGGATTAAGTATTTACAAATGCATACTAATGCATACTAAAGAAACACACTATCCTTAACGGATATATTATATAAGTTGATCTTAACTAACTCCTAAGTGTCTAAATATCCTAACAACAAACATCATGACTTTAACACTAGAAGATGGTGCTTCATTATTTCTGGAATAAGGCAATAACAAAGATCAAAGATTAATATGATTAGGAAGGAAGTACATAAACCAACTTCTCACAACTTTTCACATAAACAAAGAACTTATATGCACACAAGAACTTCCAAGATTAAAGCATACAAAGATCATAAAACAAAATTGCTCATACATAAATAAAAATTCTTATACACCAAAGGTTAGCAAACATCATATAAAAAGATGGTAACATAAGATGATCAAAATACAAAATTAACTTGCTCATTAAGGAAAATGAAGTTACTTTTACACATTAAGTGTTGGCCACATCATATGAATAGTGAGCACAAGATTTACAAATCTAAGATTGCTTTTATGCTATCGCTTCTATGCAATACCATACAACATTATTCCATGAAGAGTGCTCTAATTACATGTTACAATAGGAGTAGCAACTCATATATCATGTTAAAATAATATAGGAATGCTTCTATGCGATTGCTGCTATGCAAATATTAAAAAAAATATATGAACAAAATAAACATGACATGATTAGAAATCAACATGACGAACAAAGAAAAGAACAAATTAGTCATTAAACATTAGAAGAAGAACTACTAGACGAAAACAAAAGATGCACTTAAAGCTACTTGGGATTCATCAGAACCTTTATCTTTAGCTTTAGCCATTAAACGTTTCGCTTAAAGCAATTCTTTTTAGGATGGTTAGTTTTACCACAATGCTTACAAGGATCATACCCATTCTTCTTCTTACTATTTTCATGATGTGCATTAGAATCATTACCAATTTTATTAGTATGAATTGAAGTGTGTGAACTAGAACCTTTAACATTATTAAAACTTTTCTTAGGATTCTTAGTATGTGCCATAAGAGCCTGATTAGGTGAGACTTGTCCTAAAACAATCAACCTTTCTTGCTCATTTATCAATCCTTTACAAAAATAATCAAAAGTAGGTTTCGTGGTGTTTTGAGACAATTCAAGATCCCTATTCCTAGTTTGGATGAACATATCAAAACAAGATGACAAGTTTTGTTCTACAAGAAATATAAGAGCATTGTCCACAATGATTTAATTTTTCATTTAAAGTTTTCACTTCAGCAAGATATAATTATACTCTTTCAAAGTTAGTAGGATCTAGCTCAAAAATCTTCTTTTCAAGGTAATAAGTAGAAACATCATCAAATTTATCAAATAAGGAAGCAATAATTTTTCATACCTCAACCAAGTTGTCTTATGCCTCTATACTTACCTGAAGACTATCTAAAACCATTTGAACAATGAGCCCTCTTGCTTGATCACATTTATCTTCCCATATAGCCACATCTTTAGCATAACCAAGTTTTAGGTGTTCACCATTAACAATCTTCCATAGATTCTTACTCTTGAGAACATTAATCATTTTTCTTTTCCATGCAAGATAGTTAGGACCAACAAGTTCAGGAACATAAGCTACCTCTGAAGTCATAATGATAGAAATATTAACAAGAAACCCAAATACTAGAAATGACAAGAGAAAAAAAAGGTGAATAGCATAAAATTAATACACTTTACCGTACAGATCTGCAGAAACATAGTAAAGGAAAATAAACTTTTACTTACAGCGCTTAAAAAAAGTGCCAAGAAAAGTCACTCGCAGGTCTGCCAACAGTAAACTCGCGAATAAAACTAATACTTGCGGGTTCTGCATGGCAATAGTCGCAGTTATTCGCAGTTTTACAACAGAGCCAACCACGGGTGCGCGGGTCTGTAAAGTCAAATTCCGCGGTTCTGATCGGATATTCGAGGGTTTATGTACACTAAAGCCACGGTGATGCTGAAGCACTCGCGGGTCTCTGCACAGGAGGGTAGCGAGTACATTGAAGTAAGCGCAAGTTCATAGTAGAGCAGGAGCGAGTATGTCGTATCACACGTGGGTCTCTACACTGGAATTCATGGTTCTGGAGTATAATCGCAGGTTCGCAGTAGGGCAAGTTGCGGTTACTCGCACTTGTCTGCGAAGAAAAGTCGTGAATCTCCAGTTTTAGGCTGAAAACAGTGTCGATTAAACCACTAACGGAAACCTGCACAAAGTCTACCAAACTTGGACGAAAAATTATAATATGACAACCGGAAGATAGATTCCCTTGAGGAGAAGCAAAAAATCATATAGATCTACAAAAAAAACATCAAGAAACCCTTGAAAAATTTCTGCAAAAATCTACACAACAAGGTTAGGGTTATAAAAAAAACTGCAAAAACATGCCCAGATCTGAAGAGAATCCTAATGACTACCAGGTAGAAAGAAAATCTACAAGAATAAACAATTCCCAGATGATAATAGTTATTGATTGAAAGATATAGAAGGTGCTAGATCATAGAAACCATCTCTGATACCATGTCAGAACTATAGATATAGCTAAACTAGCTTACCTATCTTAACAATCAATAACATATCAACATAAATAAGAACAGAAAGAGAACAAGGAAAATAATACACCAGATATACGTGGTTCACCCAATTGAGCTACGTCCACGGGAAAGTTGTCTTCTATTATCTCCAGAAATATCCTTCAATCTTACATGAAAGCAACTACAAATAACCCCAATGCAATATAACAGAGAGCTTGTGAGCACAATACAATGTGTTGTAATAGTATCGCGCGATGATGTGATGTGACTCCCTTGACCCTATTATATACCAAGAGATGTGAAGGAATTACTCTCACATATTTCATGTGGGATGATATAATTCTCCATAATAACATCTCTGTATATAATAATGGATAATAAGATAATACTTTACCATAATGAATATGGGATATAATGTATTACTCTTTTACATAAGATTGTTGATAAATTACGGCATAATACAAAGACATTATTACCTTCCAGGGAATATAATTAATATATTCCAACAAATTCATCAGGAATTTTAGTCAAATTTGTGCACCCATAATAGACACCTTCAGGGAAAGTAGACAACCTTTCAAGTGGACAGAAGTAGCTGATAGAAATTTCAATCTGTTGAAAAAGAAGATCACTAAGAATCCTATTTTGGATTTACCAAGTTTTGACAAAGTTTTTCAAGTGGAAACATATGCTAGTGGGACAACAATAGGAGTTGTTTCTAAGTCCAGAACAGAGACCAATAGCATATTTCAGTGAGAAGTTAAATGAATCAAAACAAAAGTAGTCCTCATATGACAAAGAATTGTATGCTATTGTGCAAGCTCTTAAGAAGAGGAGGCATTACTTGATGCCCAAAGAGCTTATATTATATTCAGATAATCACGCTTTGCAATTCATAAATAGTCAACCTAAATTGAATAAGAAACATGCTAAGTGGGTGGAATTTTTGCAGAACTTTAATTTTGTGATCAAGCATACAAGTGGAAAATCTAATAAGGTGGTTGATGCCTTAAGTGGAGTAAATTTGATCTTGCAGGAAATTAAGATCAACACTTTGCGATTTGAAAATTTGATTAATATGTATAAGGAGGATGTGGATTTCAAGGATATATATGCATCCTGTGAGAATCCAATTTCCCACAATAGAAGTCAATGTTTGGACTACATGCTACAAGAAGGATTGATGTTCAGAAACAATAAATTATGCATTCCTAAATGTTCTATGAGGGAAAACTTGATAAAGGAGAAACATAGTGGAGGTTTGTCAGTCACTTTGGATAGGACAAAACATTTGCTTAGGTAAGTGCTTTTTATTTTTTTCTAAGAATGCAACAAGATGTAAAGAAGTTTGTTGAGACATCCAGGATATGTCAACATGCCAAGGGGAGGATACAAAACACTGGACTGTATCAACCCCTACCTATTCCAACTAGGCCTTGGGATTCCATCAGTATGGATTTTGTTTTGGGATTTCCTAGAACTCAGAGGGGGAATGATTCTATTTATGTAGTAGTTGATAGATTTTCAAAAATGGCTCATTTCATTGCTTGTAAAAAGACCATTGATGCAACAAATATTGCTAATTTGTTCTTCTAAGAAGTTGATAAGTTACATGGTCTACCTTTGAGCATTATATCAGATAGGGACACTAAATTTGTTGGTCATTTTTGGATAAATTTATGGAATAAATTGGGAATCAATCTTAGTTTTATCTCTGCTTATCATCCTTATACTGATGGTCAGACTGAAGTAGTAAATATAAGCTTGTGGGATATATTGAGAATTCTTGTTTAAGAGAATCCAAAGCAATGGGATTCAGCTCTTGCTCAAGATGAGTTTGATTATAATGATTCACCTAACAGGAGTATAGGTATGAGCCCATTTCATATTGTGTATGGGATGCATCCAAGAGGGGTGTATGAACTCAGAAATTTGGGAGAGTTAGGAATGAGGAGTGCAAATGGTGAATAATTTGCATATAGTATGTAGGAGCTACAGGAAAATGTCAAAAAGAAATTGCAGGAGAGTGCTAAAAAGTACAAACAAAGAGCACATTTGAAGAGAAGGGAAGTTAATCTCCAGGTTGGAGATTTAGTGATGGCATATCTTAGGAAGGAGAGGTTTCCTAAGGGAACCTACAATAAATTGAAACTCAAGAAAATTGGGCCTTGTAATATTTTGAGAAAGTTTTCTAAAAATGCACATGAAATAGAACTTCCTTCTGACCTTGGAATTTCTTGAATTTTTAATGTTTCATATCTATATCGTTTTAAAGATTTAGGTGTTTAGATAGAAGAAATGATTTCAGGTAAGGATGGTCAAATGGTAGATTGGAAAGAACAGTTACCTTAGAAGGAGCAACCACATATTGAAGCTATACTTGATAAGAGGGTTTCAAAGAAAACCAGGAACATTGATTATTTTCAGTATTTAGTTAAGTGGAAAGATCAACCATATGAAGATGCAGTGTGGATGACAACAATGGAGGTTTTTAGGTTTAATGTGGACCTTAAAGACCTATTGAAGAGTTCTTTTTCTCCCCTGGAGTATGATGTAGGAGCATCGACCCAAAATTCTACATTTTTTGAATGAGCAGCCAATGCTATTTTCTACTTCCTTGCAATAGTTTCTAGAAGTCTAGGGTTTATTGATTAATTGTAATTGGTTTTAAGAGAGAATTAGTTTGATTTTAATAATGGAAATTTGCCACTGATGTCCTTGTATCTTGCAAGAGGTTGCTCGATGATAGGTTTGTTGTGTAATTGATTTCTTTAGGAGTTCAAATCCTGCTTATTCAGATCTGATAGGTTTATGGCTTCTTATTTAGTCACTGAATGTAATTGATCAAAGGGTTGTTGATGAAAAGAAGAACAAAGCACCAATACTCTGCATTTGATTGCATATCCATTGTCTTCTTTCAATAACCAGAAACATGTGTAAATTATTTGTGTATGAATGAACATAGTGTTATTAATAGAGATCCCATAAGCCAAATTCTGTGACATCTTCATTAAAATACAAGGTATACGAAATTGATTGTTTCACTGATCAATTTACGAGATCACAGTTGATCAATCCGTGTAGTGAATATTCGATGGTCTAGATCAGAGGAGGGGGATCAACAGTCCAAGATGGATTCCAGAATGCCAAGGTACAATATTGTTAGATTTGCGAGAGACAGACCTCCGAAATTCATAAGTGAATGTTCTGCATTTGATCACATATCAACGGACAAGAGAATCCGTAAAGATATCAACGATTCCGACGGTTTTGATGGTCCAAAGAAATTGAGGAAATACGATTGTAGAAAGGCAATTGCGGAAGGCAATTGCGGAAAGGGGGTTGTGGAAGGTTGTTGCGGAAAGGCGATTGTGGAAACGTAATTGTGGAAAGGCAAATGTGGAATGGAATTGCGGAAGGCAATTGCAGAAGAGAATTGCGGAAGGAACACTTGCTCGACGCTCCACATTCAGGTGAGACCCGAAATTTTTATGAAATCCAGTTCACTGCCAATTTGAGATCCGCCCTTCAACAATTTTTTAAAGAAATACTTAGCCAGTTCTACTAAGTTGGAGGTGTTGCTAAATTTGGAACCAGACTAATCCTGGGATAGCAGATTGGATTGGTTTGGATGATCCTTTCCTGCATCAGTTTTGCCCTAAGTTGATGAAAATATTTGACGCAAATGATTAATTTCCTTGTGCAAAACATGGTTTGATATTGGAATCGTATGATCCAACAAATTATGTTATATCAAGCACAACCACACAATTGAAAATGGAATTATGTATGTCTTTAAAAGAAGATTTACTAGGAAAAAGACATCATCGACTCTCCATTACATAAATTTTAAGGAAAAAATCATAAATGTTTACCATCAAAGTAATAGATCTGTTATCTTAAAAGAGATAGCATATATGACCTGGAAAAGGATGTCTCTAAATCATCATTCAAGCCTTTGAAACAAATCCCTTCAAAGGTAAAAATGGAAAAAGAAAGCAAAAGTTTTGAGAGGTCAGAAATTAGCCAAAAAGAGAAAATACAATATCTCCTTTTTAATGAATTTATTTTTTCCATTGATGTAAAGAGATATGTTCTCCCACCTTTGAATATGCAATTTTGGAGAGTGAATGAAGATGTTGTATCCAATACAGTTCTATCACTTGTCACAAATTTCATCATGACTCTCTGAGAAACAATTTTAATGCCTTCAATAGGGAGACAAATGAACTTGTTACTCTATTAAATAAAATAAAATTGAAATGGATATAGTGAATTTATATATCTTGGATGTCCACCACTCTATATGTGCACAACAAAGGATAATTGAAAATGAGAAATACAATTCTATACAATCAATATATCATTTGTGGAAAGCACGTCTGTTGCTAATGGATGTTCCACATAAATTCATTATGTCAAGTTTGTGTAAACAACAAAATATTTCAAATAAAGAATTTGCTAACACTCCATTTATTGATCAAGTCATCAAGGCCATGGAGAAATGGATATATAGTAATAATCCTTGCCACCCTGGAAAATTTCACAGTCCATCAATGGAGTGGAATGTATATATATTTTTGTTTTTAGAGATTGTTACACCACTACGAACATTCCAATATATTCTTAATTTCTCTTTGACTTTAATATTTCATTGGTTTGTATAATTTTCAAAACGAATTTTTAGATGTATTCAATGTTTCCAACAAGGATAGTCTAAAATAAAAGATGAATCTTGTATTTATTTTGGATGAGATTTGGATAAGTGGTGTGATGTTTTTGAGATTTATAAAAATGGCTCATTGGCATGTTCCCCCCAAAGCATCCATCATGCTGATTTTGTGAAAAATAAAACAAAACAATATGGGTCTAATTTTTTTAGACCTATGCATGATATGGATTAGATGGAATTGAGAATCATTGCAAATAAGATAATTCATGGATTAGTTTGGTTGAGTACCACAATGGACCGTAATGACTATGTAGAGACTCTTTTACAGTATTGCAAAAGAGTAAAGGATGAAAGAACAACCATAAATATGATTTCTGAATATATGATTGTTGAGGACTATGTTTTTTTTCATCAAATGATGTGTGACAATTTTTTGGGTGGGTTTATAAAATTTCTCCAAATCATTTTCAACAACTTTGCAATATTGTTTTGTGATGGCAAGCAATCCAAATCTCCGATGAAGAAATGAAAACGACCAATAGAAAGATATGATTTTATGTTTCCAAACGAAGCTTCTTCTATCTTCCAAATATATATCAATCAAAAGGGGAGATACTACCATATTTGTGTGTCGATCTTCTTTTCCATCTACATTTCAGAAGACACTAAAGGGAATTAGTTACTTTCAAAACGCACTGTGTTGTGAGCTAGTTGTGTTCGATATGTGCAACTGTTTATATGGATGGAATGAAAATGATATTCTTGAATTTTTATTTTTATTATAATCAAATGGGAAACCTTTTACTTGTGTTTTCATAGGTGATATAAATTCTTCATATTTGATTGGGAAATCCTTCTCTCATTTCTAAAATAAAGTAAAAAAATGAGTGAAATGATATGATGCCATTGGTGTCATTAGATACTTTGATAACGATTGATATACATGTTTATCTCTTATACAATGTTGGATGTTTGGCATAAAGGGCCACAATCTATCTACTATTTTTTGAAAATGGAGTGGATCGATGAAAACTTGTCGTTGGTTGATTTCTCAACTATAACAGATTTGGGATTCCAGTCAGAGAACATGTCTTTCCAAAGGAAAGAACGATGGAGTTATGGGATCATCTTGTGTCAAATTTGACTTCGTCTCAAGGAACTTTTGTCGCGTTCTATGTTGGTGCTAGGCTTATTCGTTCTCTTACCAGAATTCAAAATATTTTCATTGTTTCTATCATAGATACGTTTTAACTGGAAATGTAGGTGAACAAAATCTTTAGTCTTTGTTGAATGAGCCAAATGAAGGTATTTACAAATTTTTTATTTCATTATGTTCTTCGATGCTCTATTTCATTTTAACAAACATATTTTGCTTCGTGTTTTTGGCTGTTAGTGTAGGTGATTCACAAGAATCCTCTAATGCACCTCTAATAGAGAGAGAAAATCTAGTCGTGGTGAGAATGGCATTGAAGATTCATCAAACAAATATACTTTAGATAGAAATGAACAATCTATGGTTGGTGCAAGTGAAAAAGTGATATTCTATATTATGTATGGTGTTTTTCTAAAATTGCAAATTAGAATCAGTTTAATTACTCTAGGGAGATACTGACAATATTTATCTCCAAATTATTACATAGGAACACACAGAAAATGTGCTTTCAAGCATGATTGTTGGAGAATGACGCAAAAGATCTAGTGTAGCTAGTCTCCAATCCTCTCTTAGAAAATTAGTTATAGGTATGAGACAATGTAGATTCTTTCTGACCCATTGTTAATTTGTTAAAAAAAAAAATTTGCATTTTATGACATAAACGTTCTTTTGTGCAGGTTCTCATAAAAAAAATTGTTGATTTTGGAAATGACCCATGTCTTTTGTTTTCAAAGGTAGGCATCATTAAAAAGGGAGTTGAAGTTCCTGGTAGTCTCACAGGGGGTTCACTCAGTGAACTTGTTACAAAGCATGACCGTTCGTAGGATATTAAAGAATATCCCTAATTTCACTAAATATTGGAAAATGCCTCCTAAAATTGTATTATTGAACCCCCCTCCCAATATACCTTTCCAATTAAAAAAACCCCTAGTTTCACTAGATATTGTAGGTATCCATTTTTATCAACCCATTTTTAATACCCCCTTTACATCGTATTATCAAGTTGTAACAAACATGATCCCTAACACATCTTACTATAAGCAAATAAGATGCTAAATAAAATAATAGTATAATGCTAATAATGTTCCCACCAGGAATGCAATGGCAATTTATCAATTTGTAGTGTTGGATAGTGGAAGACCCAATGGAATAGTAATGGGGAAGGAAAAATGCATAAAAAGCAACCTAGTCAAGAGATCAATGTAACAAAGAATGTAAAAGATGATAGTCCAATAGTCAATGCAATGCTTAGAAAAGATGGGAATCACAGATGTTGCACACCACATCCAACCAATCTACCAATTTTATATCATGTAAATAAAAGTATATCCATAGAGAGCTCATTTTTTCTATAAGCTTAATAAATTAAACTCCATAAAAATGCAAAAATAAAACCCTTTCATGGATTGACTTCCCTACATTTCATTGTATTTTATTTATTGAGACAAGATGTGAATAAACACTTGATTTTCACTAAGAACAAACTACACCAAAGAAATAATATTGATTCATGGGAAAAATGTATTAAGAAAATTTTAAACATGTTTTAAAAACTTGAAACAATCCATTAACAAAAATTTAGGTCTTACAGATCTTCATAACTGAATCTCACATGTTTGGAAACTCCTCCTTCACAAGGAATCTCAAATATCCTCATGCTCATGTGATATTTATAGTGGAAATTAACTCTAAGTACAGATACATTATCCTTCATCGTGGGCCTTGATTTATGGGACATACAAGCTTATTCATTAAACCTTTAGTACTCATTCTTTGACTCCACTTCTGATTTGTTAACTTTAGCGCCAATGTGGCTCAGGCTCCCCAATCTACCTTTGCATTTTTGGGGATCTGAGTCCTTGATATCCATTGGAAATTCACTAGGGAAGTTCCTTTTATGGTCCCCATAAACCAGCAATAGACAAATCACAATGTATCCTAGATTGTGTGTAGAGGTGGACTTTGAATGGCATGACTGAAGATAACTTAACTCAGATAATAGGTAAGGTCTGGAAGCAAAAACTATAATATGAACATGTAGCTTTCAAATCTTGAGCATGCTTTGAATATGTTCACTTGGAGGTTTCCTTCCCAAAGCAAAGTGTGAATATTGTTAAGTCCCTCAAGAACCCTCCTGGAAGAAAGATCAAAAAGAGGAACCGCGGACCCACTTGGTGAATGGTGTTGAACATCACTTGATTCAAGTAGGAGACTCCACCAAGGATGCGAAGAACCCAAAGAAGAAAAGGAATTGACTAGAAAAAACAATTGTGTACGATGTAGGTAGGTCAGCCCCAAAAATGGTAGCTTCCCCACCTAGTGTTCCTTCTGGGGAAGTGCGACCAGGGGGTTGGATAGAAGTTAAGAAGCCAAGCAGAAAATAGATTAATACTCCCAAGGGTGCCTCTGAAGAGACATTTTTTATTCACATAAATAAAAGGCAATGATCATATTAGGGTTTGAGGGTTCAGGCCCCATCCATAGAGGTGAGTAGTAATAGAAAAGACAGGGAAAAAGATGGATAGCTCCAAACAAGAACCTTTTTAACAAACAAATGATCATGTGATTTCAATGGAACTGAGATCTCGTAAAACATATTTAGATATCGTATTTTCTTAGTTTCATCTTGTTGTATGTTTCCCATCATGTATCTTTGTTGTAAAAAGATTCACTTATTCTATTTTAATAACTAGAAATTTCACTTGACAGTGCAAAAAGAACGTCGTAAAAGGAGGCAAGGTGGAAGATGTGCAATTAAGAGAGAAGTTGAATAGTGGAAAGAAACATTCTATAGGGAACGATGGAAATTGAATATCTTGAAAATGCAAGAATGTGGTGACAATATAGTAAGAACATAACAATAAGATATACTTATAGAAAGCAAGGAAACAAGAGTAGCATCATTAAATAACACAACCTGTCTAATATATTATTAAATAATTATATAAAAAAATGATATTCTTTCCTTCACACTAGAACCAATAACAATAAACTAATTTTCATATCTTAATATCCTTAGAATTCTTTTCAAGTTATTCTTGACATCTAGCCCTAGTTAGTGTAGGTCGCAAGGTAAATGAATAAAAACATTGTGTATATTAATCCTATCATTCCAACGATAATAATTTTAAAAAATGCATATACATCACTATATACAAAATAAATAGTTATTAAAAAGGGTGTTGCACCTTTGAACACCACTAAATCACTTTCCTAAATTAAAAATACCAAGTATGAAAGATGTAGATAGTAGCCTTGGAATCCATAGTTTTTTTTATCCTAAAACTATTTGGAAGTATGAAATAATCATGATACATGTTGGAACAATGGAACTATTAGCTATGGGATGCAACCTGAAACTATGTGGTAGTCTAAAATAATCATGATACATGTTGAAACAACGGAACTATTGGCTATTGGATGCAAAGGTTCCATGGCCATCCACCACATATTTTGTTTTGTAGTATGACCATCCACCACATGGCCACACACTTGAAGGAGATGTTTTCGTAATCCACATCTTATTCATGGGTTTGAGCCCATTATCTCAAATTGATCATATTTGGGAGGGGATTTAGGAGGTCCATATTAACACATAAATAAACATAAAGAGACATTTGTGTCTCCCTTGTTAACTTGATAATACCATAAAACCTTTATGCATTACCATTAGCTTTGAGGTGCATATCATTCGAAATAAAAATAAGTAAATGATATAATTTTACCTAAACCATTATCATTAGCTTTGAAGTGGACATGATTTCAAGATAGACAAGGAGAAAAAGTAACTTTCCATACTAGAGTGCTATCAATATTACGATAAATTTCAAGACATAAATCTTTTCGAACCATTGTCATCATCACTTTTCAGGGAGATATGGTGGCCTTTTAAGAGGGAATACATGTTACATGTTTTTTGAGGTGGATATGGTGTTTTTTTAAGGGGAAATACATGTTACATGTTTCTTAACTATTAGACTCATTCAAGTTTCACACAACAACAAAAATGCATCCCTACTTTAGTTGTTTTTTCATATACATTAAACTTATTCCTTCATCCATATTAATATACATACTTGTATCTTTAATATTTATATGTTTATAATTAAATAATCACTTCTATTTTGATGAAATCTCAAAATACGTCCATCCATTTGTGTGTACATCGAAAAAAGAATAAGTGTATAGTTCTAAATTTTTGTATTTGCTTGTCAAATATTTCGTCAAAAAATACAGGATAATGGTAACATTTAAGATTATTAAAAAATATTACGTGGTATATCACAACATATATGTGATATATTAAATTTTTTACATACATCGCTTTTCTTTAAATTTGGCTAGCCATGATAAGAGAAGAATAATGAAAAGATACAATGATACAGTGGCAATGATGACTATAATACAAGCTTGTGATACAATGACAATGGCGACTATAATACAAGCTCAAAATAACTATGTCATGCAATCATGGTTAAAGCAATTTATTAGTTCATCAATGAGAAAATCTTGCCTCTTCTAGTACATTTCTTGTACAGGATCCAATAGCCACAGTCTCTGCATTGAATTACATCACCAGGTCTCAGTGAATTCTCACCTCCATAGTCTGCAATATCATACAAGTGTAAGAAGGCATAATTAAGAAACAACAAAACACAATCAATAAAATTTCTTTTCCTATATGTATATATGCTTGCAAAGAATAATGCAACAAACATGTTCAACAATACAAACTACTCGTGAATTGATCAATCCATCTAGAAGCTGGGGTAGTAAAGATACCTCCACAAATGTAACTTACACGCTTGTGCACTACAAGTTCATCCACGGTAGCCTGCAATGACAAAAATCATTCAACTACAATTCAAATTTCATAAAAAAGGAAATAAATGAAATTGTGAGATTCTAAAATAAATTTCATATATAATGCAAGTCATCACTATGAATTATAAAGAGCCAAAAAATGACAAAAAGAAAATGTATGAATTAGAGAAGACTTATTATTCTCAACAGTACTTCGAATGTAGTACTGCTTAAAGACTGGCTTTGCCATCAAGACAAATCATGAATAATTTCCTACATTTATTGTTGAAGGTCAAACTAAGTTGTAATCAACACGATGTGGATCCAATCACCCTATTGTGTCACAATCAGAAAAACATCACAAATATGCCAAAACGCTAGACCTAAAAATAAATACTCTTCCAACTTTAAAATCAAATTATTTTGTTAATGTCAAACAAAAAATCAGAAAAGTTTATTAAAGGTACGTATTGTCAACTTATGAGTTTCCTTTTTGTTACAGGGACACGAGGATGACCTGATATTAAACTCAAGAAAAATAACCACAAACAATCTTTTGACTACCCTTTTACCAACCTTTTACAGATGGTAGCTCCCCCGTTTCTAGAGGTAATATAATCAACTTATGATCTTACTACAGAGCACGTTCATTATAACAATTGAATAATCTAGAATGGTGAGAATTTTAC
The DNA here is from genome assembly GCA_027924585.1 of Larix kaempferi. Taxonomy (NCBI): domain Eukaryota; kingdom Viridiplantae; phylum Streptophyta; class Pinopsida; order Pinales; family Pinaceae; genus Larix; species Larix kaempferi. The sequence continues at coordinate 1,350,945 of BSBM01000627.1, forward strand.
TTTGTTTCAAATGCATAAAGAATAGTGAAGGTATCCTAAAAAGAGGGAAAAGGCATCCCTAACCTGTACTAACATACGGCATTGAACCCTACCACAAAAAACCCCATCTCAAACCCTACTAAATTTTTGTTATGCACCTTCCAACCATTAAAATAAACTTTAAACATCATGTTTTACATAGAAACTTCTCACAATGGCCTATCAGTATATCCATTGGAAGTGCAAACTACTTTCATGTACGAGAAGAGCATAAATTTGGTACTATACATAAAATTATGAAGAACAGTACATAATAACATTATGCAAGTAGATATCATAAAAAAATAGGAATAATGAATTGCATACTTGATTAAGAGCTGTGGTCATATTATAGAGGAAGGATTGTAAATTGCATGTTGTAAAGATATTCAAGTCTTAGTTGTGAACTCGCTCTTTGAATTTAACCAAAGTGGTTGATATACACTGATCGATGCAATTACATTTAAAAAGGGAGGGAAATGGTGCACGATCAACGTATATCAACCACTTTTAAAAATATGGTTGTGTCGGTGATATAATTTGAGTCATCCCATGCTTGGGCATAATTAAGATGCAAACCCCCATCTGCTTGACCATGAGCAAAATGGGCATAAGCAACATATCATATAAACCATGTGCTCAACTTTCAAAATTCAAATATCTTCAACCCTACCTTTGACCTGGCGGTATCCTAGTTGTAGTTCTACTTTAGTCTTTTCCAGTTATATGTTTTACAGTACCCATGTATCTAAGTACAACAACTTGGCATAACCAACCCATCACACTTGGTTCAATGGCATAGCGAGTTTTAGCCCCTTCACAAGGATTGCTTTTAGTTTTGCATGATTTTTGTATGATTTCTCCATAACTATACAAAAAGTAACCAAAAACCACGACTGCTCTTATGAAGACCAAACTAATAAGTTTTTATCAAATCTAAACAATCCATTGTAGGTAGAAAACACCCAACCATCATCTATCCACAGTCAGCCCACATAGATAACATGCAAACTTTTCCTTTGCCAGTGAGGCTAGTAATATCCAGAATCTAATTGATAGAAAAATTTATGTACATCTTATGATACAGAAAGCATGAATACAACTACAACTAATTAATCTCTAGTTGTAATTATGTTGGAGTCTAACATCCATACAAGGTAGTCTAGAAAGTAGTCAATGTATTATCCATTCTTGGCAAGTTACAATGATAATATTTTGTCCACCTTCATAAAGAAAATCATCCAACAAATCCAGACTCTAGATTAAATTCCATCTTTTCAATCAATATGATTGAAGAAGAAGGTGAAGAAATTAGATTAAATATCGTACACTTGTTTTATTTGGTTAGGAAAAAGCAATCTCAATAAGCAATCTGTGTAAGAGAAAATGGGTAGATGGCTAATGAAAACATGTCACTGTATTCTGGGATCTTAACATTTTTTGTCAACAACTAAGCAAATTTACCACTAAACTTCACAACCATGCATTTTGTAATCCTGTTAATATAGTTGAAAAATGGTTTAAGTTCTTCCTATTATTATTGATGTTAACTACCTCGGAACAGAGATGATATGCCATAAAAAAAGGATATTAACAGGATTACAAAATGCATATTAACAGGATATCAAGCCAAAATTATAACTACGAGATAAATAATTTCAAGGTGAATTAAGAATGGACTTCCAACACCATATTAATATACTGCCAGCTCCACCACTGTGCATATGCTTAGGAGGTATCATTGGCCATGTCTAGGATAGGGTCAACAACAAGTTTAAAGTCCTCGAACCTATTGGAGACCCAACTTGCAACTTCTACCTCCTCTATATCTTCAATGCACTTGTTCCTGAGAGTCCTCAAACCCTCTTTATAACCACCCCAATCAATCTATACTTTTTGATCTACAGAAACAAGAACTATCCTACAAAAACTTACCTTTAGTATTTTATGGCCTCCATTATTGCTAGCGTTGAAAAGATGCAACATCGGTGTTCCTTTTTGAAAAGGAGAGAGTAATTTTACTTCCTTTCTCAAAATTTGATAAATCACCCTCCCAGTCATGTAGTAGTCACAAAGAAACCTCTTAATATGATGAGGCATTATCCAAATAAAACCTTGTTAACAATGTTGCATGAGATCAAAGTAGCCTAAGTCAGAAAACTGTATAGGTTGTGGAAGGAAGACCTGTAGTTGATCTCAAATGGAAGGTACAACCTTATGCAAACCATCAAAACAATATGGAGCATTCCTTGACTTCACACCATTGTATTCCAAATAAATGCTTCAAATAAGACACAGTAGCTCTTTTGAAGATATCAAAACACTTAACACCTACAGATGTAAACAAAATATCATATTATTTTACAATAGAATTCAACAAATTATAATACTTTTTTTCTGCCAAAATAAAGAACACATTAAAAAAAATTCCCTTCGTTCATTTGTATAGCCATAATTTGTAACTTAATAGACACTTTTCATAACTTAAATGTATCATAAATGAATCATATGTTGTTAATATTGATCTTTTCTCTTTATATAACACTTACTACACATGCAAATTCAATCTACAAAGGGTGGCAATCTGCACTTTGAACCTGGACAAAACTTAATCTTCTTTCCTACTAAGTTATTATTCCAATTTCCCACATAGTAAGAAGTTCCAATTAATTGCTTTTCAGATTTCTACAAATATATTTACCATGTCTGAACTTTACCTAGACAAAACCTTAATCCACCATGGGATCTTGCTTTAAACAACCATGGGGATTTTCTTAAAGAGTCATTGTTTATCCATCTATTGTTTGATGCTATCAATATAGGGAAAAGGAAAGAGCAATGCACCTTGTGAGTAGTCTAAAGAATTGCCTTGGTATCGATGTGCAAAAACTTGTGGTAAAATACAAGAAACTGAACAACAAGAGAGTTGTTAAAAGCATAATTCATCAAAACATAATTTTGCTACTGGTCATTATATCCATTGCAACTTTCTTTTGTTCTTATTTTTATTATTGAACCCACAGAGTCAATACCATTCTTTTTCTTTGAAAGTGAGATCCTTGAAAGTGGAGATAATTGTTGATACCAATCCATCAGCATCTTATTCTTGGACTTGAAATAATTATTCTCTTCAAGACCATGCCTGATTTCACCTTCTACACCAGTTTTCCAAGGCTGTAAATAATCCAACCATAAATCAATAATAAATGTAGCGTTCTTCAGAGAAGTACCAACTGGCCAATAACTGAAAGGTCGCAATATAAATCTGTGCAAAGGCCTCTGTAGCAGAAGGGACCACATAGTAGGCACAACTAGACTAGTCAATGGAAAAGAAAATGAGCTCAATCTCAAAGTATCCATGTCTGATGCAACCCTCCATCCAGAACTCAATTCTTCTTGAGGGGATAACAAAGTATTGTTCACATAATTCACCAGTATTTTGATAGACTGAGTAATTTCTACCGTGGGGAGTGCATAGCTAAAATATTGATTACTAACAAGTAACGAGATATTAAAAAACAAGTAAAGTTGCAAAGGCAGGGGCGAAAAATCACCATTCACCAACCAAAATTGTACAAAGGTATAAACAACAAACTCTACACGAGAAAATATTGAAGTGTTGCCCTCAAAAGAATGTACAAACTCATTAGAAGCACACAAATCAAATATGGGAACAAATATGTGCATATATAGATTCAGAAAATGAGTAGAATTGAACTTTCCAAGTATTCTACAATCATGGCTATCGTGCAAACCATGCAAAGAGGATGCCCATTTCTCGAAACAAGACTGGGAACCCTTCTTAAACCCCAATTTCATTTCATCTAAATCTGAACGATTCATAATATGATTATCTTTTTACACAACATAATAAGAAAACCAAAACATAAGATACTCAAATGCACTCAACTGCACTTGAAATCAACACCACACCGATGCAGAAATACTAGTTTTGGTTAGGTTTTATCCAGACAACCTTTCACAACTTAAAGTTTAAAAATATGTGATTCATTTACTGATAAATTGGAAGGCCACTTTCTACATTTAAAGTTTTACTTAAAAGGACCTATTTTCATGAACTAAATGGGAACAGAGTTTTGAGATGACTCACAACCCACTTCGACGATGCAAATTTTAATCAAAATTTTAACCGATTAAAACAACCTCCAAAAATCTCATAAAACTTTCACCCATTGAAAAAGATTTAGCGGTTCTCTTCAACTATGGCTATGATCATAGTTGTTGCACCTAGTTTTAGGGGAAGAGAAGCATAAATACCTTGATCTAGAAAGGGTTCCAAAATATATGGATTGGCGCTCTAACTTGTGGACCTTAACAGAAGAAACATATCCAGTCATGTAGGAGCTATAAAAGTAGTTGGACTGTCCATATTTCTTACTTGTTTCAATGTCTCCAGACTCCTGTTCTTCTTGACACAATAGTAGATGACCGTGGACAATTTTAAATGTAGAGGACATGAATATGAATGTCGTATTTTGTTCTATACCCCATATGAATAGTAATAGACTGGGTCTTCAAATGAGACTCTAGCGAATACATTTCCTTCCACACAAAACACTTCTGAATGTTAACAACACAAGCAAACATTCATGGCAAGCGTCTAACACTGAAACCCCGAGATTTTTTTGTCGGATTGAAGTATTTGTGTTCCAAAATCCATGTTCTCTAACACAAAAGGGATCTCTCCCCCTCGATTGAATATGCGATAACATTGCACGATGTGTGGAGAATTAACCCCTCAGAGAATCTCCATTTCACTGGCTGGAAGAGGCAGTGAAACCGACACCATGTGTCCTATATTGAATGCAGGGAAAGAGTTGTGGGATGCAATAAAGGATGCTACTTGCCATTTCCACCTACAAAATTGAAGGATATGAAAGGAAACCGTCTACAGAGCCGAACAACAACTATCACAATGACGAAGGTGGGAATGTGAAAAGCAAATTCTATCACAATGACGAAGGTGGGAATGTGCAAAGAAAATTGAAGTTTTAGGTGCAGATGGATTAAAAGAGGGTTGCCTGCATTGAATGCAGGCGTCATCTTCTAAGCAAGGCCGAAATGTCTCACATGGACGAATGGTGGTAGGTGGATGTGGTCATTGTTAATGATAGCTGGATGCGTATCAATGGGAAACATTATCGATGGTCGAGATGCTCTGGATGGCCATCTAACAACATCCAACGATTGAGAATCATTTACAAGCTTAAAAAAAAATAACACTCTCAAATAGAAAATGTTGTACGGCATAAAGAGGTGGATTTGTTCATGTTTCCAAAAAAACCATGTAATGGTTGCATTTATTTTTAAGGGAATTATATTTACATTGGCCAAAAGCCAATTGAACGCGTTCTGATGGATATTGGTTCTATAATTTCAACCATAGTTAAGATGTTGTGCAAAATCATTGCAATCATCTTTGAATACAAAAATTATTAAATCAATCTAAAAAATGAAATAAAAGAAAGAATTCAAAAAGTAAGAATTAACTTGGTGCTCTTTAATTGCACAAGATATGGCATGCATATGAGGATTATATACACAAATAAATGAAATAAGCCCATGGGGTCTCTTAAAAATAGGATGCTCACACAAATCATATGAGGAGACTCAAACCGTTGACCTTACTCAAAGACCATCATAGACATTAACCCAATCCCATTTTAATGTATTTACCTGCATTCTTCAACTTCCCGATGAGATCTTATCACTATTCAACAGTGTAGACAAATTCAAGATTACCCTCCAAAGGAGTGGAAAAATCCAAAATTTTAAGTCCCAGAAAATAGAGAATCTCTTTGCAAGCCTTTTCCTCTAATGTAGATATGCAGTAATTGAGGATCCAATCAATGCATGCAAGTCGTGCTAGGGGAGCATGGCTATTAGTAGTCCGAGCCAAAATATTTTGTAGTTCCTTCTTATTCTCCAAGAATAGGTTTCCAAGAGGATTCGATGAGGAATATGATAAGGCACAAGATTGTGTGAGATATAGAAGGAATTGATGGGAAGACAGGTCTCCGTGGGCCACCTCCAAATATATGAAGAAGAAGCTATATATATATATGAATTCATCCCACAATTTGAATGTTATTCCTCAACCCACCCAAATAAAATAACCCCCAATATTTATATTACTATGTCAATTTAAAAAACCCCCTTGACCCCTTAATACGAGGCAATATATTTTTGAGGTTCTTAGGATTATTCAAACCCCCAATATGAATGGATGTTATATAATATTGCCTCTCTAGTGAACCCCCCGTGGGTAGTCTCAACCAAGAATATGATTTCAGATACTATTTAAACTTGTATCGGTCACAACCAAACGCAATTGATTTTTTTGCAATTGTGTTATGAAAAATTTCAAGTTGGAATTTGGTATTCTAAAGGTGTAACTGATGGGATTACTTTATTTAAGAGATTCCTAGGAGATAAGACCAAGACAATTGACCAACAAATTAAATTTTATTGGTCCTTTGATAAATGCTCTACAAATGATTATGAAAAAATGTTCAAAGATGTGTGTAACGTTCCCCAGGGATGTTAAAGGGTATTAGGGACATATCATTATCTATCCAGGAATAATTAGAATCTTTTAGTACAGTGGAATAATTTTATAAATATTTAATTTCATTTTCTACAATTTAATTATGACAAAATATCGATAATTCCAAATAAAATAAAATAAAATTCATAATTGATCAAGCAAATTGAACCAAGATTGGGAAAAATTATCCAAAAATATATAACATCATTATGCATCCATACCAAGCCATAACATAGGTTACTTGGACCTAAAAAGGTCATTTTCACTTAATCATGATTAACTAGTAATTAGTGTACTAATTGCGACACTTAGTGACACTTAGCGCATAATTGAAGACACTTAACATAACTTCATTTTTTTATCACATAATCATAATTTATCAATCCCAATGGATAATTAACACCTAATATCATGTAAATAAGGCCTAATTATCATTTTCCAATTAATTAAACAAAACAATTACGAAAATGACTCCGTAAGACTAGTTAACTAGTATTTAACACAAAGAACTGGTCTTGCACGAATTCAACACACAAACATGCCAATGAACCAAAAAGTGAACCTACAGTAATTATAAATATATTTAAGTATGCACATACAACCAAATAATTTCCCAGTTGCAGTTCAGATCCTTTCACATAAACGATGATTCTTTCAAGCTAAATCAATGCAACTAGTTAATAAACACTGATAGGAATTTAACCCAATCAATTGTACTGAGTTCCGGAGCACACATAGGCGAGGGTAAATATCTGAAAAATATAATTCTACAGAAAAATTAAAGTACCAAAAACAAAGAATATGACTATACATTCCAAAAATTATGAAAACATAGATTCAATCTACAAACTAGTTACCAATTTCCACCGATTTGAAGCTAGTTTCCATTTCTAGTTTCCAAATGAAAAAAGATAAGAAAATATTGAATACTATAGCTCATGGACATAATATAATCAATACACTACATCCAAATGGCTGTATCTTTCCGCTCATAAACAATCCTCTTATTAATTCATCAAACTAGCTAAAACTTCTCCAAATTGGCTAGAAATTGAGGAATCAAGATAAATGCATAAAAAAATTTCATAGTCATTCGGAAGCCATTCCAACTATAAATAACATGTATTATAAATATTATAGGAGATATAAATCATGTAAAAATTTCGTCAAACACTTCTCATGCAAAGTCATAAATCCATTTAAAACAATTCTTTCGAAGGAGCTAGTGAATGGAAAAAAAACTAGGATTTCGATAAGCAAATCTAGAACTATATAGGAAATATTCCACACATTTATTCATACATTTAAATTGTAATTATCATATCTAATATCATTTATCTCACTCAGGCATTTTCTCAAACATTTCACATTCCAAGTCTCGAAACTACATAAAACAACCCAATCGGTGAACTAGTTTTCAAATAGAGGCTAGAAACATTGTAGAGAGGTGTTTCCAATCATTTCTAATATATTGCACAATAAAATTACACATGATATAAATAAAAGAGGCACCATTATTAGATCTGTAGAATAGGTTCTAAAAACATTTTTCTCAAGCACTTGCTCACAAAATACCAAAAACTAGTTAGCTATTTTTCCCAAAAAGCAGTAGCATAATGTAACTAAAATCTATGAGAGATTTATTCCATAATTAGCTCATATAGTTTCTCATACATTTAATGTGAAAACATATAAGAATCAGATCAGATCCAAGTAATTCAAATAAACATGAAAAAAGTACTTATCTTGCAAAATACACAACCGAAATCGACCGTGCCACGTTCCACCCACTGGTAGACACAATGCAAGCCAAAACTCACTTTGAAATAGTCACCCCCTAATCCAGATGGATATCGGTGGCCACCCACCTATTCCACTGTCTCAAAACAGTTTCCCATTTTGCCAATTTTCTATTAATTTTTCTACAGTTTTTCGAGTCCCAAACTTCCGAGGCTGTTTTGAGGCCTTAAACGACATTTTTTGGGAAATCTTGGTCCTGCAAAACCTATCTATTTTAGGGTCCTCAGCATAGTTCTCGGATAGATATTTCCAACGGGATACTGATCACCCCAAATAGAGATTGTATGCAAAAGTTATGACCCCAGGAAATTGACTGTTCAACTAACCACCTTGGGGCCGCAAACTTTTTGATGATTCATCTTCTAGGGTTAAGTTTTTGGATGTTTGGGATTCTTTTCCTCATGCTTATGTAAATAGGTCTTTCGGCCTCTCTTTGTATTCATCTTGGCATGAATGAGCACAATGGCCACATCTCTTCTCAGAGATAGCTACTACCATTCTAGCTGTTGTATTTACAGTCTGTTCTATTTCTAATATTCAATAGAATATGTGTTTGTTGTATCGTTGTGTTCCTTGCCATATATCTGTGTATGTGAATATATATCTATGTATATAATTTTGTATATGCTATCTCTTGTTTCATTCCCACACAAATCCATATCAGGGGTATCAGAGCAATCTGCTCTTTGATTGTTTCTTGGTGCATGTCCCCGGCGAGAACATGATACAGAGAGTTGGGTCTTGAACTAGTTTCACAAGGGGAAGATCACTCTCGCCGCCCCAAATGGCCTCCCATGGTGGATCAAAAGAGAGAGGACAGAGCAGGAGATCATATCAAGTTGTTGCTCGAGGAATCCCTCGCGCGGTAGAGGAACGAGATGATGGATAATTTCGCCCAAATCCTTCGACGCATGTCGATGACAACAGATACATATTCAATGAGCAGCCGTTTCAGAGATGCAACTCCCTTCAAGGTACAAGTTAATTTTGATATCCCTTTATTTGAACGCCAGATCGATGCTAATGCCCTAGATAAATGGTTGAATCTACTAGAAGGGTATTTCTCTGTCCACAATTTTTCCGACAGAGAAAAGATGTCTTTGCACTCCTCAAGGCTGTCCCCCATGTCAAAAATTGGTGGGAAACTTATTGTGAGCAAAACTCATCAGATGAGTTTGGATTGTTTGATTACAATCACACTTGGTCCTCTTTCATAGATGTCGTTAAGGAATAATATTACCCTGTTGGAAACTATGATGACCAGTACACAAAAAGGACCATTCTGCGTAAAGAGAGGGACTAAACGGTGTTGGAGTACACCAATAAATTTCATACATTGCACACAAAGCTAGGTATCAAGGACTCTGAGGGGCACCTAGTACTGAAATATCGCAGTGGCCTACACCGGTACATACAAACATAGATGGATTTCCTAGAAATCTCTTCACTCGGATCCACCTATCGATATGCTGTCAAAATTGAGCAAAAATTTCAGCAAAAGAATAAGCGTGACTTTGGACCTGCACAGAAGTAGGGCAAGGGAAACTCTGGCTCACAAAACATGAGGCAGGGAAAGGACAACCAGTCCCAACCACAAGCGAAGAAGGGTAACGAAAAGACAAAGAAGGACATCGAGAAGTGGTGTGAGTTCCACAGAAGCCCCTGGCACAACACCGATGAATGTTGCTCAAAACAGTCATTAGTGGCTGAGATCAAAGCTTCAAATCAGAACCCAGTTCTGATTCAGGCTCTGAACCTAATTTCACAACCGCGCAAAAAGGAAATTGGATCATTGATGCAGAACCCAATGCCGTTGTTTCCACCACACAGATTCAACCAGAGGAACCTAAAGAGTCGAAGGCAGAGGAGCGCCTTTTCCACTCATAGATGTTGGTGAAGGGAATTACCCTACACTTTGTTGTGGACAGCAGAAGCCAAAATAACCTGATATCAACAGAAGTCATCAAGAAATTGGAGCTACCAATAACACCACACCCGCAACCATACACCATTGGTAGGCTGAGCCAAGGATGAGGGATCCGCATCAGTCATCAATGTCGCCTACCATAGGGCATCAAGCCCTTCAAAGATGAGGTATTGTGTGATGTGGCCTCACTTGAAGTATGAGATGTTCTTTTAGGACAACCATATATGTGGAAGCATCATGCTGTATATGAATCACGACCTTGTAGTGTCATTGTCACTATGGGAGGACAACTCGATACAAGAGACAGTTTCACCTAACCCGACCAAGTAGGGAAGGAAGATAATCTCCCACACTAGGAAATTTTACCTATTCACAATTTCCACTAAAGGAGAACATCATATCATAGAGACATCCAAAACCTCTTCCCATTATCCCTCTACTCAGCAGAAACAAGAAAAATGGAAATCCAGTGCAGCATCGCCTATTCGAGTACCTCTGCAGTGCAATGCCACGCAATCAAGGTGCTCCTCCAAAAAGAAACCATCCACACCAGTGCAGACCAAGGATACCACAACAACCAAAACTGTTGAATAGCTCCAGCCCATCCAACAACAACAATTACAACCCTTTGAAGATTTCAAAGAAAGGAAACCTTTTCTCTTCAGCAAATGCCACACCAGGAGCTCAACTCAACACACAGTTCGACATATGATAAGGTATTTGATGCAATGGAGACCATTGATTCCTATGGGGGTAGGATTGATCCATATGGACATCGATGGCCACCCACCTATTCCACTATCTCAAAACAGTTTCCCATTTTGCCAATTTTCTAGTAATTTTTCTACAGTTTTTCGAGTCTCAAACTTCTGGGGCTGTTTTGAGGCCCTAAACAATATTTTTTGGGAAATCTTGGTCCGAAATAGATTCTTGTAGGGTCCTCGACATAGTCCTCGGATAGATATTTCCAATGGGCTACTGAGCACCCCAAACGGAAATCGTATGCAAAATTTATGACCTCCGGAAGTTGACTGTTCAACTAACCACCTTGGGGCCGCAAACTTTATGACGGTTCATCTTCTAGGGTTAGGTTTTTGGATGTTTGGGATTCTTTCCCTCATGCTTATGATAAATAGGCCTTTCGGCCTCTCTTTGTAGTCATCTTGGCACGAATGAGCACAACGGCCACATCTCTTCTCAGATATAGCCACTACCATTCTAGCTGTTGTATTTACAGTCTGTTCTATTTTCGATATTTAATAGAATATGTGTTTACTATATCGTTGTGTTTCTTGCCATATATCTGTGTATGTGAATATATATCTCTTTATATATCTATGTATATGCCATCTCTTGTTTCGTTTCCACACAAATCTGGATCACCCCCAATCCGGCGCCATGATGCCACAAGAAAGAGTGCACTAAACCACAAAACCCATCTAACATTGGCCCAACCACAATTGTTAACACCCAAAAAGTACTCACTAGCTCATTTCCTTATTCACATGACCCATTTGTCCACTTTTCCACCATTTGAGCCTCTAAAGCCATCAAAAGGTCACCAAAAGACCATAATACACCCCTTTTTCCCCTCAAAATGAATATTTTTCCTCAAAAAGCATAAAAAACCCTCAAAAAGGGTCCAGAATTCCCAAAAATATTAAAAGGGAATAAAAATATTCAAAATATTCAAAAAAGGAAAAAGGAGGGAAAAATGCACCTAAACCATGTTGGTCAATACCATTGGTTTCCTCAAAACCATAATGGTATTCCCCACCACCAAAAACTATAAAAAGGTGGTAGGGGCTCCTCACTTTCGATCATTCCATCATCCTACCCTCACGTTGTCAAAATCTCTCATGAGACTTTTGGCCATTTTCACCATCTTGGAGAAGAGACCATTGGAGCTTAGAGCTACTCACCCTTGGAGTTGCTCAACACAAATCCTCACCATTTGAGGTATCTTAATACAAAACATCTATTCTTTTATTTCTTGTTATTTCCATGAATCGTTTTTAAATTTATTTGTTATATGCACATGTTAATTTAGATTTCGATTTAATTCATAATCGTTTTTGCTTTCTATATTGAAACTGCTATCACATTGTTGATAGGTGCCCATTGCACAAAGCTTGAGTGCAAAACCAAGCCAAGTTTTTGGCCACTCCGCTAGCTTCAAATTCTTAGATCTCAGTTTTTTGGTTTAGATCTTAGTTTTTGTTAGTTTTAATCATTTTAATTCATAGATCTGCCATCCTAGACAGCAGATCCATTGTTGTTCTAGATCTTCGCCCTTTCTATTGCCATTAACAGCCTGAAATTTCCATTTTCGAGTTCATTTTTCGGCATCTATTTTTGGCTTCCGCTCGCGACTTTTCGCCTAGCAGTCACGCGGCTCATCGTGACCTCGCGGCCTTTTTCCGTGCGGCGCACCGCGGCTTTGCGGTCATTTTACGCGCTGCACATCGCGGCTTCGCGGCCATTTTCCGCGCTGCACATCGCGATTGCGTGGCCGAAACCCGTGTTGCACATCACGGTTGTTTCCCCCAAAACCCGGGATGCAGTTATTTTGAATTCGGCCAAATTTTTGAAAATTTTTTGCTGTATTTTTTTCCCATTTAGCCTATTTTACAGCATTATTTTTTTTGCATTTTTACAGCCATACTAAATCTTTTTCTATTTATATATGCTCCATTAAAAAGTCTTTTTAAAAAATTTCAGTAATTGAAAGAAATATTTTTCTGCATTTTATTTAGATCAAAAGTTTTATTGTTTATTTGCTCAATACTTTGCCCAAGCAATTTTCTAAGAGATCCATTTATTTCTTGAAATATTTATATTATTTGCTTCCCTTTAAATTATTTCAAAGATCCATTATTTCTTAATAGTTTTTTCAAGCATTTACATTTCAAAAAACGCCTTTATTTTTTGCAAACTGGAAGCGTTCTTTTCTTTCATTTGTAATTAATCGCCCAAGCGAGGTAAAGCAATTTCAGTTTAAATATCACACTTGCACCCACTCTGCCATATAATTTAAACTGAGCCTTAAAATTTAACTTAACTCAACAAACTTTTAACCCCACTTGGGGAGCACTTAAAAAAATCTTGTAGTTAAGTAGAATTGAGGGGATAGGTGTACCAAACACCCCTCAATTATTTACATTTGAGACATAGTGGTTGTCTTTAGGGTCCAAAACTCCCTTATAATTTTGACACAGTTATCAACCAATTTATTGGGAAGGCCTCTCCCTTAGGAGGGATGAAGTAGCTAGATTGGTTCCGGAAGTCTGAGTGGAATACCGCAATCCATTCAGTAACCGAATGATACCTTTTGAAGTTCTTGGTGTACACCTGATTGGGGGTACAACGACGATAGAACCAAACTATAGATTCACCCAACCGAACGTGTCATGAATGGGGTATCCTAGTTGCCACTCTTTAGGATTGTCTACCGGGTGTCCCTCCCGGTAGGGGGATATCTAGTCATTGATTCAACACTCTATATTGTCTGACTTGGATTTCATCACCTTGCAGAAATATCGTTTGTTGACTCACAATACTTCTAGTTAGGTGTTTGCATGATACAATACCCACCTGTGGTCTAGTAAGCACCATTTTTTTCTAGGAACTATTTGACTTTTGGTATTCTGACCATTTTGTTGGATCCCTCCACTTATTATAGCACAGCTGCTATAATAAGTGCTTTTGAGGTTGGTTGTTGGCCTGAGAGCCTTTATTTTTTCACTCCCCTCTTGCACTCATTGTTGCACTAGGGTTTCGAGTGTTTTACATCACCACCTTCCACTGATATTTTTATATAGTTCTCACCATTGAGAATTTAAGACGATCTCGCCATCTTCAGGGTGAATCCCCTCAGTTTGGTACACTTTGCTCTACACGTCATTGACGTAGAGCCTTATCCCTTGACTCAACACGTCATCGGCCAAGAACACAGTCATCCGATTCTGACGCACCTCACTTCACATCTGATTCCGAGGCTGAATCCGAAAACCATACTGAAATATCACCAACCAACCCCATGGCTAGATCACAATATGAGCCCCTCTTCACCAGTGCTATTGGAGACACATCAGCAAACCCTTCTACTACTGTGCCACCCATGGTAACAACAACCCCTTTAGGCATGCCTAATATAGGGGCCACTCCACCTTTAGGTATGCCCAACACAGGACTACCTCCTATTATGGGTATGCCCAACATAGGAATCACACCCCCTCTCATTACCACAACCCAGATCCCAAGAATTACTGGCACTATTCCTAACCCCTCTGCAACCCATGTATGCTATGATGCAGGAGTTGGAATACTGTTGTCTTGTAGACAAAACACAGCTACCCACATCACCGACCATATCCATGAGTGGCGCAAGCGCCATAGCCTCTGCAAGATAAAACTGGATGACCGTATATTTTTGGACTGGTTTCTTAAGTCACTCCTACCCCTCATAGCCAAATATGTAGCTTCCGAACAACCCCAGTCAGAAGAAGAAGCTATCTTAAAAGCTCAACAATTCGACCTGATTTATGCCCAGTCAGGCTATCTCTACACCATCATACCAAATGCCCCACAAGGCGATTCTTCATGCGATGACGCTCCGGGGGCATCACATGCCACTGATGGTATTATCGGCCAAGTCACGGCACAAAATAAACCTTTTAGCATGGTGAGCACCATAAATGTCCTAGACCTCTCTAGGGATACATCTTATTCTGGAGTGATGACTTCGTATGCTCCAACGAATCAGACTCATCACACTCATGGACCCTCTTGTCCACAACATTTCTATGGGAAAGCGCCATCGACATATGTACCACCCACATAATATAACCAACCGGCCACCCAGAACCCAATTCATTTACCAGCCCAACCAATGTATTACCCCCAGCAAGCTACACCAACTAACCCAACACTTCCAATAGCTCAGGGTTACCAACAACCCCAGCAGGAAACTGGACTGCCTCTAGCCCCACCAGCTTATTATCCACCGCAACCTGCTCCTGCACCTACAGCACCCCAAAATTCTCCCACTACTCAAGGGCAAGTGTACACATAACACAATCAGCCCCAACATCAAAACAACCAACGCAACCAGATCAGACAACAAAACCACGGAAGAGGACGTAACCGCGGTAACAACCAACCACATAATCAAGGTCCACCACCACCCAATCCTCTAAATAATAACAATGTTGCTCCCCCAAACCAGAATCCTAATCGTCATCCCAAGCAGGAAAAAAAAAATAACCTGAGAACAAAACATCCATGTTCCATATGTGGAGTCTATGGACACTACACTCACAACTGCCCCCATTTAGAGAAAGCACGTAAGCTTTGGGCTGCGATGCCCAACGCCAGCACCACGCTGGATAGCCAGCTTCACTTAATCAACCGCAACCCATGATATTGCAAAACCCATTGCCAAACTAGGGAGCAGTAAATGCTCGCCCAATGGATCCCCCACAAGGATCTGCTACACCTCAGCAGAAAATCACCTATGCCGCCACTGATTATCAGCATATGGATCCAGGCACACACCATTTATTAATGATGTCATCCAATGACATTAACCTCCAGACTCACAGGAATCAGTACGGCCCACCCCCAGAAACTCCTCCCACTGACGCATCCACCTCCCCTCCATCAGATCAACCATTACGCATACCAAATATGTCGTTGGATGGAGGACCTAAAATCCCTTGCATCCCTTTGTGAAGGATCAACAACAATCCTAATGCTCGCGCAACATCCAATTATAACGTCGTGGAAGATTTAGCACAGTCCCCCGTTGCTATGTCTTCTTTAGAGGTATTGAAAACATGCCCTGCACAACGAAAACTACTACTATCAGCCATCGGAGGAGTAGACCCTGACGATACACATATGATGGCTTTCGACTTAGACCAATCCCAACCTTGATTGCCATCAAATTTGGCCTTCCAAGTATCAGTAAACATTCAAAACCTTGTTGTGCATCGATGCATCATCGATCAAGGAGCTTCAAGCTGCATTATGTCCACTCTTGTGTGGTAGAAACTTGGCTCCCCCACTTTACAACCATCCACCACAACATTACGAGCTTACGACGGGTGCTCAGCTCAACCACAAGGCCTCTTAGCGAATGTACCCGTAGAACTAGGCGGCAAATTAGTTCTCATCGACATCAAAGTGATCAATGCCCAGCTCGACTACAACCTCCTTCTTGGACGTAGCTATATGTACAAAATGAAAGCCATCGTTTCATCTGTGTTCCACCTCATGATGTTCCCACATGAAGGACGCGTTATCAAGATTGATCAACTCACATATTATGATCCTAACGCCCCCGCAGCCCCTCAAAATGTGCTACCAATGATCGAACAAACCGTTCAAACTACACCGACATCATTTGTCTCGTCAATTGGTCCTGGAATCTACACCGAGTCACCTATGACTTCCACATTTCCATCAATCCCACCACCTTTACCGATAACAAAAACATCTGATTTGTGCACCCTGTCGCACACCACACAGTAGCCCTCGTCACTACCACAAACACCCACAGTGCCTACTCATATTGGAACAACGCCAATTCATACTATCCCATTCTTGTTCCCATTTTCCAGAGTTGTCAGTTCGCCAGTAATGGCTACACTCAACCTTCCTGGTTTAACATTAGGGATACCTTTATGGTACTTACTTGCTTTGAGCCCCTCGCCAACTCCGACTGTTATTTTACAACTGGTACAACCTATCCCTACTACCAACCACCCACCCCCTCCTATCACTCATCTGCAAAACAGACCACCCCCAACAGTGACTACGGCATCAACGTCTAGAAACTCCCCACCTCCGTTACGAAACTTAGGGGGCAGAGGCCCACAAACTTATAACACTGGACCCATAACTCGCACCCCCCTAACAACCCCCAAGGTAGCCAAGAACCCCCCAACTATTCGCATTCCCCCTAAGTGCTCGTTGTTTGACGACGTAGGCCATGCCACTCATCAATGTCCACAATTACCTACACTCCAAGAACACATGAATATGTTGGATGACGACAACGGAATTCCAGTGGTAAGACTTGAGCCACATCCTCAACCTCGCGACAAAACGCTTCGCACTAACAACCCTTGTGCGATATGCGGCATTTATGGCCATTATTCACACCACTGCCCTGATCTCCCAGATTATAGAGTAGCTTTATACGAGATGAACAATGCCGGCTTAGAGATATCTCCTCCCCTCATCGAGGATATCTACCCTCCGAAATCATCTTCTTCGGAAGAAATCAATACCATCTATATGATTTCAACCACGTAAAAACCAGAACCCGTTGATTTATGGTCTGATTATTTTCATACTGATGAGCAAATTCTAGAAACACTCACTGCACCGGACTACCCTTGGGACGATATGCATCATCGATCATACTTCCTCCCTGAGGCGTCTACATCCACCGCAAAAAACCAACTATCAGTCGAATCGAAATATTTTCTACCAACTAAGGTTGATTGGTTCAAAGACCCCATCCCAGCACCAGATGCCTTCGAAGAGGGGAACATGTCCAACATTTCCCCTATTATACAAATCGACATTTCCACCACACCTGGAAAACCTGAGCTCATCTCGCTAGGCGCATCATGCACTCAAGCAGAGACTTAGGCATATAAGAAACTCTTCCAAGAGTTTCGTGATGTCTTCGCCTGGCCTTACACTGAGATGCCTGGCCTCGATCCTAACATTGTGGAACATCACATCAACACTTGGCCCAATGTGCCTCCTGTCTGATAGAAACAATGCCCAATTCACCCATCTAAGCTCCTAGTTGTTAAGGCTGAGATTGAGAAACTCCAAAAAGCAGGATTCATATATCCTATTGCCTACACCACCTGGGTTTCAAACCCAGTGCCAGTAAACAAGAAAGTGGGCACCATCCACGTTTGTACTGATTTTCGAGACCTCAACCTCGCTTGTCCCAAAGACAATTTCCCCACACCATTCATTGACCAACTAATTGATGAATGTGTGGGGCATGAGGTTCTTTCTTTTATGGATGGTTTCTCTGGATATAACCAAATCAAAATCCGTAAAGAAGATCAATACAAGACAGCTTTCACTACCCCATGGGGCACCTTCGCCTATCGCGTCATGCCTTTCGGTCTCAAGAACGATGGAGCCACTTTCCAAAGCGCCATGACTTATTGCTTCCACTATCTACATAGAATCATAAAAGTTTATCTAGACGACCTCACCACTTGATCTAAGAAACGATCTGACCATTTAGATGACCTTCGACAAGTTTTCTTGCGTTGTCGAAAATACAACATCTACTTGAGCCCACTCAAGTGTGTCTTTTGCGTTACAACAGGTTGCCTGCTAGGGTTTGTCATTTCAGAAAAAGGCATCACTGTAGACCCCTTGAAAGTCCAAGCCATTGTAGACTTACCGTCACCCTGTACATTAAGACAACTTCAAAGCCTTCAAGGGAGGTCCAACTTCCTCCGCCGCTTTGTCCCTGACTATGCCACGATGGTCCACAGTTTCCTTCGACTACTACGTCTGCATACCCATTTCATATGGGACTAACAGGCAGAATCAGCTTTCACCGACTTAAAGAAAGCACTCACGAACGCCTCGTTGATCTCTCCTCCAGATTTCACAAAAGATTTCACCCTCTATGTTTCAGCATCTGAATATGCCGTATCTGGAGTTCTTGTCCAAGAAGATGCTACTCGTCAAGAGCATGTCATCTACTATGTGAGCCAGACCTTGTCAGGCCCACCCCTCCGCTACCCACATGAAGAGAAGATGGCCCTCGCCATCATCTTTTCAGTATAAAATCTGCGACATTACATTCTCCTCAGCCACACCATGGTTGTAGCCAATTCCAATCCTATGGTATACCTCTTGACACATCGCCTCCTTCAAGGCTGCGTAGCTAAATGGGTGATTATCCTACAAGAATATGACCTACCTTTCAAAACCCCAAAGAGCACCAAGGCCCTAGCACTCGCTCAACTCATCACAGATCTCCCATCCTCTTCGCCATCACTCGCCATCCAAATGGACCTCATTGACGACCACATTTTCATCATTTCCTCTGATGACCCATGGTACGGCGAGATCTTAATCTACCTCCGCACACAAAAATTTTGACCCAACATCAATCGTGATGGACGCCATCGTATATGACACCACGCCCCCCGATATCTCCTATTAAGCGATGTACTTTATCGACGCCGCGTCGATACCATCTTACGACATTGCCTTTCTCATGACAAAGCAGAACAAGTCCTTAATGAATGCCATAGCAGTGCCTGCGGAGGCCATTTCTCCAGCATGGCCACCCCCCAAAATATCATCCACGCAGGTTACTTTTGGCCTTCATTATTTACTGATTGCATCACCGCAGTCAAACATTGTCAAAACTACCAACTTTTTTCCCCTAAGGGAAGAACCCCACCCGCCCCCCTTCATCCAGTCATCACTGTCGGACCATTCTGCAAATGGGCCATCGAATTCCTAGATTGCAATCCCACGTCAATCGGTGGTCATAAACACATCATTGTGGTCGTCGATTATTTCACCAAATGGGTGGAAGCCATGCCAACTTACAATTGCAAAGCCGACACCGCAGCACATTTTTTCCTCAACCATGTTATCGCTCATTTTGGAGTGCCAAAGCAACTCGTCTCAGACCATGGCTCTCACATTGAAGATGTCATTTGGAGAGAATTATCAACCCTACTGAAATTTGAACACCATTTCTCCTCCGCCTACTACCCCCAAGGGAATGGCCAAGTCGAAGTGATTAACAAAATTTTGAAGACCATCCTCCAACGCACTGTTGACAAACACAAATCAAATTGGCATCACATGCTCTTCCCGGCACTATGGGAATACTGTACGTCAACCAAAACCGCCATCGGTTTTACCCCTTTCCATCTAGTTCATGGTGTCAAATCCGTCCTCCCCATTGAGTGCCAGATTCCAGCCCTACATATGGTCGTTGAACTCCTACCGGACACTTCCCCAATTAAGAAACGCTTACTACTTCTGGAGCAAGCCGATGAAGATCGGCACACGGCCCTCCAAAACATGGAAGCAGCCAAGAACTGATCCAAACTGAGTTATGACAAACATGTCCACCCAAGAACCTTTACTGAAGGGGACCTTGTCCTCGCCTATGATCAAGCTCATGAAAAAACTGGAAAAGGAAAGTTCGTGTCCATGTGGCAAGGCCCATACATTATACATACCTACCTCGGACAGGGGGCATACATTCTGACCGATTCAGAAGGAAACCCCCTACACAACCCACGCAATGGGTTGTACCTCAAGCGATTTTACCCATAGAAAATCTGATAGACACCACCGTCCATTATTGTACAGTCTTATTTTGTTTTTCACAAAAAATACAAAAACCTAAATTTTTTTTTTCTGCATGACCATAGATGGATCCTGTTCCACTTTGCTACGTTGGTTTCACTGATGGTGCAAGCCATTGGTCCCCCAATCTTGCCTCCGCAGCTTGGGTAATATATTCCCCTTCACATGAGTTGATCCACATCGATAGAGTGTGCATAGGTGCCACCACCAATAACCAAGCTGAATACGATGCCTTGACCGGTCTCCTGGCCACTGCTCTCCAAATGAGCATAAGTCACCCTAACGTTTTCTTGGAATCACAACTCCTTGTTTCCTAGCTCAACAATGATTACCAGGTACGCGATCCCTGTCTTTTCAGAAAATTCCTGCGCACCAAACAAATGGTTCGACAGTTTGAATCCATTTCATTCACACATGTCCCAAGGAATCTCAACAGTGTAGCAGACCATATGGCCAACAACATTCTAGATTGGCAGACTGTCATGTACCCTAATTGCTGAAAACAATTTATGCTGAAAAACTTTGTGTTAACTTTTATTATAAAGTTTTATATTTTGGACAAGTGTCCAAGGATGACTGTAATTTGCACAATGTTTTATTATTTAATAAATAAAATAGGAGACAAACAGCTAAGGGGACTGTTGAAAGAGTGGTTACTGATCCACTAGGTGGAATTGAATCTGGGGTAGAAGGCAATGGACATGTGGTAGCATCATGATGCAACTAACTAGCTGTTGGTATGGGACAACTTCCTTAAAATGTGGTCTTAGTGCCCTAAAAGATGGGACTGGAGCTTGAGGCTCATTTATTCTAAACTGACCACTAAAAGACCTAGGCAGTCTATATATTATCCATCAGATTATGAACTCAGGTTCATCACTTTTCCTGACGAGGAAAATTACCTTGAGGTTTTGTTGTTTGCACTCAAGAGATCTGATGAGGGGATAGGCTAGGGTTGATCATGCTGTAATTCTACTAAAACTCTTAGTGAGTTCAGGAGGTTGTTGCTGAGTGGAGAAGGCATTTTACAGGAGGTTGATACCAAGTGGAGAAAGTATTTTGAGTGCCTTGCTTCTACACAGTTTTCCACCCACTTACTAGATCAGTAATCAGGATCGGGGGTTCATTAGAAGTCAGCAGCTGAGCTGCTTCTTCTGAAGCAGGTTGGGAGGAACAGGCCTCCTTGGGTGTTTGTTGTCCTATCTTCAGTTACAGGTTCTATTGTTATATCTATCTTATTTATTTCTAAGTTCTGTCATCTAATTCTGTATAATTACAGTTCTGTTGTTTATTTAACTTTCATTATTTATTTTATAAGTTTTCAGTTTCTTGCTCAAATTTTGTAATTCTGTATAAATTGAACTGATTGAAATAAATAGTTTCTGTATTTTTCTCCATGCAATAAGAGACAGCATCGTACTCCAGTACAGAAATAGATTAAGGTAGATAGGTATGATAGGCAAAACTGCCATGATGATAGAAGTACCATTTCATATGTTTGATTAAATTATCTGCTGATATTAATTAGTATCATATACTGCATCTTATTTACTATACTATCCTTATTTCCATTCTTTCAACAAAGCAGTAAATCTAATTCATAGAATTAACAGAATTTATATTCAATAGGGAATCATATTTGTTTCTTGATGTTCTGTTTTTACATATGTTTATTATCAAAAGAATGTTGTTTTTATATTTTCTTTTCCTTAAAACCCTAGCAGTTTACATTTCTACAATAATCTAGGAAATAAAATCATTCACATTCTTTTACTCACATATCACTGTAGTCTTATTCTTATAAGTCTGTATCACATATTTTAGTAATGTTTCCAGGTATATGAGTATCACGATTTTTGCAGCATAACTCCAAAACAAAACAACAGACAGGAGCTTTGTACCAATATCTCTTCGAAGAGAAACACCAAACCCTAAATGCAGTAATGGGTTTACAAATAGATAAACTAAGTACAGACTCTAAACATTTTCATTTCATTGTTTTACTGTTCTACTTTCAACTTTTAACTTTTTCGTGAGCTTACAGTCCAGGAAGAAAAACGATAGCAACATGAGCAGTTAAAAAACCTAGTTGCACAAACTTTACCAGTTACACAGAGATTGTTAGAACACGACTTATTCTCATCTCTACTTTTTCTTTTTACAGTTACAGGTCCAATTCATAGGTCAAGTCCCAAACGATGAAACCCTAACCCTTAGGAACAAGAAAACTCCATAAGTTTGAAATGCAGCAACGCAGGTGCAAAGTTTACAAGTTACATACAGATTATAAGCTTTCCTTGAAGACATTCATCTAGATCGTAGCAAAAGAACACTCAGTTCCACATACGTTTAAAAAAAAAAAAAACTTCAATCATCGTTTTAAACACATAACTTTTATTTTATCCAAGCCTGTGACAGGAGTTTTCACATAATTGTTACATTTCAAACCAGAACGAGTTCAAAACCCCTTTAGGGTCGAAGGTGTAACCTTCCCAAAACTTTATTTCATTTGTTACAAAACTATCACGATGAAACACAAACCCTCTGGGTTAAAACACAACACAGAACATTAAAACAGTAAACCATCCTCATCTTCTACACAGAGTTTTCAAGCTACCGCCGAAGCTTACCGGTTGGTATTGCTTAGCCAACCTTCAACGCCAGTTCTGGAGGTGCCGTGGATACCTGCACCTGCAAGCACAGTGAAGAGGTAGTTAAAGTTGGTAGCATTCAAAAGAAAATATTACTGTATCAAATGTATGAACGCTGCATGGAAGGATTTGAGATATAGTACTTGTGTGTGTCGGGTAGATAGCAGTAACGTTCAACAGACCAACGCATTAAAAACCAAAGATACTCATTAATACGAATGCCTAGACCGGAGTCCCAACGCATAGCCACCAGTTTTCAGTAGAAAAGCAGTACCAAGACCTGGTTCAGTTCACGGTGGAGGGTTGATCCTTTCTTCAAAACATTTTGCACTCTCAAAACTCTCACAGGTCTGAGGGTCGAAACTCACCAAAGACCCAAAACCAAAACTGTAAACTGAGACTTACATCTTAGTGCAGAGCAGTGGAGAACCCTGTCTTAAATCCTCATAAGTCACGGGTTTGAAACCCAGACCTCACAGCTCAACTCATAACTAGAACCTGAAAACCCTCGGCCTGTCGGCCAAGTAGCCGAGCCACTATCACCAGAAGCAAGAGCAAGCATTATCCGGATGAACGTAATGGAGATAGGGTTAAACCTTGCCCATTATTACATGACTAAATCAACAGTGGATATCTGAGGTGGGATTCACGAAATAAACCAGATCAAGCTACATATTAATTACATCATTCATTGCAATTGCCACATTAGAGCCACGTTGGAGCCAACTCTTCAATTCAGAGAACCAGGAGATCAACACTTCAACAGAGGGTTGGTTCTTAACATAATGGGCCACGTGATCGCGATCGTAGTGCTATCCACTGAGGAATCCCACTTGCACGTTAATCCATGCATTCAATACTGTAGGTAACGTATTAATGTCTACTAGCCTATAGATATTAACATTCAAACCATACTCTTACATTAGTAACCATTTTGTTGAATGGTTGTATTTCGTACCATGTTCATTACCATGCTAATAACTTTGGCATAAGACTAAGTCACACATCATTCGTATTATATTCACGTTAATACTTTTGCCATTGGTAATTCTTAAGGTATCAATAGATTTTGTATGTCATCGCTTTTTGTATGGCATCATATAGTTGTATAGTTCACTAGGGTCATAGTATCACATGAAGTCACACTTTTGCACCTAACATATTATATGGTAAGGTCAGAGTAAGGTTGTATAGGAATTTTATTATATGCAATAGTGTTAATATTTTTTAAATATTACATAGGGTCATGTAGTGCACACAACACTAAGGTCATTAAAATAATTAAAGAGTATTATTAGACCATGAGGAAGGAAATGAATATATATAAATAGTTCAATAGTAGCTTAGGTTATTGTATCGGAATCAATTCTCAGTTTCATACTATTTGCATCTTAGAAATTCCACTTTTGCAAGTTGTACATAGTCTTAAATCCAAATTAGCATGATTTACAAAATACACTCTTTTTCTAGTAATACAATCAAATGTTTAAGTGCCATGAAGGTTGATGCCATCTTTCTAGAGTGTTGTATTATCTAACAAATCAGCTACAGGTTTGTAATTCTATTGCAACATTTCCACTTGGAAATATTTCATCGATGTGGTTAAGAAGATCTCACCTGTTGAACTTTAACACTCTATATTTCTTAAGTGTTGAATAAGAACTTAGAAAAACAGTCTTAAACTCTTTCAGATACTTGAATTACTCCTTACCTGTAATCTGCGACAAAGAACATTCCACATACTTTAGCACAAATGCTAAGTAAGCCTCGGGGCGTCCGAAGAACCCCTTCATCATCAATATAGGTAGTACAGTTAGAAACAGCCAAGCATTCTTTTCTTTCCTTAAAATCATCGTCATTCAGCAAAGCATAGATGTGTGAAATTTCATCATTTAAAATGACAGAAAATCCTTTTCATTTAAATAATTGCATTATGATTAAGACGATATGACGTTTTATAAAATGTACCAATTAATTTGCATGCATTTCCACTTCCGCACTAATAAAGTAAACTTTATTGTCACGTAGAAAAAGTCTTAAATTTTTTGAAATTTTGGGGGTGTTACATGTGGTATCAGAGCGCGGTTAAAACACTAGGCCTGAATAGGCTCACACGCGTAATACAGAAAATAAAATGTGAAAAGTTGTTTACTAACTTTTAAAAATTTAATTGTGTTGTACAGTTTGACAAATTGATTTACATGTATGTCGTTACCGGAAGAATCAGCAGAGGAAAAATCACCTCATTGTGAACCTAGTATTAATGAAAATCCAGAAGGTTTCAATGTTGAGTTGGATAACAATTCTTCTGAATTTCTGCGTACCATAAAGGATCTGAAGTCTGATATAAAAATAGTCAAAGAAGAAAATGAGTGCATTCTGAAGGTTCAGGATACATTAAATCAAATTTTAATGGATAAATATCAAAATGAGGAAAGGGGCAAAAAATCAGAGGTCAAATCTGATTCTGCCATAATGACTCACAGACACAAGCACAAGAAATCAAGAAAGGATAAAAGTACTAGTTATTCATCCTCTAGTTCACATCAAAGTCATTGTCACTCTAATGAGGACAACAGTGATAGTGATTTCTGTTCAACAAGGAGAAAGCAGAAACATCACGAACAGATTACTGGAGAATTTAATAAAATTAAGCCACCCACTTTTAATGGCGAAAATGAGAAGGGTGAGACAGCAGAAGCTTGGCTGTCCGGAATGAAGAAATACTTTAATATATATATGATTACTCTTCTCAACTGAAAGCCAAGATGGCCATTTATAATCTAATAGGAAAGGCAGATATATGGTGGCAGGATCTAAAAAGAATCAAAAGTTTAAAGGAGAAAGATGTAACATGGAGTATGTTCAAGGAGTTGTTCAAGAAAAAGTTTTTGTCAGATCAATATTATGAGGATAAATCGAAGGAGTTTTATGATCTGAAGTTGGGCACCATGAGCATGAAGGAATTGTGCAGCAAATTCCTCAGTCTACTGAGATATGTACCGTACATGGTTGAAGAGAAGCCAAAGGTACAAAGGTTTCTCAGTTGTTTACCATTCCATATAAAAGACAGAATAGAATATGACAATCCTACAACACTGGAGGAAGCTATGAGAAAGGAAAATTTCTGTTTTGATCAAAACAGAAGAAGAGAAGGAACAACTGGCTGGAAGGGCGGCAAAACAAATCAGTTTGATTATAAAAAGAAAAATTTTAACCAAAATTCTGGAAGTTTCAAGAAGAATTTTCATAACAGAAACTTTCCAAATAGTAATGCTTATAAGGGTAATACACCCCATAACTCTTCTACTGCAAAGAATGTACCCAACAACTATAATCACAGCAACAATAATAACAGATACGCTGAGCAAAAAGGACCTATCAAATGTTATGAATGTGGCAGGCCACACAAGAGATCAGATTGCCCACGCAACAAAAAAACCGTCAACAATATTCACACAGTACAAGCAGAACCTACAATTGGAGATGTAGCGAGGGAGATGCCCAGAATTTATGCAGCATTGGAGGATCATCAAGCAGACCATCAAACATCCATGGTGGAAGTTGAAGGTATGTTACAAACTAAGTCTATTTCCATTCTAATAGATCCGGGTGCAAATCTGAGTTATATCTCACCCGAATTAGTGAAAAATTGCAAGTTAAAGATAGAAAAATTTGATAACCTGTGGTTAGTTCAGCTTGCAACTGGTACAAAAAGAAAAGTTACAGATTTTGTTAAAGATTGTGAAGTTTTTCTAAGTCAGCTGAAAACGCAAGTGAATTTGAATGTTTTACCATTAGGATCTTTTGACTTGTTAATTGGTATGGATTGGCTTGAACAACATAGAGTTTTATTGAATTGTTATGAAAAATCTTTTGTTTGTTTAAATAATGAAGGTGTAGCTGAAACTGTTAAAGGCATTTCTAGGAAGACTTCTGTAAGGCAGATTTCTGCCTTACAAGTGAAGAGAGCTACTATAAAAGGTTGTAAATTGTTTGTTGTTAATGTTGTTAATGATGAATGTACATCCAAAGAAAACAAAATAAAACTAGAGGATATTCCCATCCTTAGGTAATTTTCTGATGTATTCCCGGAAGAAATTCCAGGATTACCTCCAAAAAGATAACTTGATTTCACCATTGAGTTAGTACTCGGTGCGGTACCAAACTCAAAGGCCCCATATAGGATGAATATTCTAGAGTTAAATGAGTTAAAGTCTCAGCTGAAAGAATTAATAGATAAAAATTACATATGGCCCAGTGTGTCCCCTTGGGGAGCACCAGTAATATTTGTTAAAAAGAAGGATGGTACTATGCATTTGTGCATTGACTACCGTCAGCTTAATAAAATGACAATTAAAAACCAGTATCCCTTACCCCGCATAGATGATCTATTTGATCAAGTACACGGAGCAGAGATATTCACTAAAATTGATCTAAGGTCAAGTTATCATCAAGTCCGGATAAAATACGAGGACATATTCAAAACTGCATTCAGAATGCGTTATGGACACTACGAGTTTGTAGTTATGCCTTTTGGGCTAACTAACGCACCAGCAGTGTTCATGTGTTTAATGAACAATGTTCTGCATAAATATTTGGCTAAGTTCGTAGTGGTATTCATTGATGATATCCTGATTTACTCAAAGACTAAAGAAGAGCATGATGAACATCTAAAAATCATTTTACAAGTACTTAGAGATCACCAAATTTACACTAAATTTAGCAAGTGTGATTTCTATAAAGATAAAATTCAGTGTTTGGGTCATATAATTTCAAAAGATGGCATTTATGTTGATCCTAATAAAATAAAATCAATAAATGAATGGCCTGTCCCAAAAGATGTAACTGATATACGATCATTCATGGGAATAACAGGGTATTATAGAAAGTTTATTGAAGGGTTCTCTAGAATTGCTAACCCTATCACTTCTTTGCAGAAGAAAGGGAAGAAATTCATATGGGATCAAAAGTGTCAAGACAACTTTAATAAGTTAAAAGAATTGTTAACTACTACACCCATCTTAAAAATTGTAGATCCTAATAAGGATTTCGTTGTATGCACGGATGCATGCAACGAAGGACTTGGAGGGGTCTTAAGTCAAGAAGGTCATGCAATTGCTTTTGAGTCAAGGAAGTTAAAAATACATGAAAAGAATTACGCTACGTATGATCTTCAGTTGGCAGCCGTGATACATGCTTTAAAGATGTGGTGCCATCACTTGATTGGTAGAAAATTCATTTTAATGACTGATAATAAGGGGTTAAAGTATTTACTAGATCAAACAAATCCGAACGCAAGGCAAGCTAGGTGGTTAGCTTTCCTTAGTGAGTATGATTTTGAGATCCATCACATTAATGGAAAGGAAAATAAGGTTGTTGATACATTGAGGAGAAACGCTAGATTAAGTTTTGTGGCAGCAATCAGTACTTTTAAAACTGATCTGGAAAATCAGATCGAAGAAGGAATTAAGCAAGACAAAAATTACCAAAAATTACATGATAAAGTGGTTGAAAATTCATCTGAAAATGTTATAACAGATTATAGTATTAATGAAAAATGCTTCTTAACTTACAAAAATATTATTTATGTGCCTAATTTTTTGAAAGTTAAGTTGTTGATTTTAGATGAAATTCACAAGAGTCCTTATTCAGGACATCCTGGTTATCAAAAAATGATAACCATGTTAAGAAAGGAGTACTTTTGGCCTAACATGAAGAGTGAAGTTGCTGAATATATAGCTAGATGCTTTGACTGTCAGACTATTAAAGCTGAACATCAACATCCAACTGGGTTATTGCAACCCTTACCAATTCTAGAATGGAAGTGGGGGATCATAAGCATTGACTTTATTACAGGTTTGCCTAAAAATCAAAAGCAAAATCATTCAATTATGGTTGTTGTTGATAAACTTAGCAAAGTTGCTCACTTTATTCCTGTTAAAACTATTTTCAAGGCTTCTAACATTGCAGATATTTTCATGAAGCAAATTTTTCGCTTGCATGGAATTCCAAAGGTAATCATTTCAGATCGAGACTCTAAGTTTACTAGTAGCTTTTGGATAGCACTGTTTAAAGGATTGAATACTAAGTTAAATTTCAGCACTTCTTTCCACGCACAAACTGATGGTCAAACAGAAAGAGTAAATCAGATTTTGGAAAATATGTTAAGATTATATGTTAAAGATCAGCCATCTAAATGGGAGGATTACTTACACCTAGCAGAATTTGCCTACAATAATAATTATCAAGCATCTGCTAAGTTAAGTCCATTTGAAATTTTGTATGGAAGAAAATGTTATCCTCTAATTTCATGGGATAATCCTGTAGATAGGTTGATGTTAGGACCAGATCTATTGAAATAAATGGAGCTAACAGTGAAACGGGTTCAAGATAACTTAAAAGTTGCCCAAGATCGGCAGAAAAGCTATGCTGACTTGAAATGCACAGAAAGAGAATTTCAGGTAGGAAACCATGTATTCATAAAGGTAAAGCCCAAGAAAAGTTCTTTGAAGCTTGGGAGCTGTGCTAAATTAGCACCGAGGTATTGTGGACCATTTGAAATCCTATCAAGGATAGGAACTGTTGCATATCAATTGGCTTTGCCATACAATTTTAAAATCCACAATGTTTTTCATGTTTATGTTTTAAAGAAGTATGTGCATGATGCTACTCATGTGTTGAATTGCAATGACATACAGGTGGAACCCGAAGGAGATTTTCAGGTGGAACCAGATTGTATTCTAGACCGGAGGGAAATTATGCTTTGGAATCGCACCATAGGGCAGGTAAAGGTGCAATGGAAGCACCTTAGCCCTGATGAGGCTACTTGGGAACTGGAGGTTAAAATGCGAGAAGCATACCCAGTTATGTTCCAAGAGGAACTTGATGATGAATAAGCAACATCGAGGACGATGTTGAGCTTAAGAGGGGGTGTTTGTCACATACCCTAATTGCTGAAAATAATTTATGCTGAAAAAACTTGTGTTAACTTTTATTATAAAGTTTTATATTTTGGACAAGTGTCCAAGGATGACTATAATTTGCACAATATTTTATTATTTAATAAATAAAATAGGAGACAAACACCTAAGGGGACTGTTGAAAGAGTGGTTACTGATCCACTAGGTGGAATGGAATCTGGGGTAGAAGGAAATGGATAAGTGGCAGCATCATGATGCAACTAACTAGCTGTTGGTATGGGACAACTCCCTTAAAATGTGGTCTTAGTGCCCTAAAAGATGGGACTGGAGCTTGAGGCTCATTTATACTAAACTGACCACTAAAAGACCTAGGCATTCTATATATTATCCACTAAACTGACCACTAAAAGACCTAGGGGACTGTTGAAAGAGTGGTTACTGATCCACTAGGTGGAATGGAATCTGGGGTAGAAGGAAATGGACAAGTGGCAGCATCATGATGCAACTAACTAGCTGTTGGTATGGGACAACTCCCTTAAAATGTGGTCTTAGTGCCCTGAAAGATGGGACTGGAGCTTGAGGCTCATTTATACTAAACTGACCACTAAAATACCTAGGCATTCTATATATTATCCATCAGATTATGAACTCAGGTTTGTCACTTTTCCTGACGAGGAAACTTACCTTGAGGTTTTTTTGTTTGCACTCAAGAGATCTGATGAGGGGATAGGCTAGGGTTGATCATGCTGTAAGTTTGCTAAAAATATTAGTGATTTCAGGAGGTTGTTGCTAAGTGGAGAAGGCATTTTACAGGAGGCTGATACCGAGTGGAGAAGGTATTTTGAGTGCCTTGCTTCTACACAGTTTTCCACCCACTTACTAGATCAGTAATCAGGCTCGGGGGTTCATTAGAAGTCAGCAACTGAGCTGCTTCTTCTGAAGCAGGTTGGGAGGAACAAGCCTCCTTCGGTGTTTTTTGTCCTATCTTCAATTACAAGTTCTATTGTTATATCTATCTTATTTATTTCTAAGTTCTGTCATCTAATTCTGTATAATTACAGTTCTGTTGTTTATTTAACTTTCATTATTTATTTTATAAGTTTTCAGTTTCCTGTTCAAATTTTGTAATTTTGTATAAATTGAAATGATTGAAATAAATAGTTTCTGTATTTTTTCCCCATGCAATAAGAGACAGCATCGTCCTCCAGTACAGAAATAGATTAAGGTAGATAGGTATGATAGGAAAAACTTCCATGATGATAGAAGTACCATTTCATATGTCTGATTAAATTATCCGCTGATATTAATTAGTATCATATACTGCATCTTATTTACTATACTATCCTTATTTCCATTCTTTCAGCAAAGCAGTAAATCTAATTCATAGAATTAAAAGAATTTATATTCGATAGGGAATCATATTTGTTTCTTGATGTTGTTCTGTTTTTCCATATGTTTATTATCAAAAGAATGTTGTTTTTATATTTTATTTTCCTTAAAACCTTAGCAGTTTACATTTTTACAACAATCTAGGAAATAAAAGCATTCACATTATTTTACTCACATATCACTATAGTCTTATTCTTATAAGTCTGTATCACATATTTTCATAATGTTTCCAGGTATACGAGTATCACGATTTTTGCAGGATAACTCCAAAACAAAACAACAGACAGGAGCTTTGTACCAATATCTCTTCGAAGAGAAACACCAAACCCTAAACGCAGTAATGGGTTTACAAATAGATAAACTAAGTACAGACTCTAAACATTTTCATTTCATCGTTTTACTGTTCTACTTCATCTTTTAACTTTTTTGTGAGCTTACAGTCCACGAAGAAAAACGATAGCAACATGAGCGTTTAAAAAACCTAGTTGCACAAACTTTACCAGTTACACAGAGATTGTTAAAACACGACTTATTAATGTCTACCAGCCTGTAGATATTAACATTCAAACCATACTCTTACATTAGTAACCATTTTGTTGAAAGGTTGTATTTCGTATCATGTTCATTACCATGCTAATAACTTTGGCATAAGACTAAGTCACACATCATTCGTATTATATTCACGTTAATACTTTTGGCATTGGTAATTCTTAAGGTATCAATAGATTTTGTATGTCATCACTTTTTGTATGGCATCATATAGTTGTATAGTTCACTAAGGTCATAGTATCACATGAAGTCACACTTTTGCACCTAACATATTATATGGTAAGGTCGGAGTAAGGTTGTATACAAATTTTATTATATGCAATAGTGTTAAGCTTTTTTAAATATTACATAGGGTCATGTAGTGCACACAACACTAAGGTCATTAAAATAATTAAAGTGTATTATTAGACCATGAGGAAGGAAATGAATATATATAAATAGTTCAATAGTAGCTTAGTTTATTGTATCGAAATCAATTCTCAGTTTCATACTATTTGCATCTTAGAAATTCCACTTTTTCAAGTTGTACATAGTCTTAAATAAAAATTAGCATGATTTACAAAATACACTCTTTTTCTAGTAATACAATCAAATGTTTAAGTGCCATGAAGGTTGATGCCATCTTTCTAGAGTGTTGTATTATCTAACAAATCAGCTACAGGTTTGTAATTCTATTACAACATTTCCATTTGGAAATATTTCATCGACATGGTTAAGAAGATCTCACATGTTGAACTTTAACACTCTAGATTTCTTAAGTGTTGAATAAGAACTTAGAAAAACAGTCTTAAACTCTTTCGGATACTTGAATTACTCCTTACCTGTAATCTACGACAAAGAACATTCCACATACTTTAGCACAAATGCTAAGTAAGCCTCGGGGCGTTCGAAGAACCGCTTCATCATCAATATAGGTAGTACAGTTAGAAACAGCCAATCATTCTTTTCTTTCCTTAAAATCATCGTCATTCAGCAAAGCACATATAAGTGAAATTTCATCATTTAAAATGAGAGCAAATCCTTTTCATTTAAATAATTGCATTATGATTAAGACGATATGACGTTTTATAAAATGTACCAATTAATTTGCATGCATTTCTACTTCCGCACTGATAAAGTAAACTTTATTGTCACGTAGAAAAAGTTTTAAATTTTTTGAAATTTTTGGGGTGTTACGCACATCAATCAAACCATGTAGTAAATACAAAATGTTCCTCCACAGGCATAAAAAAAATACATCCATGTGCATAACATGTGCCTCCACAGGCATACAAAAAATCAGACATGCCTCCATGGGAAAACAAATAGACAATAAATGCATCCATGTGCATACACGACTATATACCAAAACATATATATATATATATAATCATATAGTCAACATGTCATAGGTGCCCTCAACACCCAATATACAAAAATACATAAGCCGTACAAAAAGGTACTTCCCCATATGCTCATCAGCATTTGGGGGAAAATACAAGATCATCTAATCATCATGGTCTCCGGGCTCCTCTGGCGCCACCTCCACTGGCCCCGCCAGATCATGCCGAGCCCGAACCCTCTTCTCCGCCGGCCCCGCTGGATCATCCCGCACCCGAATCCTCCCCTCCACCGGCCCTACTGGATCATGCCGAGCCCCATCCCTCCACTCAGCCACCACCAATGCTGCTCTGAGTAGGATAGAGCACCACTCACGAGGCGCATCAAAACAACGCTCGACGATGTCCCGATCCAAATCCCTCCACCCATCCTCTGGAAATCCTGCTAGGATCATGTATAGTGTCTTTCGTACGCCCTCCACGGCATCATCTTGAGTCCCAGCTCCTCGACCACGGGGCCCCAACTCCTCGAGCATGAGGAGGCGGTATCGCTACAGGAGGCGGAATGACCACCATCGCCCATCCCCTACGAACCGCATGATCAGTCGGTGGTACAGGACCAACATCTGCACAAACACGCAAGTGAACCATCACATAAATATCTCTAACTATACTCATAACAAAAACATCTAAAAAACACATGATACAGTAGAGAACCAAACACAAAAACATACCATCTAAACCCCAAGCCTATCCCTGGGCTCGAGGCATCTCTGGATCTCCTCGATAATCCATACTAGCATATGGATAGTCATCAATCAGTAAGGGGATCTGCTCCCACTGCTCATACATATCCTGTGAAAAGAACCCGCGGATACCACCACCACCGCGGGGCATCATCTGCCCCCACCGCACCATGCGCGGCTCGCTCACCAACCCGTCTCGAACCGGCACTCGTGGACACAAGGTCGGTACCCAATCAAAGAAGAAACAACACAGGAAGGAGGCATAGCAAAACTCTCCCCCCTACCGACTGACCTTGTCCAAATCTCTCCAGACACTAGTCAAAAACATTTGACCCCACGCATAGTAGGTCCCCCTCAAAACAGAATCCACCATCATCGTGTGTCCCCCAGACAAACGATGTGGCACCGCGGCACCCAAAACCCGCAGAACGCAAGCCCCAACAGCCCGCATATCCCACTCCCGCAGAGATCTCAGGCTCAAAGCGTTGTTCTGCATGATCTCCCCAGGAACATAGAATGTCTCCAACAGATCCTTGATATCCAAACCTGTCGGGATCCGCAGCAGAAGATCCCCTACCTCCCCTAAGCGAGGCAACTAGGTAAGAAAGTAAACATCAGTGAGGGTGATCTCTAACCTCTCACCCCCAACAATGAAAGCACCCTCTGCAGGGACCTAGAGACCCACCAATTTGTTCAGCAGTGGTCCTACTAAACGCATTGGTGGAATCTGAGTGAAGTTCAGGAGCCTGGTCACAGCTAGAGTCTGTCGAACCCCCTGATCGGTCTGAATCCAAATCGTCAGGTCCTCCTCCATCTCCCGCTCTTGCCATGACACCAGTGGTCTCCTCAACATCCTGCCAAAAAACAAGAAAATTTTTTAGAAACAGAAAATTTTTTGAAAAATTTCATCGCGACTTTTCCATCAAAAGCCGTAATGATCATCATGGCTTTCATCCATGAACCCGTGATGAACATCGCGGGTATTGACCCCACAGTCGCGATGAGCATCGCGACTATCAACCCCATAGTCGCGACAAACATCGCAACTATCAGCCTCGCAGTCGCGATGAACATTGCGACTTTCAGCCTGACAGCTGCGATGAACATCGCGACTGTCAGCCCCAAACCCATGATGTTCATCATGAAAAAAGACACGAAACCCGCGATATTCCACGTTGGAAGGCCAACATGGAATTTCACAGCCTTCGGGGGCCCGCCACTAACCAAAAAAGACATAATTAAAAAGGCTAAGGAAAATAGGGTTACCTGAAACTCACGGAATCGAAAACCAACAATCGAATCTCCCAGAAATCAAGAAAGAGCTCTGATTGCTCTGCCAAACTCGCATGTAACAATGACACGTCATCTTGGCCCCACACCCTATTTATAAAGATTTGACCATTTTGCAAACAACCATTGCGGTATCATACAACGTCCATTCCTCAAACCATTGGTACCGTTGGAATCAACACAGCGAGAACTTCATGATAGTCCTTTCCTTTTCCTATTTTCACCAGGTACATTTTTTTACCATTTTTCCACGCCCTCGTCGCCTCGGTTTAAGTGCCACATCGGTTGTTCTCTGTTTCTGATGAGTCTTATATCGTTGGATTCAGTTTTTCGCGCTCGTGATGATGCTTGAGATCATTTCTTGCTCTCACCTCTAGATTTTTTGGGCATTTTTTCCATGCCCCCTCGTTGCCTCGGTTTGCGTGCCACATCGACCATTATCCGTTTCTGATGAATCTTATATTGCCGGATTCAGTTTTCTGCGCTCGTGACGATGCTTGAGATCATTTCTCGCTCTCATGCCTATAATTTTCAAGCATTTCTTACATGCCCCCTCGTCGCCTTGATTTTCATGCCACATAGGCCATCGTCCATTTTTTACAAGTTTGATATCGTCGCATTCAGTTTTTCACACTCATGATGATGCTTGAGATCATTTCTCGCTCTCACCCCCATAATTTTTGGGCATTTTTTCAAAATGCCACTCATCACCTCGTTTTGCATGCCACATTGGTCGTTGCCCGTTTTTTACAATATTTATGTCACCAGATTCAATATTCCGCACTCATGACGATGCTTGAGACCATTTCTAACTCTCATTAATACCTTTTTGTTCGGTATAGTTTTACCCCTTTTTCAGGCCGAGCAATTCCTTTTACGAAAAATGCACTTAGGGAGTTTCTGTTAAGCTCTTTTCTGACTCCCAAAACAATGAAAAGATCGTCGAGCAACCTTGCTTCTTTTCATGCTCGCTAAACGTATCTGAAAGGGCGTCTACCTAGTATAAGTTTACCCCTTTTCCAGACCTTGTAGACTAATTACGAAAAAGGAACACTCTAGTCACATCGGCTAGAAGAGTTCTCCATTTGCATTATTTTATGCTTTTTCGGGCCTTGGAGACTAACTTACGAAAAAGAAAATGAATGGAGTCCACTTACTGCTTTCAGACTCTCTAAACATGAAAGCGACCACGAGCAATCACCATCCTGGGCTCGTAAAAACCCACAGGACGGTACTCCACCACCACTACAGAGTCTTCTTATCGTTTTCAGACTCCTTAAAAATGAAAGCACCCATGAGCACGAACAGTCCTAGGCTCACAAAATCCATAGGACAGTACCATTTCAGAGCACACTTTTATCCCTTCTTGGAGCTAATTAAAACTACGAAGAAGGACCCAATGGTGCTTCTCAGCGCCACAACAGATCATGTCTACTCATATGGCAGCTTCCCCATTTTGGTCTCCTTTGTTCAAAGTATTATGCAGTATGTCACCCTGAGAATCCCTCGACAGCACCCATCAGCTCGCCCCCCCCAGCGTCAATACATACCCTTCAGTCCTTAAAAGTTATGATCCCCGCACCTACAAGTCAGTTCCCTACACTGCCAGGTCAACCATGTCATCATGCTCTAAACAAAGGAAGTTTGAGTCCACCCACTCTATGACCCCAGTTACTTCCCATCCCCACAAGTATGTCAGTCCTACCATCAGTACTACCATGCTTCAGTTCTACACCTCGCACTCCTATCAAGGAAACATCATTGCCTTGTTAGTTGTTGGTCTCCCTCTGTCGACGACAACCAAATTTATTCCAAAAGATAGACCTAGAGGTCCCTATGTCTTGGACTCATCACCATTTATGATGAGTGCCTACGAATCATTTCGAGAAGAGTCCTCAGTGCCTCTCCAAATGGTTGTTTCTCACATGCTCGACTTCAACACATTGATCGCGTCGTTGAGACTCGCACAGGGTATTGGTCCCTTCATTTATTTGTTGAAGACCCCGGATACCACCTGACTCTTCCACATTTGATAGTCTACTTATGGAAACAACTAGTTACATTTTTCCTATTGTTAACACCTAAAAAGTGATCACTAGCTCATTCCCCTATTCACATGACCCATTTGCCCACTTTTTCACCATCTGAGCCTCTGAAACCAACAAAAGGTCACCAAAAGACCTTGGTACACCCCTTTTTCCATTAAAAAAGATTATTTTTCCAAGAAAATCATAAAAAACCCTCAAAAAGGGTCCAAATTCCCAAAAATATTAAAAAGGGAATTAAAATATTATTTTTATTCAAAAAAGGAAAAAGGAGGGAAAATTACCTAAACCATGTTGGTCAATACCATTGGTTTCCACAAAACCACAAATGGTATTCCTCACCACCAAAACCTATAAAAAGGTGGTAGGGGCTCCTCATTTCATATCCTTCCATTATCTCATCCTTATGCTGCTGAAATATCCCCTGAGCACTTTTAGCCATTGAAGCAACCTTGGAGAAAGAGACCTATTGGAGTTTGGAGCTACTCATCTTGGGAGTTGCTCAACATCAACCTTCACCATTGAAGGTAATATCGCAAGCACTTGCTTGCCCCCCACTTTTCAATACAAAAAATTATTTCTTATGTTTCTTGTTCTTGATTTTGAAATGTTTACATTATTTGCTTAGATTCTTGTTTAGATCCATGAAAAGTATTGTTTATTTAGTTTATTGTTTTTATTTCTATTGAAACTGCTACTACTAGTTAGTAGGTGCCCATAGCACTAAGCTTGGTTGCAAAACCGAGCCAACAGTTTTTTGGCGACTCCGCTTTGGTTTGAACTTTAGATCTCTAGCTTTGCCATTAAATCTTAGTTTTTATGAATTTTTAACCATTAGATCCATAGATCTGCCATCTTAGACAGCAGATCCATTGCTGTTCTGAGATTTGGCCCCAAAAAACAGCCCTAAATTTTAAATTTTCGAGTTCGTTTCTCGTTTTCCGTGCACGGCTTCCGCCTCGCGGCTTTTTTCCAGACAGTCGCGCGGTCCATCGCGACTTTTCTGCATTTTTCCGCGCGGTCCATCGCGCCCTTTTTCCAGACAGTCGCGCGGTCCATCGCGACTTTTCTGTGTTTTTCCGCGCTGCACACCGCGGCTTCGCGGCCTTTTTCCGCGCTGTCCATCGCGACTGTGCGCCCAAAACCTGCGCGGTCCATCGCGACTGTGCGCCCAAAACCTGCGCGGTCCATCGCGACTGTGCGTCCAAAACCCGCGCGGTCCATCGCGACTGTTCGGCCAAAACCCGCGCGGCCCATCGCGGCTGTTCGTCCAAACCCCGCGCGGCTGAATTTTTTCATTCGGCCATCCCGATTTTGAAAAATATTTTTTTACTGTACTTTCTGCCCATAGCACATTTTTTACAGTATCAAATTCTGCATATTTTCCAGATTTAGAAAATTTCTTTTTACTATTTAAAAGTGCATACATAGAAATCTTTTTAAAAATTTTCAAGAAAGTGAAAGAAAGATTCATTTTGCATTCTTTATCTAGATTCAAATTTTTTCTTGTTTACTTCTTTAGAATCTTGCCCTTAGCAAATTTTATTGAAACGAAGAAATCCATTTATTTTTTTTAGAAGTTTATTATTTGCTTTCATAAATCCAAAAAATCCATTATTTTTTGAGTTATTTTTGAAAAAGCAAATTAATTTCTTTTAGTGAAAAAAGTCTTAAATATTTGCTTATTATTTTTCGAAAAGTCCTTTATTTTTTGAAAAATCTCCCTTAAAGCATTTAATTTTTTCAAGTTCAGTTTACAACACCTCACGTGCACTCACACGATCACTTAAATTGAACTAAGACTTAAAACTTACCCTAATTTGAACACACTCTTAACCCCACTTGGGGAACACGAAAAGAATTCTTGTAGCTAGGTAGTATTGGGGGGATAGGTGTTCCAATAACACCCCTCAGTTCATACATCTGAGACATAGAAGTTGTCCAATTAGGGAGCTAAAATCTCTTAGTACTTTTTGGCGCGGTCACAACCGGTTTGTGGGAAGGCCTCTCCCCTAGGAGGGTTGAAGTCGCGAGGATGGTTCCGGAAGCCTGAGTGGGATACCGAAACCCATTCAGTAACCGAAGGGCTACCATTCGCAGTTCTCGGGATATCCCTGTATTGGGATATTGCGATCAAAGGACCAAACGGCAGATTTACCTTTTCTCGACGCGTCATGAACGGAGTATCCTAGTAGCCTGTCTTTTTAGGATTGATTACCCGGTGTCCCTCCCGGTAGGGGGATATCTAGCCGTTGTCTCTACATTCATATTGTCTGACTTGGATTTCATCACCTTGCAGGGGATATCGTCTGTTTGAGTCACAATACTTTTAGATTAGGTGTTTGCATGATCTTTACCACCTTTTTGAGTCTAGTTACACCTATTTTTTCTAGGAGCCGCTTGCATATTGGTATTCTGACCGGTTGTTGCATTCCTCCACTTATTGTAGCACAGCTGCTAGAATAAGTGCATTTTTTTAGGATCGATTTTTTGGCCTGTGAGCCTTTTTTTTTTTTTTTCACTCCCCTTTTTGCACCCTTGGTTGCATTAGGGTTTTGAGTCTTTTACATACATATATCACCACCTGATACTTAAAACAATATTTTATATAAAAAACATATTCTCACCATTGAGAATTCTAGACGTTCTCGTCGTCTACAGGGCGAACTCCCAGAGTTTAGTCCACTTGGCTCTCCACGTCACGGACGCAGAGCATTATCCCTTGATTCGACACATCGTCGATCATCTAGACGGTCATCCGATTCTGACATACCCCACTTCACCTTTGATTTGGAGGTAGAATCCGAAAACCCCACAGAGTTACCACCTACCACAATTATGTCTGGAACACCAGAAGATCCACAATTTACATTAACCATAGGTCAGACATCCGCAGACCTTTCTGCGGGGATACCATCCATGACAACAACCACCCCCTTGGGTATGCCCAATATGGGTAACACTCCACATTTAGGAATGCCTAGCACAGGACCACAACCTGTCATGGGCATGCCCAACATGGGGGTCATACCCCCTTCGGTTTCCACAAACCCTATCCCAGGAATCCCTAGTACGATTCCTAACCCAAGTGTCACTCCTGTTGCACTTGGGAATGCTATCCCAGGAATCCCTAGTGCGATTCCTAACCCAAGTGTAACCCACGTTGCACTCGGTAGTAATATACCAGGAATCCCTAGTGCGATTCCTAACCCAAGTGTAACCCAAGTTGCACTTGGGAGTACTAACCCATATCAGGCCACACCTGTTGGAGGGCACATACCCGCCATACCTAGCATACCTATAGGAGCTACTGGACCCCTACACCATACCACAATGGCTAGGCCAATCCCCGTTCCAATCACCACATCCGCTAGTCTACCATACATGGCAAGTCTCAACTTGCCAGATTTAGCTAGGCTTACGAATGACCCCATTAGGCATGATCCTGCTTGGCCCCATATGCCCACTAAGCTTCCCTCTGACATCCCTAAGTTTGAGGGAAAGGCCGGAGAAGACCCCCAGAACCACATCATGTCCTTCCATTTATGGTGTTCCTCCAACTCCATAGTGGACGACTCAGTCCGCCTCCGTTTATTACAGCGCACCTTCACTGGCTCTGCAGCCAAATGGTATATCGAGCAACCCCATGGGACGCATTCCACATTTACCTCCCTTGCCTCGACCTTCCTGCAGTTCTTTCAGCTACCAGTCCGCTATGATGCGGGCGTCGAAATCCTACTGTCTTGCAGACAGAACACGGCCACGCACATCACTGACCATATCCATGATTGGCGTCGGCGCCGAAGCCTATGCAAGATCAAATTAGACGACCGAATCTTTTTAGACTGGTTCCTTAAATCCCTCCTTCCCCTCATTGCGAAGGATGTAGCTTCTGAAAGACCCCAGTCTGAAGAGGAGGCCATCCTTAAGGCCCAACAGTTTGACCTTATCTATGCCCAGTCAGGATACCTATACACCATCATACCTGACGCCCCACGAGGCGACTCTGCACGCGGTGACACACCGGGGGCATCACATGCCGCTGATGGCATTATTGGCCAAATTACACCGCAAGCAAAACCTTTCAGTATGGTGAGCACCATGCCCGCCCCAGACCTTTCTAGGGCTACATCCAGTTCCGGAGCGACAACTTCTTATGCTCCAATAAACCAGACCCATCATGTTCATGGACCCTCTTGTCCACAACATTGTTATGGCCAAGCGCCATCAGCATATGTACCTCCTACATACTATGCTCAACCTACGGTACAAAACCCCATGCAGTTTCCACAACAGCCCATGCATTACCCACAACCGGTTGCACCGGCTAACCTCACACCTCCACCAGCGCAGGGGTACCAACATCCCCAACAGGCAACTGGACCACCTCCAGCTCCACCTGCATACTATCCACCGCAACCTGCTCCCACACCTGCGGCTCCTCAGAATCCCCCCAATGCTCAAGGGCATGTGTACGCACAACAACAGCAGCCCCAATATCAAAATAACCAACGCAACCAGGGTGGACAACCCAACCGCGGAAGAGGACGCAACCGTGGAAACAATCAAAACCGCAACCAAGCTCCACAGCCTACCCAGCCCCCGCAAAACAATAACGCGGCGCCCGCTCATCAGAATCCTGATCGGCCACCTAAGCAACCTAAAAATGCTAACTTACGGACAAACCATCCTTGTTCCATTTGCGGTGTCTATGGCCACTATACCCACGCTTGCCCACATCTCGAGCGAGCTCGACAACTATGGACAAATGACGCCCATCGTCAAGGGCAGGCGGCTCCTCAGCCACCACCCAACCCCCCACCACCTCCACAACAACCTCTGGTTCTCCAAAACCCCTTTCCAACACAAGGAGTGGTAAACACCCAGCCGTTAGCCCCCCAACAGGGCAACGTGCAACCACAACAAATAACTTACACAGCTCCTGATCAACCCATGTTTGATTCAGGTACCCACCACTTATTGATGATGTCCACCGCTGACGTCAATGTCCAAACCCGTCGAAATCAATACGGACCGACTTCTGAAGCCCCCCCCGCCGAAAAGGATACCACTGCTAATCCCACTGATCAGACATTGCGTATACCTCAGGTTCCACTTGATGGCGCTTCTAAAGCACCTCGCTTCCCCCTTCGCCGAATCAA
The DNA here is from genome assembly GCA_027924585.1 of Larix kaempferi. NCBI lineage: Eukaryota > Viridiplantae > Streptophyta > Pinopsida > Pinales > Pinaceae > Larix > Larix kaempferi. The sequence continues at coordinate 1,393,721 of BSBM01000627.1, forward strand.
CAACAACCCCAATGCACGAGCTGCATCCAATTACAACATCGTAGATGACTTAGCTCAATCTCCCGTAGCCATGTCTGCGTTAGAATTCTTAAAAACCTGTCCTTCTCAGCGCAAGACTTTACTTTCCGCCATTGGGGCTATTGACCCAAATGATTCGAACTTGATGACCTTTGACTTAGACCAATCTGAACCACGGCTGCCTTCTACCATAGCAGTCCAAGTTTCCGTTTCTATTCGGAATCTTGTCATCCATCGATGTATCATCGACGAGGGTGCCTCCACATGCGTCATGTCCACTTTTGTTTGGCAAAAGTTGGGCTCCCCTGCTCTCCAGCAATCCACCACCGCATTGCGGGCCTACGACGGCCGGTCAGCTCAACCTCACGGTTTATTACCCAAGGTACCCGTCCAATTAGGTGGGAAGACCGTGCTCATCGACATAGAGGTCATTAACGCCCAACTAGACTATAACCTTTTACTTGGCCGCAGTTACATGTATGCCATGAAAGCGGTCGCCTCCTCCGTCTTCCGCACCATGATGTTCCCCCATGAGGGCCGCGTGGTCAAAATTGACCAGCTCACCTACTATGACCCCAACGCCCCTGCAGCACCGGAGAATGTTCTCCCCATGATTGAACAACCCGCTTCTAGTGCTGTTACCTCCTTTGTGTCTTCTGTGGCACCCGGACTGTATTCGGATACACCAATGACCTCTACATTCCAGGCCATTCCACCACCGTCACCGGAGACCCAAGTCGCAAACCTCTGTACTGTTTCGCAGAATACGCAAACACCCGGCGGTCAACCACCATTGATCCCCAGTCACATTGGTGTTACACCCATCCACACCATCCCCTTCCTATTTCCTCCTTCGGGTGTAGTAAGCGCCCCGGTTATGGCTACCCTTAGCCTACCCGGGCTAACATTGGGATTACCCGTGTGGTATATTCCGCCTCCCGTTCGATTACCGACACCAGACGTCATCCTCCAACCGGTACAACCTATTGTTACCACAAATCAACCTCCCCCTGGCGTCGCGATCCCTTCGTCGGCAACGACACCTCCTCCTAACCCCCATATTCCTTCGTCGTCAATGAAACCTCCTCCGGGTCTCACGATTGCGTCGACGTCAAAGGATCCCCCTCTCCTTGCTAAGCCCACTGGGGGCAGAGGTCCACAACCCTACACTGCCATACCACCTCCTAAGACAGCCAAACCCCCACCGGTGTTTCGAGCTCCCCCCAAATGTTCATTATGCGATGAAATTGGCCATCCAACTCATCAATGCCCACATTTACCGGCACTCCAAGAACATATGAATATGTTGGACGATGACGTCGGCATCCCAGTAGTCAAATTAGAGCCACCTCTACAGCCTCGCGACAAATCACTGCGCACTAACCATCCTTGTGCTATATGCAGTGTCTACGGCCACTACTCACACCATTGCCCTGATCTACCAGACTATAGAGCAGCGCTGTACGAATTAAACAATGCCGATTTAGAGATATCTCCTCCCCTCGTCGAGGAGATTCACCCTCCACCATCATCCTCGTCAGAAGAAGTCAATACGATATATATGATTTCGACAACCTTCAAACCAGAACCCCTTGATTTATGGTCTGACTACTTCAATACTGACGAGCAGATTTTGGAAACACTCACTGCACCCGACTACCCTTGGGATGATATGCATCATCGCTCGTACTTCCTCCCGGAAACATCTACCTCCACCGCATCCAACCAGCTATCAGTCGAGTCGAAAGACTTCATACCTGCTAAGGTCGATTGGTTAAAGGACCCCATCCCAGCACCGGATGCCTTTGAAGAAGGGAACATGTCCAACATTTCCCCCACCATACAGATAGACATTTCCATAACACCAGGGAAACCTGAGCTCATCTCGCTGGGCGCATCTTGCACTCAAGCAGAAACTCAGGCATACAAAAAACTCTTTCAAGAGTTCCGAGACGTCTTCGCCTGGTCCTATACCGAGATGCCTGGTCTCGACCCCGCCATCATTGAACACCATATCGATACATGGCCGGAAGTACCCCCCTGTTCGTCAGAAACAGCGACCTATTCACCCTGCCAAGCTCCCCGCTGTCAAGGCTGAAGTCGAGAAACTTCGAACAGCAGGTTTCATCTACCCTATTCCGTACACCACATGGGTGTCGAACCCCGTCCCTGTCAACAAAAAGCAAGGCACCCTTAGAGTATGCACTGATTTCCGCGACCTAAACCACGCTTGTCCAAAAGACAATTTCCCCACGCCATTCATTGACCAACTCATTGATGAGTGTGCGGGCCATGAGGTCCTATCCTTCATGGACGGGTTTTCCGGATACAACCAGATTCACATCCGCAAGGAGGATCAGTACAAGACTGCCTTTACCACCCCATGGGGCACCTTTGCCTATCGAGTCATGCCCTTTGGCCTTAAAAATGCTGGTGCCACTTTCCAGCGAGCCATGACCTACTGCTTTCACGACTTGGTCCATATCCTGCGGGTCTATCTTGACGACCTCACAGCGCGTTCCCGAAAACGATCAGACCACCTTAGCGACCTCTGGCAAGTTTTCCTGCGTTGTCGTAAATATAAAATCCGCTTGAACCCACACAAGTGTGTCTTTTGCGTCCCGGCAGGCCGGTTGTTGGGTTTCATTGTTTCCCAGGACGGGATCACCGTTGATCCCCTGAAAGTCAAAGCCATCTTAGAACTTCCCCCTCCTCGCACGCTTCGCCAGCTTCAGAGCTTGCAAGGTCGGTCCAATTTTCTTAGGCGCTTTGTTCCTGATTACGCCACCAAAGTCCATGGATTCTTACGCTTACTTCGTACCCACATACCCTTTGTCTGGGACGAACAAGCAGACACGGCATTCGAAGCCCTCAAGAAGGCTCTCACACAAGCCCCCTTGATATCCCCACCGGATTTTTCCCAAGACTTCACCCTTTACGTCTCGACATCCGAACATGCCGTATCCGGAGTTTTGGTCCAAGAAGATGCTTCCCACAAAGAGCATGTAATTTACTACGTCAGCCAGACCTTGTCTGGCCCACCTCTACGTTACCCATACGAGGAAAGATTAGCCCTAGCTGTAGTCTTTTCCGTACAGAAACTACGACACTACATTTTGCTTAGTCATACCACGGTCGTGGCCGACTCCAACCCCATGGTCTACCTCCTCACCAGGAGACTCCTTCAGGGTCGTGTCGCTAAATGGGTCATTATCCTCCAGGAATATGACCTTACTTTCAAGACTCCCAAAAGCACCAAAGCCCTCGCGCTTGCTCACTTAATTACAGATCTCCCGTCCTCTTCGACATCACCCGTTATCCATACGGACCTGATTGACGAGCAGATCTTCGTCATTTCGTCGGACGACCCTTGGTACGGAGACATTTTGACTTACCTCCGTACGCAAAAATTCCGACCACACATCGATCGTGATGGACGCCGTCGCATACGACACCACGCACCCCGATACCTACTTATCGGAGATGTACTTTACCGACGCGGCGTTGATACTATCTTACGCCGCTGCCTATCCCATAGTGAGGCAGAACAAGTCCTCAATGATTGTCATAGCGGTGCCTGTGGAGGCCATTTCTCCGGCATGGCTACCGCCCAGAAAATCATTCGGGCAGGTTATTTTTGGCCATCGTTGTTTACTGATTGCATCACCGCAGTCAAGCATTGCCAGAACTGCCAGCTCTTTGCCCCCAAAGCAAGAACCCCCCCTGCCCCCCTTCATCCAGTCATCACTGTTGGACCATTCTGCAAATGGGCCATAGACTTCCTCGACTGTAACCCCCCGTCAGCCGGCGGTCACAAACACATCATTGTGGCCGTAGATTATTTCACCAAGTGGGCAGAAGCCATGCCAACCTATAACTGCAAAGCCGACACCGCGGCGCGGTTTTTCTTCAACCACGTCATCGCTCGTTTCGGAGTACCACAACAGCTAGTCTCTGACCACGGCTCTCACTTCGAAGATGCCGTCTGGAAAGAATTATCAACCATGTTGAAATTCGAACACCATTTCTCTTCCGCTTACTACCCCCAAGGAAACGGCCAAGTCGAAGCGATCAATAAAATCTTGAAGACCATTCTCCAACGCACTGTAGACAAGCACAAGTCCAATTGGCACCACATGCTTTTCCCAGCACTCTGGGCTTACCGCACATCAACCAAAACTGCCACCCGGTTTTACCCCTTTCCATTTAGTTCACGGTGTCGAATCTGTCCTCCCTATTGAGTGCCAGATCCCAGCTTTACACATCGCCGTTGAGCTCCTACCAGATACTTCCCCGATCGAGCAACGTTTACTGCTCCTCGAGCAGGCCGATGAAGATCGGCGCACAGCCATTCAAAACATGGAAGCCGCTAAACAAAGATCGAAACTAAGTTACGACAAACGCGTCCACCCAAGAACCTTTTCGGAGGGAGACCTTGTCCTCGCTTACGATCAAGCTCACGATAAAACCGGAAAAGGAAAGTTCGTGTCTATGTGGCAAGGCCCCTACATCATACACACCTGCCTCGGGCAGGGGGCATACATTCTGACCGATTCAGAAGGCAACACCTTACGCAACCCACGCAACGGGTTGTACCTTAAAAGATTTTACCCATAGAAAATCTCATGGACACCATCGTCCATTTTTTAGTATAGGCATACGTTTTTCGTTCACAAAAAATTTTCAAAAAACCTAAATATTTGTTTTCCCTGCATGACCACAGATGGAGCCTCTTCCACTCTGCCATATCGGTTTCGCTGATGGTGCAAGCCGTTGGTCTCCCAATCTCGCCTCCGCAGCTTGGGTAATATACTCCCCTTCACATGAGTTAATTCACATCGATGGAGTATGTTTAGGTGCCGCCACCAATAATCAAGCTGAATACGATGCCGTGACCGGTCTCCTGGCCGCTGCTCTCCAGATGAGCATACGTCACCTCAACGTTTTCTTGGACTCACAGCTCCTAGTTTCCCAGCTCAACAATGATTACCAGGTACGCGATCCCTGTCTGTTCAGAAAATTCCTGCGCACTAAACAAATGGTTAGACAGTTTGAATCCATTACATTCACACATGTCCCAAGACACCTCAATAGTGTAGCAGATTATATGGCCAACAGTGTCCTCGACTGGCACACCAATCACATCATGTCATATCCATAAAACAAACATGCACCCAGGTGCAAAACATGTGCCTCCACGGGCATATACAAAAAACCAATATTGCATCCACGTGCATAACATGTGCCTCCACGGGCATAAAACAAACCAAAATAATGCATCCATGTGCATAGCATGTGCCTCCACGGGAATATATAAATCTACAAACACACTGCATCCACGTGCATAACATGTGTCTCCATGAGCATATACAAAAAACAAAGTGCATCCACGTGCATACACATCAAAATATCCAAAATATATATCCACATATATATACGAACCAAAACGTCTACATGTCATAAGTGCCCTCAGCACTCAATATACACAAAATACATCTGTCATACAAAAATGCTTCCCCATATACTCATGAGCATTTGGGGGCAAGTACAATGACGTCTAATCATCAGGATCCTCCGGATCCTCAGGATCCTCCTCCGGCTCCTCCTCCGACTCCACCTCCGCTGGCCCAGCCGGGTCACGACGACCCCGAACTCGCCGCTCGGCTGGCCCTGCTGGGTCGTCCCTCAGACGTATCCTCCCCGGTGCCCGGCTCTGCCGGAGCATCTCCTCCACCACCCCCGTGTCTCGCAGCAAGCACTGCTGCCCTCAACAACAGTGACTGCCACTCAGGCGGTGCACCGAGACATCCCTGCAAAATCTCCCGATCAAGGTCCCTCCAGCCATCCTCCGGAAGTCTAGCTACGATCCGGGCCAAAGTCCGTCGAACACCATCTATAGCATCGTCCTGAGGGCCAACCCCTCGCCCACGGGCTCCAAATCCTCCACCACGAGGAGGACGTACAGGTACTGGAGGACGCGCAACCACTATCGCCCGCCCCTGCCGAGCCACATAGTCAGGTGGTGGTACCGGACCAATATCTGCACAAAGCAAGTAGAACCATCAGATACTATACAACAGACATCATCATGATCAATCATAATACATATGGTATAAACATCACATAAGACACAAAAACATACCGTCTAAGCTCCAGGCCTGTCCTGGGGCACGTGGCATCTCCGGGTCTCCCCGGTAGTCCATACCGGCGTATGGATAGTCCTCGATCACCAGTGGCATCTGCTCCCACTGCTGGAAAAAATCCTCTGTAAAGAAGCCACGGATACCACCGCCAGCACGAGGCATCATCTGCCCCCACCTCATCATACGAGGCTCGCTAGGTAGACCAGCACGAACCGGTACGTGTGGCCGTAGGGTCGGCACCCGCTCAAAGAAAAAACAACATAAAAATGAGGCGTAACAGAACTCACCTCCCTCTCTCACGGCCTTGTCCAGATCTCTCCGGACACCGGCCAAGAACATCTGAGCCCAAGCATAGTAAGTACCCCGTAGAACGGAGTCCACCATCACCGTCTGCCCCCCAGACATACGATGTGGTGCAGCAGCACCCAAAACCCTCAGAACGCAGGCACCAACGGCCCGCATATCCCACTCACGTAGGAACTTCAGACTGATAGAGCTGTTTACCAAAACAGCGTCATCCCCACAAAAGGTCTGTAAGAGGTCCTCCATATCCACGCCTGGAGGCAACCTCGGAGAGATATCACCCACCTCACCCAAGCGAGGCAAACTGGTCAAAAAATATACATCAGTGAGAGTAATCTCCAACCTCTCACCACCAATAATCAAGGCACCCTCTGCCGGCACCCACCACTGAACGAGCTTGTTCAGGAGTCTCCTCACTGAACGGATATAAGGTATCTGAGCGAACTTCAAGAGTCCGCTCATGGCTAAAGTCTGTCTCACCCCCCCCATCATCCTCGATCCTCGCCACAATCTCGGCATCAATATCTCTCTCCCGCCATACGGACTGAGCCCTCCGCAACATCCTGCCAAGAAAACACAGAAAATTTTAGCCCCAGCATAAAAATTTTTGAAAAAAATCTCATCGCGGCTTTTTCACAAAAAGCCGCGATGACCATCGCGGCTTTTCCACAAAAGCCGCGATGACCATCGCGGGTTCCATGAAAAAAACCCGCGATGAACATCGCGAGTTTCGTCCAGACAGTCGCGATGAACATCGCGACTGTCACCCATGAACACGCGATGAACATCGCGGGTTCCGACCTCACAGTCGCGATGAACATCGCGACTGTGAGTCTAAAACCCGCGCGGTTCATCGCGGGTTCCGCCCCGAAACCCGCGCGGTTCCACGTTGGAGAGTCAACGTGGAGATTCGCGGCTTTCGGGGGCCCACCGCCAACTAAAAAAGACATAATTGACTAGGTTAAGGCAAATAGAGTTACCTGCAACTCGCTAAATCGAAAACCAACGGTGAAATCTCCCGGAAATCGAGAAATAGCTCTGACTGCTCTATCAAACTCGCACGTGACAAAGACAAGTCATATTGGGCCCCACGTCCTATTTATAGAAATTCCACAAATTTCAAACAACCATTGCGGTGTCATACGAAGTCCATTTCTCAAACCGTTGGTACCGTTGGGATCAGCACAGCGGGAACTTCGTAGAGGTTCCTTCCGTTTCCCGTTTTTTCCGGGGTCCATTTTTGACCATTTTTTAGCCCCTCTCGTGGCCTCGGTTTGCGTGCCACATCGGCCGTTCTCCATTTTCGATGTGTCTTATATCGCCGGATTCAGTTTTCCGCGCTCGTGATGATGCTTGAGACCATTTCTCGCTCTCACCTTTAGATTTTCCGGGCATTTTTTCCCACGCCCCCCTCGTCGCCTCGGTTTGCGTGCCACATCGGCCGTTCTCCGTTTTCGATGTGTCTTATATCGCCGGATTCAGTTTTCCGCGCTCGTGATGATGTTTGAGACCATTTCTCGCTCTCACCTTTAGATTTTCCGGGCATTTTTTCCCACGCCCCCTCGTCGCCTCGGTTTGCGTGCCACATCGGCCGTTCTCCCGTTTTTCGATGTGTCTTATATCGCCGGATTCAGTTTTCCGCGCCCTTGATGATGCTAGAGACCATTTCTCGCTCTCACCTTTAGATTTTCTGGGCATTTTTTCCATGCCCCCTCGTCGCCTCGGTTTGCGTGCCACATCGGCCGTTCTCCGTTTTCGATGTATCTTATGTCGCCGGATCCCGTTTTCCGCACAGATGACGATGCTTGAGACCTTTTCTCGTCCTCGTCGAACCATTTTGGTTCGGTATGATTTTACCCCTTTTTCGGGCCGAGCAACCCCTTTTACGAAAAAGGCACTTAGGGAGTTTCTGTTAAGCTCTTTTCTGACTCCTAAAACAATGAAAAGATCGCCGAGCAATCTTGCTTCCTTTCATGCTCGATAAACGTATCTGAAAGGGCGTCTACCTGGTATAAGTTTACCCCTTTTCCGGACCTTGTAGACTAATTACGAAAAAGGTATACTCTAGTCACATCGGCTAGAAGAGTTCTCCATTCGCATCATTTTATACTTTTTCGGGCCTCGGAGACTAAACTTACGAAAAAGAAACACCAACAGAGTCCACTTACTGTTTTCAGACTCTCTAAACATGAAAGCAACCATGAGCATGCGCCGTCCTGGGCTCACAAAATCCACAGGACCGTAACATTTCAGAGCATACTTTTATCCCTTCTTGAAGCTCTTTAAAACTATGAAGAAGGAAGAAGGGTGCCTCTTGGCGCCACGACAGATCATATCTACTCGCTAGCAGCTTCCCCTTTTGGTCGCCTTTGTTCAGAGTATTCTGCAGTATGTCACCCTGAAACTCCCGCGACAGCTACCATCAGCTTGTCCTCCCCCCCCCCAGAGTCAATATATACCATTCAGTCAAAGCTATGATCCCTGCACCTACAAGTCAGTTCCCTACGCTGCCAGGTCAACCATGTCATCATGCTCTGAACAAAGGAAGTTTGAGTCTACCCTATTTTTTGACCCAGTTATTTCCCTTCCCCACAAGTATGTCAGTCCTACCAGCAGTACTACATCACTTCAGTTTACACCTCGCGCTCCTAGCAAGGATACATCATTGCCTTGTTAGTTGCTAGTCTCCCTCTGTCGACGACAACCACATTTATTCCAGAGGATAGACCTAGAGGCCCCTGTGTCTTGGACTCATTACCATTTATGATGAGTACCTACGAATCATTTCGAGAGGAATCCTCAGTGCCTCTCCCAATGGTTGTTTCTCACATGCTCGACTTCAACACCTTGATCGCATCGTTGAGACTCGCACAGGGTATTGGTCCGTTCAGTTATTAGTCGAAGACCCCGGATACCTCCTGACTCCTCCACATTTCAGAGTCTTCCTATGGATAATATCAGTTACACTTTTCCTATAGTTATCCGGGCTGCGCATGGCGATGATATTCAGATTCACACCTGATTCATACTCCCTTGAGTATACAGTTACATTTATTCCCAGATTTGACTCATAGTTCTTGAGTCCCTACGGATGTTGGACACCTTCAGTTTCAGCAGTTCCACAATTGATCCAGTGTATCAGTTATTGAGACCATTCTTATTGCGATCATTCATGATCATGAGTATATCCCACAATCATGTCCCCTCTGGACCATTATGATGTACCAGTATATTCCTTCACGTATTAGATCCCCCTTCTTGGGACTAATTGTTTTGTATATGCCTTGATACGAGCATGGGAATGCCCGCCTCGTCCTTTATCAGAGATTATACCTCATTCATATTGAGGCCATGTAATATTTTTTGTTTTTGCAGCTTCCAAGGGCCGTGGCTCCAGTCTCCAAACGGTCTCTTCTCTCCCCTAAAACCCAGAAAAAGGACAAAAGAACTATGATGTCTATCGGCCATACGATGAGCTCCTGCCCTCACACATCAGGGGGCAATCTGTTAACACCTAAAAAGTGCTCACTAGCTCATTCCCCTATTCACATGACCCATTTGCCCACTTTTTCACCATCTGAGCCTCTGAAACCAACAAAAGGTCACCAAAAGACCTTGGTACACCCCTTTTTCCATTAAAAAAGATTATTTTTCCAAGAAAATCATAAAAAACCCTCAAAAAGGGTCCAAATTCCCAAAAATATTAAAAAGGGAATTAAAATATTATTTTTATTCAAAAAAGGAAAAAGGAGGGAAAATTACCTAAACCATGTTGGTCAATACCATTGGTTTCCACAAAACCACAAATGGTATTCCTCACCACCAAAACCTATAAAAAGGTGGTAGGGGCTCCTCATTTCATATCCTTCCATTATCTCATCCTTATGCTGCTGAAATATCCCCTGAGCACTTTTAGCCATTGAAGCAACCTTGGAGAAAGAGACCAATTGGAGTTTGGAGCTACTCATCTTGGGAGTTGCTCAACATCAACCTTCACCATTGAAGGTAATATCGCAAGCACTTGCTTGCCCCCCACTTTTCAATACAAAAAATTATTTCTTATGTTTCTTGTTCTTGATTTTGAAATGTTTACATTATTTGCTTAGATTCTTGTTTAGATCCATGAAAAGTATTGTTTATTTAGTTTATTGTTTTTATTTCTATTGAAACTGCTACTACTAGTTAGTAGGTGCCCATAGCACTAAGCTTGGTTGCAAAACCGAGCCAACACCTATAGATATCCGAGTTGCACATGGTGACAGTATTCAGATGTACCCCAGTTTTATACTCCCTCGAGTATACAGTTACATGTACTTTTCAGAGATGACTCACAGTCATTGAGTCCCTACAGATGTTGGACACCTTCAGTTTCAGCAGTTCATCAACCCTTCTGAGACCTTGTTCAGAACGGTTGTCGCTTTATTCCAGTGTATCAGTTATGATCATGAGTACATCCCAAAATAGTGTCCCCTTTGGACCATTATGATGTACCAGTAGATTTTTTATGTATTATTCAGGTCCCCCTTCTTGGGACTAATTGTTATGTATATGTCTTGATACGAGCATGGGTATGCCCGCCTCGTCCATTATCAGAGATTATTCCTCATTCATATTGAGGCCATGTAATATTTTTTGTTTTTGCAGCTTCCAAGGGCCGTTGATCCAGTCTCCAACCGGTCTCTTCTCTTCCCCAAACCCCAAGAAAAAGACAAAAGAACTATGATGTCTATCGGCCATACGATGAGCTCCTTCCCTCACACATCAGGGGGCAATCTATCAACACCCAAAAAGTGCTCACTAGCTCATTTCCTTATTCACATGACCCATTTGTCCACTTTTCCACCATTTGAGCCTCTAAAGCCATCAAAAGGTCACCAAAAGACCATAATACACCCCTTTTTCCCCTCAAAATGAATATTTTTCCTCAAAAAGCATAAAAACCCCTCAAAAAGGTTCCAGAATTCCCAAAATATTAAAAGGGAATAAAAATATTCAAAATATTCAAAAAAGGAAAAAGGAGGGGAAAAGGTACCTAAACCATGTTGGTCAATACCATTGGTTTCCTCAAAACCATAATGGTATTCCCCACCACCAAAAACTATAAAAAGGTGGTAGGGGCTCCTCACTTTTGATCCATCCATCATCCTATCCTCATGTTGTCAAAATATCTCATGAGACTTTTGGCCATTTTCAACATCTTGGAGAAGAGACCATTGGAGCTTGGAGCAACTCACCCTTGGAGTTGCTCAACACAAATCCTCACCATTTGAGGTATCTTAATACAAAACATCTATTCTTTTATTTCTTGTTATTTCCATGAATCGTTTTTAAATTGATTTGTTATATGCACATGTTAGTTTAGATTTAGATTTAATTCATAATTGTTTTTACTTTCTATATTGAAACTGCTATCACATTGTTGATAGGTGCCCATTGCACAAAGCTTGGTTGCAAAACCAAGCCAACAACAATCCAATGGTAAGTGGATTCCACATCACTTCCAATCCAGGATCTTCAGTGGCAATTCCAAGACAAAGTTTTCAGGAGAAATCAGTCCAATCACAACCCAATGGAAAGTCTTCCTCGAAGTCCGCTCCAGGGAAATTCTAGTGGCTCCAGGACAACATATTCAGAAATATATCAGTCCAACCTCAAATCCAATGGCAAGTGGATTCCACATCACTTCCAATCCAGAACCTCTAGAGGAAATTCCAAGACAAAACAGTGGCAATTTTAGAGTAAATCAACTTGGGAACAGGCTCAGCAAGGGCGCACCGACTAGCAAAAACTCATGTCAAGAGAAACCAAAACCAATCACACCAGTATAATAGAAAAAAAAACAAGATCCAAGAGAATGCATAACCAACAAGAGAGACTATCTCCCATCCACCCCAAATCCCATTTCCTAAGAGCAATTTGAATTTGGAGAGAGAGGGACACAAGCATGAGAGTTACATTCCCAGAATAGTAAATTGGAGTTACACATCATGAGGCTACACCAAGAGACACACTAACCCAACTCAAGAGGGTGCACTATGGGGGGGAGAGAGAGAGAGAGAGAGAGTCTAAAACTAATAAAAATTAATCCCGGAATAAATAAAACCAAGAAGTAACATAACACGTGAGGGTACATAGACACAAGGGTCCACCAATTCCACAAGAAGGGTGTATAACATCAAGATAGACACAAACACAAAGGTAACACTTTTCCCGCAACCCCTTGCTTGTAACATCATGGTTCCACATACTCTTTTATGTGGCATTGGTCAATCCAGTTGTTTTATTTTATTTTATTATTTTATAATTTCAACATAATAAAAATAATAATAATGTGCAAACCATAGTCCATGCACCTAATTGTGCCACTTTTTCCAACATAACAACAACAATAATATGTCTAGGGGCTAAACCAGAGGGTATTACAATGTGTTAATTGTGTGTCATGAGTTTGGAAATGAGTTTTCAGACTATGATTGTCTTGGAAGGTGGAAATAAGGAAATACTATTGAAAATTGCATTTTCATTAAACCTAACGATGTATCTTCTGAAGAAGATAAATATTTGGTGACAAGTCTATGGAAGGTTGTTTCTAAATTGGATGTATTGCTGATATTAGACCTTTCCTTTGTTCTTTAAGGATTCACTAAAATGTGTAATATTAGACTTCTTACTTTTGCAACATATATTTTAATTGTTAATTATAATTTGTTTGTGTTATTATATTATGAATGTTTTTTTACTTCCTTATATTTTAATATTATTGATATGGACCCTTGAGATCCACAAACAATTGGATCCTATTTTCTTGGTTGATCTGCATGCTTCTTAATTTAATGGTTTATGTAGTATTGTTGTGATTACATATCTAGTTATCATATCTTTATGCAATTAGAAAATCAACAAAGAAGAATTTATTGGTGTTGGGTGTAGAGGGACTGTTGTTTAGGGTTCATCCGTGTTTATCGAAAAAGGACCTCACAAAAAAAAACATCACTTTGTGCATGGATGTTATCATTATTATCTGCGGATTTTAGTTATGATATTATCAATTATGAGACAATATTTTGGAATCACTCTATGGTTTAATTTTTTAATTGTTTCATTGGTGAATTTCAATGGTTGGAAGATGGAAACCTAGTATTTATTTCGGGACGTGATATTTGTATACATTATCCATACATCTCCACATCTTAGCGATGTCTCTATGGAATAATACATGTTTACAAAAAAATGTTAAGAGATATATTTCTCCAATATGCAAATCAATATTAAACATCAAATATTTTGTTTGTAGATGATGGTTAATACCATTCAAATGATAATGGAGAAGAGAACTGTTTGAAAATTCCATCAAGTCAGAGACTTGATGGTTCATATGAAAGAGACGGAAATGTAAAACCACAGTTTTTTCTCATTGACTCACCTGGGGTCTTGGTAAAACATGAGCCATTGGCTAAAAACATTCAAATTTAGATGGGAATATTGAAAAAAATTATTTTGTGGGAGTGGTAGCAGACATTTTGTGAAAAAGCAACAGTCGACCATTTGGGTCCATTGGGTTGTCAATTGTTGTATTGAAGTCATGTGAACGAAGTATTTAGAAACCAATATTTATTGGCATATTTGGTGCTTCTATCCTTTTATCCACTTCAAATGGTCATTCTTCTATATTGTGATATAGTTCAGCCCTTAATGTTTCCTATGAAAGACATGTGCAAACAATTTTTTTTTATGGACATAAATAATAAGAAGAGAACTATGCAAGTGATCATGTGTTATTCTAAAATTGGTTGTCATGTTCACAACAATTAATACTTATTAATTTTGCTATGTAGAAACAAGAATATTAATTAAAATGTGAAAAAAAAAATATTTATGAGATTCTGTATTGAATTTCTTTGTTTGCAAATACAAGATTATTATATAAACGATTGATATTGTTTGGTATCAATGGAGACGTGTTACATACACTTCATAAAACCTCATTTTAGAGCAAGACATTGTCAAGGAAACCATATATCATTACAAGAACAAAGTTATAATTTCTATGGCCCAGTTTTATTGAATTTCTTCAAAAGTGCCTTAGCGTTTTTTAAAGTTGGTTTGTGGACATCAGTGCAACGAAATGATGTGGATGAGTGTTTTCCATTTGTATTCAACAAAAATGAATTCAAAAGACAAAATTTAAAGTCATACCAACACAAGACGATTGTGACATTATACCAATAAAGGTTTACACTAGCTTTGAAAACATGCATGTATATTTGAAACCCCTTAATAAATGGGTGCTTATAATGCTTTAAACACGGTTATTGTAGATATTTCGATGGAAAAATATATTTACAATGATGATGGAAATTATATTATTGTTAATTCTATTCTTGTGATGAGGAAAATGACATATTTTCATTAGATCAATTGTGGCATTGCTTGCTCCAACTCATCGGTGTTGGTGATGTGAGGCCTATTGTAAAAGGTATGGAACTTGTTTGTTAAAGAATTTAGTTTTTTATGTTTACTGATACTATATTATATGTTTGAAAATGTTCTCTGGTTGGGAATGTCTTCATATTTTTCTATGTTTTGTTTTGTTTGATATGTGATTTTAAAGTATGAAAATGGAATTTATAAAGTGAACAATAAAAAACTGAAAGTTTCAATATTGAATTTAACAAGTTCAAAATCCAATTCCATAAGTGAAAAATCCTAATAAAAAAAAGAAAAACATGATTAAAAAAATGCAAAAATAATTTCAAAAAGTCAAAAAATACACTTTCTAAAGTGCAAAAACATGTTTAAAAAGTGCATAATTGGGTTCAAAAAGTGCATAAATGACTACCAGAAGTGCCAATATTGCATTCCGTACCTACCCAATTTTGACACTTTCGGGGCTATAGAAACCCTGAATTTGGTATTTAGAAATGTTGTTTTTGGCCTCTCTTTAAAGAGGCTTGGACTAGAATAAATCCAGATTTAATGAAATGGGTATTTAAACAAGAATTTGGAGGGTTCCATATTCCAAACATTGTGAAGTTTAATTGGAACTTCTCCTCGATGGGAATATATGATGTTGATAACATGACATTTTTCTCATGTGAGAAGGTTTATGGTGCTTAAGGGTTATAAGCGCTAAGTAAATATGCATCATAAGTTTTATAAGGGTGAAAGGTTATATGTATTAAGTGTTTGATCCAAATATTGAGGGATGTGATCTAGTAAGGCTTGAATATCGAGAGAGAAAAATATTAACGTGTAGAGATACCATGAAATTCACTAATGTAACATTGTTGAATATCCATTAAAGGAAAAACACAAAAATGAATTAATAAAATGCACCACAGAAATATGGGATATATAGAGAGTTGGGAAAGGAATATTTCATTAAGTTGAACCATTACAGGTAATGATTCCAAATTTAGGACTTCTTCTTCCCAATATTAAGTCTCTCCTTATTATATTTTCACAAAGTAGATTTGTTGACAAATTCAACTTTGATTAAGTTTGACTTCATCAATGACATGTTTGTTGAGACCCCTCTTAAGTTTAATATAAATATTCCTTTATGACTTATAACTTTGAACCTTGGCCTATAACCCCATTTAAGATATAGATCAATGTTCTCTCATTACTAAATGATGGTCCTTGTGGGGAAAATCATATGACATGATTTGGAACATTAATTATCAATCTGGGGTGTTCCTAAACTTGTGAGGTACTGTGCAAAGTATATGCAGAGAAAGTACTTAAAGTGCTTCAAAATCTAAGCATTCATACACACACATCCAAACTTCGATATTAAGAAAAACTAAAAGTAATCAACACTGCAAATCAATCTTCTATCTATCCTCAACAATCAAATCTTAATGCCTTGTAAGATCAACACCATCTATTGCAATGAAATAAAATACACAATCACACTTTCCTATTAACAAACTGAATCAATTATCAACCTACTAGAGTCCTTTAGAAGTAAGCATTTTTCCAACATAGTTAAACAATGAAATGCTACATCTCCTCTCAACCTTCAAGTCGTTGATGCCAATTCAGAAAGGAATACAAAATAAAAGAGATTATGTCCAATGTACCACTAGATTTTGAAATGTACCACTAGCTAAATATAAAATATGAATCGTACCACTAGCTAATGAATTAAATCCCAACTCTAAATACTCTGCAATAGAAAACCATTACCTAAATTTGCAATGCTAATATTCTAATTCACAAATCACAGTAATTAAAACAACTTTCAAAATCAAACCACAACATTCTAGTCATGAAATTAAAAGTACTCTGTCTGTTAATTAATTAATTCACAAGTTCTTAATTTTCTGCAATATCACATAAGCTACTACAGGAACAATTCAAAATACTGGAAATGAAATGGTTGTTTCCTGGATTCAAACCACACAGTTAAAATGATTTCAGACAATTAAAGAATAAAATGCACACCACACTTGTGGATAAAGCAAACACACACAAGGGGGAAGTGTTTCTAAGATGAAGTGGGCCCTTTCTCCACTCAGAAACACGCCTTGAAACCTACATGAAAATTAAAGATGCAAGAACTCAAAATACATAGAATCCGACCTTCAATTAATAAAACGGTACAATGATTGTAATCCTTTCTCCTCTAATCTAATCCCCAAAGAACTAATTCCCCCCAATATTTATACATGCAGCTCCTCTCTCACAAAAGGAGAAGAGATTACATAATATGAGATCAAATCCCCAATATTAAATGGATCTTACAACCAACATATTTTAGACTTGGTTCAATTTAGGAAAAGGGGGTTATTTGATGATCATAAAAGCATAACAATGTCCCTAACAATCATCATTTACCCATATTTGATCATTCGATTCGTGGTCAAAGGATGGAGGAGAAATATGTCCAACTCATAACCGAATTTGAAAAAGTGCATCTACAAGAATTTAGGCAAAAGTCATGGAAATATAGTTTTCCCCCAACCATATCTCTTAAACCTTATAAAATCTTGGAAAATGACTTGATCCATACTCAACTTGGTATACTGTTAACAAAACCCATGTTTTATATTTTTTTGATTCATCTTCATCACCTCGAAAATCGTGCCCCAAGTTGGATGTTTGAGAAACTATGCAAATTTAAACCAACTCTTTAACCAAGTACTTGAAGATTCACATGTGTGACCTGGGCATGATATAATGAGCATGCGACAATTTGAATACCTTCATCCATCATGTCCATGTGTTAGTTTATCCATTGGACACATGGAAGTGTGAGAAACAATGATGGTGTTACAACTGTGTTGCTACATGGTCAATTGCTCCAAGACTTGTTACTGCAGGATCAGGATAGTGTTGCTGCAAGAACAATTGACCATGAACAAGAGATTGCATAGGAGATCTAGGCATAAACTAATGGAAATATTACCATCATGACACAATGTCTAGGTGATTATAATTAAGTGTATTTTTTAAGGATCCTAATATTATAATTAAGTGTAGTATTCTAGGCGATTATTTTGGATTGAAAAAAACATATGCATAGATAGGTAGGCGAATATTAAATGTGAACCATACAATTTACTATTGAAAATTGTAATTTTTGGCGAATATTATGATAAAAAAAAACATATTTTATGTAAATATAGGCGATATTAGAGACTAAAAATTACCAAATAGCGAATTTATTTTTTGAAAAAAAACCAAAAAAATAGCCAATTTGGTGAAATTTCGCCCCTAAAAATTACCCTGTGACACATCCATCTATCGCATCCATGCGTTCATTTCTCATTTGGACATGTGGAAGTGTGAGGAACAATGATAGTGCAAAGGATCACGTTGCTGCGGGATCATGATTGTTGCTGCAAGATTACGCTTGACACAACTATCATTAGCAAAAGTAAGACTAATCTTGTTTAATTCATTGAAAATAAAGGAAACTAACAATAATTGGCTACTTGAAATGTATAAGCTTAGCAAGACACATTAATGAAGGATTATGGAAAATATAGTAATAAATGGGTGAAAAGATGAATCCAAAATGATCAAAAGGAATGACTCTAAGTGGTGAAAAACATGACATATTGGTGACCCAACATCTCCACCACACCTGAGATTTGGAATGTCCTCATGCCAACAAAGTAAAAAAATGATGATCTTTGGATCCACTTTCATTATTTTTGCTTAATGGATATAGCATGCTTTATATCGTGGTCTAAAATGTTAATTTTTCGATAATTTCATTCCATTATCATAAGGATCTCTAAGAGAATAACATGTACATCATATCAATCATAGACATAATAGCAATCACACAAGAGACACAGAGTTTCACTAGGGAAAACCAAGAAGGTGAAAAAACCCACAACTTCCTCAAAGATAGAATAAACCCAATAACAAGATCACAAGGATCAAACCCAATAAGATGTCTCTAGTAGATGCTCCTCCTCCTCCACATATGCACCACTTTCTCACTTAGCTAATGCGAGCTTGAGAAGTGAGTGAATGAATAGAATGAGGGACACACCCCTCTTATTTATACTTGACTTGACCTGCCAATTAAATCACTAGGGCCGACTTGCTACTCAAGTCTAATAACCCAACCACATGACCTAATTAGGGCCGACCCCTCACTAGTGGTCTAATAACCCATCAATACAAATGACAACACTTGTCAATACAAATGACGACACTTACAAATACAAATGATGACACTTCCAAATAGAGGAATGTAACATCTCTAATGGATATACAATAAAGTACAAATGTAATACATAGAAGAATATCTTTCGAAGTTACAAATACATCAACACTCCCTCTTAACTAGGAAGGTATTCTGGACACAGATCATCAATACATATTGGTGCAAGTATTTCAATTCTGGAGCTGGATCATCATCACTGGATCACGGAGCATAATCATCATCACTGTTGTTGTACTCGACATCTTGATCTCTAGGATATCTCTGAATTCTGCTTGTCATAGGAAGTTCTACAGAGCCAGCCCTTTTTCATGCTGGATGTAGGCCCACCACCTGTAGGTCTTCATCATCACTGGCCATACTGTGGAATCCTCAGGACTTATTACGTGCATCAATAAAACCTCGAAAGAGTATCCCAAGATCCTTTATGTGCCTAAGCACGACCGACAAGATCTCCTAGGGCAACATTATATGTTGACCCCACCACAAAACCTCGAAAGAGTATCCCAGGATCCTTTATGTGCCGAAGCACGACCAACAAGATCTTCCAGGTCAATATTACATGTGGTCACCACAAAACCTCGAAAGAGTATCCCAGGATCCTTTATGTGTCAAAGCACAACTGACAAGATCTCCCAGGGCAATATTACATGTGGTCACCAGAAAACCTCGAAAGAGTATCCCAGGATCCTTTATGTGCCAAAGCACGACCGACAAGATCTCCCAGGGAAATATTACATGTGGTCATGGCAAAACCTCGAAAGAGAATCCCAGGATTGATTACGAGCACCCAGCTCAACCTATCGGATCTCCCAAAGCAATATTATATGCCATAGGACAAAACCTCAAAAGAGTATCCCAGGATCCTTTATGTGCCGCAGCACAATCGGCAACATCTCCCAAGGAAATATTACATGTCCTCCCAGAGCAAAACCTCCAAAGAGTATCCCAGGATCCTTTATGTGCCGCAGCATGACCGACAAGATCTCCTAGGGCAAGATTACATGCTCATCTACACAACCTGTCCACGGCCACAAAGTATCAACCTGATACTCACCATACATCATCTTGATGTACATGATCATCCTGATCATCATCACTACATCGTCCTGATGCATGTCATCGTCCCATGTTCATCCTGATCATCGTCACTGCATCGTCCTGATGCATGTCAACTGGAGCAACATCCTGAAGCTCATCATCCATGATCATCCCGATCATACAATGTATCCACCTGATACATACATAAATACATGATCCACCTGATCATATCAAGCATCCAACATGATGCATATACATATACATTATCCAACTAATCATATCCAGCATCCAACATGATGCATATACATATACATGATCCAGCTGATCATATCCAGCATCCAACATGATGCATATACATATACATGATCTAAGTGATCATATCCAGCATCCAACATGATGCATATACATATACATGATCCAACTGATCATATCCAGCATCCAACATGATGCATATACAGAGCAGTAATTAGAGCATCGTCCTGATGCTCATCATCCAGCACTTACATCCACAACCATGGGAAGGATCCTCCTCTCACCATGCTTGGAATGGCTCCTACAAATGTGTCCATCACTTCTTCCTCGAAGTGTGATCAATCTGAAGAACACCAAGCCTCTCTCTAAAGTACTCAAACTTCACTCTGGATAGTGGTTTCGTCAATACATCTGCAACCTGCTCATTCGTCGCAACATACAGGAGGTTCATTGCTCCTCTCTGCACCATATCCCTGATATAATGATATTTGATCTCAATGTGCTTCGACCTGTCGTGGAACACCGGGTTCTCAAACAGCTTCACACAACTCTGGTTGTCACAAAAGATACCAGTAGCATCCAATGAGAGATCAAATAACTCAGACAGTAGCTTCCTAAGCCATACTGTCTCACAACTAGCCGAACAAGCTGCAACATACTCTGCTTCGGCTGTACTCAATGCTACGCAGGACTGCTTCTTGCTAAACCAAGAGATCACACCTGATCCCATACTGAAGCAGCACCCAGAATTGCTCTTCCTTCTGCAGCACTACCTGCCCAATCTGAATCAACATAACCCTGCAAGTTAAAATTTTGATTCGCATCATACTTGAGCCCATAATCAACCGTACCCTTCAGGTACCTCAGAATATGCTTTACGGAAACTAAGTGAACACCTCTCGGATCCGTTAGGAACTAGCTCATTGTGTTCACCGCAAAGGAAATATCTGGTCTCGTGTTTTTCAGGTACATCAAAGACCCAATCATCTGACGATACATAGTGACATCAACCGGCTCAGATGAAGCATCACATAGAAGCTTCAGGTTCGATGCCATAGGTGCAGCCATGGCCTTGCAGTGCATCATCCCGAACCTCTTCAGGATTTCTACTGCATACTTCCCTTGTCCAAGGAAGATCCCATCTGCACTCTGCCACACCTCCATGCCTAGAAAATAGTGCATCATCCCCAAGTCCTTCATCTCGAACTCAGCAGCAAGCTTCCTCTTGGTATCAACAATCAAACTATCCTCACCTGTAACAAATAGGTCATCCACATACAGAAGTAGTATCACTAGATTGCCTTCCTCAACCTTGTAGTAAAGGTTGGAATCTGCTTTACTCTTGGTAAATCCCAAACTGGATAGAAAGTTGTCCATCCTACCATACCAAGTCCTAGGAGCTTGCTTCAAGCCATACACGGGTTTCTTCAACCTGCACACATATGGCTCCCTGTCATGTGTTTCAAAACCAAGTGGCTGCTCCACATACACTTCCTCTTCGACACCATTCAAGAAAGTTGTCTTGACATCCATCTGGTGTATCTTCCATTTCATTACTGTAGCCAGATCAAGTACTGTTATGATGGAAGTGTATCTGGCTACAGGATCAAAAGTCTCTTCATAGTCTATTCCCTCTTTCTGAGAGAAGCCACGAGCTACAAATCTTTCCTTGTATTTCTCTATGCTACCATCTGCAGCATTGTTGATATTATAGATCCACTTGGAAGTCAAAACAGACTTCCCCTCAGGTCTTGGGACAACATCCCAAACATCATTCTTAATGATCGATTGGTACTCCTCGACCATGGAATCCTTCCATTCTTTCTTTTCCGCTGCTTCTTCATAGCTGGAAGGTTCTCTGTTCATAATGTCTTAGAGTAAGGCAACATAACTGGTGTGTGATCTAGTCCTCTAAATTTCTCTGTGTTCTTCTTCTGGGATGCCATACCTTTCTGCATCTTGAATGAGCTCTCTAGCCCATGCAGGTTTCCTCTTGTGAGTGTTCTTCTCATGGGGTGGATCTATAGGTTCTTGTGGATCTTCAATTTCACGAACTGCTTTTGGAATTTCTTCAATCATGGTAGTGTCTAGAAATATGGTTACCTTTGGTTTTTCATGGTCATCAACAGGTGTCTTCCTCGATTTGATGTATGCTGAATTTTCATCAAATGTTACATCCTTGTTGATGTCAATCTTCTTGAACCCTGGAAAGTATATTCTGTAAACCTTCGAGCTTTCAATGTAACCCACAAAGATACCCTTCTTTCCTGAAGGATCTAGCTTTGTCCTCTTTTCCTTTGGAATGTGTGTATATACTGGACAGCCAAATATTTTGAGATGGCTAACTTCTGGTTTCTTACCAGAGAAGACTTCTTCTAGTGTCTTGTTGTCAAGTATCTTGTGAGGTGGTCTGTTTTGCACATAAACAACTGTCCTAGCTGCTTCTGCCCATAAATGCATAGGTAGATCTTGGTCATGAAGGATTTCCCGTGCTGCTTCCATGATAGTTCTATTCTTCCTTTCTGCAACTCCATTTTGTTGTGGATTGTAGGGAGCAGTCAACTCCCTCTTAATCCTTGAAACACTACATAGTTTCTTGAAATCACCTGAAGTGAATTCTCCGTCATTATCGGATCTAAAGGTCTTGATCTTCTTATTTGTTTGATTTTCTATCAAGGCTTTGAATTCCTTGAACTTATCAAACACTTCATCTTTATTTTTCAAGAAATAAACCCAAGTCCTCCTAGAGAAATCATCAATGAAAGAAACATAGTATACATACCCACTCAGAGAACTGGATGACATTGGACTGCATACATCAGAGTGGATAATCTCCAAGATTCCTTTTGCTTTGCTTTCACTACTTGGAAATGCCTTCTTTGTGTTCTTTCCTTTTGCACATCCTTTGCAAACACCTTCATGCTTTGACTGGATTTCAAGAAGACCCTCTACTGCTTTGCTTGCTATTGGAAGTGCTCTATAGTGCACATGAGCAATCCTTTTATGCCAAAGTTCATTTGGCTCCATGGATTCATGCACCATGGCATGTTCAGGTTGCCCCTTTAACTTGTACAATCCTCCCTCTTGCTCTCCAATCACCACTACATCATCTAATGTCTTACCCTTTGGCCACATGAGTACTTGGCCATCTATAAATGCAACTCTCATTCCCTTTGCATCCAAAGATGATATGGAGAGGAGATTCTTCTTGAGTCCAGGTACATATAAAACATCTTGCATCTTTATAGACTTCCCAGAGTCTAGTTTGTAGGAGGCTTCACCACTTCCTTTAATGGGATATTGATAGTCATCCCCAAGTTTTACCTTATGGGGTGACTCATGTTCATATAGGTCCATGAATGATTCTTTAAACCCAGTCATGTGTTTAGAACCCCCACTATCAATAAGCCAATCATTACAACCATGAGAAATAGTACCTGTGAGAGTAGAGATTAGAACATATTCATCTTCACTTGATGAGTCATCACTTTCTGCTCTAGCATTCTTCTTGGGAGGTTCATCATCCTCAACAGCATGAGCATGATATATCTTCTTGTTGTTCTTCCTCTTCTTGTTGAATTTGTCGTTATTGTTGTTCCTTTTGTTCTTGGGACATTCTGAAGCAAAGTGTCCCTTCTCATTACAAGTAAAGCACCCCAAGTCTTTCTTATCTCTTTGATGGTGGTGAGGAGCTTTCTTGTGATAAGATTGCTCTCTTTTGGACTTACCTTTCTTGGTGTGTGCTATGAGAGATTGGTCTTCATTTCCCATCTTTTCTTCTTGAGCCACAAGCCTAGATTCTTCTTGTGGACATTCTTCCCACAGTCTACTGAAATAGATCAATTTCTTTCTTGCACAGATTGCTTGGATGAAGGAGTCCCATGACCTAGGTAGGCCATTTAATGTGGTCATTACAATTTCACCATTCTCCACTACTTCATCCACAGCGTCCAGTTGTTCCTTGATTTGAGAGACCTTTGAAAAGTAGGATTGGATGGTCTCTCCATTATGAAGCTTAACCCCTTTCAATTGGTTCCGCAGAGTCATCTTTCGATTTATGTTCTTTCCTTCAAACAACTTGGTTAAGGAGTCAAACATCTACTTAGGTGTCTTTAGGGAAGACACATGAGGTATGAGATGGTCTTTGATAGAATCAGCAATGATTCTTTTAGCCTTGACCAGGTTATTCTTGTGTAAGGCCTTAGCCTCATCTCCCTCTAGGACAGGGACCTCTTCACTTATGTAAGTGTCCAAATCATTTTCTTCTAGGATTAACCCAATCATATACTTCCATGCTTGGAAGTTATCAGCTCCATCAAGTTTATCCTCAAGCTTGGTGTGGTGAGACATCTTTAAAGAGTACTTCAAATGGAAATAGAAAATATTTAGGTCTTACCACTTGATTTGCTGAAAACTGGATCTGGAGCTGGATTAGGGTTTGTCAGAGAAACCCTAAAAATTCAAAATATGAATTTCAAAATTCTGAAAGGATAGAAAGATGCGCCTTGATGAGCTGATCAGCCTGGTATACTCAGAAATTGAGAACTGCAAAGTTTCACCCTTCAAAAATGCTTTTCAATCTCTTGGATTCACCAGGGAGGACCTTGGATTAGGGTTTGAGATTCTCGGAGCTTCACACAACCAAAAACTTTGATCCAAAGCTCTAAAATTCTATTTTTGCAAGGATCTTCCAACTATGTACTCAGATTTCATAAATTCCTATTTTTGTGGAAACCCTAATTTTTAGGTCAAAAACTGAAACAGCTCGGAATTGAATTATGTTTCGACAGAAAGATGCTCCCTTTCTAGTAGAGTCAATCTAGCCTTCTGTCTTTGATGAACTATGGAGAGAAACCCAAATAATAAGAAGCCCTAGCTTCCAGAGCTGCATAGTGCCTTCTTCTTAGGTAAGCTCTGATACCATGTTAATTTTTCGATAATTTCATTCCATTATCATAAGGATCTTTAAGAGAATAACATGTACAACATATGTCTACAGCATATCAATCATAGACACAATAGAAATCACACAAGAGACACAGAGTTTCACCGGGGAAAACTAAGAAGGTGAAAAACCCCGCAACTTCCTCAGAGATAGAATAAACCCAATAACAAGATCACAAGGATCAAACCCAATAATATGTCTCTAGCAGATGCTCCTCCTCCTCCACATGTGCACCACTTTCTCACTTAGCTAATGTGAGCTTGAGAAGTGAGTGAATGAATAGAATGAGGGACACACCTCTCTTATTTATACTTGACTTGACCTACCAATTAAATCACTGGGGCTGACTTGCTACTCAAGTCTAATAACCCAACCACATGACCTAATCAGGGCCGACCCCTCACTGGTGGTCTAATAACCCATCAATACAAATGACGACACTTGTTAATACAAATGACGACACTTACAAATACAAATGACGACACTTCCAAATAGAGGAATGTAACATCTCTAATGGATATACAATAAAGTACAAATGTAATACATAGAAGAATATCTTCTGAAGTTACAAATACATCAACATAAAAGTCATGTATAAAAGACTCATGTTCAAAGAACTGATTTCTCATCCTTTTTCCCATTTTGCACATTTTATCAGGTGGCACTTTGAATGCATCATGTACTTAATCGTTTGATCATAGGTAGGGATGATAACTATATCCTCAAATTCTTAAATGCTGAGATTTATTACTGTCACAATGAACATATTTGAATCTTGATTTTCTTTCAAAGTATCATCCACTGGATCATGCTAGTCATGGCATATCTTGGACGTTTAAACTTTGTTTTTATCTTTCTTCCAAATCATAGGACTATGCTTACTTGATAGAATGGTCATCTTTGGACTATGACTTGCATGTAGGATGTCATGTCATGGAAAAATCAATGTATGGAAATGTAATATGGTACTAGCTCATGACTGAGAGAGCACTGAGTAGGGGAAACATCATGAAAAAGGTGAATCAAGAGGTTTTAGGGATGGGATGGAAATAAATTTGAGTTGTGTTTCATGAGTGGATAGGAGATGAAATTGTAGTATAGGTCTAAGAAAATAGTTTCCACCATACTTTTCCAAATTTTCAGTCGAGGTGATAGAAATGGTGTTATAAAGGATAGAGGGTGAAGGGAAAAGTAGTTTGCAATGTGAAATGATAGGAATGTCAAGCTCACAATAGTCTTCTTATCATTATTTCCAAAATTTATAACAAATCAAAAAGTATTAAAATTAGTTTTACCTCAAGTTTATATGAAGAAAATTTTGATTGTTGTTGGATGTGCTGCTGACTGAACTTTAGGAATCGGACTGAACTGAGTCTTAGAAATTTGTTAACAATATGTATTATAGAGCTAGAAATTTCCTATAGATGGCATCCATATTGGGAACACTATCTAGATATGGATATTCTGCATGCTAACCATGTTAAACAGGGTAAGTGAGTTGTATTCCTTGACTTTAAAATATGCAACGGCTTCTTGTATACAACTTTAAATCCTGTCAACTTAATGAAATTTCAGCGCCATGGAATTTGATGATCTAGTGTATAGAGGTGAACAGGATGAGTACACTGTCCTAAAATAAGTGTGAGTTGTTGATGCTGAGAATGACCAAATTGAGAGTGATTATTGGGTTAGATATGAAAATTGAAGTGTTGCGGGAATTCTCTATGAAATATGACCAGCTAATGATCTCCAGGAAGGTTAGTCAATGGTGTTTATGCTTATCTAAAAGAAGAGGACTGATCTGGAAAAAAATGAATCACTTATGGAAAATCTGCTATAGGAGGAGATAATTCTGTTGCAGGAACATAGATTATTATTGGAACATAAAACCCTTGACATTTTTATTCTGAAAATCACATTCTAAAACTGAAATGAACTGAAACAAGAAATCTAAAATTGCACACTTGCCAAGAAATTATGTATGCTGCTACAGGAATGACATCCCCCCCACACCAAATATTTTGCATGTCCTCATGCAAATTAAGTAGGGAAGATGTGACAAAGGTTGTCATCTCAAGAGGTGAATTGAAAAATCTTCAAGCATCCCCGAACCATGGTACAATTCTTTCCACATGAATAGATTTTCTTGAAGTTAAATGTGGAGAGAACTCATTGGATTACCAGTCACTGATGACTGTTGTTAACAAATGAGAGGCTTTTCACCAATGAGGACAGTGAGAGCCAAGTTACCCCTAATGCATCCTGTGAGGTGTGAATAAATGTGTTGTTATCGAACCCCCTGCATGATCTAATAGTCAAGAGGAATTAATGTATCCTCTCTCCTACGAGCAAGAAACTTGTCATTAAGGCATACAAGATTCAAGGCATCATAAGTATCTCTTGATCTTGATCCCAGATAGAGTGTTGAAGTCAATGGGACAAGACCTACTGGAAGTAAGGCCTTAAGGAATCACACATCATCCAGTACGAGCGTAAAACCAAAATATTTGAAGAACCATAAAATATCAAACCAACATGAAGAACTTTATTGTGAGTCTTGCCCACCAGTAGCATGGTTTTCAAGCAAAAATCATGTCCAGCTGTGCCAGTAAACTGGTTTTCACAACTGGACTTATTTTTCTCTTTACTATTTTATTTATTGATTTATTCTTCTACTCTATCCTACTTGTCTTGAAAGAGGAAATATCTCTCAAGTATAAGAATACTTCCAATGAAACTATTTATGTAACAAAATATCAAATGTACTCATACCCAAATCTGAAATATGTACGTACCTCAATGAATACTAGGATGTCAGAGACTAGATGCTTTTGTAAATATGGTGCCAAGAATTGTTGAAATATGGAGTGATGCTGTAAATTTATGGCTAATTAGAACCAATCTTCAATATAATATTTGTTTCCCTGACTTCTCACAACTGTCATGCCATTAAGTTCTTTTGAAAATTGATCTTCACATTCCAGAATGCATAAGAGATCTAGATATGAGGACAAAGATGCAAGGAATTCTTCAATATCTGGTTCTAGTGTTTGTTCTTTATCAGATTTTGTGCATGAT
Source organism: Larix kaempferi (assembly GCA_027924585.1). Taxonomy (NCBI): domain Eukaryota; kingdom Viridiplantae; phylum Streptophyta; class Pinopsida; order Pinales; family Pinaceae; genus Larix; species Larix kaempferi. Next base: position 1,422,186 of record BSBM01000627.1, read on the forward strand.
TCATTGATCACATCTTCTTGTTGATAAGAATTAGAAGAATCTTATAATTCCTCTTCTTCATTTTCTTCCATGGTTTCTAAAATTTTGTAATTTAAGACCTTCCCAGACCTCAAATAGGTTTCCTGCAATAGTGTGCAGTCTTCCTACAACAATGCTAGTGAAATAGAATAGGAATGGAAGGTGGGAAAATTTTGCAGTTCAACATTGTAAGTGGGATGTACTTCTTTATTAGGGTTAGGTTTTGGAGTGGACTGAGCAGGAATGTGTGTAGGGAACATAGGAATTCAAAAGTAACAATTTCCTCATGATTAAAACTTGTGCCTTCTTGATATGCCATTGCCACATATTTCTCTTCAAATTTTCCTGCCAGTTGGTTAGTAGGGTGGGTGGTGCTTACAAAACCACTAAGTGAAATAATGGGATTTTTTTTCTTCTACTTCTACTTCTTCCTACTCTATTCATGCAACCTATTCATCATAAATAAAAAACCCAAACAAACTCCAATTTACCATCCAGCACGAGAAGGGCTTGGATGAACCTATCTATAGAAGATGCATAGGTTCTTACCTCTTGTCTTATTGTTCCTCCTCCTCCGAATCTGAAATGTTGGACCTGCAAAACAAAAACAAAAACACTCCAATAAAATTCCTTTAGCATCTCCACGACAACAATGCCAAAATGTGGGGCAAATCATATGACATGATTTGGACCATTAATTATCAATCCGGGATGTTTGTAAACTTGTGAGGTATTGTGCAAAGTATATGCATAGAAAGTACTTAAAGTGATTCAAAAACTAAGCATTCATACACACACATCGAAACTGCAATATTAAGCAAAACTAAAAATAATCAACACTGCAACTCAATCTTCTATCTATACTCAACAATCAAATCTTAATTCCTTTTAAGATAAACACCATCTATTGCGATTAAATAAAATACTCAATCACACTTTACTATTAACAAACTAAATCAATTAGAAACCTAACAGATTCCTTTAGAAGTAATCATTTTTCCAACATAGTTAAATAGTGAAATGCTACATCTCTTGTCAACCTTCGAGCTGTTAATGCCAATTCATAGAAGAATTCAAAATAAAAGAGATTATATCCATTGTACCACTATGATTTGAATTGTACCACTAGATAATGAATTACCACTAGCTAAATATAGAATCTGAACTGTACCACTAGCTAATGAATTAAATCCCAACTCTAAATACTCCGCAATAGAAAACCATTACCTAAATTTGCAATGTTGATATTCTAATTCACAAATCACAGTAATTAAAACAACTTTCAAAATCAAACCACAACATTCTAGTCATGAAATTAAAAGCACTCTGTCTGTTAATTAATTAATTCATGAGTTCTTAATTTTCCACAATATCACATAAGCTGCTACAGGAACAATTCAAAATAATGGAAATGAAATGGTTGTTGCTTGGATTCAAACCACACACTTAAAATGCTTTCACACAACTAAAGAATAAAACACATGCCACACTTGCGAATACGGGAAACACACACAGGGGGTAGTGTTTTTGAGAGGAAGGGGGCTCTTCCTGCACTTAGAAACACACCTTGAAACCTACAGGAAAATTAGATATGTAAGAACTCGAAATACATAGAATCTAGCCTTCAATTAATGAAAAGGTACAATGATTGGAATCCCTGCTCCTCTAATCTAATTCCCAAATATATAAATCTAATCCCCAAAGAAATAATTCCCCCCAATATGTATACATGCAAATCCTCTTTCACAAAAGGAGAAGAGGTTACATAAGACGAGATCAAATCCCCAATATTAAATTGATCTTACAACCAACATATTTTAGACTTGGTTCAATTTAGTAAAAGGAGGTTATTTGATGATCATAAAAGCATAAAAATGTCCCTAAAAATCATCATTTACCCATATTTGATCATTGGATTCATGGTCAAAGGATGGAAGCGAAATTTGTCCAACTTATAACCGAATTTGCAAAAGTGCACCTACAGGAATTTAGGTAAAAATCATGGAAATCCGGTTTTTCCCCCAACCATATCACCTAAACCTAATCAAATCTTGGAAAACGGCTTGGTGATTTCTCAATTTGGTATACTATCAACAAAACCCATGTTTTATATTTTTTGATTCATCTTCATCACCTCGAAAATCGTGCCCCAAGTTGGTTGTTTGAACAATTGTGCAAATTTAATCCAACTCTTTAACCAAGTACTTGAAGATTCACACGTGTGACCTGGGCATGATCTAATGAGCATGCGAAAATTTGAATACCTTCATCCATCATGCCCATGTGTTAGTTTCTCCATTTGACACATGCAAGTGTGAGAAACAATGATGATGCTACAACTGTGTTGCTATAGGATCAGTTGTTGCAAGACTAGTTACTGTAGGATCAAGATAGTGTTGCTGCAAGAACAATGGACCATGACCAAGAGATGACATAGGCGATATGGGCATAAACTAATGGAAATATTACCATCATGACACAACCATCTATCACATCCATGCGTTCATTTCTCATTTGGACACATGGACGTGTGAGGAACAATGATAGTGCAAAGGATCACGTTGCTGCAGGATCATGACTGTTGCTGCAGGATTAGGCTTGACACAACCATCATTAGCAAAAATAAGACTAATCTTGTTTAATTCATTAAAAATAAAGTAAATTAACAATAATTGACTACTTGAAATGTATAAGCTTGGCAGGACACATTAACGAAGGATTATGGAAAATGTAGTAATAAATGGGCGAAAAGATGAAGCCAAAATGATCAGAAGGAATGCTGCTAAGTGGTGAAAAACATGACATATTGGTGACCCAAAATTCCTGGTCACTTGGCCTATGCTAAATAAAAAAGGAGAGCCCACAATTTTTATAATGGGAACAAGTTTTCAATTTTATGAAAAGGGGGGTTTTGTGGCTAACCTATAATTATAGGTTTATTGATGTCTTGTAATCTACTAGGTGAAGGAAACATTTCTCTCGATTCTAGATGATAAGGCATGGGTTTTTTTCCTTTTACATGGGAAAAATGTGGGTTACCTATAGAATTACCTCTTCACTATTAACTAAACATGTAATCAATTTGACACAATGTCCATGTCTTCCTAATGGCCTCATATATAAATGTTGTATTATGAGAATGAGGAGATCAAACTCTAGACTATACAAAAGGCCCAAATTTGAGCAATCTCCTAATTGAAAAAGACCCCTATTATGTTGGTTTAAAATAAGGATAGGAAGCAACAACTTTATATTAAATACATAGTCTTGAACACAACTATAGTTTAAGATTCAGTATCCCATCCACTGAATTGATGATTTGCTCAATGCATGGATTTTTTCCAACAATATTTGATCTTAAGTAGGGATATCACTAGGTGTCAATCAAGCCAATTGATGCATGGAAGATAGCCTTAAAGTCTAAGGGAGTTGTCTTTGAGTGGTTGGTCATGCCCTTTAACTTGACTAATGCACCATTACAATTCATAAGGATGATGGATCATATTATGTGGCTAGTCACCATTATTTTGTGGCCATATACCTAGATGGCATCCTCATATTCCACATAACTTAGGAAAAGAATTCGAAGCACAATCAACAATTACAAGAATATTGAGGTAACACAAGCTATATGCCAACCTAACAAAGTTCTCATTCAATATACATAAATTTCAATATCTAGAGGACATCATGGATGAATATGGATTTCATGTGTATCCAGTCAATACCTAAGTCATTTGTGACTGGGAAGTTTGAAAACACTGATGGAGTTTCACATCTTCTTGGACCTCACCAACTTTAACCTTAGGTTAATTTTGGGGTTATCTGATATCTCTTAGGCCCTTATCTCAGTTACCAAGGGTGGAGCTAGTGCCAAGTTTGTTTGGCTGAGACAACTATTATTCTTCTAGATTAATAAAAATAATCCAAAATTGAGATGAACATCTAAAATTATTTTATTGGCGTTGTCCTTGGACAAAATGGATATTTGATTGTCTATCATAATGACATACTCTCTAATATAGTTCATAGATACCTCACATATGAAAAATAGATTTTCTCAACTTTCCATCTTGTTAGCACTGGAAGCATTATATTCTACAAAAGGAAATGATTATCAACACGAACCACAACCCTATTCAATTCATGTAGATGAATGCAAAGTTACAAAATGACCACCATCAAAAGAGGTCCTTGAACCTTCAACAATTGCATCTAAACATCAATTACAAAAGGGAAGCGGCAGTCAAATTATTTGTCGCCTCAATGAACCCATAAATTTGGCACTAATGACAATCATCAAGTATTATGGATACAAGATTTCAAAGTGGCTCGAGCTGCATCACATCGATCATCATTTCCTTGCTTTATACTAGACATTGTTTGCAAGTAAACAGGTTTCCAACTTTTACCACCAAGATGGATGTCTGTTCCATCTCAACCATCTTTTTGTTCCTTTAGGTAAGTGTGAGAAGATAATTTTGGAGGCATATTATAGTGTGTTGGAATGGAATTATTGTGTGAAAAAGAAAGCGACAATCTTACAAAAGTAATTTTACTTGAAAAATCTCTAAAATAATGTGCACTATTTGTGCCATTGTTAAAGATACAATCTAGAAGTAAGGACATGAATCTCCTCTACACACTTCAAATAATTCTTGAGCATTAGTCTTCATGGATTTTATGTCAAGTATGCCCTCGAACAAGCATGGTAATGATTTTATTTTTATGTCTATAGTTGGTTGGTTCTATAAGATGGAAATTTTTGCACCTTGCAAGAAGAGTATCATAGCATAATCCACTAGTAAGATCTCATTTGGGTGTGTTTGAGTTCATTTTGGGTTGCTAAAGACCATTATTTATGATATGGACAATATGTTCCTAAATATATTTTGGGCCAGCCTTTGGACCATGATGGACACCAAATTGACTACCTTCCATCCCAAGGCCAATGGACATACCAAGGTAGTGAACAAGATAATTATACATGAAAAATGTACAACTCCAAGCATCCACATACTTTGAATGAAATCCTTCCTTATGTTCAACACATTTACAATAAAAACTTCATAGTTATAGCAGACACAACCCTTTTAGGTGTGCATGGAGTTCCAATCATTAGTCCTAATAGATGTACATTTTATTGTTGCATCAATAGGGAAAAAGTACTCCCATGATCAACATGAAGCATACAACATAAAAAGAATGGAAAAATATAGCACATATAGCCATAAGTTCATTGTATTCTATATAAATAAAACACCTTGTACAAGTAGTGACATGATCGACATTGGGTTCCACACAAGTTTAAGGTTGGTGAGAAGGTGTGGATACACTTAAAAAAAATTAACTCACATACCCACACATACATATGAAAACACTCCAATATAGGCCTTAACTTATCACCAAATACATGGTTAAGAATGATTTTGAATTGAATCTTCCACACTTCCTTAACCCAAACCTTTCCTCAGTAGGACCTTTGCTAGGAACACTGAAGGAGAAAAAGAACATGGAACCTACATGTTCTAGCCATGATTGCATTGAGTAGAATATGGTAGATTATATCATGGACGCAAATATGAAGTGCAACCACCAATAGAACATACAACTCTATCAAGTTGTCAAATTCGGGAAACTACTTCACTACTGTAAGTGGTTTAATAGGTACCATTATAAGAACTTGAAAGAATGGGGACCATTACTTCCCAAGGGGAAATAAAAAATCTAGGTGGTCACCACCTAAAAAACCATCATGATACTTGTCAGAATTACAATAGTATTGTATCCATTAAACTTTTGACACATTTTTCAGGCTCTTCCATTCAGTTTTTCTAATCTGAATTTCTCTTGCAAAAATACACAGTTTCAAAAAAAAATATCATCTCATTTGGAGTCCGAAAAGTGGAGATATCGTTGATTTAAAATCAACTATTTTTCATAATTTCGGTGACGACCGCAAAGATTGTAGAGTGAATATCTTCCAACAGGGTATCCAAATTTATGTTATGCTTGTGTAGGTGGATGCAGATTGGCTATTCTAGTTCCAGAAATAGGCTATAATAGAAATTCTGAGGAAGCGTGACCAAGTTATGGTCATTTTAAATTTTCGGCTCAAAACCACAGTTGCAACAAGAAGTGAGTGATTTATTTTCAAACCTTACTTTTACTTTTGAGGATAAGGAAAACATGAGGTATTTCACAGGACAATATGGTGGTTTTAGCATTGAAGAATGCTTAAAAGACCGCAAGACAAGATGGAGAAACTTGTGGAGCGTTTCTATAGACTCTTATTTCAAAGATGATGCTAAGGTATGGTGGTTTTCACTAGAATATGCTAAGAGGAAAACACTTTCTGATGAAGACCTTGAACAAGTCCTTTTAGACAAGTGGTCTCATACCAAAAACAAAGATCAAGTGGGTCATAAGGGTCTATTTTTTATATTGAAAGTTCATGGATGTATTCAAAAGGAGAATATTTTTGTTTCTATTAGCCCTAGCTGCAAGCATAACTGTTAATTTGGCCAAAATATTGCAAGTTTCTACCCAGCATATTCAAAGCACACAAGTTGATGGTGAAACTTTTCAAATTTTTAAAGATTTGAAGATGACTATGGATAAATATGTGTTACATTCATATTTTTATGATTTAGATGTGGATGTTATTTTGGGATATCCTTGGATGCAATCAATGGGTACAATTAACATTAATGTAGAAAAGAAATATTTAAAGCTCGGGTACAGGAAAAATAAAATTACATTGCAGGATATGTCTCGTACAAAACAAAATGAGACCCAGAAGGCACATGATGAAGTCTATTCGGAGGACCTAGTTGTAGTAGTGAATGACACATCAAATGAAGAGTCTATAGTAGAATCAAAAGAAGATACTATAGAAGCCCATGAAGAAAATTCCAAGGAAGGGCATTTACAAGAAGAAGAATCTAAGGAGCTACATGATTCCAAGGAATCATATGTTATAAAGTCATAGAAAGAGGTACCCATCATTCAAGTCGCTACATATCACCACCCAAACCAATTTGAGAAGCAGCAATCATCAAGGACAAGTTGGAAGCACCAACAAACCAACTATGGACAACAATGGAACCAACAAAGAAAGCAATATGGAGATGCATAGAGAACTATGAGCAATACAAGGTGTTAGTAACAAGGTTTGACCCATCAAATTTTGTTTAGATTCATGCAGCACGTATGTCAATACGGACCCTGAATTTCACTACCAGAATGGCTACTAGTATCTTTTCTAAAAACTCAAACGTTCTAGTTAGCCGGATTCATGAGCGCTACCAAATTATTTTATAGCATTTGCGATTTCTGTTGTTCTTGCAGCTCCTAAATCCTTATTGTTCCGCATTCAACCCCCATGAGACCCTATCATTATTGCTTATACCTTTAACCTTATGAGTCTAGATTTGTCTTTATCATACTACTCTTGTAGTCTCTTTTCCATAACTCATTTTCATTTATGAATATCTATTTTAAATATAAAATCATTATATTAAAGTTTTGATTTATGTTTTAAATAAAAATTAAAACAATTAAACACATATTACACTCCACTTATTATCTCACATTCCACTCATAATCTTTCTTCATTTCCTACCTACCTTCCACCTCACGTTTCCACTCTCATTTTCTTTTCGTGGTGAAATTTCACTAATCTTTATACATTCCCCATTCCATTTATGAAAGCCCCCATTTGAAAAACAAGGAATTTGCATGAGAGAAGGTATAGTTCCGAAGTGTTACATTTATGTTCATAAACGTTTACGGACCTGTAACTTTTCAATAAAAAATATTATGATATAATCCCACGCCAAGTCCAATTGCGAGTCATTCTCAATTATTAGACAGAGGCAGAGCATTTTGCTGACATCAAAAGCAACATTTTGCAAAACATATTCAAACAGGTTGAAGAGCAAGTTTATGGTCGAATCATTGCACAAAGCATTGACACGAGGTTTACAGGATATCTGGCAGCAAAATTTGGAGTGGTTAAATATATTGTGGATCAAAACTAAATGCTACATGTGACAGCTATAGGATTCAAGAAGTCGGATTCAGATCTTGAATGCAATCTTTTGAGGATCAAACATTGTTGCCAGGCACAAAAAATCAGAATGCAAAAGATTGATTTGCATTTGAAGAAGCAGTTCCAGCTATCACGGATGTTGAGGATTAAATGAAGCATAAAATTTATCTAAACTTAGAATGATTGATCTATATCTTCAATGAGCAAATATCAAGCACTGAGCAGTGAGCAGTGCAAGTTTTCAAGGATCAACATCAGATATGTTTCGCTTCTTCAGGCAGCAAAGTAGTATTTAGTTCCATAATTTGAGACAGGGGATCAAATTTAAGATTGACATCAAAAGACTCCTATATTTCAAGGAGTATTTCCAGATTCTTTGCAACAAAATCCAGATTCTTAGGCATTGAACCAGCAGTCGAGGGATTAGCTGGCAGTTGAAAAAAGCATTGTCAAATGTTATTTATTTTTAGATAGATTCAATTCCCAAAATTTTAGAACAGCTTGGTGATTGTATTTGTCTATAAAAGAATTATCATTAGGAATGAGCAGAGGGGGTTCCAGCCGAGGGGCTATGAGTGATTGTGAGGGTTGAGTTTACTATTTGTAAATTCTTTTGCAGCTCTGTGGGTATATTTTAGAACTGTATGGGATGAGAGATCCTTGATGACCCACTCTAGTTTTCCATCAATACAAATACCAATTCAATGTTTTGATACTTCTGTCATGATTCTTATGAATGTCAGTGTTTTTGATGCTAGTTTCTCATTACAGATGTGTGTGTTTGTATTCCCTTTTACACAGAATGTTTTTCTGTTACTAAGGCATTTAATATTCAGATATGTGATCAACTGTTTGTGATTATATACCTGGTTCATGGCTGGCTCATCATACATATCATACTGTTTGTATTTATGTGCTTCTACATCATCTTTGTTTACCGTCCTTTGCATATACCTATCAGTACCTTTGATCATTCATCCACACCTTCATTTTCCTCTTCTGCTATTAAAAACCAAATTCATTCAGATTTTATCCAAGCCTTTGAGCATCAAGATGTGCTAGCCATGCCCTCTCAGCAGTTAGAGTGCATCTTTTAGCACTAACATCTTTTGGCGACCATACTGGGGAGCGGAAGTGAAGATTATTTTCCCCAGAAAGAACCACGACGAATATATCCAGTCTTTGATGGTGAATGAGGGCTGGTGACATAGTGACTGTGATATTCACCTGTTGACTCCACTTGTTTCAAAATGGTAGATTCAGTAGCTGACCGAATTCCTTCATGTAGCAAGAGAATAAGGTTTGAGGTAGATCCCATTTCTCTTCAAGATTTTCAAGATTTGATAAGTACATTTTCTGATGATGAATGGGAACAAGTTTCTTCTTCAGCGATATCTTCTTATTTGGCTACTTGGAATATTTTTAATGAAGAGGATAAATACAATTGTTTAAAGAAACTTCTAAAAGGACTTGAGGAAAAATATGAGAGTTTATTGACTGAGAAAAGGTCCCATATTTCTTCCAGTCAAAGTAATTCTTTTGAAGATCATATTACTTAAGACAATTTTCAGAAAGCTTCATCTTTGTCATTAGAATTTTATAAGGTTGTTCCAATTTTTTATGAATATGATGATGATCTTGAAAAGCAAGTTCCAGATATGTGTGGTGTGGTAGAATCTAATCAGCAGATTCATGAAGGCATTCAGTCCATTATCCCTGAACAACCGGAGTCGGTATATGACAAGTATGCATCTGAAGGCAGTGATGAAGATACGAAGGATCTACAGGAGCAGCTGAGCATGTTTTCTTTCCCTTTCTCATTAAATAATGACCAATGAATTGTTGAGATCTGTCGTGTGGAAGAGCAGCTCCTTCATATTGAACCACAAAAATCTATTAAAATATTGTGTCATAATCTTCAAGACCCTGTGGAAGTTTATATGGATTCAGTTTTTTTAGAAGCCTCCAACATTGCAGCATTCAGAGTGCAACCAAATTGCAGTAGTAAGTACGAGATGTCAATCAAATATTTGTGGCAAGGTTTTCATTTCTACATTCTCTTATTTAGCTGCAAACAAAAAGTTCATTTCATCCATCAAGTACTTGCATGGCTGAATTGGAAGTTTGATTTCACATGAAAAAGCATATTTAATTGTTTAAAATAGGAGCTGTATATAAATAAGCTCATCTTTCGAGCATAGGTCACATTTTGCAGTATATGGTGTTCTTCAGTCTCCTAGGAAAATAGATTTGTAATTTGGATAAGCAGGGTACATGTTTGGAACGAGGTAATGACTCCATATCCCATTGAAGCACGGGTACTTCTTATTGTCAGTTGTAGAGATTTGGTAGAGATATGGATGAATACTCTAGCCCAATGGATACAACCCAATGGATACAAGGCACTCAGTCTGCATATTCTTGGAGCCTCGCAGGGAGGACTCCATCCCCAGCCAGAGCCGATGTTGGTATTGGAATTTTCCTTATCAAAATTTTAGTTTTCGGTAGCACATTGATCTAAAATTAAAAAGAAGGTGCTGCCAAAAGTTAAAAGCTCAACACTATTTTCTCCAAATCCCTAAATGTTCATGTCATCTTGGCTAACTATTCTTCCAAAATTCTGTCAAATTTTCCAAGTTTCCTGCTCTTAAAACCAAGCACCGAGAATGTGTAAGCTTCCATATGTGTTGAGTGCCATGCTGAAGAAAAAGCATCCACGGGAGGTGTATTTCATTTGTGTTATGTTTCTGATGGATTTCTTCTGGCCTTTATAATCATGACGCACCAACTCAAAGGAATTTTTATCGTTTGAATTTCAAGTAATGCAGCTTCATTTCACACAGAGAACATGTAAAATTGGTGCAGGTCGCCTAATTGCAAAGGGAGAACACTCAAATTCCATTCATCTATGGATATCATTTAAAAGTGCATGTTAATATGACCAAATTCAAAGGTTGTCGAGCACACAGTTAATTATGGATACATATATTTCAAAGCCAAATTCCATCGACAATGGTGGCTTAAGTGTTATCAAAATTTAAAATGACAAAATCTATTTTGTACAGTGTCAAAGGAAGATAGCTATTGGAAGGAACTTAACGGAGGTTGCAGCATCAGTAAAAGATGTTATCCAAGAAATGCAAGAGTTTGAGGAAGCTGATTGTGGAGTATGGTGGCTCAAGCAGCTTTTTGCTCTCATAATTTATCAGGTTGTTTCTCATCAAAACATAGAAGTGGCTATTGGCTATTGTAGAGAATGAGAAAAAGTTGTTAAAAAAGATTAATATCTTATGCTCGACAAAGGATGTACTTAGTAATTCTTCAGAAGATAGTATGTTTACACAATAGTAATAGCAAGCACTGGAGAAAACTTGCGTTTGTTTGGCAAGGTGAAAGTTCTTTTCCTAATCCATTAAGAGGAATTCAAAATTGGAAAACACCAAATAGCGACTTCATGTTTATTCAGAACAGGTGGCAGAGTACATTTCAAATTGACACTTTGGGTCAAATAGATTGAGTATGCCCAGATTATCAGGCAAATAATCAGCAAAACAAATCCATAGCTCCAGGTGTACTTCAAGGCAAGAGTTGAACAATCATTTCACTAAAGGAAAGAAACTGTTTTCCAAGTTTAATGACAGAGTATCGAGAGAGAAAGGATTAGATCAACTTCTTCAAGCATTCAGTTCCAAATATGAATGTAGTCAATAATAAATCAAATTTAGGTTTGAGGACGCATCTGGCAAGATCTCAAGCAAGTAGTTCCAACATAAAAGCAACTGATATATAAACGGCAGAACACCTGGCGAACCAACTTCTCAAAAGTTCGAAGATATTCTATTCCAGTAATTTCAGACTTTTGCACAAATTATAGATTTCTTCTATTTTTAGAATTGTTCCAAAATCTTGTAAAAACCAAGAGGGGGAACATGGACAGTATATATATATATATATATATATATATTATAGCTTTTAGCATAGAGAGGAAGGTTCCAACCGAGAGGCTGTGTGAGAATTGTAACGAGACAGAAAATTATTAACTGAAGGCAGAGACCTTTTGCTCTGTATTTTCTCTGTAAACTTGATTTTCTATCCGTTTGTGCTAAGTTTTAGCTGTTTTCAATCTGAATATACTGTGCAGTTATGTTTTAACTGGTTTTAGATATGGATTTCTGATCAATAATGTTTTTATTGTGATTGTCCGTGCTGAGATTTAGTATTTCAGATTCCATCTTTGGAATGTTTTTCTGAAGATGTTTCTTTATGTTGATGTTTGAATGAGTTGTTTGCTCTATATATCAACAATCCTCTTTGAACCTTGGTCATCCTTACTTATCACAGAGCTCGATGTCTTTAGTTATCGTATATTTTGTCTGCATATTCTCTTGATCCCTCTACATACTTAGTTCAACCAATCAATCCATATTTTCCTCTGAGCATTAAGATGTGTTAAGCTTGGCCCTCTTGCAGTCGAGAGCTAACTTTAGCACTAACACAAGGAGATACCAAAGAAGTGCAACAACACCTTGGAACCACAGGATCAAGAATCAAGATCAAGGAATCCAAGAAGCAGTTAGACCACGTATTCACATTCCACTCGGTTGGATGGATGCTCATGCTTGGTATCAGTTGACTAATTTTCTTAGTTGATCATATTATATGTCTTCCTCTCATGTTTCTAGGATGAAACATTTTTAAGGGGGATGTAATGGTATATACCTAGGGGTAATAATATGAGGTACCTAGGGAGGTACCTAAGAGGAATAAATGATGTAATGGGTACCCAAAATGGAATAAACTATGTAATGTGTACCCAATGGGGGTAATTAATGTAATGTGGCCATTAATAATGGAATATGGTCCACATGGTGTTTGGAGGTTAGTTAGAAGAAATAATATAATAATAAGGCATCGACCCCTAAGTATACTAATGAGAAAGTATAAATAGAAATGAGTATCATTGTATTAGTCATGTTGGATATTTTTGTTGTACAAGCATGGCTTGTGGAGTGATTCCTTCCATAAGGAGTATTTGATGGTGTTACCCTACCTTAAGGACCACTACATCTTGGTGTTATTCTTATGGTGAATGTCTTTTGGCTCTTTATGAAGTTTAAGTGTTCCATATCTTTGTTGTGATTCAATTTCTGGGTTAAGGACCAGTACATAATCCAAAATCACATTACCCAATGAAAGGCATTGTTGTAAGGATTTGGAGGTGATGACCCTATGGACTCTTAGTTGTTCATAATTTATTTGGAAAACATAGAACCATTTTTCCATATTCTATTGCTTTTCAAATTTTGATCAATTCCAGGAAATTCAGGATCTACTTGTGCATTATGGAATAGGGAGATTCCTCATGCATCATGTCCTTTGCAGTTTGAAAGACATTAGGTTCTCTTGATCGCACTTTATCATTGATAAGGTTATAGGCGTGATGGTAGGATGTTCAAATCATAAGTACTTTTTCCTAATTTGCCTATAGAAATAACTAGTAAAAATATCTTGATTGATGTAGAAGTTGTGGATCCCCCATTTGACTACACCATGCTACTTTAGAGAAATTTTATGTATGCAATGAAGTGGTCACATATTTTGTCTTTCCTCTCTACAATTCCCAATGAAGGAAGAGTTGTCACAATTGATCAACCTACATTCTATAATTACTACCCATTATCTAGACAATGTTTTGACCTTTATAGTTGGTGCCCAATCAATCCCTAGGATTTTTGGATGTTGTCCTTAATCACTTTAAAAACTCAAGTTTTCTTGGTACATGCCACTTACCCCCTTTGCAAGTCTAATATGTGGCCATGTCCCCAATTTTCATAATCTCCACACCCATTGAGAAAAATCCTTTGCAACAAGAACCACCTTATTTAAACTTAGGAAAAACTCTTCCCAATTGGAGTCAACAAAGCCATCTAATCTCTTGTTATCTTAGTTTCATCACCGGATCGAAATCCCTTGTTCGGCATGGATTTCCAAATTGATGAAGAATTCCTAGAGGCGATGACCACCCTAGTTGTCCCATGGGATGACCTCCATCATAATTCTAAACACTCTTTCCTTTAAATACACTATTTAGATTACAACAATATGCACTTAAGTCCAAAGACTTCCTCCTAAGTGATGTTGAACCATTCCAATGTCGATGGGTGTTGTAAGCTCAAGTGGGAACTAAAAAAATAATAATTGTTAATCTTCCTCAAATGCTAATGTATTATGAATGGTAATGTATTATGAATAGTAGGTTAATAAATTGTTTGGTTTTTAAAGTCAAGTTATGTGCTTCAATCTCTCACAACAATTTCTTGATACTTTTGTGAAAGAAAGTTTAACTAAACATTATATCTACAAAATGGGTCCTTATATATCACATTTTACTAAACATTTGAAACTTTTGTGAAAAAAAGTTTAACTAAATATTATATCTACAAAATGTAATATATATATATATATATATAACATTTTACCATGTCCTTGTAATAACATGATTTATAAGTTTGCTATATAAGATTGAAAGGTGGATCCCCATAGATATATAAACGCTTTATTAACGAAACAATGAACACAATGTAATCAACCATATAAATTTACAATAATCTTTCTACTTTATATTTTTAAGTGATACTTGTAAAAGAAGATATATTTAAATGGTACTTTGTAAAAAAAGTGAGAAAGATTAAAGTTAATTGAGTAATCAATTAAGCGCATCTTCAGATCAAGTTTTGAAATTGTGAAACAGGGATGATGTATTTAATGATTAAAGAAATATCATGGCATGACACAATAAAAACAAGAGCTGCTTGCAGCATAGTCCCTGCCTTTAAAAAAGAAGAATAAAATTATAACATATTTAATTTTTAAAATACAAAATAATTATAACATATTTATTTTTTAAAATAAAAAGAAATTACAACATATTTGTTTTTTAAAATAAAAAAATTATTATAACATATTTATTTTAAAAAATACACAAGTAAGCTTATTTAAGAAAACTAAATTTATATTTATGGAATTTAGTTTTAAATTGTTACAAACCCCAAAAATCCAAATAAAAAATTAATAATACATCCAAAATTTAAAAATTTAAATAAAAAAGATAAAATTACCTAGTTTAAATTTAAAAAAAAACTACACAAATTTAAAAATAAAAAATGAAATCCTAAAAATGACATACAATCTTCTATACATAATATAATTTTTTTTGTAAATTTATCATTAGAAAATTTAACCTCTAGTTTCTATCTAGAGACAAAACAAGAACAAAGACTTATTTAGATAGACTGCAAACATGGAAAATGAAACTATATATCTAAAAGAAAACCCCAACCCATCAAATATGAATTCAATACTCATGGTATTTAGTATGTAAATTCTTACCCTTGCACGAAGATTAGTATTCAAGTTAAGAATAAAAGACTTTGTTTTTACACAATAAACTATAACAATAATTTAGAAATTGTAACTAACATAATTGTATTGCATGTAAAAAAAGAAAATGGCTCCATGGCCGTGAAAGAAGAATATGATCATGATAATACCTATGCACATATTCCATCCCTACACTAGAGGTAGTAAGGAAATCAATCAAAACCTATACAATCAAACTATATAAGAAAAACACATCCATGAATATATATTTGGTCATAAGTCGATTGTTTAGTCACAACAGTATTCACAACAATAAATTAACTAGCAATTGTACCGGATGGTGCAAAAAGTACTCTGTAATAAGGGGTTAGATGGAAGTGATGTAGTTATAAAATAATTTGAGAACTGATCCATCTTGTAAATTATCAAAAGATTTTAAATAATATAAGAAACTCATCCCACTTTATATTTTGTTTTACATCCCAAGTTCTAACCAAATAAAATCTATAAGTTAGAGTTTGTGAGGTTGTAGTCAAGTCGTAAGTTGGATCAATGCCATGCAAATGGCCACGATTCTATTGCGGTGAAAATGATGGAAAGTTAGTATTTATCAAAGTTCAACGCTTGGTGTCTAGGGGAAGTTACCATACCTTCACTACACAAAAATAAACATAACATCAATAATCCCTTATATATGCCCTGGGAAGATTGTATTGTGTATTGCAAGTCTTGGGTACAATTCATGGATGAATTTAGAGAAATAGATACCCCTCATTCTTTGCATTTCTTGGGTGTAGGTTACTAGTGAATTTGCCAAAACAAATACCCTTAGTGCTTGAATCACTTAAGTGCAACTCATGGATGAATTTGACATAACAAATACCCTTTATGTGAATCCCAAAATGACTATAAACTTATTTTCTTACTTATAAAGAATATGAACTCTTAACTAATTAAAAGTTTCAATAAAGATAATATTAAAAAAACATATATTCCTTATGCTAAAATTACCTTTACTAAAACCACACACTTTTTAAAAACACAATCAAATTAAATAAACTACATATAATTTTTATTTAAAAAAAAAACATTATATTAAAAATATATATATAATATTTCACAATAAAATAATAAAAAATGAGATAATCTATAAACCATAGATTTATGGGGGAGATCTTGTGACTCGTCGAGTAACAAAATAATACAAAGTAAACAAAAAAGAATAATACAAAGTAAAAAGTAATAAATATTATGTCGGCCATGAACAAAAAGGAATAATACAAAGTAAAAAGTAAATATGAGACTTAAACTGGAGAGTTTAGAGCTTAGGATTAGGTGGTAAATATTATGTCGGCCATAAACAAAAAAGAATAATACAAAGTAAAAAGTAAATATGAGACTTAAACTAGAGACTTTACTTTTTACTTTTAATACAAAGTAAAAAGTAAATATGAGACTTTAGAGTGTTTGTAGAGTAACAAAATAATACAAAGTAAACAAAAAATAATAATACAGAGTAAAAAGTAATAAATATTATGTCGGCCATAAACAAAAAGGAATAGTACAAAGTAAAAAGTAAAAATGAGACTTACACTAGAGGCTTTAAAGCTTAGGATTAGGTGGCTCAGGTATTGCACTCAAGGAGCTATTCAAAGAGAGGTTTGCACCTCATGAGATTTGATCCCTCTCAGTGCTTGATAAAGGAATCATTAAATAAAAAACAACATGATTTACTCTCCATACTATTTCTCCAATGTTCGAGTGTATTTCTCTTAATCAAAGAGTTTGTAAAAAAAAAAAACTGACATTACGAGATATAGTAGCTCGACTCGATATAAACATGGCATGGCAAAAGTAACATGCCATCGTGTTTTTTAATGGAAAATAAACCATTTTTTTCTATATTACATACCATGGCAAAAGCAACATGCTCCGATGCTGCCTTCTGTGTTCGTGTGGGCAGAAAGCACTTATCTACGAAATCAGAGTGAGCGATAAGACAGTTTTTAGTTTCAACGCACTTGCAATAATATGAACCCCTTCAGGTTCAGCACGCGTCCAAGTCATCATATATTGAAGTTGTGCTGTACCAACTACGAACCCACTTCATAAATTAATGTTAAAAAAGGATGCTGGGGAATCGATATATACTTGCCTGTGACCCGCATATAGAGGACCTGTTTCAAGGTTTTCAGTGGTTTGAACTTTCGAATTCCACGTGTTATGTTGAACCCTGCTTGCATAGCAGCAACAACAATGGACTTTTCCACCGAGAGAAAAATTTCTATATGGTGGGATATGGAAATTTATTGAGTTTCACCGGGTAAGTTTAGAGTTTCACATTGAGTTTCACATTGCTTATTATCCCTTATAATAACAAGCTGACATTACCAATGGAATTTAATTAGTAGAAAAATCATGTTTGAGCACACAGAGACGGCAAGGAGTTAATGAACTGAAATCAGGTCGTGAGCTTGGAGCTCCAATGTCGGCGTGAAAAATGTTATGTCTCGGGAGATTGACCTTTAGAGCTCCCATGGCTGTACAATAAATGTGGCCAGCATAAAATTTAAAGCTTGATAATCTTATAATATAAAATAGCTTGATATAAAATAAACCATTGTTTCCTCTATGAAAGCCGCCATCACCATCGCCAACATAAGTAGCAAGAATAGCAGCAAGTAGAAGAGGAAGCCTCGACAATGAGCTATGGGAGTTAATAAATATAGCACAATACAATAACTAGAACCTTTATAAGGCAAACGAATATGAATACCTGGTTATGAGGATGGAGTCTCACTCTCTTCGGCTCTTCAAATGATAAACCAGCACAGCATAACAAGCAAAAAGGACAAGTACAAAGGATAAGTCCGGGTAGATATCAACAAAATAAAAAATAAAACTAAAAATCTTCTTGGAGACTGTGAGAATGATCCAATGCTCCAGCGTATAGTCATCCAAGACAACAACAAGAGGGACTCAATTCAAACCCTCGGTCTCAACCAGAATAACAAAATCACTCTGCAATGGTACTTAGAAAGACTACTTAAGCCTGAGTCCAAAGGCCTTCCCGATCAAACCCTAAAATTAAAAACACAAACGGTAAGGCCTATATTTTCACCCACCTTGTTAAACTTGGTTAAATTTATTCCCTGGAAATTACAACATTCATTAAACTCAAATTACAACAGGCCATGAACATAACTTAAGAGAAACAGCGTGTAGAACCAATGCTAGGTAATTCCTCTGCATTGAGTAGAATGAAAATGGATTTCAATGCAGAAAATTTCAGTAAGATTTCTGACTTCATGAATCTCAACAAATCTTTCAAATATTTTTAGGGGTTTTGGTGTTAATTCTAGATTTTCATGCTAATTACTTCCAAATATTGTTCCTAAAATTTTGGCATTGCTTCACCCTAATTCGCCTCGTGAAATGGTTACAGGCTTGTTAAGTAGAAGGGAACAAAGCAGTGATCACTCCTAATATAGTACTGGAATGTATTTAAAGTCTCGCTGAACTTAAATTAACCTCCCTCCATCAAATGAAACTCACTATTTGAGGATGAGGTAAGCTCAAAATTCATTTCTCACTATTTTCCTATTTTGGGCTCATAAAATGAAGAGAATTACTTTAGTTTATCCAGTTTACATGCAATGGAATGAGTGAACTATTCCAAATCAACTCTTATGAATTTAGTTTCACCAGCGTTGAATTGTTTGCAATTAACCTACTTGCACCTCCAATTTGTATACATTGTTTGCTGAGCCTGGAGTGGTGTGACCTCCAGAAAAGGGGCATCCCATATTGTGTTGTGGGTATCCGTTCATTGGTGACCTGCTACCTGCATTGAAGTGGAACCTACAGCCTCTGCACAGAGGAAATATGGGGTGGTGTACTGCAGAGCGACATGACACCACGAATCTGTATTCGTAATTCCTTTGGATACATTTTTGCAAACAAAACAATTCCCATTGCCTTGTATTCGCTAAGATGGAGTAAGGCCATCTTTGAGGTATGCAATTTTAACATTGTGGTCTGTAATTGCTCCTTTTGAGTCCAGTTTCCATATATCAAAATACTGGATACACAACACACAAACCAACAAAACTAGTCAATAAACATTAAAAAGAAAAACAAGAACGAAAAAAATAGATTTTTTCTAACAGAATTCGAAAAAACAACACATTAAAAAAGAAAACAAGAATGATAAAAATAATTTTTTTTTAACAGAAATTGAAAAAACAAGAATATAAATACCTAAAAATAACATATAAAGCATATACAAATTGGAGTGTTGAAATAGCATGAAAGAAAACAAGAACAATAAAAATAATTTTTTTCTAACAAAAATTGAAAAAACAAGAGTATAAATACCTAAAAATAACATATAAAACATATACAAATCGGAATGTTGAAACAAGACTGGTAAGATCCTTTACTCATGCATTTTGCTCCATGGTATCCATCTATGTGAGTGAATGGGTGTAACACTGGAATAGTCCAAAACAATCAGCCACTGGAATATTCCAGAACCCCTCTAGTGGAATAATCTAGAAACCTTGCATAAATTCGAGTGAATCAATGGAGGATGTAAATATTGAATGTAATAAAATAAGATCAATTAATATGATAATAACTACTATAAGCAGAGTAGAGTGGGCACACGGATGACTTGTACTTAAAGCAACTTGTACGTAAAGCAATAGCAAATTGTTGTGAGATAAGGTGCGTAAAGATAAGGTAGGATTATTTTTTTGTGTTTTTCTTAATTTTTTTAATACTGAACAATGATAAAAATGGTCAATTCAAGAGCTCTTATCCAATAAGATGTGAATACCATTTTTCAAAAAAATATTTATTAATACAAATTTTAGTGAAACTTTGACTTAACTTTATAAAAAATGAAGTATTGATATCAATTAATAGGTAAAGGCGGACTAAAAATAGAAACCCAACATATCCACATACAAGTAACCAATATTAAAATATAATTAAATTAGTTATATAACTCTCCATCAAAATTGGAATCCATTGCTACTCTAACATTGGAATCACTTTACTTATGTTCACTTTATCTGGCTTCTTTTATGAGTGTATTTCATCTTTTTTATATTATTAGTCCCTGTAGTAGGGAGGAGACTATAGGTTCCGGTTGTTTCCATTAATTGCAATCAATATTTTTTTTCCTAAAGTTAGATTAATGTTAACATAAAATTTGTATTTATAATTAGTTACAAAAAAGAAATTACTATTTTCTAATTGGACAATTACCTTGAATTGACTATTTTATAAAAAATAAAACCTTACCTTAAAACTTTACCAGCAATTTTCGAGGGCGCAAATTCAGATCAAATGATTGCATGCATGGATTTATGTCTGCATGCAGTTGAATGCATGTCCTCCACCTGTAGGATGAACAAATTTCCATCACATGGCTCCATTCTACAAAGCTTGGATGGATATGACAACATCAATTTTCACAAGGTATTTTGGAATGAAGCTTTTAATTGTACTTAGAGATGTGTTGTATGGTATTTGTGTGAAACAAGCTCCCAACAAATCCACCTAAGCAAAAACTTCATGTCGGGGACATAAGAAAATAAAAGTATTTAGTTTTTACAAAGCTATGTGTAAATATGAGAGTGCAGTTTGTATGGCAGTGTTCTTCTTGGCGTCTTAGGAATGGGTAGCATTGTTGTGGAGAGGCAAGAACAACGGAATAAACAATGAGAAGGAAGGATAGCTGAAAAACCCAATGAACATCAACAAGTAGCAGCAATAGATAGAAAAAAGATGGCACTTTTCTCTCTTCCCAGCAAAATCAAATTTTGAGGGTAATATCATTTGAGGTTCAGACCATATGAATAACCCAAAAGGCTCTGTTGTATTTTGTTTACTTTATATTTTGATTGAGATTATATCAAATATCAATGCCTCTTGATCACCAACCCATCCAACTCAGCCCAATCAATGTTTGTCTATTTCTCAAGGTAAGGTTAATTGGAAGGAAGTCTTTACTGTCCTTAACTCTGAGCCTCCCCATCGTTTTTTACCTCATTTTCAAGCATTTGAGCTCATACAAACAGTATACGAAACATTCTCTGAATCTCGATTTGAATTAGTATTTTCAGCGGTTAGTATTTCCGTGTCACTTGAAAGTAAGGCAAGGCATTAAACTGTAAAGTTGGGCTGGAAAAACCAAATATCACATCTCTTCTAGGCTATGATGTTGTTGCACTACCTGAGAGAAAGTATTAAGTCCATCCCATATAAGAGCATGTGCATATTTATAGGTATTCTTGAATTGAATCTATTGTGGATAGTGCTTCTTGATTCTTATGTGTTCTTTAAAACATTTTGGAACCCAAGGAAGACATTTGTGGACAGTGCCTCAGACATTGGTTTTTTTACCATGATTTGATAAATTTTTTACATCTTAATTATGGATCTCTCAAGAGATTTCGCATGGGAGGTGTACTGATCGTAAAAGGACAACTTTTGCACAAGTCCGTCAGTCTGTAGGTTACCCGTACAGATGCGAAAAAAATCGAGAGGGGGAACTTCCTCCCACCTTCGTCTTTCATCTCTGCTCGACGGGATGCTACCAGCCAGTGTCACACCTGCCGTTCTGTTTGTCGTATTTCTGGATTTCAAAAAAGACTCCCATTTCTTCAGGGTCGGTTCCCCATCGACAGCACGAAGTTTCCATGCAGCTTCTCCTCGCTCTTATAAGCACAGTGGGGATAGTGAAAATATAATTATTACGGTTTTATTTTTGCATATGCACTCATAAGTAGTGCACCATATTTTTTTTTGAGTAATATGCACTCAACTTTAGTGCAGCAGTTCTTGAGATAAAGATAAATGCAGTGATGTTGGGTGTATATTATAATGTATTTAATGTTGTGGGGATCTAGATCATTAAATATAAGGTTGTTTAGATATATATTGTTTGCTTATTTATTGTGCTTTCATTGTAAGATAAGGTTTTTGTTAAAGTATGGGGATTAACTGTGGAGGTCACTGAAGAATCAATTTATACAATAACAAGTTTAAGAATTTAATAGTTTTTTATGCATTCAAATCTTTGGAGTTTCTGGCTCATTTTTGTAGCAAGCTCATTAACCAATGGGAGTGCCTATGATGACTCTAGACTGAAAAGCATAGTAGCATAATTAGAGTACAAATAATTCCAATACTATTCAATACTGAAAAAATACTTAACTAAAAAATCTAATACTAAAAAATACTGGAATAGGTTTCTTATATATTAAAAAACATATTTCTTTAAATTTAGAAATTTAGAAAATATAGATAATACATGTAACATGCAATGTTCCTTAAAAACAACTTGAAATATAAATCTTAAAACCAAAATTAACAATGTATTTATAAACTTAATTATAAAATATTAAATAATTAAAATACAGAAAGTAAATTATAAAACAATAAAACAAATTTATAATAAGATATTCCAGAAAATATTACCTTAATTAAAATTTAATATCTAATATTATAACTAGTTACTAAACTTTATATTTATATTATAAAATAAATATAATATAAAAACTAATTTAATATTTATAACAAAATTCTAAAACAAAATATATTAACTAAATTCTAAAACAAAATATATAAATGATAATGTTTAGGGCTTTAAATTTTTTAAAACGTAAAATTAACCTTAACACTAACCCAACCCAATGGAACCAAATTGCAAATAATACAATAAAATTTAAATAACTCTATATGCTAAAAATGTATAATTATTATGTATTGGTAGTCAAAAGTCCAATACAACTGAATTATACTACTATGCTAAAAATATATATATATAACAACCTTGGCTTTTACCTCTTTAACACTAACATGTACCTATTGTAAAATATTATTAAATATAGAACATTAAATAACTTTTTATTCATAAAAATCCAATTGAATATTAAATTGTTTTTAAGGAATTGTTGTTAATTAAAAAATTTATATGCAATTAATTATTTAAAACTATTTTGTTGTAGTGGTTTTATCATTATCATAAAACTAGACTTAGTAGCTCCAAAAGGCCATGAAGTGTTATTAGTCCCTGCATAGGCAGGAGACTATATGTTCCGGTTGTTTCCATTAATTGAAATCAATATTTTTTTCTTTATAAAGTTAGATTAATGTTAACATAAAAGTTGTATTTATAATTAGTTAGAAAAAAGAAATTACTATTTTCTAATTGGATAATCACCTTGAATTGACTATTTTTTCTCATTGCACGACATTAAAATAAATTAAAAAATAGATAAAAAAATAAAACCTTACCTTAAAACTTTATCCATGAAACTTCACGCTCTAACTTACTTGTCGTGCAAGCAATCATCTGCAATTTCTGAAGGCTGCAACTTTAGATCAAATGATTGCATGCATGGATTTATGTCTGCATGCAATTGAATGCATGTCCTCCACCTATAGAATGAAAAAATTTCCATCACATGGCTCCGTTCTACAAAGCTTGGATGGGTATCACAACATCAATTTTGACAAGGTATTTTGGCAGGAATCTTTTGAATTGTACTGAGAGATGTGTTGTATGGTATTTGTGTGAAACAAGCTTTTAAAAAGCTGTGTGTAAATATGAGAGTGCAATTTGTATGGCATTGTTCTTCTTGGTGTTTTAGGAATGGGTAGCATTGTTGTGGAGAGGCAAGAACAACGGAATAAACAATGAGAACGAAGGATAGATGAAAAACCCAATGAACATCAGCAAGTAGCAGCAATAGATAGAACAAAGATAGAGGTAAGTAAATGAATCGCTGAGCACTTTTCTCTCTTCTGAGCAAAATCAAATTTTGAGGGTAATATCATTTGCGGTTCAGATCACATGAATAACCCGAAGGGCTCTGTTGTATTTTGTTTACTGTATATTTTGATTGAGATTATATCAAATATAAATGCCTCTTGATCACCAACCCATCCAACTCAACCCAATCAATGTTTATCTGTTTCTTCGATGCTAAAAACCCATCTAATTTCATCTACTACCAGTTCGAAAAGATTACATATTATTTAGAAGGTCAAGGTTAATTGGAAGGAAGTCTTTACTGTCCTTAACTCTAAGCCTCTCCATCGTTTTTTACCTCATTTTCAAGCATTTAAGCTCATACAAACAGTATACGAAACATTCTCTGAATCTCGATTTGAATTAGTATTTTCAGCAGTTTGATGGATTTATTGTGAAATATTCGTTCCCTGATAGAATGTTGAAACATTCTTTAGAGTGTTATAGAGAATTGAAGAATATTTAAAGAAATACATAGTACTGGAGATATTTTTGCCAGCTTCTCCAGTTAGGATATTTGTTTGTTTGATTTTCACTTTTTTAACTGTTGTGAATGAAAGTCATTTCTGATCTTGATTTTTAGGTTAGTTTGGAGGATTATTTTGAAACCTTCCTGTGGATTTTCAGATCATTTAGTTTTTATTTCATTTGCTAAGATGTTTGCAGTGTTCGTTTTCATCATGAAATGATTCTAAAACCCTAGATCGGATGTGTAGCTGCGGATGTAATACTATGGAGGAACAAGCAAACCTCAGCAAGCGTTCTTGTTGGTGCTACTATTATCTGGATCCTGTTTGAGTGGCTTGGATATTATCTACTCACACTTATTTGCCATGTTCTCATACTAGGCATCACGATCTTGTTCGTCTGGTCCAACGCATCAGCCTTTATTAATAAGTAAGTTATTGTGCTCCTTGGCCTTTGTACAATTATAATGTGCTCTTATTGAAGCAATTTTAATGGTCGTTTGATATTTTCCACTTATCTCAACAATAACAGTTAAAAGATGATCTCCTTTGGTAGATATAAGCAAAGTTATGACATGATTTCGATTGTCTGACTGAAAATACCCTTGATAATTTGTATTTGCAGACAACCAGTGCTTATCCCTCAAATATCATTTTCTGAACAATTATTTCAAGATGTGGCTTCTGCTCTCAGATTTGAAATCAACTGATTGTTTGTTGTTATACACGATATTGCATCTAGGAGAGATTTGAAAAAGTTTCTTATGGTATGTGCATCTCGGATCTCAGCTATATCTGTTAGTTCAGTATTTTGCTTGCTTTTAATGGTGCGTGATTCTATAAATTTGAACCAGAATATTTTGATTAGAGCCTCTTCAAATCTATTTAAGCTTAGTTACAGGACCAGTTTCAATGGGAAAAAATGTTGCAGGAAAAAATCAGATGACATTTAGAGGCTCTTTAACTGCAGAAGTGTGACGACATGATGAATTACACCGACGTGAAAGTTGAAGTTGTACACATATCTAGCTAGTTTAATTATGATTGTTTGAGGATAGCTGAGAATGTTTATTTTACCATACCCTGCAGAACTGCCCCTATAGCAAGTAGCAACACCACCTGCAAGATTTGTCATTGATATGTGTTTGGAGGAGTTGATGCAAAAGAAAATGGAATTTGCAATCTTGTCATTGATATGTGTTTGGAGGAGTTGATGCAAAAGGCAATGGAATTTGGTAGATTGCATTTGGAAATGGAGCCAAATGGATTCAAGAGAAATAGTTTTAAAAGTGTTTCCTATTATTGTTAATTTGTTGAGGAATATGCATATGGCGTTTGTAGTCCAAGGAGCAAGCTTATAAATTGAAATATGGAATATGTTGGGTGTTGGAGCACCCTAGTCTATATTTTAAATATTAATATGTTCTAAGTTTGTGACTTAAATTCTATGCTTCTTTTGACTAAGGATTTTCGTCAAACTAGATATTAACAGAAATGATGTATGAATGAAGTTTGCCAAAAGTTTCAAAATTCAAAGAGGCACCGACCATATTCTTGATTATTGCTTTTTTACCATGTGGTGTTATTGGAAAACAAAAATTGTTTTAAAATGTATCTTTAAAAAATAAAATAAAAAATATTATTGGTATGGGTTAAATTGTTTTTTTAAATATTTTTCAATATTGGTATGGATTAAATTCTTTTTTTAAATATTTTTCAGACTGAAAAATGGATTTCCATTGGATGGATCAACTCTCTTTTTGAATAGTTGAAATTATCCCTATTCAAAATACCAACTCTCTTTTTGAAGAGTTGAAATTCTCCTTATTCAAAATGACAAACAATATTTTTATTCGTTTTGGGCAGCACAATTGTTTTTGGATGTACAGAGGATGTTTCAATGTCGATGTTTTGAACAACCGAATTCAAATTCGAGTTTGGGATATGTGACGCTTTCTTTAGGCTTTTATTTAGAGAAATTTGACAACATTTGAGGATATTTAAGTGAAGAACGAACGCCACAACATCTTGTTTTAACATTAATGGATGTAAAATTAGTCATGAATGTTTCAATGTGTTTCTATAATTTTAGTTCATCAATGTTAATTAGACAAGTTCATTTGGAGACTCCATGCTTGGAATTTGTGTTGACATACATCCAAAAGGGACCAGTATTTCTGAGGATGTTGGACTTGTGAAAGATATCATTTATTATCTTCCTGCTAGCAAAGAAGATTTGTTTTTTCATGTGCGAACCAACTTTCACCATTATTTTGGATGCGGTAGATAAAGTATTGTTTGTATGATGTTTTTTTTTATTTCAATGGAAAAATGTTTTGAAAGATTTTATATAATTATAAATCTATTCTAATTTAAAAGTTTTGATTAAAATGTTGGATTCATATTTGTTTTTAATTTTAAAAACTATTATTAATTGGAGTCATTTTGGTTTACTAATAAATACATTAAAAAGTTACAAAATACTACCAATTAGAATTTTTTAGCAAAAATATTTTAAAAAAATTAGATGCTGTCAAATTGCTAACACTTATATATAATTATATGTTGGTATGTCAAAAATAATTATAATATCATAATGGAAAATTATATGTAAATATGTAAATAATAATGATATCATTATAATGAAAAGGTATGCCATAAAATATTACGGCAATGAATCACGTTTTTGAATGACTAATAAACAAATTTTGATTTTTTAAATTTATTATAATGTAAAAAATGGGATTCTATATATTAATTAATTAATTTATATTTAAGATTTTATTTATCTAAAAAATTGTTTTTATTCTTATATATATTTATTTAAGGCAGGGACTAAGCTGCACGCAGCTCTTGTTTTTATTATTTTTCTCTTTTCTTCATGTTTTAAGTTTTTAATTTGATGTTGCTTTTTCATTTTTCATTTTTATTTTATTTTAAATGTATTCATAGATATTATTTAATTCATGAGTTTTTGAATTTCATTTACCTTATATAAAAATAAAGGAGAAGAGTTTTCAATTTTCTAGATTTTTGTTATCCATTTAGAAAAGTATCATAAAGATCTAATCATTAAATTTTAAAGTTTAGCTAGAAACTATTATCAATAATGTAGACATCTAGTTTTAACAACGAACTGGTTTATAAATTGAGTACATCCCCTTAATATCATATTTTTATGATGAGAAATACAATATAACTAGCATACCCCCAAAGTGGGGGAAATGAAACGCCGAGAATAAGTTAAATATGTTGTAAAATGAGAGAAAGTTGTGGGTATGTAGATAATATAATTTTATGTGTTTGAAAACAAGTCTAGCTAATTTATGGTAGAGATAGTAGTACTAATAAGCAATAAATAGAAACCCATGTAATCAATGGCAACTAAAATGATTTGTACATTAATTTTTCATACCAAAAAGTATACATATGTGAGTAAAACAATAAAGGGCTAGATAGTGATAAAGTTTGGCTCTAAATATATTGGAAATCAACATTGGTATTTTCATTTGGTAGGGGGAGTGCAGAGATTGAGGGTTGAAATTTTAAGTGAAGTGGCAGAGAATGAAGGCATGCCTCTTGCTTTTTGCAAAGTAAGACATATGAGGTATTCAATAATCCACTGTGTCCCAACTCATAATCTATTAATATTTTCATAGAATGAATCATAAATTTCAATCTGAGATGAGATTTTATTAATATTTGTGTACAATGAATCATAAAATTCAAACTGAGCAAAGATTTTATATATAAATATGATAGTCGCTTGTTCAAACACGAGAAAATGGTTTGATAATAGCAACGCCATAGACTGACAGCACCGATCTATAAGATGGTAGGGGAAGGTTGTTGGATACCCACACTTCCATTTTTCATTTGTACTTTTTCGACCTTCCGATTCCCATCCCAAGCATAAAACTATAAATCGAGTATACAATTTGCATGGCCACTCCAAGTACACCATTTCCTAGTCTTGATTGGACCCATAAATTGCAAGATAGCATTACTTGTTGCCCCACACATAACAATATTTATTTTTCTAGTTGATGGTCATCATCTTGCTATGCATCTGAACCATTGGTGAAATCTGTGACAGATTGTGCAATAGGCATAGCCAATATCTAGTGCATGCATTTGTTATGATTGTTTGCAAGAATGTTCATTGCAAAGAGATGCATTGGTGTGTCAAAGTTTGAATGATCCTAATACAAATCCAATATTTAGTAGTCATAAACCTTGAATTTTTTAATGTATATATACATGGTCTAAAACAAAGTGGTTCAATTACGACAAATAAGTTTGTCCTCATCACTTTGCTTTATATTTTTGTATTACATTTAGTAGTCATAAATCTTGAATTTTTGAATGTATATATACATGGTCTAAAACAAAGTGTTTCAATTGGGACAAATAAGTTTGTCCTCATCACTTTGCATTGTATTTTTGTGTTACATTTAAGTGTATTGTAATTAAAATTTCAAAATTTATTTATTTACTACAAATGTAAATCTTCAATAAAGAATCCATGTGGTTAACTTTTTGTTATCAATGTAATTATGATTTCGTGGTTAAAAGTTTGTAATACTTTTTTACTGTTGTAATTAAAAATTAAAATTATTTACTATAAATATAAATCCTATTTACAAAGTATGCACATCATTAATCTTTTCATTCAAATGAATTTATTTGATCTAGTGCTGAGTTTTTAAGATTTGTTGATCATAGAAAAGTTTTAGTTGGTCATTTGTCCATTGTTTTAATTTCAACTATAACTTTTAATAATAATAAAATTCAATTTATTAAGGGAAATAATATAACAACTCACTTATAGATTTGAATGTCAAAAATGGATGGGAGAAGATGAAGATACGTTTCTGAACATAGAAAACCTGAGGAAAATTTGGTTAATCAGGTGCAAATATATTGTGACATCTGGAAGTCTTCGACCAATCATTTGTCCTTGAGAAGGAAAAAGGTAAAAGGTGGTCTATCTTCAATGGATAGAACAAAGGATTAATAGGCATAAATGGACGGAATGGGAAATTCCTCAGTTTCTTTCGCACAACTTGATTATATGTCTGGCCTGTACGCGATGATCCCTACTAACTAACTCGGGTTTATTATTTTAGTTGAAATCACTACAGTATGACCGTAAATTGCTTTTGTTTGGTTAAGAATTCATTTTTCTATGATGTTTTTTGGATACATGGAAATAAGTTAATGGTCCAAGAGTACATGACCTTAAGCTACTTCTGATTGGTTAAAAATTCATGTTCTTTGGATGCAGAAAAATAGATTATGACTCAAAGCTCAGATACATTTGGTAAGAGTAGAAATATACACTGTTTTTAACCACTAGATAGCCAAGAGTAGAAACATAACCACCAGATCACCAAGGCTTATCTACAAACAACGAGGATGCTTTAAGTTGGAATCTTGAGATTGAATAATTATAAACTAAACCAATAACTTGAATATTGCGGGGATTTTTAACCATTTCCCGAAATAATGATTTGAAACATCCACAAAAATGTATCTCATACCCATAATGACATGACTCTCGGAATTACTTGACCCAAGCCTTCATAATAGACACATTCGCGTAGAATTTGACCAACAAAGAACCAAACGACGCGTATCAGT
Organism: Larix kaempferi; assembly: GCA_027924585.1. Taxonomy (NCBI): domain Eukaryota; kingdom Viridiplantae; phylum Streptophyta; class Pinopsida; order Pinales; family Pinaceae; genus Larix; species Larix kaempferi. The sequence goes on from BSBM01000627.1 coordinate 1,452,574, forward strand.
TTCCACATGAATAACATTATACAAATAATATATAATAAGTGTACAAGTGTCGAATGCATGCAACCATCTGTTGATTGTTATTTATTCAAGGCACCTTAATACACATAGTAGGTAAATGTATAACTTAATGGTGGAGAGTAATATGTTTTTGATCCCATGGATCCTTGGGAAGAGTAGGCGACGTGCTAGTTAGTAGCTCTGCATGCCACCTTTTGAAAATCCTACCAACGAGGTGGTTAGTAGCTGTGCATGCTACTCTTGGAAATTCTGCCAGTGGGACAAACCCTCTGCCTTTTGTCCGAGCACCACTACCCACGACACACTTCAACGCTAATTTGTAGATAATTATGAGTTATGTGGGTTCATAGTCGTGCCGATAGTGGTGGGGGAAAGAATACAGGGCATGGAAAAAAGGCACTTCCCATGGGCTTAGAACAAGGTCCCCTCTGAAATAGGTCATGACTTGGAGCTCACGCAGGTCTCTTTCTTGTGAACTACCACTAGGCCTCCATTTCGAAATCTATTAAGATATTGTTCTCTAATTCGTGAGTTGAAATCTGTGCCTACTTATATAGTTTCATGTTTTTCAAATCATTCATAAATTGTAATGGGAACAATGCAGGAAAGCATTTGAAATTTGTGTTGCTTTGAAGGCTTAATATATGGCATTTACAGTGGAAAATAGAAAAAACCACAGTCTCGATGTAAGAGAATGGGAGGCAAAATACCATGCCTTCATGACCATTTACAAGGTTAAATAGTTGGAAATGGCCTCAACCATGGCATCTCTCCCAAAATTGGCAATGTGCATTATGGATCACCTTAATCTTCCTTCAAAGGTAAGTATGTCCCCCATCCACACCTCCTAGATTTGAGGACATCTATGTTAACTCTACATCTTGTGGTTTACTAGCGACTTCTCTAGATCATTATATTTCCCAAAATGCACACCCCTATGCACTATCAACCTTTGGTAAAGGTCCTAATGTGGCTACAAATAACTACATTGGCCATGCTAGAGATTCCAATGAACTTGGCAACTAAAGCCTGTAATGAACATTTAAATTCCTAGTTTTAATTTGTTGTCAAGTATTATTTCTAATGTCAATTTGTGAAACAATTGCACCAAGTCAAATTGAATACACAATATTAGTACTCTTGGTCAGATTCTTGGTTATATCTACTCCTAACTATTTTTGTTTTGCAAATCTCTATCATATCATTCTGTCGTAGCTTGTCAAACTTATTTTTAAAATCTCTACTGTATTTCAATTTCCAAACCCTTGTTCTAAATGGAGAATGCATCTCCAATCAAAGTTCCCCCACTATGATCTTTTAAAGTGTTCTTATCATTGTATTGGTTGCAACTACTTTCTCATTGGTGGGGGCCTGCCATGTTTAAATTCTTTTTCTATTTTTTAATGCAACGATCCTTTGTATTTTTCAACTTATCTTCTCACTTGATCCTAGGTGTCCATTCACCCAACCAGCCCTTTACTTGTGGGCAGGCTTTTTCATGCCCACTTTTGGGATAAAGTATAGATTGGAGTTCCTACAACATAAGAGCTTGTTACTAACCTTTTGCATGCATCTACCTACAATAACAATTTCCTCATTTCACTTCCAACATCCCCCTATTTGACATTCAAGTTTGTTGGTACCAGGATCTACCCCCATAAAGATTTTAGATTCCGGCAACGTGCATGTAAAGAGGGACTTCATTTTCACTGCCGAAAAGTTCATTAGCATCTTTCTCAAAAGCTATTGGTGTCCATGTCAAGCTCGGTCAATCTCTTCACCCTAATCCTCCATCTGGTTAATATTTCTAATGTCCATGCTTGTCATATTCTTGAGGTCGAACCTACACCTTAGTAGAGTTTTGCCATGTCTTTTCTTTTCAAATTAAAACTTTCTTGGTCTCCTTCAAAATCGCCAATGGCCAAGTTGCTTTAGTGTTTGAAGACTAAACCAAATATTTAAAACATAAAAAAAATATAAAATTAAAATTATTTGAAAACTATTTATGTATGGTTTTTAAAATAATATTTTATATTGTTAAAAAGGTTTAGATCTTATGTCACGTGAATATGGAAAAAGTATAAAGGGTATATAGGATTATTGGGTAATTTTTTTAGGATTTTTGTCCCATGTTAATCACTTTCTAAGCCAAAGTCCACGTTAAACAAGATTTCCATCGCCAATGAGTACAACTCTCAAAGCGCCTTGCACTACCGGTCAAGTGAACATAGAAACCATGACACATATTAAAAAATGAAATATTATAATCCTTATAAATGTGGGATTAAAGCCCGAGCTTATCAAATCTCATCCTATTTTCCTGAATGGTGTAGCGCCATGTTCAAGTATCAAATTTACAGGTCTGCTACCTGCAAGTGTCACATGGAAATGGTCTTTGGCCTTGGTTTTATACGGGTCGAAGCAAGATTATTAATTTCTAAGCATTTCTTTAGCCCGTAATTGCAAGCATCCATTAAATATCTCAACACACGAATGATGAAATATTTCTCAAATCTCAGCAAGATTATTAATTTCTAAGCATTTCTTTAGCCTGTAATTGAAAGCATCCATTAAATATATCAACACATGAATGATGAAATATTTCTCAAATCTCTGCTAGATGTATCAATAGCGCCAAAGGACATGTCACTGAAATCAAGAGTTGTTATTACTAAAAGGACGCTCATCCAGATGTTGAAATCTAGAGCATATATGTTGAGCGTAGACGGAAAGTGCTTGAACATAGCACACTAGTGCCAAATGCGCCAACGGATGAAATATCTTTGAATTATGATCGAAGCATATTCATGTCCATCCATTATTCATGGACAGTACACATCTATGCTCACATGTCACTCCATTATTACATTTCTCCAACCACGCCTTATAACCAAGCACTATCCACACTCCATTCAAATCCCATCTCCCAGCCATTTCCTTCCATAGATTCCAAGTTCAGTTATTTCATGTGAATTCGCGAGCAAGAAAGTACTGTTCCGTTGATCTTTGTCTCATCTTACTCAAATTCTCGCGTGACATTTCGAATGCCAAGAGATGAAATGAAGACAAATTCAGAGTGATCCGTGAAGTTAGATTTTGTTGCCACTCTCAAGAAATGTTATGAGACTGTTGCTATTACTACTACTAATCCAAAAAATGGTTGGATGTCAAAGAACCCACCAGTTAACGATGATGGAAATGGCATGGAAAAACAGAGTCGCCTATGGCTTACAAGACAATAAGGGTGATGAAAAATTGTGCATTTCCTGTGTGGCCTGCGATTGTGGGGTCAACAGATATTCCTCCCCCTCGGATGAGCAAAGTGAGAGCCTGGGAGTCATATTCATGGAAGGCAGATCCATTCTGGTCAGGATCCATTTGGGGAAGGACTAGTTGCGTGTTCAATTCCCAAGGGCTGGGAGGCTGAGATTCTGATGACCGTGGAGGAAATTTGCAGTGCAAAGTCGAGAGTCAAGATAATATAGATGGATTGGTGCTCATACATCGTATGTTGCATGTTGGGGGGGCGCAAATTTGAGACAGAGCTTCTGCGGTCCAGGGCTAGAGGCCTGCTAAAATTCAATTTATGCAACTTCAGGAACACGGCATTGACATCCATTAACTCGAGTCAAAGTTTGGTCGCAGTACATATTTGCATATTTGACTTTTTTTTTTATGATAGGGGCAGTTCCCCATAGACCATCGACATCTTTAGGATTAGGAGTAGCAAGTTGTTAATTCTTCCTATCTGTCTGGTTGTTGTGGTTGGAGTGCCTACTATTAGGGGGGATAAACAATATTGAAAGGGAGGCAGTATTCTGTTCCTGCTATGGTAATTGGGGTTCCCTGAAAACACTGGGTTAATTCAACAAAGTGTATCCCTCTTATAGAGATAAACCAGAAGTTGCTTACGTTTTCCCAAAATTTTCCAGACGGTGAAAGCCCGAGGGGAGCCGACCCCTTAATATACGCCTTCGGCGCCGTAGGCGTTTCACAATGAGAAATTATCCATAAACACTGTAGCGAGATTCCTCGTCTCTCGGAGAAATGGAATCTCGCCACGTGTACCTTAAAAAAAACATTTTAAATGCAATCATCCCTCTCATTTGTCAAACCTACACAGTTTCAAGTTCTTCACTTCACCGGTCTCTGGTTTTTCCTGTTCACGCCTAGAAATGGCGGTAACAATGGCAACCACAGCTTCTTCCGGAACCCCATAGAGGAAAGTATCAAAAGAAGACGCAACACTCACCAAGTCCGTGCGTGCGGAAATCGAGGCCGCCATGTCACGGAAGGAGGAGCCTAAGGAATACGAGCGAGACAAACACGTTTTCCTTGTTTCCATTGGCTTCGACGAAGTTATGAATTGAGTGCCTTTAAAATATATGTAATTAAAAATCCCTGAGATTGGGTAGCTTAATCTCTGACATCTAAAATTCCCTAGATTGGGTAGCTTTAAAATCTATGAAATCTACAAATCCAGGGTAAGGACTTTATCCACAGTGGAAAAAATTCTTTTGTTAAAAGGGAAAAAATGGTTAGAAGTGGTCATGTTCCAGACCTGGAAGTGATCAATAGGGTCCCTGAGGTTGCAGATTTAGGATGGAATGTTTTTTAACATCACCATGAACACAAGGAATCTGTTACAATCCATGAGCGGTGCGTAAAATTGGAGGAAGAATTGTGCCTACAAGAGGATGAGGGCCTACGTGGAGGAATTTTGTAAAAATGTGTAGTAATTCAAGCAATTGCGTAACTCTTCTCAAAGAAACTACGGGGATGCCTTGGAGGTGGATTCCAATATGCCGAGTTGGAGAATTTCCCTTCATATGTAAGTTTTCATTTATTTTTGATATTTTTGTTTGAAATTACTGTCTTTAACTGTGTATTTTGTCTCTACATTCATGAGAAATAGTCTACAATTTGGTTTATACTTGGAGAAAGTATTCGAACAAACCCTTGAAATCTGTTGTCATATTGGTAAGATTTGTTTCCCCTGCCTTTTTATTTTATAGCAGTAGTACAAACTCTCGCAAAATTTATGCAAATTATGTGAATGTTGCACCAGTGCAAACCCTAGCAAACTTAGTTAAAGTATGTGAATGCTTTCGAATTCAGCTCTTTAATTTTTAATCACCGTGACTAAAAATTGAAGGCAGGATGCTACTATGGATCGGAGTGAATTTTCAGATCAATTTGTGAATTTGTTTGTTGTAGCTACTTGTACAAACCATTGTATTGTTTGCCCTAAATAGTCTTTAAATCACACCCCTTTTTTTAAAATGTGAATATAGACCTGCTTTAAAATGTGAATAAATACCTCAAAGATAGATAGGAATGTGGTAGTTGTTTTGTGAACAATCAAAGCAATGTGATAGAGTCCAAACAACTCGTAATTTATTTCATTTCCACTTAAATTCCACCATCATTCTCAATTCCTTGTTGTGTTTACTGCATGTCATTTATTTTCCCTTTTTCCTTTTTTCAAACTGGTCTATTATTTATAGTTATGACATGGTACTGCGTCAAAGGTACCTTAAGAATTTGTAAAACCACAAAAGATGGTCTTATAAAATATTTTTTATTACTTTGGCATGGGTTCCACTTGCTTTGATTATTTGTGATTTGTTATATGTTCTTTTGTTCTTGCTAATTTGTTTTTACATGAGCCTCCAAGCAATTTGGTATTTCAAAGGGGACACAAATGCTTCATATGAAATGTGAAAGCCTTTACACTAGATTATCTTACAAATTTTCCCTTTACTACATGTCATGCCATTTATTTTCCTTTTTTCGTTTTTTCAAATGGGCCTATTATTTATAGTTATGACATGGTACTGTGTGAAAGGTACCCTAAGAATTTGTAAAACCACAAAATATGGTCTTATAAAATCTTTGTTATTACTTTGGCATGGCTTCCACTTGCCGTAATTATTTTTTATTTATTATATGTTCCTTTGTTCTTGCTAATTTGTTTTTACATGAGCCTCCAAGCAATTTGGTATTTCAAAGGGGAGACAGATGCTTCATATGAAATGCGAAATCCTTTACACCGGATTATCTTACAAATTTTCAATTCTTTTGTGTTGATTGCCTATGATTTGGAACCTCTTTTGTGTATTACCAAATAATTACAGCTATGATATTTTACTCTATTTATAAGCATGAGCTTCTAACTCATTGGAATTCCATCACAGGCTAATGTAAACAACAGTGTTACAATTGATTCTGGAGAATTCATTGCTGCAACTTTTCATTTGAACAAACTAAAGCATGAAGAGCATTTATTTGCTGCATTTTCGTAGTTTAACAAGGATGGAAGTGTTTATATGTAGTTAATGAACTCCAGGAAGCATGTTTAGAGCATAATCTAACTGATGTTTGTATTGATGAGATTGTTCGTGAAGTAGCTCAAAACAATGTAAGTACCTTGCTTCACTTGCTTGTTGCATTTGCTACAAAGTAAACAAATATCAGTTCTGCTTTAAAACATCAAATAATTTAGAACAATAAAAAGGAACCCAGGGGAAGGTACCAACTGCAGTTATAAATGTAAGATGTTTGTCATTAAATTGTTTATGGGAAGAGATTGATGGGTCAATTTTTAAAATTTTGCACAAATTATCAATGAAATGTATTCTTATTATCCTATATCCATTTTAACTTCATTTAACCTGACATATGAAGATCTACAACAATGTACTTTTCAATTTCAACTTTCCTATTATCAAATATAATTGTGGATTTCATTGGGCTTGTACAACATTTCCATTATAACTTATTTAAATTTTCTCCCTTTTCACAAGGAAATGGTAGGTAAATCAATATTATTAGAACTAGAACCATAATTGAACTAGTCTACCCTAGAAACTAGAAAAAAAATGGAAATAAAACAAGTCAACCAAAACCTACTTCAAATGTTCAAATTTTGATACAACACATACACACAACAATGCTAATCCAAACCATTAGACACAAAATTTGCAAAGTTGTCTCGTGTACATAGAAAGTAAGGTTGAATATAACAAACTAGCACCAGGTGTAATAGATATATGAACCAAAATACATAAGCATTGAAGCTCTAAATGGTCTCCATATTTAAAAAATAATCATACTACGCTCTACAATCAAATCACCCAGATCTAGATCGTCTACATTCTCTTCAAGGGTATGCTCTGTTAAATTTTCAGAATTTACTTCAATTTGATCTAGGATCTTAACGGAGAGAACAACATGTACAACTAATCTACAGCATATCAATCATGGACACAATAATGCAAGCACACAAGAGACACAGAGTTTACTTGGGGAAAACCATAAAGGTGAAAAATCCCAATAACTTCCTCAGAGATAGATAGAGCAATGATACAACCAGAATACAAGAGATAGTCTTCTCCTAGTAGCAGAGCCTCCTCCTCCATAAGTGCGCCACTATCCCAAGTGTGAGTGAGAGAATAGAATGTGTAAAATGAGAGAGACACACTCTCTATTTATACACTAACTTGACTTGACCTTTACTCAACTAGGTCGGCCTCAACCTAACCACTTAACATAATGTTGACTGGGCCGACCCCCACTAGGGTGGTCTAATAACCCTTTGACCCACATGGCCGACCCCCAATAGGGTGGTCTAATAACCCTTTGACCCACATGAATTATACAGGGACGACCCCAACAAGGTGGTCTAATAACCCATCAAGTATAAGTTACAACACTTACAATATAAATGATGACACTTCCGTATAGAGGAATAATAACATCTCTATAGGAATACAATATACATATCTGTGAAATACATTCCGAAGTTACATATACATCAACACTCCCTCTTAACTAGGAAGGTATTTCTCGACACAGGTCTTCTAGCACAAGTCTTCTTCTCTGGATCATCGTCATTAGATAATCGTCATTGAGTCATCATCATCGTCACTGCTGCTGCTATCTCAATCAATCTCTAAATCTACTCATCATAGGAAGTTCTACAGAGCCAGTCCTTTTTCATGCTGGATGTAGGCCCACCACTTGCAGGTCTTCATCATCTGTGCGAACGGTCTGATAGAGGTGGCCTCTTAGGACTAATTTTATGTGTGGATGCAATACCGGAAAGAGTATCCTAGGAACATTTATGTTCCTAAGCACGACCAACAAGATCTCCCAAGACTGATTACATGCATCTCCTCCACAATACCTTTAAAGAGCATCCCAGGAACATTTATGTGCCGCAGCACGACCGGCAAGATCTCTAAAGAGCATCCCAGGACTTATTACGAGCACACAGCTCAACCTCTCGGATCTCCAGGACTGATTACATGTGGATAGACAAAACCTTTAAAGAGCATCCCAGGAACATTTATGTGCCACAGCACGACCAAAAATATCTCTAAAGAGCATCCTAGGACTAATTACAAGCACACAGCTCAACCTCTCGGATCTCAAGGACTGATTACATGTCTCTGTAGTAATACCTCATCCCAGGACTGATTACGAGCACACGGCTCAACCTATCGGATATCTAAGGACTTATTACATACTACATAGCAATACTGGAAAAAGTACCCTAGGAACATATATGTGCCACAGCACAACCGGCAAGATCTCCCAGGACTGATTACATGCTATTTGTACAACTTGCCACATATCATCTCTGACCTCCAAGTATCAACCTGATACTCATGATCCAACAGATCATCATCGCACGAAGCATCATCCTGATGCCCATGATCATACTAATCATCATCACTTGTACCATCCTGGAACATATCATCTGGAGCAACATCCTGAAGCTCATCATCATGATCAACCTGATCATACAATGCATCCACCTGATGCAGACCAAGTATCTACCTGATACATATCATCATACATGATCCACCTGATACAAATACAAATACATGATACATATCAACATACATGATCTACTTGATCATACAATGTATCCACCTGATACATATACAGATACATGGTCCAAACATCCAACATGATGCATATACAAATACATACAAATGATCCAACCGATCATATCCAACATCCAACATGATGCGTACATACATATACATATAAATGATCCAACTGATCATATCCAGCATCATCCTGATGCATATACAAAGCAGTAACTGGAGCATCATCCTGATGCTCATCATCCATGATCCTCCTGATCATCACAGCATTGTCCTCTTCAGATCATCTCATCGTCTACGAAGCACAGCCCAGATGCACATCATCCAACAGTTACACCACCGACATGGGAGAACACATTTACCACCATTTCGGGAAGGCTCCAGCCCTTACTTTTTCACCATGGGAGAACACATCTACCATCATGTGAAAAATGGCTTCAACCCTTACATCTACACCATGGGAGAACACATCTACCACCATGTGAGAATGGCTCAGCAATTACATCACGACCATGGGAGAACACATCAACCATGTCAGAAAAGCTCATGTGCATTTGCATCTTCCGGACTCATCACTTCCTTTTTGAAGGAACCTCGATCTGAAGTGCACCAAGCCTCTCTCTCTGAAGTACTCAAACTGCACTCTGGCCAACGGCTTGGTCAATACATCTGTATCCTGCTCATCCGCCGCAACATACTCTTCTTTGGCTGTAATCAGTGCTACGCAGGACTGCTTCCTGCTAAACCAAGAGATCACACCTGATCCCATACTGAAGCAACACCTATAAGTGATCTTCCTATCTGCAGCACTGCCTGCCCAATCTGAATCAACATAACCCTGCAGGTTAAACTTTTGATTCGCATCATATTTGAGCCCATAATCAACTGTACTCTTCAGGTACCTCAGAATATGCTTTATAGCAACCAGGTGAACACTCCTCGAATCTGTCAGGAACTGGCTCAATGTGTTCATCGCAAAGCAAATATCTAGTCTCATGTTCGTCAGGTACATCAAGGACCCAATCATCTGACGATACATAGTGACATCAACCAATTCAGATGAAGCATCACACAAAAGCTTCAGGTTCGATGCTATAGCCTCGTAGTCCATCATCCCGAACCTCTTCAAGATCTCTACTGCATACTTCCCTTGTCCAAGGAAGATTCCATCTGCACTCTGCCACACCTCCATACCAAGAAAGTAGTGCATCATACCCAAGTTCTTCATCTCTAACTTGACAGCAAGCTTCCGCTGCATGTCAGCAATCAATCTATCCTCACCTGTAACAAACAGGTCATACAAAAGTAGTATCACTGGATTGCCTTCCTCAACCTTGTAGTAAAGGTTGGAATCCGCTTTACTCTTGGTAAATCCCAAACTGGATAGAAATCTATCTACCATACCAAGTTCTGCACATATATGACTCCCTGTCATGTGTCTCAGAACCAAGTGGCTTCTCCACATACACTTCTTCTTCAACTACACCATTCAAGAAGGCTTTCTTGAAATCCATCTGGTGTATCTTCCACTTCATCACTTTTATATTTCTCTATGCTGCCATCTACAGCATGATTGATCTTGATAGATCCATATGGAAGTCATAACAAACTTCCCTTTAGGTCTTGGGACCACATCCCAATCATCTTTCTTCATGATCAACGGATCATGGCATTCTTCCGAGATCCTGGGAACTTCAATATCTTCAATAGATAATTTTGTTGCTGAACAAATGTTGTAATTCTTCTTTTGTAGGTGATGGTATACGATCTTTCCTACACAACAATTTAAATTGCATGATTAGAAAACATCTCATAGTTTTCAGAACAAATTCTTACACATAAAGAAATATGTCATACAGTCATGCAATTATCTTAGCCAATACAACATTTATCCATATTCCGTGACTTTCTAGATGCCTTCCAATCTCTACCAGAACATTGTTAAGAGTGTGCACAACTCCTAACATGTCAGCAAAGAGGTTTCATTCTAGATAAGTAGCAATGGAATGTTGTACAGTGCCATAGGCCACTTACCCATGTATATTAGTAGTATAATGTTCATCAATGCAACTATTCTAATATGCATAATACACAACCTAATTCTAGGAACATAAGCATATACATCATTGAATAACATTATGTAAGAAATGACAATTCAAATACTTATCTTTGTTTGGTTGCTGGGTGGACTCCCTCTGAATCTTTGCAACTCCATTCTGATGTGGATTGTGAGAAGTGGTCAACTCCCTCTGAATATCTGCATCCTTGTAGAAACTACTGAAGTGTGCTCCTTTGCTTTCTTGCAAGAACAACTGGAGTGTGCTCCCTCTTGATCTTTGCTTCCTAGATTACCTATCCTTGAACTTACTTCCATCCTTAATCACTATGCATGCTTATTAGTATCATCATTGTGTTATCCTTGAGGTCTCATACATAATCACACATTTATTAGTATAATATTAATACTATCAAAACACAATAATATTAAACATGTATAGTCATGATCATTCACAGATAATAAACATTAGTATTCAAGGTTTCAGGGAAGTCTTCTTTTACTCATGCATATTCTTATTTGATCATAGGACTCTTCTGATTAGTTAAATCATCAATGCATAAACCTGTGATTACTCAAACCTATACCTTCATGATTCTTTTGGTTAGTCATATCATCAATTATGGTAAGAAACATAATATGCATACAACCATGACTATCCAAACCTATGACTTCATGAATAATCATTATCAACAACACAACAGTATAAGATCCTAACACATTGTAAGATTCTAGCTTGATATAGTAAAAACATACCTAGATTAGCATGCTAGCTATTTATGTCTAACATACCTGCACAATTTCTTCTGGTTCTCTTCAGTGACTTGTGCTAGTAACCTGCATGTCTCATAAGTTAACCATTGTAGAACCAAGTTATACATACCTCGAAAGTAGATCTTCTATGTGATCCATGACAATGGATGAATCTTTGTCTTCATGTCACCATGAGCATATGTTCTTGAAGTAGAACATGATTTGACTTTCTTGGTGTACCTTTTGTGTTAGCAGACAACATAAACCTCATACAACATCACAATGCATTAGTACATTCATAAGTGTCAAAACCTTAATCAATGAATATCTTCTATTAAGGTGATACAACAAGTCTAGTAATTAATCAAGATTGTACTGTAATGATATGAAGACAAACATATGATAAACTTAACCATGAAACACACTTGTAAGCCATACCTATCAAGATTGCTTGCAATCTTCTTATGGAAGGCCTTAACCTCATCTCCCTCTAAAACAGGAACTTCTTCACTTATGCAGGTGACCAATCCATCCTCTTCTAGGATTAACCCAATCCACTTAATTTGTAGGAACTGGATTTGGAGCTGTAATAAGGTTTGTCAAAGAAACCCCAAAAATTCAAACTTTGAATTTCAAACTTTCGAAAGGATAGAAATATGCGCCTTGATGAGCTGATCAAGCTGGTATATTCAGAATTTGAAAACTGCAAAGTTTCACTCCTCAATTTTGCCTTTGAAACTTTCAGATTCACTAGACGTTACCTCAAACTAGGGTTTTATGAAGTCCACTCTTCTTCCCAATCAAAAGGTTTGATCCAAAGCTCTAAGCTTCTATTTTTATGAGGAGCTTCCAACCATGGTCACAGATTTCAAAAATTCCCATTTTTGCAGAAGCCCTAATTTTCCACTTTTCTGATCAAAGTCCCAAACTAGAGTCTGATCAAGCCCATCCTTCTGCCCAACCAAAAATTCTGATATTGGTCTCTAAATTTTGATTTTGATGAGTATCATTCAGCCGTGGTCTCCGATTACAAAAATTCCAACTTTCTCCGAAGACCTAAATTTCGGAAGCCATGAATGAAGGTGCTCAAAAATAATTCTGTTTTGACAGAAATATGTACCTGATTGATTCTGGTGTAACTCCAAACTTTTTGATCCACAAGGTCTGAAACATTTTCTTTAGATAGCCCAATCTGTTATTTTTCCATCCCGATAGGTCTGACCTCAATTGGATTCTGTGAGAAAGAGTTATACCAAGTGTTGCAACGTGACCTGTTTATGGGATAATACAGGAGAGCGAACTTGTACGGCGTGCCACGTGTCACTGGTTCAACTTCGGCCTCTGAAATTTTTTTCTGAGATATCCCGACTTGTTATCTTTCCATCCCAATAGGTCTGACCTCAATTGGATTCTTTGAGAGAGATTTATGCCAAGTGTCGCAACGTGACCTATTTATGGGATAATACAGGTGAGTGAACTCGTACGGCGTTCCACGTGTCACTGGTTGAACTTCTGCCTCTAAACAATTTTCCTGAGATAGTACAGTCTATGTACTACCTGTCACGTTTTACAAAATTTCATTTGGAGCTTCCTAGCCCAAGTTATGACCTTTTTTCCAAGGTCACTTGATTTTGACTCATATCTGGAAAAGGCAGAAACCCTATATTGTACAGATCATAAATCACAAAGTACAACGAATTAGAGGTTTTCCTTTGGACAAAAGGTACATGGGGATCTAATCTTCAACTTGTAAAATATTTAGATCCGAAGACTTCACCAAAACATATTTATAGCGAAAGTGCTACGATGACTGGTTTTTGCTATATCAAGCCCAAGCATCGTAAGTGCAACAAGTGTCATACATGCCATATCATGCCTTCTTTCAGGCTAGCTCTGATACCATGTTAAATTTTCAGAATTTACTTCAATTTGATCTAGGATCTTAACGGAGAGAACAACATGTACAACAAATCTACAGCATATCAATCATGGACACAATAATGCAAGCACACAAGAGACACCGAGTTTACTTGGGGAAAACCATAAAGGTGAAAAACCCCAATAACTTCCTCAGAGATAGATAGATAAATGATACAACCAAAATACAAGAGATAGTCTTCTCCTAGCAGAAGATCCTCCTCCTCCATAAGTGCGCCACTCTCCCAAGTGTGAGTGAGAGAATAGAATGTGTAAAATGAGAGAGACACACTCTCTATTTATACACTAACTTGACTTGACCTTTACTCAACTAGGTCGGCCTCAACTTAACCACTTAACATAATGCTGACTGTGCCGGCCCCCACTAGGGTGGTCTAATAACCCTTTGAACCACATGGCCGACCCCTAATAGGGTGGTCTAATAACCCTTTGACCCACATGACTTATACAAGGCCGACCCCAACAAGGTGGTCAAATAACCCTTCAAGTATAAGTTACAACACTTACAATATAAATGACGACACTTCTGTATAGACGAATAATAACATCTCTATAGGAATACAATATACATATATGTGAAATACATTCCGAAGTTACATATACATCAACATGCTCATGAAGCACTTTGAACCAGCCCAAGTAGCACTCAGAATCAACACAAGAATAACATCAAAACAACACTCCTTGTTGCAAATGTCAAACTCTTTATAGGATCACAAATGAAGAATGAGAAGCATGTGAGTGAAATAGCTGTGGGGCATCATTATAGATGAAAATTAGGTTTTAGGTTACGTTTAGGTTTTTTTGTTATTTTAATTTTTAATTTTTTATTTGTGGGTGGAGTTGTGCTGGCATGGGACCTATCCAAATTGGTCAAAATTGACTGTAAACAGTTCCCTACAGAATAAAATTATCTTATTTTATCTTATTATCTATAAATGAGGACAATTTTTTGTTGTTTTGCACCATTATTTGTTTATGCGGATATTACATTGCTTGAATGACATTCAATGTTAACCTTGTATAATTTTTGTTAAATGGTTTAACAATGTATAATTTTTCCCAGGTTGTTAATATTGAAACAACCAAACTTTCTAGTGATGCTACCAAAAAAAATACCCCTTTGGATGGTAAAGGAAACCAAATGAAAGAGGGACAACTAATCAAATCAACCAGTGACATCAATAAGCACGAACCACAGGCATCGGGTCAGGATACTTATGGTATATCTACAGGTGTCAGGCAATGTTGATTGTTATCAAGCCACTGGCAGCTTAGATATAGCTCCTAATTTATTAAAATATGATAGAACTGTCATCCTACCAGAAAGTGAGCATGATGGTTGCAGTTTAGATTCCAAGAGAGTCATAGAAGATGAGGCAAGAAGCAATGCCAAAAAGAAACACCAGATTGTATCCTGGATAGGATGTTTGGAAGGGCCTCTGCTGATTTTGATAAACAAGATGTTTCCATTCTAGATGAGGTTAGTATTTTGGAAATTTCTAACTTCCCTCAAAGTTCAAAAGAGAAAGGGATTTTAAGCAAGAGACATGTTTATTTTATATATTGGCAGAAAGATAAATTGGGTAAAGCAAACTTATTAACAGTTGTGAAGCAGGCATCAACAACTGTTGTCCTTTTTTCCTTTCAAATAAAATTTGTTTTTTATGATTATATTGTTGGTTATTGCTTTTGATGTTGTAGTTCAGTTTATATAATTGACCTCGAATTTGAAAGACTGTTCATTGTCATGAATCGTTGCTCTATATTATTATTGAATAATATAAAGTTTGTAACCTAATTGTTAATTCAAGGTGAAACAACAAATTTAAAAGGTCAAAGCATATAGATTTCAGCTACTTATATGATATCTACTATAGGATTTCAACTATTGTTGCATCACCTATTCATTTTGATATTATCGAAGGCATTTTTGACTCTTTTAAACCACTTGCCGATTAATATTTTTCACATTTGGGAGTGTATTTGGACTCGAACAATGTTTTTTGGAATTGACTATTAAACTTCTAAGTTTACTGAGATTGTATCACTGAATGTTCTTGGCTTACCATATTTATGTTTTTAACTATGGTTTGTTTAGTAGGAAACAAATATCCCCATGTATTTTTTCTTGATTGTTATTCATGGCACTTTAGGTATAGAAACTCGGTGTGCAAAGGGACCTTGATATATATTTTCGTTTTTACTCACAGAAACCACGTATATATCACTTTTTATGTTTCTTATTTGAAAGTGTTGAACGCTATCGTGTTTCAGAACGTGGGTATTAGGGTTGATGTTTGAGAGTTTCTGTTGTTTTTTAAGAGACGACTTTGATGATTTTCTCAACGAATTCTTTGCAAGATTCCAAATATGCCACTCATTATGAGGAGGCATAGGCTATGGAATGGGAACTCTTCTGATTTCTAAAATTAGAGAAGAATACCCAGATAGGATGATGCTCACATTCTTTGATTTTCCATCTCCCAAGGTATCTGATATAGTTGTTGAGCCTTACAATGCTACCTTGTCGGTCCATCAGCTGGGGGAGAATGCAGATGAGTGTATGGTTCTGGACAATGAATCCCTTTATGACATATGTTTTATAACCTTGAATTTGACTACCCCGAGCTATAAGTATTCTTACTATCTGATCTTTTTACATCTCCATTTCATGTCAAAAAATTATACCCTTAATCATCTGCCTTACTATTTATGAGACTTTATTTGTCTCTTTTTTGTAGTTGGAGATTTAAATCACTTGATCTCTAAAACCATGAGTGGAGTGACCTGTTTCCTGAGGTTCCCTAGTCATCTCACAACTTAGATCTCCGGAAGCTTGTTGTAAAACTCATTCCATTCCCTCGTCTTCACTTCTTCATGGTTGGTTTTGCTCCATTGACCTCCCGAGGATCCCAACAATACATAGCACTCACTATTTCTGAGCTGACTCAGCAAATGTGGGATGCCAAGAACACGATGTGTGCTGCAGATCCTCATCATGGTAGGTACTTGACAACATCTGCCATGTTTAGGGAAAATATGAGTACTAAGGAGGTTGATGAGCAAATGATTCATGTACAGAATAAATGTTCCTCTTATTTTGTTGAATGGATACTCGATAATGTAAAGTCCAATGTTTGTGATATACCCCCCAAGGGACTGAAGATGTATTCCACATTTATTGGAAACTCCATCTCTATTCAATAAATGTTTAGGAGAGTTAGTGAATAGTTCACTGCTATGTTCAGAATAAAATCTTTCTTGCAATGGTACACTAGGAAGGGCATGGATGAGATGGAATTCAGTGAGGCTAAGAGCAATGTGAATGATTTGGTATCTGAGTACCAGTAATACCAAGATGGAACTGTTGATGAGGAGGGTGAGTTTGATGACGAGGAATCACTTGATGGAATAGTAATGCAGGCTACTTGCAACATCCTGTTGAATTGCTTCTTGTAAATTTTACTTTTTACAGCTTTTGTTACTTGGAATAGAACATTGAATCAAATCGGGTTTAAAACCACGTGTGAAGTCAATTTTTTTCACCAAGTAGAGCTAAGGAGTGGCTTTTCTAGCATGTTTCAATATGCATTATCTATGCAAACATTTAAGGTTGTACCCACTGTCAGTTTTAAGGTTATAGAAGCTTTTTTTATTTCTATATCATTAGGGATTTTCAAAATCTTTATAACTTTGAAATTTTGTTATGCTTCCTTATGTAGTCAATCTAAGCCCTGCTGCTTCTTTTGTTGTTGCACATCATACAAGTAATGGTATTCTTTCTTATCAGTCAAGCTAAGCCTTTATTGATGTATTCCAACGGATGATGGAACAGAGGTCCTTTCAGGGGAGTGTACACCTTGTGATATATTTTATGGCAAGGCCACACAAGTGTTTGAAAGATGGATGACCATAAATCTGGCTTGGCATATACACGTAAACTGAATGAGAAAAACTTGGGGCAGGTGTGGCTCGACAAGTTGCCATTACTTTTCTTACTTTTCTTGGCATTACATACCTATTCGTCAAAATAGTGGAGGAGATATTGGCTTCATCTCATTCATATGATGTTTCTCTAATAGACGAGCTTAAACTCAGATAGTTCATTTATGTTGAAAGAATAGTGTCTGGAACCCCTATTCCTTATATCCGAGGGTTTCAGCCTATTCCAAATCGCCCAGTCCTCAGCAGTCCTGATGATTTGGTTAGTATGCATGGAGAAAAATAAAATGTGGATTGCAAGGGTTTCAACCCTATTTCTAGTCAAAATATTGGGCCTAAATATTCTCACCGTTGCAGTTCTTGGGATCTGAACACGGTACTTGAACCAACAGCCTTGGTTGGACCAAAGGCTGATTCTACCCTACCGTAGAGAAGATCGCCTTTGATCAAGCAAGGTCCCTCAAGCAAATGTGCCTCTAAGATTAGGATTGGACATAGTGGGGTTTTTTTGATTGCAAAAATTGAGGCCATTACCCATCTACAGGATTTTTCTAACAAATTAAACTCCTGCGAGTAATTAATGGAATTTATTCTGAAATGACAGACATATGTGGCACTTACTCAGTAAGATCTCTCTGAAAAATTTCCCAATTTTTTCTCATATCAGATCTTTGAATCCCATGCCCTTGCATTGTTCTACTTACCCTAAGCCTGCATTGTATTGAACAAAAGGTTAAATATGCAAATGTTGTTAAAACTTACAACTTTTGATGTTGCATTTTATTGACTGGGAGCTTAAATTTGAAAATTACTTGAAACTTCCAATGGCGCATTTGAATGAGAGGTTAAATCTTCATATATGATTTGAAACTATCCTTAATTACTGTTAACTTTGATTTGTAGGGTAAGTATGGCTGCAAATCTGTTATCAAATAATATTAGTTCTCCATTAGGATCAACAATGGGAAATCAAACTTTAGATGCACTGGTTCAAGTATCAAAACAAATTAGAAACTAACAAATGAGGGATCTAATGGGACATGTGGCTATACTTTGGGATATTAAAACTTGTCTTGCTCCAGTGGCTATACGAGTGGTGCTATGGTTGAAACCTGTAATAAAAGGAGCAATGACTTTGTTTTCAACATATGGATATTTTAACAACTTCCCTCGAAAACTCAGAGAAGGTTGTCAGAGGACTGGAGTAACCCTGGTGGAAAAAAAAGATGCAGCAGATAAAGCTATTTTAGTTTACATGTTCTTATTTTCTCTTGATAATAATACCCCTCATTCTACCATTCTCTTAATTTCTGGTGATGTTGATTTTGCTCCTGATTTGCAGAAATTGGGACAACGTGGCTACACATTTTTGCTTTCTATTCTAGCAGGATTCAGAGTCTCATCTGTACTTTGCAATGCTGGCTGATTTGTGTTGGACTGGCCTAGTGTTGCTAGGGGTTGAGGGTTTCATTCTTGCAAAATCCTTTTTATCACGGTCGCATGAGTTGGATTGTTATTCACTTGGGTGCTTCTCAAGTGATGAATCAGATCTCCCAAATGACGAAGAGGCTATTGTCTATAAAAGGATGCCACATAATGGGTACATTGTTGAAACAAGTTCAACCCAAAACTATAACTTGCATTCAACACATTTAGCTACAGATTTGTCCAGAATTTCATTGGCATGACCAACGACACAAGCCAGTGTGACCATCTCAAGGGGCTTTAGTAGCTTTCCAATGCCATCTTCATTTGTGCAAAATACTATTCCAATTACTAGAACTTCTTCTATGTCATTAAATGTTAGCAAATCTCTTCCAGTATCACATATTACATATATTGGTCAGTCTTGGACACCAGTCTAGGACCAAATTCAACTTCCCAGGTCCAGGAAGGTGATATTCAAGGTTTGGAAGGGAAACTTCTTCAACCTGTAAACACCTTTGAAGGAAACTTTAAACTCAGCTGTGTTCTAGCAGAATATCATAAAGTATTTGGAAGACCTTTATATCTGGCTGAATATGGTTCTTGTAAATTGGTTAATTTAATAAAAAAGATGTCAGATTCTCTCTGCATAGAGGGAAAAGGGCATAGGTAATTCTTGTGTTTAAGAAATGTGCAACTGCATCGGGTGCAATTAATCCTTGCAATATAATTTCTTCAAGATGTGGTTAGCAGAGAGGCTCAGGCTCTAAAGACATAAATGAGAAAAAAAACACAAGAAAAGATTCAGACGCATGTATTAATTTGTTGCTTGAAGATGTTGAGTAATGTGTGGACACCAATGTTGTTTCCTACTTGATTGGCATATAAATAATAGATACTTGAGATTATATGACAAAAGAATGGAAGATCATTCTCCTCACAAACCAGCTTAACTAGTCGTGACGTGATGATTTGCTTTTGTTACCCACCAATGATCAAGGTTAAATTCATGTTAAAGTTATCTTAGCCATGCTCAAATCCTATTTGAAGTCGATTCCTTAATTTGCACCAACCATTCCTTTGAATTATAATTATGAAGGTGCCATTAATTTAGATCAGCTCCAACTATGTTAATAGGGGCATTCTAAACTGCAACCCCACTTCAAACTGATTATAACTGATACTGCACAACCATAATATAGTCTTTAATTCTCCTTGGCACATGCTTGGTGTTCGTGTGTAGTACAGGGCCAACCTTGTTTTATTCTTTGCGCTGATGAATAGAATACCCAAAACTTGAAGAATGAAAAATATGGTAGAAGTATTGTATGCGATTTGTGGGGACCCCATAGAGAACTATGGAGGTGGAGGAGAGAAAGGTGAATTCCATTAGGGGAGGGACTCCTAATGTTGTGTGGGGACCATTAGTGGTCATGGTTCATGTCACATCAACCACCCAATTATTGAACATTCCCAACTTAAAAGAAAATCATAAAACTTCGTATTTATGTATAAATATATATTATATTATGTCCAAAAAGCATTTAATAGCTGATTAAAACCCCAGCTGACACTGGAAAGTCCATTTAATGCCAACTTTACAAACCATCAGGTCCAATTGAGAACAAACTCTGTCTTTCCATTAATACCAAATCTAACATCAAAACAACCTATCATGCTTAATCTACTAAGTACACCCCGGACATCACATCGGCCCTCATGAACCACAACTGGAGAAGCAACAATCAAACAATAGGATGCAGTGTTCCATCACCCATTACCACCTGCACACTGCAAGTGAAATTTGGGTCAGCATTTCGTCCAGAATTAATCAAAAACTCACACATGCAACCTCAATAAATGACACCCACCCACTGAAAAATGATCAAATCATTCATTAAAATCTATGAAATCAAAAGGAGAAGCAAAACTCTACGAAAGCCCAAAATCAAATCATCCATTAAACTCTTAAATCATCAAAACAAAATTCGTTGCCCAAAATCAAATCAAGCTCTAAACTCAACGAAAGCACATGGATCAGCAAAACATGCATTAATCGAATTCCCAACTTCCCAAAATCAAATAATCCATTAAACACACTAAGAGCACATGGATCATGCAAATATAAATCTCCAGCCATTGGATCGGTGCCAAATCAATCCCAGCCTCCCATTCCTAGAATTAACCTTGCAATCCATGTCAATTCCACTAAGCAATCATTTTCAACATAAAAAAACTATAAACCAACCTCTTTGCACACAAGTGAATCCATTTGCATTCCTTGGATTCATCTATCATTCAAGCAGTGCATTTATCATCTATCAAACTGTTATTCCTGCAAACTATTCATCTATCAACCAGGACTCAACCATTCATCAATAGCCCATTGGTGTGTGCACAGTGTTTCAGGCATTGACAGTCACTTATTTCATGTATCCATTCAATTAACCATCTAAGTTTTCACGTATCCATTAACTATCCATTTCACAGACCCATTCTATTGTGTGCCTAAATAAATATGTAGGCGTGGACAAAATGGAGTTTTGTTTTCTGTTTGGAAGAAAGTCTATTGGCGTGATTAAGGGTTTTGAAATACCATTGAAATCCGTTCAAATTCGTATCATTGTTCAGATTTGGGTGCTCGCATCTCTCTCCTTTCCTAGCAGATCAGATTTCTTTATAATCAGATTCAAATTTTTAATATGTCATTTTAGATTACCGAATTGGATTATGAAAATGCCAGAAATAATGTAGAAATGAGTTGACAATTGTTTGTTATTGAAATTATGATAAGTTATTATTGGATTTTAGTGACAATTAATTGTAGGTTGTATTAACTATTTTCAGAGATCTAAATCCACTCTTTTAGAATCTAAAAAAATTATTCCTGCTTGTGATCCATTGTCTCAAATCCATTGATGGGATGAAACACTATGCACACACTAATCAACTATACCAAGGATACCCTATTATTCATGATCGTCATCTATTGTCTCAAATCCAAGGATACCCTATTAAATGTTACATGTATGGATTGTGCAGATTCTCGTAGACACATATCCATTCTATTAACTAGTTTAGCGTATAATACTCACAGTTTGACAATTGCAGAAGGATCTATAATACTCACAGTTTAATTGAATGGATATAATACCCTATTAAATGTTACATGTATGGATTGTGCAGATTCTCGCAGCCATGCCAAGAGTCAATATTGCACCTCATACAAGGAAGACAAGGAAGCAGGGTACCCAGGGTGCCCAACTACAATGCACATCATTGGATGAGGAAAGGGCCCATGTTTCAAATGACAACATTGCTACAACAAATTCTGAGAATGGTCCCGTGGAAGAGGAAGATGGTGTGGTTCAACCATCAACGACAGCGCCATCACCACCCACAGTTCCAGCATTTCCCATATTTCCACCATCTTCCACAGTGCAAGGTGTCATTTCAACAAAGAAAATCAGTGCAATTAGAGGATGGAAAAAAGAAGACATGCTGGCTGCAATTGACGATGTCAAATTCAAGGGGTTTTCAGTTAGAGAAGTGGCCAAAATATATGGGATTGCACCCACGTCAATCCATCACTTGATAAATGGCTTGACCCATACCAAGAGGAGAGGTCCTCTTACAATCATGAATGAACAAGAGGAGGAGGTGGTGGTGTGGTGTAAGGAGATGGCCGAATTGGGACATGGGCTAGAGTTGATACAACTGAAATCAACTATTGCTCAAATATATCAGAGGAGGCCAACCCCATTCAAAGATGGGTTTCTAGGTAAGTCATGGTGGGATGGTTTCAAAAAAGGCATCCAGAGCTATTGCTACGAACTGCAGAGGGCCTAGATAGAGACAGGTCATTGAATCTACGTTCCACAGTTGTGTCCAAGTTCTATGACACTCTTTCTTCTGCATATGAGAAACACTCTTATGCTCCATACCATATTTGGAACTGCGACGAGACAGGGTTACGGGCTGGAAGGAATTGTGGCATGCGGGTCATTGCAAAGAGAGGGAGCCAGATTGTGCCAAAGATTCTGCCCAAGAGTAGGGAGTGGATAACCATTCTATCATGTGTGAATGCAATTGGTATGGAAATCCTAGGATTTTATTTGTTCAAGGGAAAAACTCGACTGCAAAACTATATCCAAAAGTGTGAACCTAGTGCGTGTATGGCTGCACATCCCCATGCATGGATGACTAAAGAACTTTTCCTGATTTGGCTTTGCCACTTTGCAGCATCCGTACTAGGTGGTGTCTCCCCTAAAAACATACACCTGTTGGGTTTAGATGGCCATGGCAACCACATTGTTGTGCAAACCATCAAGAAGGAAAACAGGTTGGGCATTGACTTGTTAACACTTTATGCTCACACCACCCTTTTTCATGCCAGATGTAGGCCTAGCCTCCTGTAGGTCTTCATCATCTCTACAAGCATGCCATCCTATGGAATTCTCAGGGTTGATTGCGTGCATCAACAAAACCTCGAAAGAGCATCCCAAGACTGATTACGAGCTCACTGCTCATTCCATCGGATCTCCCAAGAGTTTTATATGTGACCTCCACAAAACCTTAAAAGAGTGTCTTGTGACCTGCAAGATCTCTAAAGAGCATCTTAGGACTTTTACGTGACTAGCACAACCTGTCCGGATCTCCAGGACTGATTACATGTGGTCTCCACAAAACCTTAAAAGAGTGTCTTGCGACCTGCAATATCTCTAAAGAGCATCCTAGGAATTTTACATGACTAACAAAACCTATCCAGATCTCCAGGACTGATTACATGTGGTCTAGCAAAACCTTAAAAGAGTGTCTTGCGACCTGAAGGATCTCTAAAGAGCATCCCAGGAATTTTACGTGCCTAGCACAACCTGTCCGGATCTCCAGGGATTATTACATGCTTCTGCAAAACCTGTCTACGGCCACAGAGTATCATCCTGATACTCATGATTACACTAATCATCTTCGCATGGAGCATCATCCTGATGCTCATGATCATACTGATCATCATCATACAGTGCATCATCCTGATGCACATCATCATCACATGATCATCCTGATCATCATCATAGCATAACATTATCCTGATGCATATCATCATCACATGATCATCCTGATCATCATCATAGCATCATCTTGATGCATATCATCATCACATGATCATCCTGATCATCATCATAGCATAGCATAATCCTGATGCATATCATCATCACATGATCATCCTGATCATTATCATAGCATCATCCAGAGCATCATCATGATGCTCATCACACAACACTTATATCCACATCCATGGGAAGGATCCTCCGACCACCATGCTTGGAATGACTCTTGCAAATGTGTCCATCACTTCCTCCTCGAAGTATCTTCTATCTGAAGAAAACCAAGCCTCTCTCTGAATTACTCAAACTTCACTCTGGATAGTGGTTTGGTCAACACATCTGCAATCTGCTCATCTGTCGCAACATATAGGAGCTTCACTGCTCCTCTCTGTTCCATATCCTTGATATAGTGATATTTGATCTCGATATGCTTTGACTTGCCATGGAACACTGGGTTCTCTAACAACTTCACACAAGTCTGGTTGTCACAGAAGATATAAGTAGCATCCAACTGGAGAGCAAATAAATATGACAGTAGCTTCCTTAGCCATACTTCCACGCAATTGGACGAACAAGCTACAACATACTCTGCTTCGGCTATACTCAGTGCTACGCAGTATTGCTTCCTCCTAAACCAAGAGATCACACCTGATCCCATACTGAAGTAGCACCCCAAAGTGCTCTTCCTATCTACAACACTGCCTGCCCAATCTGAATCAACATAACCTTCTAGGTTAAACTTTTGATTCGCATCATACTTGAGCCCATAATCAATTGTACCCTTTAGGTACCTCAGAATATGCTTTACAACAATCAAGTGAACATGTCTAGAATCCGTCAGTAACTGGCTCAAGGTGTTCACATCAATGAAAATAGCTGGTCTCGTGTTCATTAGGTACATCAAGGACCCAATCATTTGACGATACATCGTGGCATCAACTGACTCTGATGAAGCATCACTCAATAGCTTCAGGTTCAATGTCATAGGTGTGGCCATGGCCTTGCATTCCATCATCTTGAACCACTTCAGGATCTCTACTGCATACTTCCCTTGTCCAAGGAATATTCCATCCGCACTCTGCCACACCTCCATACCTAGAAAGTAATGCATTATACCCAAGTCCTTCATCTCGAACTTGGCAGCAAGCTTCCTCTTCGTGTCGGCCTATCCTCACCTGTCACAAATAGGTCATCCACATACAGTAGGAGTATCACTGGATTGCCTTCCTCAACCTTGTCGTAAAGGTTGGAATCCGCTTTACCATGTCCTGGGTGCTTGCTTCAATCCATACAAGGATTTCTTTAACTTACACACATATGAATCCCTGTCATGTGTCTCAAAACCGAGTGGATGCTCCACATACACTTCCTCTTCGACTACACCATTCAAGAAAGTTGTCTTGACATCCATCTGGTGTATCTTCCACTTCATTACTGCAGCCAGAGAAATTACTGTTCTGATGGAAGTGTATCTGGCTACAGGTGCAAAAGTCTCTTCATAATCTATCCCTTCTTTCTGGGAGAATCCACGAGCCACAAACCTTGCCTTGTATTTCTCTATGCTACCATCTGCAGCATGCTTGATCTTGTAGATCCACTTGGAAGTCACAACAGAATTCCCTTCTGGTCTCGGGACCACATCCCAAACATCATTCTTCATGATCGACTGGTACTCCTCGATCATGGCATCCTTCCATTACTGCATCACAGATCCTGGGAACTTCAATAGGTATTTTTCTTGAACTTCGTTGCTGGAACAAATGTCATTGTCCTTCTTTTGTAGGTGATTGTACACGATCTTTCCTACAAGTCAAATTCAATTGCATGATTAGAAACATCTCATAGATTTCAGAAAAAAAAATCCTTACACATAAAGACATATGTCATACAGTCATGCAATTATCTTAGCCAATGCTTCAATACAACATTTATCCATATCCTGTAACTTTCTAGATGCCTTCCATCTCTACCAGAACATTGTTAAGAGTGTGCACTACTCCAACATGTCAGCAAAGAGGTTTCATTCTAGATAAGTAGAAATGGAGTGTTGTATAGTACCATAGGCCACTTACCCATTACTATATTTAGTAGTATCTTGTTCATTAATGCAACTTTTCTAAAATGCATAATGTACATCCTAAATCTAGGAACATAAGTATGTACATGAATGAACAACATCATTTAAGTAATAAGAAATGACAATTCAAATACTTATCTATGTTTGCTTGTTGGGTGGACTCCCTCTCAATCTTTGCTTCCTAGATTATCTGTCTTTGAACTTATCTCCATCCTGGACCACTATGCATGCTTAAGTGTACACTAGTGTCCTCATTGTGGCATCCTCAAGATCTCATACATAATCATACATGCATTACTATAATTTCATAACTATCAAAACATTATGATTCTAAATATGTATGGTCATGATCATTTCATACACGGGTAATTTATCACAAGCGTTAGTATACAATGTTTCAGGGAGTACTTCTTTTACTCGTGCATATTCTTATTTGACCATAGGACTCTTCTAGTTTGTCATATCATTAATCAAACTAAGAAGAATAATATGCATAAACCCATGATTACTCAAACTTATAACTTCATGAATAATCATTATCAATCATACAAATGTATACTTATATGAGATCCTAACACAAGGTAGGAGTCTAACTTGATATAGGAAAAACATACCTGGATTATCATGTTTGCGAGTTATGTCTAACATACCCAAACAATGTCTTCTTTGTTCTCTTCAATGATTTAGAGACCTTGTGCTAGTAACCCGCATATCTCATAAGTTAAACATTATAGAACCAAATTATACATACCTCATAAGTAGAGCTTCTATCTGATCAATGGCTATGGATGAGTCTTTGTCTTCATGTCACCATGGTCATATGTTCTTGATCTAGAACTTGATTTGTCTTTCTTGATGTACCTTTCATGTTAGCGGACAACATCATCCTCATACAACACCACAATGTATTAGTATAATCATAAGTGTCATAGCCCTGACCAATGAATATATTCTATCATTCACATGCATTCATACTTTTACTAAGGCAATAAGACAAGTCTAAAATTAATCAAGATTGTACTAACCTCAATAATGTGAAGACAAACTTAATCATGAACATATTTCAAAACATACATGTATCTCCTCAAGTCATACCTGTCGGGATTGCTTGTAGTCTTCTTTTGTAAGGCCTTAGCCTCATCTCCCTCTGGAACTAGAACTTCTTCACTTATGTAGGTGTCCAAATCATTCTCTTCTAGGATTGACCCAATCCACTTTGATTTGCTAAGACTGGATCTGGAGCTGGCTAGGGTTTGTTAGAGAAACCCTAAAAATCCAAACTTGATTTCAAACTTTTGACTAGACAGGGAGATGTAATTGACTAAGGCAAGCAAGCTGGTGTGCTCATATTTTGAAAACTCCAAAAATTGACCCTCCAAAATTGACCTGTGAATTTTGAATCTGCAACTTCTGTCAAAATCTAGTTTTCTGGTCCAAAACCTGAACTAGGGTTTGATAGATCCCGGGGTTCTACCCAACCAAAAAATTTGAAATTGGACTCTAAATTTTGATTTTGATGAAGAGATCAATCCTATGCTGAGAGAAATCCAAAATTCCACTTCTGTCAAAAGCCCTAATTTCCCGCAGCAGTGACCAGCCAAAAATGAAAATGCTCAGAATCCAATTCTGTTTTGACATAAATATATGCCATATTGTTTTTGGTGCATCTCTGAAATTTTAGATCCTCGGGGTATGAAACTTCAGCCTGTGGTAGAATGAACTGTCATCTTTCCAACCCCACAGATCTGACCTCGAACGGATTCTCTATGAGAGAGATATGCTAAGTGTCGCAACATGACCTGTTTATGGGATGAAACAACATAGCGAACTTGTACGGAGTGCCACGTATCACTGTTTCAACTTCAGTCTCTGAAACTAGGACCTGTGAAACTATAGTCTGTGCCCTAAATGCCAATTTTTATGGAATTCCATTTGGAGCTTCCTATCCTGGGATATGACCTTTGTTCCTAGGTCACCTGTTTAGGGCTGCATTCTGGAAGAGGAAGAAACCCTAACTTGTACGGATCATATCTCACAAAGTACAACAAATCTGAGGCTGATCTTCGGACACAAGGTGCATGAAAATTTCATCTTCGGCCTGTAAAATTTTTAGATCCTGAACCTTCATGAAAACAGATTTATAGTGAAAGTGCCATGATGACTAGTTTTTATTAAACCAAGCCCTAGCTTCCAATTTGTCGCAAGTGCAACAAGTGTCATAAATGCCATACAATGCCTTCCTTCAGGCTAGCTCTGATACCATGTTATTTTTTCATCATTTAATTCAATATGATCTAGGATATTAACTGAGAGAACAACATGTACATCATATCAAACACAAGAGACAAGAGACGCAAAGCATTTCACCGAGGAAAACCAAGAAGGTGAAAAACCCCGCAACTTGCTCAGAGATAGAATGAGCACCATTACAAATATCACAAAGCTAAAACCCCAAAATATAGATGTCTCCAATAGCTACTCCTCCTCCACTTGTGTGCACTCCTCTCTCTCAACTATACGAGTTGGATGAGTGAGTGAATGAGTAAAATGGGAGAGACACACTCTCTATTTATACAACAACTTAACCTGCCTTTAACCCTAACTGGGTCGACTTCCTAAGGAAGCCTAATAACCCATCCACATGACTCATACATGTCCGACCCCACCAAGGTGGTCTAATAACCCATCAAATATAAGTTACGACACTTACAATGTAACTTGCGACACTTGCAAATACAAATGACGACACTTCCAATCAGAGCAATAAAACATCTTCATTGGGGATACAATAAAGTACAAATGTAATACATACAATATACAAGTGAATATCTTCGAAAGTTACAAATACATCAACAATAGTTTTCATACAAACTGCAATCCTAGACACTGACATCTACTACAAATAGAGGCATTGTATTGACATCTACTACAAATAGAGGCATTGTATTAACATCTACTACAGATAGAGGCATTGTATTTGTATTTCAGTACTATTAATATAAATTGCAGTTGTTTTATTATAAATGAGTAGGTTTTATTTATTTATGTTTGTTTCCATTCTATGAATGTTGACCATTCCTTCCTACCTACAAAACACAACAGCTTCAAAATCTATCTATTTTTTTTTCCAAGCTCATAGCAACACTCCTCTCACAATCTCATTCAAGGAGTCTTATAAGGTAAAAGGAAAACCCAAAAATTTGAACCTTTGTCAAAGTTGCAATTAAGTTGATTATTGCATTAATGGAAAATCCATCATATCCCTCTAACTCTATTGATAGCAATAGGTATCCATTTATCTAGCCCTTATATGTGTTCCTATCTAGATCTTGGATTGTGTAACAAGACTTGAGTCAAGTCTTTAGTATTTATCTTATTGGGCATGAGCTACAACATTCCCATTATTGTACTTAATCACAAGCACATATCAAGGAAGCTAACAACACAATCACCTAAGAAAGGTAACCATAACATACTCACTCTAAAAAAAACATAAATTGGTATGTATAGTATCTCTCTCACTTGCATTTTTAGTTTGTTGCATAGTGTTAGTTTTGATCACCTAAGTTTACTGTTTTAAGTTACAATTTGCTTGCTACCCTCTTTTTAGGAAGCTAACAACACAATCACCTAAGAAAGGTAACCATAACATACTCACTCTAAAAAAAAACATAAATTTGTATGTATGGTATCTCTCTCACTTGCATTTTTAGTTTGTTGCATAGTGTTAGTTTTGATCACCTAGGTTTACTGTTTTAAGTCACAATTTGATTGCTACCCTCTTTTATTTTAATTCTCTAATTTCCACTTAAACTGAAACCATATCTAATTTCCACTTAAACTCAAACCCATAAACCAATGAACATGCACAAACTATCCAAACAACACTCTTAAGTACCATATCTAATTTCCTCTTAAACTCAAATACATAAACAAATGAACATGCACAAACTAGCCAAACAACAATATTAAGTACCAAATCTAATTGCCACTTAAACTCAAATCCATAAACAAATGAACATGCACATACTAGCCAAACAACACTACTAAGTAGCATCTCAAATTTCCACTTAAACTCAAATCCATAATTAATATTGAGCAAAATTCACTCCATTAATTGTATCAAATGCTTAAACTGTGTCAATTGTTTAAAATGTATACCAACAAATGCTTAAATTGTGTCAAAGTTTATGCATCAATTCACTACATACGATTGCAAAGTCATCAGGAAAAGAAAGACAAACATTCACACAAAATGAGGGGCCATGCCAAATTTAAGAATTGTCATCAAACACCATGACAATGTATCCACAAACACCTACTGCTGCAAATTTTGCAACAATATGGATATAAACTGCAGTAATCATAACCAAAATCTTATTACAATATTGCTCCCAATAATCCAAATTCCAGAAACCGTAAACCACCACATTTAGAAAATATTGACTGCACATCCACACAATAAGGCATGACAATATTACTGCCAACACTGAAAGCAACCATCATTCTTCCACACATTATCGCATTCCATGCCAAATTCCAGAAACCCTAAACCACCACATTTAAGAACTATTGACTGCACATCCACACAATAAGTCATAACAATATTACTGCCAACACTGAAAGCAACCATCATTCTTCCACACATTATCGCATTCCATGCCAAATTCCAGAAACCCTAAACCACCAAATTTACAAACTATTGACTGCACATCCACACAATAAGGCATAACAATATTAGTGCCAAAACTGAAAGCAACCATCATTCTTCCACACATTATCGCATTCCATGCCAAATTCCAGAAACCCTAAACCACCACATTTACAAACTATTGACTGCACATCCACACAATAAGGCATAACAATATTACTACCAAAACTGAAAGCAACCATCATTCATCCACTAAATATCACATACCATGCCAAATTCCAAAAAACCTAAACCACCAAATTCACAAACTATTGACTGCATATGCCTAAAAAATATTCATGAACAGAAGCCAAAAGCCAAATATAAGCTACATAAAAAACAGAGAATCTCCTATGAAACCCTTCACCGCCAACCCTAAGCATATGATATTTTAACAACTGTATAATTAGCCAAAAACAAACAGTTGCAGAGCCAGAACCATAACAGTGGCAATAACCAGAACCACAACATACAATTGCAAACTGTGTTCAACACGTCATTTTGCCAGGGCTACTCCACCATAAAAAAATTAGTAACCAGATAGCCAAACAAACAACCAGACAAACACAATCAAGCAAAGAGAAACTGAGCCAAAGGCTTAACGAAATCATCCATTAGGACGTGTGGAGTGTTAAAAAACACTGTCGAGATGCTGGTAAGAAACCCTACCCGTTCCAGGATGCAATGCCTAGGCCCGTCGAGGATGCAGAGCTGAGGCCCGTCGAGCACACAAACCGTCGTTGCTAATCTCCTCGACCCCGTAGCCGGCACAGGAGCATGCAGGGACTAAGACGCTCAGGACCACCAAAAGGGAGATCAACGCACAAAGGAAATCACCTGCCGACCAAAGCCACCAGAAGAACAACGCCATAAATCTTGTCGAACTGAACCAAAATGCAATGAATGCCATCCAAAACTCCAACCAGGGTGCGCGTTGTGAGGTTCTGTGGAGCTCCATCGATGGGGATGCGACATTCAACATTTCACAGGGGCCAGCGCGGGAAATGGAGCCTTGGCAAACCAGTACCCGGGGTGGCGGAACGGCCACACACTGTCCCCAAGCAAGAATGCACGTGGTGGTGGAGTAGCCTAGACAAAATGGCAATTTGGAAAACCTAAAACCTAAATAAACCCTAGACTCCGATGCGGCCAGTTTCCGGACATGCGTCGCTATCTTCTGGGCGTGTGTCGTACAAAAATTGGACGTCACCACGTTTCCTTTGACATGGCGAGGTGGACCCCACACCACAATTGGCATCCCTCCCCTAGTCGGATCTCTTATCGCTCTTCTCGAACATAGTGGATAGTCGAGGGAGCGCGCTAATCGATTATTTTGGTGGGCGGAAACCCACAACTCCCGGCTAGTTCAGTGGATTAGATCTTCATGGATGAAGGCGGCTTAAGGTAAAGTATGAATCCCTCCATTAAAACGAGGTTTTTGCAATTTTTTGTTTGAAAATGCAGAAGATGAAACTGTATTCAAAGGAGGCCTCTGGCTTTATTGAAATTTCGATTTGGTAATTAATCCATGGTATGATTCCTCTACCTCAAGCAACGCCTTGAGATATGAGATCTAAGCCTGGGTCAAGTTGCTCGGTTTGCTGCTACACTATTACAATGAAAAAGGTATTAAGAGCCATAGCAGACAGATAGGTATTTAATATTTATGTATAATCAGCGCTAGAAAACCTTAACCTAGAGGGGATGCAAATGATTTTGATGAGAATATCCACCAGTGGGGGTGTTCGAGTAGAATTGTTCTCAAAGCAGGTGGATCCAGATCACGTGGAGGCTATCAAATTCAAGGAAGCCATCAGAGATGAAGTAGCCTGACAGGTATGAGGTGGATTTTGTGGGTTCTAGACATATCAAATATAAGTGATCAGGCTTGGGGTGGACTCCCAAAGGTTGTTTTTATTCGGGAGTTATCCAACCGAGGGAGGAAGTAAAATCTTTCCCAGCGGTTGATGAAGATACCTTTCATAAAATGTAGCAGAGTGTTTCCATGTGTTTATATCTTTAAAAAATTTGGTGGCCTAGCATCTATGCTTGATGCTGAATCAAGTTTATTATTCAAATTGATTATATGACAATAGTTCCAAATTTGAAATAAAGAGTTATAAAAGAAAAAAGAATATAAAAAATAAATAAATAACTTCTTACCTGATGCATGGATAACAAGCAGTTCATAGCAGATAACTTATTTAACTACACAACACATTTATAATGGTTTTCCATGATATAATATGCCTTCCATCTAATAAAAATTATATTTTCAATACTAAGGTCACAATTCAATTAGAGGAAATTTCAATTTAAAATGGGCCTTCCAAATATAATACAAATTCCATGTCACATGTATTAGCCAATCAAAATGCTTTAAAATTCAAAAAGGGAGCATGTAAAAAAATTGGAGGAAAAAAATAAAAACTACTTTTTTGGATCGTATTTTCAACTTATCTCCTTGTAGGTTTACTCAAATTTCAAGTGGGAGGACTCGTTGGATGAATAATTAAATTATGCATCCAACGAGTACCCATGTTGCATACTTTTAACAACATCCACACCATGAAAAATCAAAAATACATTAAAAAACGTGTTTGTCTCACTAGAAACACGTTTTTAATGTATTTTCAATTATTCATGGTGTGGATGTTGTTAAAAGTATGCAACATGGGTACTCGTTGGATGCATACTTTAATTATGCATCCAACGAGACCTCCCGCTTGATATTTGAGTAAACCTACAAGGAGATGATTTGAAAATATGATCCAAAAAGTAGTTTTTTTACTCTCTCTCTACTATTATTTTCTTATTTTCTTATTATTTTCCTTAGGAGGCCCATTTGTTACCCAAATTTCCTCTAATTGAATATTATGATTGATATTGGCACCTAAGTAGTATTTATAGGAGTGGATCATCTTTAAAGGTTGATTATTGAAAGAAATTTCATAGTTGGTTTACTTTTTGTATTTTATAATCATGACTTTGGTTTTGTCAACATTTACTATCAAACCATGCATATTGCAAAATCCTTCTAGGACACTTAGCTTTTATTTTTAAAGTCTACAAGATGCTTGACCAAGAGGACAATGGTGCCAATGTATGAAGGTAGAATAATGTTGTAGTAGTGAAGGTTGGCTCCCTTGAATCCAATGTCTTTTAAGTACTTTTCAAATGATCAATATGAATTTCAAAAGGGTAGGGGATACATGATAGCCTTGTTTAACTCCAATATTGCAAAAAATAATATCATCAAAGCATCCTTGATTAGTTTTAAGATTGATAATGGCTTTTTTGTAGAGTCTATAAATGGAAAACTTAGGTTCAAAGGGACTTCCTAAGCTGTCCATACAATTTAGAAGGTTTCATGTGGGAACCGTGTCGAAGGCTTCCTTGGTTTTATGACAAATTTCTCAAATCAACAAAGCAATATTATATTCTTTACTATTCAGATACTTTTCAACAATTATCCTAAAGGTAAGGATGTGGTCAATTGTCGATTGTTTTCCCTTGATGTGTTCAACTGTTGACTGTTTGTTTTAATCCATCAAACCATTGCTCTTATTTTCTAAAATATTTCTAGAAAGCTTGGCCAATAAATGAGAAATCATAATAGTTCAATAATGTGATTGTTTGTTTTTATCCCTAGTTTTATAGATAGATATGATGGAATTCTTTGTCCATTGTTTAAGAAATTCAGTGCAGTACTATGGGATAAGGATAAAGTCTCCAATCTTAAGAATTTCATCTTGATATCCTTCTACGCATTAACCTTTCCTTTTGCAAGTTTCATTTTTCCTTCTTTAAAGCCATTTGAGGAGAATAAGTTGAGGCTCAATTGTAGCATTCCTAGGTATAATTTGTTTCCATAATTGCTTATGGTTATGTTTAAAAAGCTCTAAATGAGTATCCCAATGCTTGTTGATGAAGACTCATCTTTTATTTCTAATTAAGTTCTTATATTCTTATACTCTTTGTACCTTTATTGATATTATTTCAAGCAAGCCTAATATTTTGTCTAATAACTCTACAAATATAATCATACCATCTATTAGTTTTGTACCGATTGTGTTTGATGAAAACTTGATAAGAGTGATTATTGATATAATGAGTTAATTTGGACTTTAAGGCAACAATATTGTAAAGATAAAAAATTGAAGAGGCAGTGAAAGGTATGTGGATATCATTTTGAAGGTATCTTAGGAAGGACTTGGGATCTTATGCCTAAGTAGGAACTTTGGTTAAAATGCATTGCTTATATTGGAGTTATATTTAGGGATAACGTCACAAATATAGGTCACCTAGATGGGGTGTCGGGGTTACAAAGACATTTTTGTACAAGCTATGTGGATGGGAGAGATTGTAAATGGAATTCAAAGATGACATGAATGGTTTTCTTTCTCTCAATTTCCACTATGTTCATAATTAATGAATAAAATATTGAACAAGTGTAGGGCCTCTCTATCTATTAGTCCCCATATCCATAGATATTTTTCAAATCATATGCTATACAAGTGTATCAATTGACATTGCTTGATCATTCATTGGACATTTTGAATAGTTGCATTTACATATTATATTTCATAACCACCTCACACTTCATCAACATTTGAAGTTTTTCAATGTATTACAAGTGGTGAAGGCCCACCTAAACTAGGGTTTACATGTACCTTAAGTTTGAAACATTTAGTACATTGTAAGGTGTTTCCCTTATGTAAGTGTATGCCGTAATATGATGCTTACATAGCTAAGAATTGATCATGTGTGTTCAACAATGCAATTTGAACCATTTGGATTGTATATCCATTTCTCCATCCTAGGTACAATAAATACATAGCCAGATACCTTAAAATTAGAACTTCATTTCACAATTAAGTCAGTTTTAAAGAGATTGGAAATAAATAAAAAAAATTTAGGCCTACCAGATTCTAGATTCAACTTTTTGCAATGACATAAGAAAAATTCAAACTTCAATAGCATGGGATACTCACTACTTTAAATTAACAAGAAACATAAATAAACATAATCATTCCCTGGTAGGAGGGAAACTAATATTTCCCTAGGGATATCTAGAACTAGGCACACGATAATATTCTTAGCTGAAAAACACATCAAGAAACTAGTAGGACCTTAGAAAGACCGCATGTTGGCTTCAAGACCATTGGTTTCTAATTAGAGACATAAATGCTAGAGTTTGAGAGGTGGTGTTTGTGTTGGTGGGCATATAGATTAGATTTTCTATAAACTGAATAAAACGAAAGATATATATGCTAAACTAAGGAAAAATACGCTTCTTAAGACCATACAAACTACATGCCCATGAAAGAGGTTTGGTTAAGTTATGGTAGGTAACACTAATTGATCTACTTGGAACAAAAGTGATTTAAAACTAGAGTCTTATATGAAAACTGAGTACCAAGTTTTAAATATTTACATATTCTTCTTGATTCCTAAAAGTCAAATAGATATGCTAAACCAAGGAGAAATACACTTCTTATAAACTACATTCACATGAAAAAGGTTTGGATAAGTTATGGTAGGTAGAACCCATTGTTCATCTTGGAACAAAATCTCTATGAAATAGAGTCAAGTTGTAGCAACAATATGCATATGTCGACATTTACTTATTAAATTCATGGAAAAATTCTCAAAACATTGTTTGAATATATTCAATCTTTGTAAGATCAACCATGAATTGTTCCAAGTGCATTAAATGATTTGATTATACTAGGTGGAAATAAGGTTATTGTTCAATGAGTGGATGTAGTTGTTGAAGGTATCTATGATGTGGTAGAACAACAACACAAGGTGGATGCTCTCCCCCAAAAATGGTTTATATGCCTACAATAGCGGTTGGGGTGGCTCCCACTAGATTGCTCAATGATTTAACCAATTTTAAGTGATAGCTCGTTTCTTATATGACCCACAACTCTCTACTATATATGCCTCTTTCCCTCAATTTTTTTAGACCATTGGCTCGTCCTTCTCTATATTCTCAATTTTAGGTCACATCACAATCCCTTTGCTTTAAAATGGCATGGACATCCTTTCCAAGCCTTAGGGATATTGGTTTTCAACAATGATGTGATCACTCTGTGCAATTTCACAACTCTACAATGCATGCATTTCAACAAAAGTCAAAGCATCTCTACATTTATATTAAGACCTAGAATAAGATAATTTGTGGTATATATTTTAGAGGAGGGACATATATATGGAGATATCACATTTACGCATTTACTAGTTAACAAGGAATCATTGAGCCGAAAGTTCCGTTGAAAGGAAAACTTTAAAATCAAACCAAGAAATTGCAAATGAGTTAACATCATACTTTAGAAACAAAAAAAAAAAAAATTGAACCACCCTTAGACCACTTTATGCAAGCTCTTCATGAAATTTGTTTTACTACTCTCTTTTTCACTTCATCGCATCTACTTCCCCTTTTGTTCCTTTCGATATTCATTTACACCTTATAGAGCAATTGCTAATTATATCGTACAAATTTCTTTTCCAATTTAAATTTTAAATATTATCACATAATCTATTATAACAGTTAAATTTCATTTATTTTAAATATTATAAAA
Source organism: Larix kaempferi (assembly GCA_027924585.1). Lineage (NCBI taxonomy): Eukaryota > Viridiplantae > Streptophyta > Pinopsida > Pinales > Pinaceae > Larix > Larix kaempferi. Next base: position 1,490,065 of record BSBM01000627.1, read on the forward strand.
TAATCTATTATAAAAATGTGCACAAAATTACAATACAATAATAGTTTGTATCATTGAAGTCTCCAACTTACATAAAAACATAAAGAAATTATTTGAATTTCCCACTTTGCTTTTTTTAAACGTGAAACAAGAATCATAAATATCTATCCCTTAAACTTTAAGGGATTTTTTATATATAAAAAATGATTTGAACAACAACCAAGTAGTTTATGAATTTGACATTATCCAATTATTAAATTATTATTATTATATGGTCATTATTATTATAAAGTAAGTAATTATTTAATGTAGTAAGTTGTTTTAAAGAGGTATCTAGAATAATAACTTTATAAAACAAATTAATAAATGATGAATCATAAATAAGTTAATTATTTATAAGAAAATATAGAATGATATTTCATAGAATCTCGGCATGGTAAAAAATTTATACATTCAAGCAATATGTAGTGATATTTGGAAAAATCAATCAATGCATGGTAAACAATACATTCATCCAAACAATATATATTGATATTGGCCATAATTAAAGTATGGTTAAAAATACATAGTATCAAGGTATGGTAGAAAATACATCCATTCAAGCAATACATAGTGATAATTCGTAGAATTAATCAAGGTCCTTCAAGCAATATATAGTGATATTCCCTAGAATCAAGGTATGGTAAGAAATACATAGTTAAAGTCAAAATCAAGGTATATGCTAAAAAATACATCCATTCAAGCAATATATAGTGATATTCGGCAGAATCAATGTATGGTCAAAACTACATAGTTAAAGTATAGATTCAAGGTATGGTCAAAAATACATCCATAGCAAGATTTGAACTCGTGTGGGGAGGATAAAACGTTCCTCCCAACAACTTGATCTAGACTCAATTAACCTTTTACATCTTGTTTGTATTTAAATTTAACTATATAAAAATAATTAAATAAATAGAAACAACAAATATTCTGCATATAAAAGTTTCCAAATAAATTAATAATATTTTGTATTACCTTCCTGCACATCAATACAATAAAATCATGTCAAAATAAAACTAAACAATTTTAATGTAAAGAACATCTCACTTAAAAAAAATTACTTTATGCATTTAATAAAAATAACAAACCCAAATGCAAGAGAAAAATGTTCGTACTCAAACCCAATAATTTGAGATAACATTTTTTTAATGTAAAAATTATTTAAACTAAAAACAAGTAAAACTAATTTATGCTATAATAGAAATAACAAAAATACAAAACGTGGCATTTTCAATCCTTCTAATTAAGCTTCAGCCGGTTTCTTTCATCATAAATATTATTTACTTATTACATACATATTATTTTTTTTACTAAAAAAATAAAGAATTTTTTTTTTCATTTTATTTCTACAATGTAATGATATTTAAATTTGTTTTATTTTTTAAATAAATTTGATAAATTATATTATATATTTACAAATTTTTAATATAAATTTTAAAAACAAATATTAAAATATAATTATAAATTAAATGTTGATATATTTTAAAGTAAAATATGTATTTAAAAGTATAATTATAAATGAAATAAATCAACAACCACAATTTCCGATTAGGAAATCTAATCCTTCCTTGGGAGATAGAGTAGAATACATAGATATAGGTATTTCCTCTTAGAGGGAGATAGTTGTACCTAAAATATCTTTAGGTGGAACAAAGAGACTACACGAAACCGATACCTTTGATTCAAATAAGGAATTGGTTCCCTTCATGAATTTTGATTTCCCATGTTTGACTTGCAATCAATTACTATAGCTCCTTCTTTGTAAGTTTTAAATCTATGCAAGTGAAGTAATGCATACAAATTCTTAGGTAAAGTAGACACAACAATAATGGTACATATTCAATACACATATAATTACCCTGAAAACCCCTAACCAAGAAAAAGAACCTAACTTAGAGCCACACCTTTATCTTCTTCATTGTATTAACTTGGTTAATCACAATACAATATTTAGGTATTTGCAACATATAAAACCCTTATCTATTAACTTGAATTAGATTACAACCCTAATATTTACAACTATTCAATGCTTCTTCCCTGGTTTTGACATATATGTACTCAAAGCTCCCACTACATGTGTAATGCATGATTTAATACAAATCATAACATGCATCAAACTACCAATAACACAAGCATATGTAGCATCAAACATGTCCTCTGCCTCTTCATGTGTCTTGGGACATTGTTCTTCATATAAATTTGCACCCATAGGAATAGGAACATTGATCGGTTTACATTCCCACATATTAAATCTCTGCAAGAGTTCCTCGATATGCTTCCTCTAGTTTAATCAAAGTTTCATATCCACATGGTATCTTTTAATCTCCATGTCAAAAATAAGGTTTGTGGCACCAATGTCATTCATGTCAAACTTAGAGGATATATGATACCTAGCCTCCTTAATGATATCTTTGTTTTCTATGATTAGCAAATATCATTAACATATAATACTTTATAAATAAAGTGATTACTAACTTTCTTGGAATACATACAATGATTGACCTTGCTTCTCACAAATCATACTCCAAGTATGTAAGTATCAAAATTTTGATATCACATTCTTGGGGATTTCTTTACGCCATATAAGGACATTTTTAGCTTGCAAACCAACTCCTTCTTACCCTTCACTTTGAACACTTTAGGTTGTTTCATATAGATTTATCCTTCCAAGTTGCCATGTTGGAACACTATATTTACATCCATCTGTTCTACTTCAATATCAAATGCTATAGCAAGAGTTAATACAAATCTAGTGTAAGTCAACTTTGTAAAACGAGAGAAAATATCAAGAAAGTCAATTCCCTCCATCTGGGAATATCCTTTTGCTACTTAGTGAGCCTTGTACTTATCCTCTCTGCCTTTTGCATTGAGATTCTTCTTGAACACCCGTTTTCTACCAACATATTTTCTTCAATCAAGAAACTTTAGCATGCTCCATGCCTCATTGTTTTCCAAAGAATTCATTTCTTATACCATGGTCTTCTTCCAAAGTTTACCTTCTTTAGAATCAACTCCCTCTCTAATAATTCTACGATCATCTTCAACAGAAGATAAAACAAAAGCATAACAAAAAACAAGTGGACTATAGCTTTCTACTTTCCTTCTTACTAGATAAGATCTCCTCAAACTAGGATATTCAGTTCCTTCTCATCATCCAATGCGATATGACTTGCCTTCATCCATTGAGTCAAATTCTCCATTCAACTCTAGATCAAACTCCATTTTCCTGTGTTCTCCTTGTCTTGGTTCATCTTCATTCTTGGGAGTAATTTTAACTTCTATGAAGATCACATCATGACTATAAATTGTCTTACTTATTTATGTATTCCAAAGTTTGTAGCCTTTTATTCCAAGGTTTGTAAAAATGGTAATTTCTAGGGATGGATTTTTTCCTATTGGTTATTTTTTGGCCTATTTTAAAAAATTGCATTCACCAATTGACCATTTTCATTTTAAATGTTTTCCTATTTTTTGCTTAAAATGTGCATATATTGATATTATTCACCAAAAATTAAAAGTTGTAATAGTAAATAGTATGTTTCTTATTGAATACTTGCCTATGTATCTATATGTATGATTTTTTTAATCCAACATTATCGCCTAAAATACTATACTTAGGATGTATAATATTTGAATCCTTAAAAAATACCTTGCGTATACCCAGTGAAGATTAATTTCTTTTCTTGATTGTCTAACTTCCTCATTTTCTCATTTAGAACATGCATATAAGAATCACAACCAAAAAATCTAAGATGTACAAGAGAGGGTTTCTTACTAGCCCATGCCTCATGTGGAGTCTTATCGACCAAATGACGTAGGTGATTGGTTGATCATATAACATACAATATCTGTAGTGCTCTGGTTTTTATAGCAGAGCACTGTGTAAAATTTCAGGTTTTTATTTTCTACGTTTTAAACTTTATCAGTTTAAGGAAGTGAATTTCTAAGAATTTCTATGTGCCGAAGTAATATTTAGTGTACTGTGGTGATTTTACTAACCTTACATTCGAAATTTGAAATAAACAAACATATCGTTATTTTCTTTTCAACAGCATAAGAATAGGTTTCACAACTTAGTAAATCAGTAAATAGCAGTAAATCAGTAAATAGTAAGTTTGCATGTTTACAGTAAGATTTAGCATAATAGTAAATAACGGAAATTACCTGATGCTGATGCTAACCGTAAGTTGTAGCAGGTTGTGTAACCCCTTAGACAGCCAAACTGAAGTGTCCACCCTACCGACCAGCTATAATCTTGCTGGCCCTTGGAAATCAAAGGATTTCCAAGCCCCCGAGCCCACAATCTGATAATCCCGAGAGCAGTCTTTCCTTCTGTTCTCAAAATCTTTCTGTTCGCCAAACTTTCTTTTCTTCCCCAATCAAAAAAACCTCCCCAACCTTCAACCTTCTCCCCCTCTATATACATGTCCATCCTCGAGAAGACCTTGGGCTTACTCCACCGCCCCAAACTCCCCCTCTCGAGCCCCTCAAACCTTTACTCCTTTCCCTAGTTCATTCATCCACGTCTCATTATAAAAATGTATAATTAATTACTCTTATGGAAAATTCATTTGGTTTTGGATTGACGGCAGTAATTATTTATTACGGTGGGAATTATCACCCCAAGGTTATCCGTTCGGGACAAGTTCCATTAAATACAAGTCTATCCGCCATCCTTGATATTTTAATGTTATTAATGTAATTAATAAAATATTATATAATTAGTTGCCCCTTGTCAACTTGGACATGATGTGTCTTAATGATCCACCTTATCCGTCGAGACTACTTTAGTTGAGGTTTAAATTCCAAGATTAACATTGAATAATTAAATATCCATTTTCCATCACATCACGGTTATTCCAAAAAGGATTATCTTGTTATGGCTAACTTTGAAATGGAATTAATCATGCAACATTAATTTATAAATCAATATTTTACATCTTACTTATATTGCATTTGTTACGATAGGGATATAAATGTTTGCTGGAATATCATTTATTAATTAATAATAATAATTAAATCACCCTTTGACAATAGTAAAAGGTGAATCGATCATAGTATTCTTAATTATTTGTTTATCACATGGGTACCCTATTATCAACATAGCATCCTTGTTATTATAAACAAAGCACTTGTGAGGGCTTAAACAATTTTACTAATTAATTAGACACTATCATTACCCTATTCACAACAGTTCTTCTATGACAATGTTAACTGACGATACTTGTCTTAGTTTATTATTACAATGTTTTCATATAATTACTAATTCACTTATTTACACATTGACAACCTAACCATTCATTACCTAAGTTGATTGATGTATCCTTAACTGAGTTATCTATGACATTTATACTACTATTCGAGCATGACAAGTATGTTATACACCCGTAATATTGTACACGTACAAGGTGTGCATGCATGGCCAGTGTATGCACATGTCGGACATGTACTATAAACAAACCCCATTCCGCCTATGCATACTTGCTAACTAACAATAGTATCTACCCCCATGCAGAAGAGAAAGCATAATCTATAGTATAATTACTTTAACATCCTCGGTTATTTAACAGTTAACCCTTTACGATTTAACATCATTGTCTTTATGTTTACATTAGTTTAATCAATCAAGTACAGGAAGGGTGCCTACTTCCACTAACTCGTAATCAAGGAATACTAAACCCCCCCAACAGTACTAACTAACACATCCTCCCATCATAACCTACGTCCAGCATCCTCCCTATCCTCCCTCTGCTAGTACAACAGTGGGTGTCGGACTCACCGATCTGACCACATAGAACTTGAGAGCGATAGCGTCGGCTGAACAGCGGACCTATCCTCCCCTAGCAGGCATCCGACAATCGTCATCACAACAACATGGGGAGCGTGTCTCAGCACGGCCCTCCCACGACCTCGGGTCTCATGGAAACATAGGGTGGGAAACACATCCATCCCTCTCAACATACTGGGCCTACGCCCTTATCAACTCATACTTGCTGCTATCGGGATTATCAGTTTGTGTTATCGTATCCTCATTTTGGCTGCTAAGGTTTGCTGTATGAACATGTTTTTCTTTTCCAATGTATATCAGATCAAGTAACTGGCTATCCCATAGCCCTTGTGTCCTGTAGGTTAGTGTTTTGCAAAATACAATTTATAGAAAGCATTTTCCATTGATCGCCAATTGATCCATTTTATCATTTCATTTCATGTAACCTTTTTGCTCATCATAGATACATATAACATTTCAATAATTCATATAAGAAGATGGTATCCACGTACCGAATCATATATTTCACATTTCATTAATGAAAACATATAAACATATACTGCAAATCGTAAAATAAGGAAATCATATGATAATCATGACATCATAACTGCATAACATAGTAACATCATAATCATGGTGAAATCATAAGACAGAGTAACATCATATAGTGAGGTCCAATATAGTTTACTCAGTCGAGCTGAGTTCGACAAAATATATAAGAAGTAAAGTATGGTGTGTCTAACTAATAAATATGCCGAATCAAAATATGGGCATTACATACACCCACCCTTCGGGAAACTTCGTCCCGAAGTTATGGTCAAAATAGTGAGGGAAAATCTCGACGCATGGTCTCTGCGTCCTCCCAGGTAGCAGACCCGGGGCTATACTTGTCCCATTGGACCTTAACTTGGTCCACATGGCGACTACGGAGCTGTCGAACCCTACGATCAAGTATACGTAATGGTTCGACCCTGAAGGTTCCCTCGTCCGAGACCTGCAATTCCTTCCAATGAATTTTGTGAGTCTCATCAGCTATGTAATGTCGTAATACAGAAACATGAAATACATTATGAGTTTTATGCAAGTGGGGTGGCAGCGCGAGACGATAAGCAACTGGTCCGATTTTCTCAAGAATTTCAAATGGACCTATAAAGCAAGGTGACAACTTGGTACCCTTCCCAAACCGAATGGTACTTTTATTTGGTCTGATGCGAATAAATACACGATCCCCTACTCCATAAGTTCTATCTGATCTGTGTGCATCAGCGTAACTCTTTTGCCTATCCTGTGCTTCCTTCAGCCACTGCCTAATCTGTATCACTTGCTCCTCCATTTCCTGAATCAATTCAGGCCCAATTAAAACTCGATCCTCTAACCTGTCCCAACTGAGTGGTGTCCTGCACGGCCTCCCATACAATGCCTGATATGGCGGCATACCAATGGAGCTGTGATGACTATTGTTGTATGCAAACTCCACTAAAGGAAGATATTTCTCCCACTGTGTCTGCTGATCCATAACATACATCCTAAGCATGTCCTCCATCACTTGATTCACCCTCTCAGTCTGTCCATCTGTCTCGGGGTGATAAGCTGAGCTTAAGTTCAACTGTGTCCCTAATGCTGACTGCATGCTTGTCCAAAATCTGGAGGTGAACTTAGGGTCTCTGTCAGAGATTATCTTTTTAGGAACTCCATGAAGACGTACAATCTCATTTATGAATACCCTTGCCACATCTGTCACATCATAGGTGTCTCTAACTGGAATGAAGTGAGCACTTTTGGTCAGTTTGTCAACTACCACCAAAATAGCATTATGTCTCAGAGATGTGAGTGGTAATCCTACAACGAAGTCCATGGAAATGACTTCCCATTTAGTCATAGGAATATCATGCGGTTGTAGGAGACCGGCCGGATGACGATGATCTGCCTTCACTTGTTGACACTCAAGGCACTTCGAAACAAAATCCACTACATCCATCTTCATACCTGGCCAAAAGAAGTGTTGCTTCATGTCAGCATACATCTTCTTCACTCCCGGGTGGGCACAGTAATGTGATCTATGGGCCTCTCTAAGGATTGTTTTCCTGATATCACCTTCCTTAGGAACATACATCCTTCCCTGATACCGCAACAATCCATCTTCCTCAAGATGGTACCCATCATACTTCAATTCCTGTTCCTTTCCATTCTGAATAGCTGAGGTTACTTTTAGATACCAACTATCGCCCAATAGTTGTCCTAGTACCCTTTCCCTCAAGTCAACCTTCAAGGGAATTAAGGAGAAAAGTCTCGGCCTTCGGCTTAGAGCGTCTGCCACCACATTCTCCTTTCCTTTGATGTAAGAGATACCAAAGTCATACTCACTCATGAACTCACTCCATCGCCTTTGCCTAGCATTCAAATCCCTTTGGGTAAATATGTACTGCAAGCTCTGATGGTCTGTTTTAAGAGTGAAGCTTCTACCAACTAGGTAGTGCCTCCATAATTTTAGTGCCAACATTACTGCTGCCAATTCTAGATCATGCGTGGCATACTGCTCCTCATGAGGTTTCAACTTTCGAGATGCATAAGCTATTACCCCACCCTCCTGCATCAACACCGCTCCTAATCCTTGCTTCGAGGCATCGGTGCATACCATGAAATCTTTATCCATGTCTGGTACCCGCAAGATCGGTGCACTTGTCAACAATCTTTTTAACTCTGTAAAAGCGGCATCGCATTCATCGGTCCATTCATACCGGATTCCCTTGCGTTGCAAGGTGGTAATAGGTTTTGCAATTTTAGAAAATCCTTCCACAAACCTACGGTAATAGCCTGCTAACCCCATGAAGCTGCGCACCTCATGAGCATTCCTTGGAATTGGCCAATCTTCAATGGCCTTTACCTTTTCTGGGTCTACAGAGATCCCTTCACCTGAGATGATGTGCCCCAAGTAGTGAATCTCTTTTTGGAAGAAGGAACACTTTGACAATTTACCATAAAGTTTATGTTCCCTTAAGCATGTCAAGACTAACCGCAAGTGTTCCTCATGTTCCTTCTCATTCTTAGAATAGATAAGAATATCATCTAAGAAGACCTGAACAAAGTGGTCCAAGTATTTTCGGAAGACACCATTCATGAGGCTCATGAATACAGCTGGAGCATTTGTCAAACCAAATGGTACCACTACAAACTCGTAATGCCCAAATCGAGTTCGAAAGGAAGTCTTAGGAATGTCGCCTTCCTTGATCCTCAACTGGTGATACCCTGATCGTAAATCAATTTTTGAGAAGACTGACGCACCTTTCATTTGATCAAAGAGGTCATCGATTCTTGGTATGGGATACCTGTTCTTCACGGTGGCCTTGTTCAAATCTCTGTAATCTATGCACAGTCGCAGAGATCCATCCTTCTTCTTAACGAAGATCACTGGTGCTCCCCACGGTGAGATACTGGGTCTAATCAGTCCCAAATCTAGCAATTCTTTTAACTGGATCTGTAACTCACGGAGCTCTGGAGTTGTCATTCTATAAGGAGTTTTTGAGATAGGTTCTGCACCAGGTTTTAGTTCGATTGTGAAATCGAGCTCTCTTTCTGGAGGTAGTCCTGGTAATTCCTTCGGAAAGACATCCTTGAACTCAGAAAGTACTGGGTAAGAATTCAAGGAAGGTCCTTTACTATCGCTCACGGCCTCCACTACGAACAACTGGCATCCATGTCTTAGGCACCGCTTAGCTTTCACCATAGAGATGAAACGGAGGGATACCTTCCTCTTCAAGCCTTGGATTTGAATTGTCCTTCCCTCGTCATCGAGGCACAACACCTTCTTTGCATAGCAGTCTATGAAAGCTCTATGGTCTTCTAACCAATCCATGCCAATAATGAGGTCATAAGTCCCCAAATTGGTGACATAAGCATCCAACTTAGTGGTGCAAACTCCTAAGTCAACCCCACAACCTCTCACTTTAAGACCTACTGGTTGCTTAGTTCCTGAAGCCATTTCAACCAGTTTGAAATCATCGTGCTCGTAGGCTGCCAACCCACATTTATCTAATGCAAATGGTGAAATAAAACTGTCAGTTGCTCCTGGATCAAACAAAATTTTAAGTTTGACATTGTTTACATTACCAGTGGATTCTACTACGGTAGACTGATGTTCTGCCTGGTGGTTATGCACCGCTGCATGAATCCGATGACTGTTACCCGAACTATCCATGGGTGCCTTTCCTTCCCTGTGCCTGCTGCTTGACTGACCCTTGGGACAGTCTCGCTGGAAATGAGGACCTCCGCATCCCCAACAAGAGAGATTGGGAGGGGCTTGCCTGTTGCTCGAAGGAATCCTCTGAGATGAGTTCCTTCCCCTGGTTCCTCTAAAACCCCTTGCTCCTCTATAGGAATTTCCCTATGTACGTCCCTGGCTTTGGTGGGTTGCGGACGATGCCTGCGAGATTGAGTTAACTGAAGTATTACCCCTCGGTGTGAACCGGTTACCATAAGGAGGAGGTCTAGACTGTCCTCCCCTAAAGTAAGGACGTGATGCCTTCCCTGAAACATACTGATTGGTTCCTGTCAACTTACTGCCCCCTTTTCCATCTGACATATCAGCTGCATAACGAGCATACTCAACTGCCATGGCAACTGAAGTTGGCTTCCACATCCGCACAGCAGCTCTAATCTTGTAGTTAAGTCCATACACAAAACGCTCTACCTGACAATCATCTGCATCTAGGTAAGGAACATATTTTACCAGTTCCATAAACCGAGATTCATACTCCTCCACGGTCTTGTCTCCCTGTACTAAGGCATGGAGTGCACCTGCCTGTTCTTCCTTGTAATAATTTGGTAAATACTTCATGTGGAACCTCTCCTCGAACAGTTCCCAAGAAGTTGTAAGAGGAGTAAGGTGCAACTGCTTCTCGAGATCTGACCACCAATTCAAAGCATCACCTTTAAGCTGAAAGACGGCCATCCTAGCCTTGGAACTAGATGTGTACTCATTCAATGCGAAGCATCTCTTCATGCCTTCCAGCCATGCTTCGGCATGCTTACCGGGTCGTCCTCCTGAAAACTCTGGAATTTTTATCTTTTGTAACTCCCTCGATATGTCCTGAAGCGGTTCCAGTCTTGGGCCATGTGCCCTTTCAGAGTTCTCTCGACTCACTTGAGTGGTTTCCACCTCGGCGGCCCTTTCCGACTGCCTGTTCATCGTGGTCATAATAGCCTCCAATGACCTCATTATGATCTGCATTTCTGGTGTTGAGGTTGGTGGTGGCGGTGTTGGCGGTGGCGGAGGTGGTGGTGACGGTGGTCGACCTTGACCCCGACCTCGACCTCTGCGTGTTGTTACCATGATAGTTCCTGAGTTTATTGAAAATAAAATCATGTCCTTAGTTGTTCAATCAAATACACGCGGAACTAAAATGTAGGTATTCATACACTTATACTTATGCATAAGAAATAACTTGCATCATGAGATAACAGATTGTCAGGATTAGCGCAGTAAAATCTATAGTCGTTCTTATTAAACAATCTTGTCATGGTGTTCAGCTCGTCGTGCTGGTCTTAATGGTGTCTTGTTTTTGACTTTTCAGGTTTCTTTCATCCCTTCGACTAGGAGTTGAAATCTCGGCAAAATTTTTAATATTAAATTTTAATTCTTAACAAAACTTAGGTTATACACTATATAAATGTATACCAAATTTAATTAAATCAAATAAAATGGTGCTAACCCTATACAAATATATATATGAAATTAAATTTAAATAAAGCAACGCTAACACTATATAAACGTATACAAAATTTAATTAATTTTTAAATAAATGATACTAACACTATATAATTATATATACGAAATTAAATTTAAATAAAGCAATGCTAACATTATATAACGTATACAAAATTTAATTAATTTTTAAATAAATGATACTAACACTATATAATTATATATACGAAATTAAATTTAAATAAAGCAATGCTAACATTATATAACGTATACAAAATTTAATTAATTTTTAAATAAAATGATACTAACACTTTATAAATATATATATACGAAATTTGCCAAAACTTAGGTTATAACATTAAAACTAAATTAAAATAAAATAAAATAAAAAATAAACAAGGAAAATTTACTCGACTGCTTAGCCCTTTTCACTCGACTCTCGGCTAAGCAAAAGGTATGGCCACGCGGCTCTTCGTGTCAGTTCACCGCCATGCAAGAGCGAGTCCGCATGAAGGACACGCGGTCTCTCCAAGCAGCCCACCGCCCTCGGAAAGTGGGGGAAACCCTAAATAGGGTCAATCCCCAAGACGCGGCCATTTTCACCCTCTCTCCTGGAGTTTTAGCTCTGCAACTCTTGCCGAACTCGGCTGCTAGGCGTGGTGGAGCTATGGGGATAGTTGGAGAAAGGGGAGGTTTTGTATCGGAGGGAGAGAACGCTCTGGTAGTTCTCTGGCGGGTTTGCGAAGCCTCCTCCGTAGGTTAGGGAAAATAAATCCATATGCCCGTGACTTCGTTTGGAAAAGGCTGAGCTGAATAAATACATACATAAATGAAGATCTGCAATCGTTCCGGAGCCTTATTCACATCTACTTCCTGTATTTCCATTAATACTGGCCTCCATGGCCAAGGCGAGGAGGAGTACTGGGAAGACAACCTTTGTGAAGCGTCATCTTACTGGGGAGTTTGAGAAGAATACGAGCGTGAGTATAATATTTATATTGGTTTTTATTATATTAGAGCCTCTGTATGTCTCCTGCAATAAATAGTATTTTGTTCAGAGGGTTTTGTTATTTTTTTTATTGCCCCTGGACACATTCAAATCCCCACTACAGTTATAGTTGTAGTGGTTAGTATTTATATTAAATATAAGCAGTGCCATTGGGTCGCCTCATGGATCGATGTCTTAAAGGTTCTTAGTCACGTCTTTCATAGTTTTAGGGTTTATTGGGTTGTGTTTTCAGTTTGACGGTCCTGAGATCTATCCTCATATGGTATTTTTTTTTTTACAGTGATGATCCCAGATCGGCGGAAGCCTTCCGATGTGCCTGTATCTGCCGCTGGTGCACTGCAGTCCTACAAGCTGTCGGCCAAAGCCATTTCACGCTTGCAGTCTCTGCCCGGTGGAGATATTCGCTTGTTGTGTGAAACTGTGGTTCAGGAGGTGAGGGAGCTGACTGGGTATGACCGTGTGATGGCATATCGATTTCACGAAGATGAACACGGTGAGGTAGTTGCAGAGATGAGAAGACCCGATTGTGGCTTTAGCTCATTGGTAAAAAAAATCTGTATTGTTACCGTGGAGGTCTGGCGTTCAAACCCTCCCGGCCACTATTTCTGCTCACAGGATCGACATCACTTTATATAGAAGTTTGTTGGAATGTATTACAACAAACAAACTGTCATGTAATGGTAAAGCCGTAAGTTTGGTGCATGGAGGTCGCACGTTCAAACTACTTGTTCGACCGTTTCGGAAATGATAAGGCCCTTTTGGAACCTTATTTGGGTCTGCATTATCCCGCGACCGATATTCCCCAGGCTTCCAGGTTTTTATTCATGAAGAACAGAGTGAGAATGATTTGCGACTGTTGTGCCCCTCCTGTGAAAGTGATCCAAGACAAGCGGTTGCGCCAGCCTTTGAGCTTGTGTGGCTCCACTCCGCGGGCACCTCATGGTTGCCATGCGCAGTACATGGTCAACATGGGTTCCATTGCATCTCTGGTGATGTCAGTGACGACAAATGAGAATGGCGATGACAGTGAAGATATTGGGCAGCTGCAACCGTGCCAATTTTGGCAATCGATTCTAATGGACTGGTCAATGGATGGAATACTAAAGCAGCTGAACTCACAGGCTTGCTGGCGGACGAAGTTATAGGGAGGCCAGAGGTTCTGTTTGGCGGTGGCGTTTATGCTTTTGCCTTTTACGTGAATTGGCAGAGCTCCGCAGACATATTATTTCGGCCTGTTTTTGTATTGCGCCGTTTGGATTGCTGGAATAATGCGAGCAAGGAGAAAAATCTTTAGGCATTTCAAGATTTGACGCACTTCAAAGCGGAGTCATTATTTTTCAGTCGCTTCGTCCTCTATCTCGGACTGTTCGGACGTTGAAAAAGGTTCTAAAGGTGATTCGGCGTGCATTTTTACGGGTTCAGTGCGGGTTACGGGAGCGTTCATACGGGAAATGAGGGATATTTAAGTTGCAGGTACACTCCCTCTAATCTTTAACGTGCTCGTAGTCTTTTTTGAATTTTTATTTGTCTCCTGTTTTCCAAGGCATGCTAGTTTGTCAAAGACAAGTTATTTTTATCTCATTTTCAGCACGAAACCGAATCAAATCGCTCGAGTCTAGATTTTTTTATAGTTTAAATTAGATCTGTATAATAACCTGGCAGTCCTTGATGGTTAATCACCTCTCATAGCCAAAATATATCTCCCAGAACTCCCTCTATATATTTAAAGCCTCTTTGACTATTAAAAGCCTATTAAAAAGAAGAATATACAGGGCTTTATTACAAAAAAGTGGTCGCTAAAGCAGGCTCCAAAAGCATAGCTGTTGGGAGAGAGGGCAAAGTGGGGGCACGAAGAGTCAATTTCTAAAAGAGTTCAAGAGCGAAGAATTATGGGTGCAATTTTTGTATAATATATATTTTTATATATATTCATGCATATATATAAAAAATAATACAAAATGGTGTATGCGAAAGTAATTTTCTTTTTCACTGTTGAAAAAAAAAAAACTAGATATAAATATACATATTGTGTTAGAACTCTTTTTGTTTATATGCATTATCAAAAAAACTTATTATATCTTGGTTTTCTATGGGTGCAGGTAGTTAGTTTCCTGGTGCTTACAACTATTGGGAAGAAGGATCTTGTGTAACTCTCCGTGTGTGTCTTGCACGTAAATTTTTTTTGTTTTTGCTAAGTTCGGCAAGAGCTCGAATCTAGGTAACTAATTGAATTTTCTAGTGTAGATCCAATCTCTTAGACTAGTTTTTTTTTTTTTTGAGTAGGCCCTAAAGGTCTGAGTTTCCGAGCCTGGCGCTCTGATACCATCTGTAGTGCTCTGGTTTTTATAGCAGAGCACTGTGTAAAATTTCAGGTTTTTATTTTCTACGTTTTAAACTTTATCAGTTTAAGGAAGTGAATTTCTAAGAATTTCTATGTGCCGAAGTAATATTTAGTGTACTGTGGTGATTTTACTAACCTTACATTCGAAATTTGAAATAAACAAACATATCGTTATTTTCTTTTCAATAGCATAAGAATAGGTTTCACAACTTAGTAAATCAGTAAATAGCAGTAAATCAGTAAATAGTAAGTTTGCATGTTTACAGTAAGATTTAGCATAATAGTAAATAACGGAAATTACCTGATGCTGATGCTAACCGTAAGTTGTAGCAGGTTGTGTAACCCCTTAGACAGCCAAACTGAAGTGTCCACCCTACCGACCAGCTATAATCTTGCTGGCCCTTGGAAATCAAAGGATTTCCAAGCCCCCGAGCCCACAATCTGATAATCCCGAGAGCAGTCTTTCCTTCTGTTCTCAAAATCTTTCTGTTCGCCAAACTTTCTTTTCTTCCCCAATCAAAAAAACCTCCCCAACCTTCAACCTTCTCCCCCTCTATATACATGTCCATCCTCGAGAAGACCTTGGGCTTACTCCACCGCCCCAAACTCCCCCTCTCGAGCCCCTCAAACCTTTACTCCTTTCCCTAGTTCATTCATCCACGTCTCATTATAAAAATGTATAATTAATTACTCTTATGGAAAATTCATTTGGTTTTGGATTGACGGCAGTAATTATTTATTACGGTGGGAATTATCACCCCAAGGTTATCCGTTCGGGACAAGTTCCATTAAATACAAGTCTATCCGCCATCCTTGATATTTTAATGTTATTAATGTAATTAATAAAATATTATATAATTAGTTGCCCCTTGTCAACTTGGACATGATGTGTCTTAATGATCCACCTTATCCGTCGAGACTACTTTAGTTGAGGTTTAAATTCCAAGATTAACATTGAATAATTAAATATCCATTTTCCATCACATCACGGTTATTCCAAAAAGGATTATCTTGTTATGGCTAACTTTGAAATGGAATTAATCATGCAACATTAATTTATAAATCAATATTTTACATCTTACTTATATTGCATTTGTTACGATAGGGATATAAATGTTTGCTGGAATATCATTTATTAATTAATAATAATAATTAAATCACCCTTTGACAATAGTAAAAGGTGAATCGATCATAGTATTCTTAATTATTTGTTTATCACATGGGTACCCTATTATCAACATAGCATCCTTGTTATTATAAACAAAGCACTTGTGAGGGCTTAAACAATTTTACTAATTAATTAGACACTATCATTACCCTATTCACAACAGTTCTTCTATGACAATGTTAACTGACGATACTTGTCTTAGTTTATTATTACAATGTTTTCATATAATTACTAATTCACTTATTTACACATTGACAACCTAACCATTCATTACCTAAGTTGATTGATGTATCCTTAACTGAGTTATCTATGACATTTATACTACTATTCGAGCATGACAAGTATGTTATACACCCGTAATATTGTACACGTACAAGGTGTGCATGCATGGCCAGTGTATGCACATGTCGGACATGTACTATAAACAAACCCCATTCCGCCTATGCATACTTGCTAACTAACAATAGTATCTACCCCCATGCAGAAGAGCAAGCATAATCTATAGTATAATTACTTTAACATCCTCGGTTATTTAACAGTTAACCCTTTACGATTTAACATCATTGTCTTTATGTTTACATTAGTTTAATCAATCAAGTACAGGAAGGGTGCCTACTTCCACTAACTCGTAATCAAGGAATACTAAACCCCCCCAACAGTACTAACTAACACATCCTCCCATCATAACCTACGTCCAGCATCCTCCCTATCCTCCCTCTGCTAGTACAACAGTGGGTGTCGGACTCACCGATCTGACCACATAGAACTTGAGAGCGATAGCGTCGGCTGAACAGCGGACCTATCCTCCCCTAGCAGGCATCCGACAATCGTCATCACAACAACATGGGGAGCGTGTCTCAGCACGGCCCTCCCACGACCTCGGGTCTCATGGAAACATAGGGTGGGAAACACATCCATCCCTCTCAACATACTGGGCCTACGCCCTTATCAACTCATACTTGCTGCTATCGGGATTATCAGTTTGTGTTATCGTATCCTCATTTTGGCTGCTAAGGTTTGCTGTATGAACATGTTTTTCTTTTCCAATGTATATCAGATCAAGTAACTGGCTATCCCATAGCCCTTGTGTCCTGTAGGTTAGTGTTTTGCAAAATACAATTTATAGAAAGCATTTTCCATTGATCGCCAATTGATCCATTTTATCATTTCATTTCATGTAACCTTTTTGCTCATCATAGATACATATAACATTTCAATAATTCATATAAGAAGATGGTATCCACGTACCGAATCATATATTTCACATTTCATTAATGAAAACATATAAACATATACTTCAAATCGTAAAATAAGGAAATCATATGATAATCATGACATCATAACTGCATAACATAGTAACATCATAATCATGGTGAAATCATAAGACAGAGTAACATCATATAATGAGGTCCAATATAGTTTACTCAGTCGAGCTGAGTTCGACAAAATATATAAGAAGTAAAGTATGGTGTGTCTAACTAATAAATATGCCGAATCAAAATATGGGCATTACAATATCTACTACCTTCACCCATAATTTATGTTATATGTTTTCACCACTAAAGATACTCCTTGCCTTTTCCATCAATGACATATTCATCCTTTTTGTGTCTCTATTATATTGAGGTGTGAGTGGAGTTTTATTTTGTAGTAATATTTCGCATTGTTTACAAAACTTCCTAAAATATTTCCCATAGAACTCTCCTTAATTATCAGTCCTCAACATTTTTATTTTCTTATCTACTTGGTTTTCTACAAGATATTTAAGCTCTTTGAATTTTTTAAAAACTTCAAATTTCTTCTTCAAGAAATACAACCTTGTTTTCTTAGAAAAACTATTTATGAATGAGACATAGTACATAAATCCTTCTAGAGATGAAATAGGTATAAGTACAAACAAATCAATTTGTATAAGCTCCAAGATCCCTTTTACCCTTGTAGCACCTTATGTGAATCTCAGTCAATTATGTTTACCATATACACAGTATTCACAAAGATCAAAATCTAAAGAACATTTTGGGATACCTTCAACCATACCTTTATTATGCAAAGCAAGAAGGCCCTTTTCTCAAATTTTTCCTTATTTGATGTAAGAGCATTTTCTTCTCTTCAGAAGGAGGAGGAGTTCCATCATTATCATTCTCAGAAAAAATGGTATTATTACACCCATTACTAATACTACTTCCTAATAGATTGTAAAGAGTTCCAATCCAAAATATCCTCAACACTTTTTCTCCTTGGACCATCTTTCATGTATCCTTTTCAAATATAGTTTGGACACCCACAACACCCATTTTACTCACATATATCAAGCTTTTGGCCAAACCTAGAATATGCATAGCACCTAGAAGAGTTATAACCCACCCATATTTAATAAAAAACTATCCCCTTGAATGTCCTATGATATTGGTTGTTGATTCATCTCCCAAGAAGACCTCACCTCCCTTATACTTTCCATATTTACACAAACACTCTCTATGAGGAGTCATATGAAAATATGCACCTGATTCGATCAACCATGCGTCATGATATGAATGTGTACTTGTGGCTACCAAATACACATCTCCTCCTTATTCTAAGGAGGAATTTTTTTTTCTACAAAAGGAGCACCATCAAATCCCTTTCTCTTATCAATGTTTATTCATATATAATATTTCTTATAATGCCCAAATTTATTGTATTTCCAACATTTCCTTTAGATTGTCTTGGAGATTTAGATTTACCTCTATATTTAAATCTATCCTTTAAGGAATCACTTTTATCCTTTCTGTCTATATGGCATCCTGTTACAAATAAGGGACCCCTAGTATGACATTATATGGTTTTCCACGTCATCCCTTCCAATAATAGGGATGCAACCAAATCATCACGCTTTAATTTGGTTGTATTATTCCCAATAGATACATCTAGGATATCCCATGAATCTAGGAAATAACACAATAGGATAATGCACTTTTCTTGATTGAAAATTTTCATATCAACAAAAAATAATTGACTTGCCACAACATTAAAGAAATTGAGATGCTCTGTCATGTTGTCACCATTATTCATCCTTATAAAGTACAATTTCTTTCAAAGGAAAAGTTTGTTTACTAGGGACTTTGACTGATAAGAACTCTCTAATTTATCCTACAAATTCTTTGTGTTGTCTTCTCCAGATACATTTAATAATGAATTTTGAGAAGTAGAGTGAGATCATACTTCTTTCCTTTCTCTCGAAGTTATCCCAATCTTCTTCAATGTACAAGTAGCTTGTGCACTTGAATCCATGTTAACCCATTGTTCTCCATATTTATATTCCATAATTGAAATATTTGATAGTTAAATTTCTCAATCTTAAGTATAGAACTACTCCTCATTCCCATCTACACAAGATTCAATATTGTGGAGGTCCCACTAAAACCAAGTTTATCATAGTCCCAAGTAAACTTGGTTTATCAAGAGCAAACAAAATCCTAGCGCCAAAGGAATCCCTCTGAAGGTAATATCCTTGTTTTGATTATATATGTAATTTGTACACCTATGAATTTGAAGCAATGCACATAGATTCTTAAGCTAAATTAGATAGAACAACAATGGCACACACATAATACACAAGGAAATCATGGAAACCCTTAACTAGGAAAACCAACCTAACTTAGTGTTGCACCTCTATCTTCTTCGTTGTATTAACTTGACCATTCACAGTACAATATTTAGGTATTTGTCACATCCAAAACCCTAACTCATTAACTCAGATTAGATTACAACCCTAATCCCTTAACTAGGATTACAATGGGTTGAAAAAACGTTGGCAAAAAAAACACAAAAATAGTCAACAATGGACCCAAAATAAATTTAGAGGCACTTCCCTGGACCTCAATGGATAGGGGCTACCACCCATAAACATAAATTTCTATATGGATGGGAGGATGGTGGGGGTGGGATTAAATAATTTAACGCAACTCCAAATATTCTTTGGGGGGTGGCAAGAGGTTAAATAGAAGAAAGGTAAAAAGGGATGGGATGAAGATTAGTTTTTAAAGGGATATATACCAATTGGGGTGGGGCAGTTCTGGAAGCACTGATCCAACCTTCTCTTTCATTTACAGGTGGAACTTACCTTTTTGCAGGAGAACGCATACTTTCTCACCTTATTACCTACCTAAAGATGATGGGTCTATAGTTGTACCTCTTAGGCATTTTTCTAGGGTTAGCAGGTCTAGGTCTTAAGGGTGGATACATAGTGATGGATGGTGCACTTGCTGTATGTGATAAAATTGGATGTAAGCTAGCTGGGTGAATCCCGTCTCTATAAGATAAGTCTAGTGCAGTAGCACCTTCCGGAACTGCGCTCCTACCTGTGAGCTTCTCCTCGTTTTCTTTATCCTGCCTACATGGAGGACTAGCTATTGGAAAGATACAAACAATGCATATTAATTATGTAATTTTACTTTAGTAAGTGCAATCTATACTCTTATAGTTGTTGTGCACAATTATTCTTAAAATTTTGTATTTTTTTTAACACTTAAAAAGTGGAATTTCTTTCCAATTATTCTTAAAATTTTGTATTTTTTTAACACTTTAAAAGTGGAATTTCTTAGTGAGTAACTAAGAAAAAAAATCTTAGTTACTCACTAAATTTTATCTTACTGATTTCCACAACAAATAAATAATTCCAAACCCACCCTCGATACATGGGTCTCCTCCCCACAAACAAACAAAATTCCTTCACCCACTCCCTCTAGTACTCTCTCAACTTTTTTTGAATTCCACACACTTTCCTCTGGATGGTGGTGGTGGTGGTGGTTATTAATTTCCACTAAGAGTAATTTTGGTTAATTGCATCTTAAAAAGGTAATGAATCACTTGGTTTTCTTTAAAATTTTATTTTGTATTCAAAAAGATTTAAGAGAAGCATTAATAGATTACTAAAATCGTGATGAATTAAAAATTAATAGGATGGAAAATATTTTGAAATTGCCTACATATACATAATTGAAAAATAATGATACTATATCACCACTTTTCACAATGGCACCCTTGATAAAACTAGGACTTTGTAATTGCCAGGTTTACTATGCACACGTTTTATATTAATGTATGCTAAGATATATACAATTATGATTACACGTCATTATTATTAAAGTATATAAAATTCATCATAAAAACCAATAATGAATTAATATATTCTAGCATGATCTATTTAATTAAATAGTTATAGAGCATTGAAGAAAATAATATTGTGAATATAATTGGTATAAATTTCTAAACATGTTTATTGATTCCAATTATCTCAATGGGTTATCTTAGCTACTTTGAATGTATTGTTTCAATACAAAGTTTGTTATGAGGATGAGGTCTCCAATTATAGTTTTAGTGAGGTTTAAGTTTCATTTTGTCATATTTTCTTTACCAATTTTTATTGTGTCATGTAATTGAGCCATCATCCAATTGAATATTTTTTAGAAGAGGGGATACCATAAGGTTTTTTTTAGAAAAAATGTTTATTGATTTCAATGAAAAAATGCATGTTTTTCACATGTTTATGATTCAATGCCTATGCTATATAAATTCCAATATAATGAGAAATTATAGCTAAGAAGAGATACTTACCAGAAAAATCTATCACAAACAATAAACATAATCAATATGAAAGCCCCACAATTAGCATGAAGAGGATGGAGGGGTGTTTCGGGTGGCAAGAGTATTGGTGAAAAAAATGGTTAGTGAAGTATTAGCAGGTGTAAAATGTCATGTTTCATGATATCTAAGTATTTAAGGTTTTTAAGGTTTCCTTTTAGTTCTTAAAAATAAACACATAGGCTAACCACAATCTTAAAGGTCCAATTAAGAAGGCATAATAACTTTTAACTCTTTGGCTTCAAAGACCCTTTGGAAAGTATACAAGATAGAAATGACAATTAGATGTAACCAAATTTTGAAATCAAACGTTATTGTAGATATAGAATTCATTAAAGAGAACAAGATCCCTCTAGGGTAATCGATCTATCTTAGTCTGAACACTAGCTCCGGTTTGTGCCTCCCTAGTTTAGTTAACTAAAACTAAAATTCAACTATAATAATTATAAGGTTCTTTGTGGTTTAATATTGCTATGAGAGGTATTAAAAATCTATATTGTCTACTTAATCGAAAATTAAAAAGAAAATATAAGAAATTTGTAAAAAATAATGACATAAAATTTAAAATTGAATGTTGGCATTAATGACTAACTCAATTGGAAACTAATATAAAACAAAAATTGAATTTAAATATAAAAGGTTCTAAAATGAAGAGTTAAACTTGAAAGTGATTTTCAAGCCCATAATAAAGTGTTTGTTTCTATGAAATCTCTCTAAGGATGAATCCATTGGATATAGCTCAAGTGGTTGGGAGTACTGATTGATAACCTTCCCACTCGAGTTCAATTCCTTAAGTGACAGATGATGCTCTTGTTGTTGAGTCCCTAATATCCTGACTATGTTCAACCGCCCCGCGTGCCTCATGGTATAATAAGGAAGTACCATGTATGTAGTGGCCTCTTGAAAGATAGAAGCATGAACCACATAGAAAACAAAATCTCTCTAAGAAATAAATGAAAGTTATTTAATGTGAATCTAAATTGGATTGGTGTGCAAGTGCACATTGAAAAAGGATAATCAAATGGAGAGAGATCATTTTTGTGTGTTTTTGGTTCTTTAAATCAATTTAATGGTTTTTGTCTCTATGCACAAAATGTTACACAAAACAAAAAGAATGTAACTAAAAAGAAAAAAAGCAAAATTGATAATAAAAAAACTTTATTTTAGCAATTATATATATATATGGGGGGGGGGGGGGGTAGGTGCATGTGGGATTATCTTTGATACCGGAGGAAAAAATATCATTTCCTTTGCATGGGGGGTTGGTAAGAAAACCAACAATGTAGCAAAATTGTTAGCACTCTATCACGCCATGGAAATCGTTTGAACTCTCAATATCAATAGACTCAAGGTTTTTGGAGACTCCAGATACGTCATCCAAAAAAATAGGTCATGAATCCTTAAAGGAATTTCTAGATGTAACAGAATGCACAGGAGAATCAAGCAGATAAGCACTCCCACTGAAGTGTTCTACTTCCACATACTTAGGGGAAACAAAAAACTAGCAGATGAATTTTCCAATCAAGGGGTCAACCTACCCATTGGAATTGCTAAATATAGTGATGGGGGGGGACATAAGTGCATTCCCTAAGCTCCCCGTTCGAGAAGGTTAGACGAAAGGGGCAATGGAAGGGATCCAACAGGGATGCATGGGTCTTCACATGGCTCTACCCTCGCATGTCCCTTCGTTGGCAGTAGACACTCTCCAGCACTTATTGACATCCTTGTTTCCCTTTTCCTCTGTGGACTTAATCCCGACATTATGACGAACCTCTTCAGCGACTGTGAGTCCTCTGCAAAAACCCTGCCTTTGGGGTTCCAAAGAATCCTTGAAAACCTCTCCTTCTCATATGGTGAGGATCATCCGATTCATTTTCATAGCCCAGTGTCAAGTTTTAGTGATCAGTTTGTCCCCTCAGTTTCTTCGATTGGGAAACATGCAGATCTGGTCCCTTCTCAGACCTCTGCACATAGTTTAATGGTTGGTTTAGCAGATGGGATAGCGTTCTTAAAATCCGGCATGGAGTATTTCAAACATAATCTATGTAAGGTGTACGAGGTGGTATGCATGGGTATCAAAGCTCACAGGGAGTCGGAAGATGGCATCAAGTATATATCTCAGTAGTTAACTTGCCAAGACTCATGCATAGATGATCTTGAACACCTGTATGAGATGATGGTGTCTATGGACGTTATAAAGGAGGAGATATTTAAGATGGTCGGGATGTCTCAATGCAGTCACTACCAAGAATCACCCTCCGTGGATATGCGAATAATAGAGGAAACCTTAGTTCAGCAACAATAGTATGGTCAGAAGGGATACAAAATTTAGATGGGTTGGTCCTCTTCCCATGCCAGTTCGAATGTTTTTCTGCACCTTGTTAAATTTTTAGTTTTTAAGGGTATATCCATCTTCTGTAATTACAAACACTAGACAATAGTTTCAGAATTACTACATAGCAAGGTTGGTCATGTGGTTATTGAGGAGTCTAGTTGATGCTTCAACTTCCCAAGGTCACAACTTCCACATACAAGCTCCATTTGGGGTGCACGATAGCCCATTGGAAATATGTTGATGAGAATAAAAATATGCGTCAAGTCTTGGGGAAGCCTTTGGGAACACTAAGTCTTCACAGGGCCAAAACACATTTCTTAGGGCCTAAAAAATGCACAAAAAGTTCAAGACCTAAAAAACTATAGAGAAACTACCAAAAATGTGTAACTTTTATAAATAAGTGGAATAAGTGGGTGAACTCCAATATCCACTTGGATCAGTCATCCTCCTCAAGGAGAAATATTCCCCATCACAATAGTTTCCTCCATCATATGGGGAAATTTATGTTGAATCTGGCTCTTGGTGAGACATGTTCCTTGGTGAAGAAGGTTCCCCCCTTTGACAACCTGATATAGTTGGATGTTTTTCTAGCAAGTTCCCTTCATCTTAGTGTCCATGATCTGATCAATTGTCTCTTTCTCAATGTAGTCGGGATTGAATTCTATAGGGGCCAAGTGTTTGGACACTTGTAAGGTGTCAAAGCAAGATGGAAAATATGGTAAAAGCATCTCCACATGAAATATAGGGTGAAAAACAAGGAAAATCATTCTCACACATGGCCTTGGTGATGGTGTAAGGATCATATCACATTAGGTGGAGCTTTTAGAGGAGGGATCATGTGAGTTTCCCTTTTTGTAAATGCATCCATACCTTATCTCCCACTTGAAATTTGTGTGAAACTTGATGTTGATTATGGTGTTGCTTGTACTTGGCATTGGATTTCCACAAAATATCATGAACTTTCTATTGAACATGTTGGATCCATTAAACAAATGTGTCTTTCTAATAAAGCTTAGTTTGAGCATGGGAGGATTCTTCCTATGTATATTCAATGGGCAATGCTACATTAATTGGGATTGGAACCTTAAGCACACTTGAAAAGGGTTGTGGATATTAGAGCTATGAAGGGATCTGTTGTAGCTATGACGAACATAAGGAAGGCTCTCATGCCATCTACATAGATGTTTGGAGTTGTACATTCTCAAGATATGCACAATCATCTTGTTTACTACCTCTATATATTCATTGGTTTGGTGGTGGAAGGAAATCGATTTGGTCGTGGTGCACGACAATCAAATTGGTCATCTTGGTGTCCATCATCGACCATAGGATGGACTAGAAATTACTTAGGAACCTACTATCTCAATCGGAAATAATGGTCCATGGGAGCCCAAAATGAAACCAAACGCACTTAACAAAGAGCTTAGCAGTGACCTCTATTGAAATGCTCTTCTTACAAGGTATTAAAGTGGCCATCTTAGAGAACTGATCAACAACCATAAATACATAGTCATTTCCATGTTTGCTTGAATATAGTCCATAGATGTAGTCCATGGAGATAGACTCCCAGGATCTCTCTAGGGTAGGAAGAGGGGTGTACAAACCCTACTTCTTGATGGTAGGTTTGGAAATGGCACATGTGGTGCATGATCTTATATACTTTCTAACATCATGTCAAATATTTGGCCAATAGAAGTACTTCCCAGCTACCACTCAACTACGATGCACCTCCCAAATCATATTCTCATGCTCGCTTGAAGGAACACAGAGGTGGCCCATATTACATAAAAGCTCACCATGGAGATGAAAATTTGGGATTGGGTTTCTTGCATGCGATGTCTAATAGTTAACAACAAATTCAGGGTCACTACCATACAATTGGCGACAAGACCGATAATTGTAGCGAAGCCAAGAGGCACATAGGTCGAGAAGTGCATAAATTGATGAAACATACCTACATCCGTTGTGGGTAGTTGAGGAAGTTAATGACAATTAAGAAGGTGGTTGGGGCCAGATCAAATGTCACCACAGGAGAAGGTTGTGCAGGAACGAACAGAGGACGATGACAACTGCAGGATCTACAGGATCAGTGATGGTTCAGGGAACATAGGAAAGACTCCTCGGGGAAGCCCGATAGGGGGACCTCGACAACAACAGAGCAGAGTATAAAAACCGGTGTGAAGGGTCAAAAGAGGGGGATAGCACATACAAAGCGCAAAGGGAAGCATGACAACAGAGTAGAACAGTGACACAGACCTAAGTCACGTGAAGCTCGATAGGGGGACCTCGACAACAACAGAGCAGAGTATAAAAACCGGTGTGAAGGGTCAAAAGAGGGGGATAGCACATACAAAGCGCAAAGGGAAGCATGAAAACAGAGTAGAACAGCAACACAAACCTAAGTCACGTGATTACTTTTGGGTATTATTTGTAACATGTCGAGGCCGACTTGATTATTAGTTTGCATGTAATTTTGTAAATGTTACAAGTAATAGAAGCCAACTTCTTGGAATTTCCAGTTCACATCTTTTGTTTTGTGAACATGTGTGTGTAAGCTGTGTGATTTTGATAAGCGAGAAATTTTTGACCAACCCAACTTGCGTCAGTTGGTATCAGAGCGAGAAGAGCCTATGTGTGTGTGAACAACTCCATTTGTGGTTGGGTAGAGTTGTGCGTGTGTGGTGAAAGTCTGGTTGCGATTGGACGAGTGGATATTTCTAGTTGCGGTTGAAAGAGTAAGCACAAGCTCAATAATGGCACAAAGAGGTGTAAATGTCCATGGTGTAGGACGAATAGTGCGAGGAGGCATAGGGGGAATCACAGTAGATCGTGAAATGTTAAACGAGTGCAATCGAACAATGAGAAGTTTGACCAATGAAGCATTGAGACGTGGATGCATTCCCGACGCACTTGACCACAGTGACGAAGAAGTTGAGGAATTGGATGCTCGGGAAGTAGCAGAAGAAGAAGCAATAGATAGATTCATCAAGATATTGGCAGAAATGAGGGGTACCTACCTACTCAGGAATTCTTGATCCAGAATACTTGATAGAATGGATCGGAGATATGGAGAAATACTTTGACATAGAGCAGCTAGAGGATCCCAAGAGGGTTAAAACTGCATGTCTGATGTTGAAGGGTCATGCCTCATTATGGTGGGATAATGTACAAGCTGACAGATTCAAGAAGGGAAAGGAGAAGATTAGGTATTGGGACAGAATGTTTTCCAAGCTGAAAGGGAAGTTCTTGCCAAACGACTATGTGATTTCCTTGTTCAGGAAGTTGCAGAACTTTCGACCGAAAGAGATGATCATGAAAGAATACACAGAAGAGGTATACATACTATCGATTAGATACGGTTGAACCGATGAAGGCGAAGAAGAGGTCACAAAATATGTAAATGGTTTGAAGTATGTCATACAGGACGAGTTGAGCCTGTCGAAGTTCAGGACGATTGATGAAGCCTACCAGCTAGCCCTTCAGGCAGAGGAAAAGATGTCTAGAAGAACAACTTCAACCAGAGGAAAGATCATTGGTCGAGGTGCGAAGAATGATCCCACAAAAGGAAAAAGTAGTGGGACCAAGAGAGAAACCATCGAAGATAACCGACGCGCAGAAGGGACAACGACCAAAGAAAAGGCACAAGAAAAATGACAGGAGGGTTGAGATACCTGCAGTGGTCGAAGTAGTCCAACGAAGAGATGAGGTGCTGAAAGACCGGCTATAGTTTGTTATAAGTGTCAAGGAGTGGGACACAAAGCTTATGAATTCCCAAAGAACTTACACATGGCAAAGGAGTCGAAACCCAGATGTCGACGAGATTATAAGGGCGACGAGAAGACAGGTTCAACATCCGACAGTGGTGAAGATTACAAAGGAAAAAGTCGAAACTTGATGACTAGAAGGATGTTGGTACAAAATGAACAACGAGAAGAGAAAGAGTTGGTGTAGTGAAAGGCTATTTTATCCAAGAGGGATACATGTTCAAGGGATACCAATTATGTATTCTTAGGGGATCAATAAGAGAAAACCTAATCCGAGAATTGCATAATGGTGAATTAGCAGGTCATTTTGGCATCGACAAGACCAAGGTGTTGGTCGAGGAGAAGTACTATTGACCAGGTATGGCATTAGATGTCAATAAGTGAGTCCAACAGTGCAAGATTTTCCAATTGAAAAAAGGTCAAAGTCAGAACACGGAGCTGTATGCACCATTTCCAGTGCCAAATGTCCCATGGGAGCACCTAAGCATGGATTTTGTGCTAGGATTTCTGAAGACACAACAAGGTAACGAATCAATCTTTGTGGTAGTTGAAATTTTTTCGAAGATGGCACACTTTATCCCATGTCAGAAGGCGAGTGATGCCACAAGCATTGTTGTATTATTTTTCAAGGAGATAGTCAGACTACATGGGTTTCCGAAGAGTATAACATCGAACAAAGATACCAAGTTTATGGGTCATTTCTGGAGAACCCTGTGGAAGAAGTTGGACACGATTTTTCAGTTTAGCTCGACATACCATCCGCAAACTGATGGACAGATCGAGGTAGTAAACAAAAGTTTGGGAAGCCTTCTGAGATGTTTGACGACTAACAAACCCAAGCAGTGGGAGAATGTGTTAGCGCAAGCAGAATTTGCATACAACAATTCTGTGAATTGGTGGACAGGTATGACTCCATTCCAGATTGTTCAAGGTCGAAGCCCACATAGTGTGGTGGATTTGGTCGAAGTACCAACGGAAACTAGAAAGAGTGCGGATGTAGAGACATTTGCAGAGCACATGAAGGAGGTGCATGAAAAGGTATGTAAACAAATCGAAAAGAGTAATGCGGCATACAAGTTAAGGGCCGACGGGAAGCAGAGGCTACAGTTGTTCAACGAAGGAGACTTAGTCTATGCACACTTAAGGAAAGAAAGGTTTCCGACAGGAACATACAACAAACCGAAGCTGAAAAAGATTGGACCATGTAAAATTCTGAAGAAGATTTCAAGCAACACTTATGTGTTGGAGCTACCGAAAGAGTTGAACATTTCTCCTACGTTCAACGTATCATATCTGTACAAGTACGAAGAAGGTTCGATGAGAAGCAGCGTAGAAGTGTCGAAAATCGACTGGGCAAGATAGATTCCAGATCGACAGAAGGAAGAGATCACCAAAGTGATGGATGAGAGTGAATTCGGATGCACAAGGAGTTCGCAGAAGAAAGAATACTTAGTCCAATGGAAGAACGACAAGCAGGAAGAGGTGACATGGATTTCAAAGGAGGGATACAGAAGGCTGACGAAGTAGTCGATTTATTTTTCACCTAGGGAGACTGATGCAGGGGCGTCGGGGCCTAGGCAAAATAGTCGAAGTTGATCAATGGAAGCAAGATTACCAAGGGGATTACCGACGACCACTGGTGCGAGAAGCCTGGCAGTCGAGGGAAAATAGTCAAGCAAGAAGCTATCTAAATATGGTTGATAGAAGCGAAAGGCGACGGAGTAGGAATCCGATGAAAGGTAGAATAACGACATCGACGGAAGCAACAAGGGCGAAGCGATGAGGATGGGAAGGATGACAACCATGGAGACTAAGTGAAGTCGACAAGTTTAAGTTGATGACCGACGAAGTAAAGAACGGTCGACGTGTCGAAGTGCAGACCAGTCAGAAGTGGATAGCGACAAGACCAATAACTGTAGTGAAGTCGAGGGGAACATAGATCCACAAGTGCGGAAGTTGAGGCAACATACATACATCCGTTGTGGGTAGTTGAGGAGGTTAATGACAGTTAAGAAGGTGGTTGGGGCCAGATTAGATGTCACCACAGGAGAAGGTTGTGCAGGCACAAACAGAGGATGCTGAAAACTGCAAGATATGCATGATCAATGATGATTCAGGGAACAGAGTAAGGACACCTCGGGGAATCTCGAAAGGGGGACCTTGAAAACAACATAGAAGAGTAGAAAACCTGGTGTGAAGGCTCAGAAGAGGAGGATCGCAGAGACAGAGCTCAGAGGGAAGAAGAACAACAGAGTAGAGCAATGACACATAGCCGAGTTACATGATTACTTTTGTGTATTGTTAGTAACAGGCCGAGGCTGACTTGATTATTAGTTTGCATGTAAGTTTGTAAAGGATACAATTAATAAAATCCAACTTCTTGGCATTTCCAGTTCACATCTTGTGTTTTGTGAACATGTGTGTGTAAGCTGTGTGATTTTGATAAGTGAGAAAATTCCAACAAACCCCACTTGTGTCATTGGCAATAGACCTACACAATGGAGTATTTCCTTGTCATAGGTAGGGTACCTATGAACCACATTAGAGAGTGTTTCACTATGATATGACACTGGAGGTCTATAATAAATGAGGAATACACAAAAAACATAATTATAATGATTTGTCTTTATATTGAAGGTTTGCTGCAGGTCTGGTAGGGTGGGCATTCATGTTAAACAAAGGTAATGTTTTAGATCCTCGAATGATTTTCATTGTGATTTGGAGCAAATGAACTTGGATTTGGCCCCATCATTGGTCACTTGGGTTAGGGGTCAAGTGATATGAGAGAACCCCCAACATGAACCTACGATAGAAGTTAATGAGGCTCAAGAAAGTATTGATCTCTATGAGATTTGTTGGGGTTGGCCAATCATGAATGAATTGGATCTTGGTTGGATCCATAGGAACACATTTCTCATCCCTGATGTATCCTAGATATTGAATTTTCTACATGCCAAATGAAAATTTCTCCATAATGGCATATAACTAGTGTTTTTTCAAGGTGCTCAAGATATATTGAACGTGTTGCAAATATTATGCCCAAGTTTAATTGAATATGAGGATACCATCCAAATATACAACCATTTTTTTTTTGTTAATGGCAATATCATCCATCATCTACATGCACATTGTTGTATTGTTAGTTAAGCCAAAAGGAATGACCAACCACTTGGAAAATGACTTCTTTAGACTTGAAGGATGTATTACATACATTAATTTGCTCAATGTGTACATGGTGGTATCCTAACTTAAGATCAATCTTATTCAAAATATTCACACCCTTGAGATGATTGAAAAGATCGCCAATTCAAGGGATTGGATTTAATTTTTTACCGTGATCGTGTTAAGATATTTGTAATCAACAAATAGTCTCCATTTTTTATCCTTCTTTTTCACCAGTACAAGTAGGATCCCTCAAGGTGAGGATCTTGGACAAATGTGATCCTTTTGGATGAGCTCCTAAATTTGATGTTTGATTTCTTCATTCTCGAGAAGAGAGCACCTCTACACCAGGAAATTATGAAGAGGAGCTCCAAATATCAAATCAATTGAATGTTAGACCTAGCAGTGTAAGGGCACCTCTGCAGGAAAATAAAATATATCATTGTATTCTTCCACTATCTTGTCCACTTGATTTTGTTATATTGAGGGATATTAGTAAAAGGTTGTGGAAGTTGCAGTGATATTCAGTTCACCTTATGACCAAATCATGGAGATGAAAAAATTTATGGTCTGAGAGATCACCTTCCTGTAGTATTTCATTGATATCAAAGAAATTATGGTAGTTGGAACTACCTTTGGTATCTTGTAGATTTGACCTTCCAAATTAACAATGATGCTATAGGTCCTAGATTAATAAACAACATGACATTTTCACATATAGGGTTTTCCTAAAATAAAAATAAAAAATTGAAGTGGAGAAACATCACATAATACCTCATCTCTGAAGGGGTAGATGTCATAGGGTAGGAAACATTGCTAGCTGACGTGGATGTCTTGTCCCTGGCTCAACTAACTAATGGTGTACATCTAGGTATGAAATGTTGTTAGTATCTACAATATCCTTATGAAATTCGACAAGATTAGGTTCTTCTAGTTACCGTTATTAACAATGAAATGTATCAAACTCCCCTTTTCCAACATCTATGAATGAAATATGCTCTCATGTTCCTCTTGCTCCTTCTGATTTTATGATTGGATCTTTGTAGTCGTGATGTTAGCACTAGGTTTTGTGTCAATGATCCACTTTCTCTTATCAAGTTTTCATTCAAAGTCCAAGCTAGGTTTTGAATCTGAGGCTTTCATCTTGACTAGCAATGACTACTTCGAGCAACATTCATCAGTCTTGTGTTAGGGTGTTTTGTGTAACTCACACCACTTTCCATTGTCCTTCTTCAACTTCTTATTACCCTTATTTTCCTGTGGCTTGGAATGGTTGTCTTGATATTGGATATCCTTACTCTATCCTTTTTTATATGAGTTGTGGCCACTTTTTCCATGATTATAGTGTAGTTGATTTGCAAACCCAAAATCATTCTTATTCTTTTGCTTCATATTTTTATCAATTCTAACGACATATTTATAGGTAGATCCTACTGAGGATATGTCCAAGAAATACATATATGTAAATATGTACCTATGTAGGATAATGTGTTCCTTCAGGACAAAGTGTCATTTGGAGTCTTTGATACCTATATTTGAGTGCAAGGTATGGAATATATTGGTGAACTTTGGCACCATCTAGTCTTTGTCCTAGCACAAATGTTATCCATCTCATGTACTAGTCGTCATAGTTTCTAATAGGGTAGGATTCCTCCTTGAGGGAATTAACAAAAGTTGTCCAAGTGGGTTTTGTATTGTAAGTTGTAAACCCATTTCTTTCCTATCTCTTCATGTAACCTTCCAACCAATATTTGATATGGGGGAGTGACTTAAGGAGTGTGAAAGTGATATTTTAATTGTCAATTTTTTTTAATAGGGAAATAAACCTCTAATAAATTCAACCATTTTTCCATGGCATATACATCTATTTGGCCTTCAAATAAAAGAATGTCAAAGTTAAATTGTATCTTGAAAGGTGTTTTACCTCTGAAACAACTGCTAGTTGAAGGTATCTCTACTATTGTTGACAGCCATCAAAGGATCTAGGTGAAATTACCCATCATCTCATTTCTTTGTCACGCAAGGGATTCCTCAAGCAATGACTTAATAGGATCTTGTACTCCATAATATATGCTTTGTTCATTCATGTGAGGCTGCTTGTTTCAGCAAGAGTGGATTTCCCCAGGCTCAATTAGTTTGATACCCAAATATTGTACTTGGATCTCATCAGGGAAATGTACCAAGAAACAACAAAGATAAAATCTCTCTAATACCACTGATATAGATTATCTAGAGAATTAAATGAAGGAATAAATATAAAATGGAATTACACACACAAAGATATTTCGTAGACATAGAATTAGACTAAAACCCAAATTATATTAATGAAAAAAGATTGTAAATTGCAAATTAATACAAAGTAGCTAGAATGATGGTAGCTTATCTCTGAAGAGATATGTGTTGGCTATGCTCATTAGAAATAATAGTTAGTGAAACCATCAAAGGTAAAAACCCTAAATATCCAAAACCCTAACCATGGGAGATGAAGTGGAAAAATGAATGTGGGCCTAGAGAAGTCTAGTTGATAGTCAATTTCCTAGGACCATAACTTCCACATACAAACTCAATTTCGGGTGCATGATATCCGATTGAAAATATTTTGATGAGATGAACAATTTAGGTTAAGGAATAGGGAATCCTTCTATAACCCTAAGTTGTCACATGGAAAAAAAAAATTGTTTACGACCTAAAAATGCAGTAGAAGTTTAGGACATGAAAATTTGTAAAACAATTGCCTAGATGTGGAGCCATTCTAAATCAGTGGAACAGGTGGGTGTCTACTAGTATCCACCTGTATCTGATATGAACCATTACACCAAAACCCCGAGGTGTTAATGAAGGCCGTCCACTAGGATCTTAACATCCCACCACGCTCCGCAGTCCAGACTCTGGGCTAGATGTGTGCCCGTACGGTGGTGTCCCCTTTGAGCCATACGAGCCTCGGGCGAACACTGCAATGCCGACGTTTCCACCCGCTCCGTGACTTGAACCTTGGTGGAGGCTCTGATACCAAATGATACGAACCGTTACACCAAAACCCCCAGGTGTTAGTGAAGGCCGTCGACTAGGATCTTAACAGTATCACCGAGCTATATGATTTACCTACTAATGAATGAATACGGTAGCACAACCTATAACCTATGTTTCAAAGAAAAATCAACAAGTTGGAAAATTTTAGATCAGTAGGGTTAAGGGAAATCAAAAAGTCATTGATGTAGCTCCATAGTTTGCTTCTTTAGTACCCCCTCTAAGTCTACCAATAGGTTTTATGTAACACATTGGTTATTGAAGGTAAAGACCCATATTCCCTTGGTTGGTTTGATGAAATTGCCCATCATGTAACCTTTTTTGCTTTCCAATGGATGTTTTTGTTGTCATGTATGTTAGTGATGCATTTAAGATAGCATAGGTTAGTTATTCAATTGTTGTCCCTAAGGATGATACTCATGTTTATGTTGGAGACATGTTTTTAAATATACCTTTCCATATGTTCCTTTTAGTTAATGATTTGGCCTTACACAATTGCATGTTAGATTCAAAGGCTTCTAATAATATCATGCCATATGGAGTGATTAGGCATCTTGGTTTGAAGGTTACAAGAATATTAGAGTGTGGATGAAATGGATAGTAGAAAGGTTGAAATATGAGGGTTGATCAACCGTACATGAAGTTATAGTTGGACACATTTCCAAATAGGTTATCTACATGGTTGTAATGGTGAAAAGAGTTCTTGAGTCATGGCATGGCATTGTATAGGTGTCAGAAAACTACATTGAGAGGTATGATACAAATGGATTTATCTTACATTAGTATTTCTATTACACCTAACCAATTTGCTAGGTTTAAACATGAGGCCAAGATGTTACCTAACTAGGAGATAGATAATTCAACATGTATGGTGAAGCAATTGTGTACTTACATGATTATAACAAAGAGTCATTGTGTTAGTTCAACATCTAGTTGTTGGGCATCTTTCCTCTTCTTCGGAGAGGGTATCATGTTTCAATGCATCTTCACTTATAGAGAATTTTTTTAACCATGAGATATTTCTTTCCTTAGTGATTGTGATGAAGATAAAGATGTAGATCCTTTATAGGGTGAAGAGGAGTTGTCTTTCCATGACGTGCATGATATTTATAGTAAGAAAAAGGTAATAACATTTTTTTTTCTAAACAACAAGAAGAATTGGTAATGACCACACCTATCAATCTTGTCTCTACATTGGAATTTTCATTTGGTCATTGTTGGAACTATGTTTGTTATGAGTGGTGGATGGAGGATTGATTTTTTGAATGGACATGGAAGAATCTTGAATTCTTTATTTTCTTATGGATGTACCATTGTGATTTGCAATGAGAAGAATATGTGCTTTGTTCAATAGATCGACATGCACACAAACTTTATTCATTGAGTCAATTACATGATTGGTTATGCTTATTCCCTAACTATGTTGAGTTGTGATGCATGATTCCTCTTCTCTATGGCCAATTCCATTGGTTATTTTGCTGTGGATTTTAAATTTTAAATTTCAGTCAAGTTATTTGCTTATGCATTATGTTTATTTCCATTTAGTAGTTGGTTTTAGGTGGTTAGGATTTTTTGGGACGTTGGTTGTGATTTAAAGTTAAAATATGTATTTTTAGACATAATAGATCGTTAAGATGGGTTGTCCATAAGATTCATTCCACATGTCTAGAGTTTATTTAAGAGCATAAAATCATTCTTGCAAGATTCATGATCAAATTTACTTGGAAACAATGTTGATTATTGACCTTTAGGTCTTAAATTCATAAGTTGTGTCTTGAGTTGGGGGGGGGGTCACATTTAGATAATTCAATTCCTAGGGTCATCTTTGGGTGGTGATTTGAGTCAGTGACATGTTCCAAAGTGTTTGTTAACACACACACACACATATTCTAGAGTTTTAAGATTAAATAATCATGTGAAGGGATATTGTCCCTTAGTCAGAGATAATGTTAACACAAGATTCGCCTACACAAATCTGGTTATTACATCCATATGTATGTTCACATATATTATATTGGGTGAGCTCAAAATTATAGAGTTTAGCATTTGGCATTGATGGTTCTTAAGTACCTTGCTATATGGGTACATTGTTGTATGATGTGGAATAAATCCACTCATGAGGAGAGTTTAACATTGAAGTTTGAAATAAGAACGTTGATTATTTTCCAGTAAATAAATCACAAGATTATATAGCTTTACATCAAGATACATACATCAAAAAACTAGTAGATAAATTTTTAACAAGTCCTAAGAAATAGAAACTAAAGATAAATATCATTCTAGTTGGAGACAAGATATCAACTAGGCATGAGAAAAGGGGGGCAATAAACAATTGTCGCAATAAAAATATCCTATTTGTACACACAACAAAAAGATAATAGTTATTAAGAAAATAGTCCTTGCCAGCCTAAAAAGGTTGGGACTAATAATATAATAAAAAAAATAAGATTTTATGCTGTGAAAACAATGAATGTTTTTTACTTTAAAACAAAGATAACATTCAAACCTAAACAAAATGAAGGTGTGTTAAAAAATGCATATTTAGTTTGTGATATGTGCAAATCTTCATTTACATATATAGGTCAAGGTTGGGAAGGTGGAACTAGAGCTGGCACATCTACAATGACCAATGTAAAACCCAAGGGTAGCTCCATGTACTATCGGTCAATCCCCACAAAATCTTACTCTCCTCCTTTCTCAAATCATTTTATTCGGTGTTATAGTTGTATTTGGTCACCCTTGTCTAGATGCAACTCTTGGGACAGTCACTGACCACTTAGCAAGCTTATGTACATCTATAGTTAATTTTCTCCAAGGTTTATGACTTTATCATGAGTTTCCTTAGAGAAGCTCATGGGAATCTCATGGGATTCCTTAAATAAACTCGACATTTGTAAAAGTCAAAAAATAATTAAATGTACATTAAATGCATGGTCTTAGGTGGAAAACACGATAAATGTACACCTATACACGTCTTAAATTCTACCCCCACCACTTGAACTTATTCTCATGAGTATAAATAAGGGTTTTGGGTTGGGAAAAGGGATAAGTGTTTGTTGGCAAGGGCATACTAGAGAGTTGAAAAAAGGAGGAAGCTTGGATTTATATTGCTATTCACTTGTTTGAAGTTTCCTAATTTTGAACACTAGTTTGAATTTGAGTTGAGATTCACCTAGCCAAAATAAAGTCAAAGAATATAACATGAGTTTAAGCAGGGTTATGCCCCAGGAAGTTTGAAATTGAGTTGGGGTTCACCTAGCCATTATAAGGTCAAATAATTTAATAGGATTTTAAGTGGGCTTATTGTCCAAGAAAGAGGAACTTGGGTTCTAGTGGTGAAGGTGTTGGTAGCAGAGATCATGTATACTCTTTTTACATTTAGTTTATTCGATAATAAAGATATCGCTTCTTTCTCTTCTCAAATCATATTGCATTGTTTAATTGTTATTAATTATAATTGATTTGAGGATTGAATTAACTTCTTGAAAGTTATTTGGGAACAATTGTCATAATTTCTAGTTATCTTTTAGTAATTTAGTTATGATTTACGCTTATTTCCCCATAATTGTTTGAAGAAGGTTTGTTGTCTCTAGTGTACGAGGTTTTGGAAAACTAATTAGGAATATGAAGTGTATTTCATATTGCATTCAAAGATTGGAAAAATTATATCTATATAAATATATGTTTTTTCCTCTTTCCTCTCTCTCTTGATAATTATTATTATAACTATCACTTTCTTAGTAAGTAAACCTGAATTACTAAATATTTTTCATAACAATAATTTAGTAACCTACCATTTCATTTGATAAGCCATGCCATTCAAAAATGCAACAAATGTCAAAACCAAAGTTGTGAGGATCACATTCACATGCCTCCTCATCAATCATCGAATAACAAATTCTCTTGATTAGGCTTGACCCATCTTGTTGGTGCTCCATAAATTTACAAATATATTTATTGTTACCAACCATCCACTATACTTATATTTATTTCTTTAGCTTGTCATGCTTAAACTTTCTATCTCTTGATAAACCTTTTAGAAACTTTTATTTACTGTGACAATGAAGTGAATTAGCTATTTTAATAACAATTAAAAAATATTTTATTCAAAGAATAATTTTACTTCTTAAGATTACATACCTGTGTGTAATTTGAGTGATCCAAAATCCATGTCTGGTCAACAAAAAAACAACAGTGATTAGTAAAACAAGTGAAATTCCTATAATAATGCATGCCATTGTCTATTGCGTTTAAAACAAAAGAAAAAGTAATGTGATTTTTGAACATTAAAAAGAACTAGATAGATCTTAACCTCAACAAAATAAAAAGTAATATGATTTTTCAATATTAAAAAAAAAAAACAATCTTAACGCCAATCATTACAAAGTACACTATAGGTATAAAAATAAGTTTTTAGAAAAACTTTCTAAATGGATCTTAACACCCCATCGTTAGTAAGTACTATGTAGGTATACAAATAATTTTTTATTTACAAAATATTGTGAAGACGAGAATAAGCATAAAATAAAAATATGGATTTTTTTATTTTAAAAAAATTGTAAAGATGAGAGATTAAAAAGATAAAGAGTTTTATGAAGTAAAGTGATAATAATTTTATATATGATTCATTTTAATTATGAAGTTAATATGCATATCTTTTACAAATATATAGTGGAATCCAATAACAATCCAATATTAGGTATATACACTTAAATTGGAGTATTACATGAAAATAGAAGAGGATGTGATGGTAGAGAAGATTTGTGTTAGGTTAATCTAACTTTGATTTGATGTATGTATGTCAGTGGCATGTCTTGGCTACATTGGTCATGCTAAATATAGTGGTTAAGGATAATATATTTTGTTGGTGTTCTTGTAAAGGGTTTTGAGGGTAAAACTGTAAAAATAGTATTTATCATGTGTGCTTGTATCTTATGTTTTATATTAATTTTAACATGTGGTATCAGAGTTGGGTAGACCTAGACTCTGTGGAAATAGTGGTTTGATGTTTGGAACCATGGAAAGAGCATTTGTGATGAACTCTCCAGATGGGAAAGGACATATAGTCATAATGATGCATGAAAACAATGCATGACATAGATCTATGTGAAGCATCAGAAAAAGAAGTACATGGAATATGGGTAAAGAAGTGTTTTTTTTTAGAGTTGGATTTAATCGTAATGTAAATGAACATATGGATGTAAGATTGTTTATACATACTTAACCTTGGCATGGTGGGTAAACTATTTAAAGTCTAGATGTATATTTAGATAGACTAGAGAGGGGGGGGTGTTGTATTCCTAGATACCAGGTTAAAAAGTTTGAGAGAGGTTGGTGCTTACCCCAAGTCGATTTTAAAGGAGAGCATGTTAGGTTAATATTGATTTGGTCTTATTCAAAGGGTTGAGTAACTCCATTATAAGATGCATGTGAGTGGCTTGTGTTAGGATTGGCCACGCCTTGGACACAATGGTGAAGGATAATAAGATAATAGATCTATTATTATTAGTTTGGAAAACATAATTCCCACTTGAGATAATGGACAAAAGAGAAGTTGGATATGACTAGGTAGATGTATTTTATTCAAATATAATGAGGAGTATGTGGATTCACTTGTATGTGCATTTTCCATATACAAGATTTGTTTAGAAAGAAGTCATACAAGTCACATGTGGTAAGAACAATTGGGATATACAATATTTGTTTATAAATAAGTTATACAAGTCACATGTGGTAAGAACAATTGGGATAAGAACACATTGGTTCTTATAAAGCTTTTTCCTACTATGTCATATATGAAATTTGTTAACTTGGAATCAAATGATATTCCAAGACTTAGTTCTCACACAAATATGTAGATGGGCAAAGAACTAATACACAGTGTAAGTGTTGATGAACACAACACACACATGCAAAAAAATATTTAAAATATTTCCAAGTTTTTGGATTCTCATAAGTTTTGATGGAGTGGACTAAGCAACAATGTCAAATTGAAAATTTTAGACTTTTACCTATCATGAATAGAGTACAAGAAATAAAAACTAATTTTGAATTTATTCAATTCACACATATTTATATAAAATTTAATACAAAGTATATCAACTTAAAAAAATACTCATATATAAGTTTCTAATATCTTTTCTACCAAAAATTTAGAATAAAAACTCTCCTCTCCTAGATTTAAAAACTTTATATTAAATATAATTAATAATAATTGAAAGACGATTGTAACATTGGAAATAACAAATCTATATCTCTTTTGATTAATATGAATTGAAATAACTTTTTAATTCTTTAAATCTTAATAAAAATATATATATATATATTTAATTGGAACTCTAAAATATTAATATAATAAAAATTGATTTTGCATACACGATTTATTTCGACATGAATGATTTATCTTAGTTAATACATTTTATTTACTTGTCTTTTAGTTATTTACACATTTCTTTAAAATGATAATTATTATTAAATAATCATATATACTTTATTGTTTTAGTAAAGCCAATGAGTCAAGTTAAAAAGGATCTTTAGTTAAATTAGTTGATAAATTTCCTTTTCCTCCAATATAAAGAATTTATTTTGAATTGGGTTATTATTATGAGTAAATATTAATAAATGGTATAATTGTTTTTATTAATGAACATTGTTAGCTGGAAACATGGTTAGTGGGAATGATCTAAATTTTTAATATTAACTTTTATTATTGTTGAAAACATATTTTTAGTTGAATTTATTGGTGTAGTTTAAATATTTTATGTTGTCAATATTTTTTAGTATATTTTCTGTCTTATTTTGTTCAAAGTTTAGTTGGAAATATTTAGAAAATCTTAGAATCATATATATTAGATATGGAAATTGCATAAGTTGGATGTCATGGGGGTATTTGAGGATGGTAAATCTATTTATGGATTCAAAAACACAATTTAAACCAAAACCTACAATAAAATCCAAAACTTCGAATATTAGAATAAATAGACTATGAATTTAATATTTTTTTATTAGATGTTCATAAGCGTAGAATATACTATGAATAGGTATACTATTAAGGCACTCCTTGAGTAAAGTTATTGGTTCAAACTCTGTGAAGATCGATCGATATATATATATATATATATATATATATAATTTAAAAGTCAAAATTAATGTAGATTTAAATATTTGAAAATATAGTTTTGATTATTATATATATAAATGATGATGATAATAGTTTATATGTATAGTGTTTCTATAAATATATATATTTGGTTAACATATAGTATTATTAATACTAAAGAAATTAAGATAAATTTATTTATTTTTAAATGGAAAAAGATAATGATGGCAATTTCTAGTTACAATTGGATCTTATTATTTTCAAATCGTGAACATTTGTTTTGAAAAGAACTGGAGACATGTGTTCTTTGCATAGATTAATAGATCAATAGCTAGCATGGTAATAAATGATTCAAGTGAATCGAACACCATTTCACAGAATGCCAAGGAGGATTCTTATAATTCCATGTTCTCAGGTGTAGGGCTTCGATATATTAGAGAAGCGTGTGAAAATAACTAGCACTAC
This sequence comes from Larix kaempferi, assembly GCA_027924585.1. Lineage (NCBI taxonomy): Eukaryota > Viridiplantae > Streptophyta > Pinopsida > Pinales > Pinaceae > Larix > Larix kaempferi. The sequence goes on from BSBM01000627.1 coordinate 1,531,546, forward strand.
AAGGCTAGATGGGATAATGTGGATATAAATTGCATTAAACTGGCTGAAGATTATGATTGGCCTGATCAAAGACACGTCAGAGTCCTAATTGGGAAAAAAAATTAATACTTTTTGGTCATGCAAAGTAAGGAATTAGAGCTCCCTAATATATATGGGTTTATATTGGACTGAGGTTAGTGTTAAACTTATTAGTATATTAGGGTTTTATCTATGACAAACTCTATGGCACTTGTAAATGGTTGGGACATGAGGGAATACCCTAGGGGGTGACTAGGACTTAACACCATTGATCAATATCTCGTCCTTGTGGACAGGATATGCATACTCCATGATAAGTCTTGAAGACACATCAAGAATTAATGGATATATGGAAGTGTAGAAAGGAATTGAATGTGGATTTGACCCTAGAAACTATGAAAGATTTATAGTCGTTAGCTCATCCAAGTGGTGAACAAGTAGAGGGGTTAGTAGTTTTAGACAAGACACATTTCATTAAGGTAAAGATCAACATATAGGATACTCGAAGTACAACAATGAAATTTATGGAAGGAAAAACTCCTTGAGATAAGGACCTAGTTAATTCCTACATATAAGCTACTCATCCTAGTCATCAGGTGGAGATTCATCATCTTGATGGAGTCTGCACTACAAAGGATCTTAAGTAATTATAGGGACTATAAGGGATAGTCCTTATTATCCTTCTAGAATAAAACTTGACAATAGAGCTGCTATCCATTTCAATTTATACAGAAGAGGGTGTGAATTTGAGCTCTCGGGAGACTTTGGAAGGGAGACAAACATTCTAAAAGGATAAATGTATTAGGGTTAAAATTGATTGGGTAAAAATGCTAGTGGTCCATGATGTAAATTTGACAGAGATGAAATATTTGATGGCCAAAACCCTGGTTAGACTATTTATGAGAAAATCAAAGAGAGGCGATTCACTGAAAATTTGGATGATAGAGCATTGGAAGTGTGTGTTGGGTTATTTGTTCACCTTTCAGCTTTTTGTTTGTGGTTGGATTTTTTTCATTGTAAATTCATATGTATATGTAGGATTATTGTTAGTAAAACACTAGCATTGAGACCCATCAGGACTATGCTTGAAGAGGTGGTTGCTAGGATTTGGTCTTCAAAGGGAACCGAGTTATACAAAAATTTTGGTCACTATCACTATAATTACCCACTAAAATTGGAACGTCAAGATCTATGAAGGTAAAGGAAATACCAATGGCTAATTTGTTGCTTTTGGACGACGAGTGAATGGAGAAGGAATACTGTAGAGTTGGTAGAGTCCTAATTGAATTGGACCTTAGATAAGAGATGCTAGAATATATGGATATATAATGGGGAACCATGAATGGAATGTACCATAGAAAAGGATAGTTGACGTTTGATTGTAAATTTTCCAGGAAAGATTCATCCAATCACAAGAATGGCTAGGTTAAAAAACAAAAAAACAAGGAGGTCTCATTGCTTACATTAGAGATAATAGAGTAAGATGGATCAAAAAAATTATAGGTCAACAATATTCATATCTCCTCGGACAGGCTACTAAATTTTTTCCTTTCTAAGACAACTCAGTGCGACACATTGGCACAATCGATGTCTCTAGTTCCAAAAGGTATGCAAATTTCAGATCCAACCTTTATCCTTCATGATGGTTTTAGTGGCTCAGATAATACAATTGGTTCAGAGACTACTATTAAACATATGAAGCCACAAAGGGATGGCCCTAATTTTCAAAAAAAATCTTATTAGTTGTGAACGAGTTAAAGGAAAGTCTGGCTTGGGAAAGCCTATACTAGATTTGGGAGGGGGTAGTGCGCATGTGTTTAAATCTATTGAATGTGATAAACCATTTGAGGTTACAACCTCCCTAACTCCCATCCAAGAGCCGATCTCTATGGCCCTTACTACTATTTTAGTTTAATATATTGATCCCCATTCCCCCATCCCCCTAAATCCTCAAATCTTTATAAGAAGAACCATTGTAAAGAAGCCATTAAAATCAAACATTAAGTCTTCATATTCATTGAGATATTTAAAAGTTTTCTAGGAGAAGTCAAGAGGGATACAAGGATAACTAGCTATGGAGAAGTGTAATGTCCCCATTTTGACCCCCTTTTTCATTAAATCGTAAATGATGTAAATATTGTTATTTAATCATGGTGAGGAGCTCAAGGCCAAGGCCCCACCATTGATTTAGCATTTTATGTATCGGCAATTAAAAATAGATGCATGTGGTTCTTGTGCTGGACATGCACAATGTAAATTAAGACATCATGTAAATACGAATTTTAATGAAATACCCACAACTAGCTATGCAATGCAACACAAAGATGGGGGCATGATTCTACAAGGAATAGGGAGGGAAATTATTCAAACCCTTGAGCCAATGGTAATAAGCCAAATGTCAATGAATAAACCCTAAACTACCCATTCTGACTTATGCACCCAATCATTTAATTCTTCCAGAAATTGGTTGAGGCAGTTAATGCCTTGGGAATGAAGAGGCATGGCAGCCAATTTCGCATGAGCAAGCCATCAACCTGGAAAAACGTACTTTTGCTGTTGGGGCAAGAAAACACCCACGAAATGGTGCCCAAAGCCATTCTGAACCCAGAGTATTTCCTCTCTCACGCAGTCTGAGCTAGCTGGGCTTTCCCCATCACGTTTTTTACCAATTTCCTACATTTTTCCATAGCTGGGAGCTCGTTTTTGTGTTGCACAGTGGCTAGGAGAAAGGGAGTCACGTTTTGGGGGTTTATAGAGGTCGTTTCAGCCCCTGGAATGCATATAAACGTTTTCTGAAAATGAATGGCTCTCCTAGGGTTTATTTCCCATCTACCAGTTTGTTTTGGTTGCCCACGTTTTTCAGCACTTGTATTTTTGCTGTTGGGTGCATCCCTGCATTGGTTTGAACTATGAGCAAGAAATTAGGAGTGGAAGTGGACCTGAATTGGCTTGATAAACCTAGTGAGGGGGATAACCTCTCAAGAAGATCAAGAGGGTTGGCTACTCTTCTATGCACACCTTGAACAATATTAGATTGGAAGGTATGGCCTGAGGGACTGTGTAGTAGTGAAGGGAGTACTTCCATGTGCCAGGTGTGTAGGTATTGTGGGAGCCAAGCTAGATAGATCTTGCAGAGGGTACCCATATCTCTATGGATGATCCCACTAGCTTAGAAATTCTTCCTTCCATTGCCTAATAGCCTGATAAACCCAACTGTAGATTAGCTTCGCTAATTTGGTGTATCTTTGCGCTATGTGTGAGTCTGTTGTTCCCTGATTCCTTGTAGAGATCATGCCCAGCTCAGGGGTGGCAATGTGTTGAGATATTGATGATCACAACTGGCCTATGGTTGGGTGGAGCATTGCAGTTGCATAGCCAGTTGCTCGGGGCTACTTTGTTATAAGATAAGTACTCTCTTGTGTTAACTTTGCAATTATTTATTTGATGAATATCTTGAATGTATTATGGATGTGTAATTGAAATTACTTCTGCTGTGTTTTCTTATAACCATACATTTCCATATGTCTTTTTATAGTATGTGAATGCTTATTTAATAAATTCATGGGGCTAGATGCCCTGGCTTCAGTCTACCGTTCTCTCCATCGCACTGGTATGATGGGTGGGGACATTACATTTTGGTATCAGAGCTGCTGGTTGCAGCATTGGACCTCTATGGGCCAAATCCGATTACAGACACATGGGAAGGCCCCTTCCTAATCACCACAAGTATCAGCATCGGGCTTAAACTGGCTAAGTTGAATAAAATTACAGAGGTAAGATCACCTCTTGCTGAGCAGTAGTCATCACAGAAAGAAGGAAAGATTTCAAATTTTCCTAAAGAGTTTTTGAAAAATTTTGTAAGTGTTTTTTGGCGTTGAAGGGAAAGTTTCGGAAGGACTCAATGAGTTGGTCCACAACAGCGGAAGAACTCGCCGAGTTGGCCCGAAACGACGAAAATTTTCTAAGTGTTTTTCGGCATCGAAGGGAAAGTTTCGGAAGGACTCAGCGAGTTGGTCCGCAACAGCGGAAGAACTCGCTGAGTTGGCCTTAAATGGAAAAAAAAATTCTAAGTGTTCGGTGTCAAAAGGAAATTTTCGAAAGAACTCCACGAGTTTGTCCACAACGGCGGAAGAACTCACCGAGTTGCCCCAAAACAATGGAAAATTTTCTAAGTGTTCGGCGTCAAAGGGAAATTTCGGAATAACTCCACGAGTTGGCCCAAAATTGCGGAAGAACTCAACAAGTTGGCCGCAACGGCGGAAGGACTCGGCGAGTTGGTCCGAAAAATCTCAAAATTTTTCTAAGTGTTTTCGGCAGAAGAACTCAGTGAGTTGCTCCGCAACAGGTTGGAAGAACTTAGCGAGTTTCTCCACAACAGGGCGGAAGAACTGGATGAGTTGCTCCGAAACAAGAAATTTCAGCTGTTTTTCAGGGATATTTTCAGGTGCCGAAAATGGAAAAATTGCCATGGAACTTATGCACCAGATTGCGTGAAATGGAAAGATTGACAAAAAAAAAAAAAAAAACAAGGGCGCTGCCCTTGACCCGCCCTGCAGTGGCACAGGGAAGCCACAAGGGGGCAAGCCCCCTTGACCCCCATCGTCCCCCTCATATGTCGTTGATTGTGAGAAAATTCTATGATTTGACAAATTGTCAATATAATATTTTCCCACGTGCATGAAGTAATTTATGAATTTATGAGAATATAATGCATCTAACAATTATGTTGATGAACACATTTTGCAGAATCACAGTTACATCAGGGTAGCACTCTAGACAGGGCAGTTGAAAAATTTTGGATCTTGGTTGGGCCTAGAAAAATCAACATCATGGATGATGCACAGGATCCCTATGAGCCTGAGACAAATGCTATGGGGGAGAACATACATGTTGAAAATGTTGAAACATAATCTAATGGGAGAAGAAATCAAGAGACTCCTCTAGGTATTGCAGCCACCATGAAGAGCCTAAGGGTGGAATTGCAAAGCTGTAGAGAAGATAATGAAAAGATGATTAAAGCTCAAGAAGAACAAAATCAGTTGAATGCAGCCATGCTATAGAGTTTGACAGACATCCAAAGGCAAATAAAATCTGGGCATCAGACATCAAATCCAGAAAGGGGTGGGAGTAGTTCTAGAAGGAATTCCCGTAAGAGGGCCAGTAGATCAAGAAGAGTTTCTACAGACGGAACATATACTCCAGAAATCTCTTCTAATGAATCATCTAACTCTGAAGAATCCATTGAGGGTTCAAGCTCATCATCTCGCAGAAGTAAGAGGAAGAAGCACTATAAGAACAAATCACATGGGGAATTTAAGAAGGCGAAACCTCCTACATTTGATGGAGAGGTAAAGTCTAGTCAAGAAGCTGAAGCTTGGCTTCTTGGGATGAGAAAGTATTTCCAAGTCCAAGACTACTCGGGAAATATGAAGGCAAGGGTTTCCATCTTCAACTTGAATGGAAGAGCATCTCTATGGTGGGAACACATCAGGCAAGTGAGGAAGATCAATGAAAGGAAGATTATGTGGAAGCAGTTCAATAAATACTTCAAGCAGAAGTACCTCTCTGACAGGTACTATGATGATAAGATCAAAGAGTTCCATGAGCTGAGATTGGGACAATTGACCTTGGAAGAATATGCAAACAAGTTCTTGGAGCTGCTGAGGTATGTTAGGTATATTCAAGATGATAAGGTGAAAATTCAACGTTTCCTGAGTGGACTGCCCCAGTCATATAAAGATAGAATTGAGTTTGATGAACCTCGAACTCTAGAGGAGGCCATAAGAAAGACCAAGTATTGCTTTGATCAAAACAAAAGCAAACCAGAATTCCATAAGGCATGGAAGGATAAGAAAAATGAAAAGTTTGATCAAAGGAAGAAGAGGTTCAAGCCTCCTCAATTCAGGAATCAACAAAGGCAGCCATCACAGGTTGTGACTAAGCCAACTAGGATGATGGGAGACAAGCCAAGATATCCAAAGGAGCCAAGAGAACCACTTCAATGTTGGGGTTGTGGAGGAGACCACATGCTTAGGAACTGTCCACATCGGAATGGGAATGCAAATCAAGTCCACAACATCCAGGGAGCTGAAACTGTGGGTCAAGTGGTGAGGACAATCCCTAGAATCTATGCAGCACTAGACAACCACCAGGCAGATCATCAGTCAACTGTGGTTGAAGTTGAAGGTAAGATTTCTAAGCAATTTGTTTCTATTTTGATTGATCCTAGATCTACTCACAGTTATGTCACTCCTAGAATTGTTGAAATTTGTGCTTTCAAGAAATTAAAGCATAGTAAATCATGGTTAGTTCAACTAGCCACTGGAACCAAGAGAAAAGTTAGTGAAATAATAGAGAAATGTCCATTAGAGATGGATGGGCTATTCACTTATGCAGATCTGCATATTTTGCCACTTAGTTCCTATGATATTCTCATTGGGATGGATTGGTTAAAGGCACACAGGATTAAACTTGACTGCTACAATAAGACATTTGAATGCATGGACGAAGAAGGAAACCTAAGGGTTGTAAAAGGCATTCCAAAGGTGACTTCTGTCAGGCAGGTTTCAGCCATGCAACTGAAGAAGTTCTGTAGGAAGGGATGTCAATTGTATGCAGCCCACGTTTTAGAGGCAGCAGAGAATGAAACTCTTAAATTGGAGGACTATCATGTATTACAAGAATTCAGGGATGTTTTTCCTGATGTGATTCCAGGACTCCCTCCAAAGAGAGACATTGATTTTACAATTGAACTTGTGACCGGAGTGGCACTAGTATCTAAGACACCCTACAGGATGAGTACACCGGAATTGCTAGAATTGAAAATGCAATTACAAGAGTTGTTGGAGAATAAATATATTAGTCCAAGTGTGTCCCTATGGAGAGCACCTATTCTATTTGTGAAAAAGAAATATGGAACACTCAGGTTATGTATTGACTACAGGAAGTTGAACAAAGTCACTGTGAAGAACAAATACCCATTGCTTCGAATTGATGACTTTTTTTTATCAAATGAGAGGAGAAAAGGTATTTTCAAAGATTGACTTGAGGTCTGGTTACCATCAGGTAAGAATCAAAGAAGAAGATATTCATAAGACAACCTTCAGAATAAGGTATGGACACTATGAGTTTGTAGTGGTACCATTCAGTCTCACAAATGCACTAGCTACATTCATGTGCCTCATGAATAGTGTTTTCAACGAGTATTTGGACAAGTTTGTTCTTGTTTTTCTAGATGACATTCTTATCTATTCTAAGAATGAAGAAGAGCATGAAGAACATTTGAGAATGACATTGCAATTGCTAAGGGAGCATAAGTTGTATGCAAAGTTGAGCAAATGTGACTTTTATAAAGATAGAATTCATTATTTGGGTCACATCATCTCCGACGAAGGAATATCTGTAGACCCTAAGAAGATTGAAGCCATCATGAATTGGCCAACTCCAAAAAATGTGACAGATGTGAGATCTTTTATGGGCCTTGCTGGCTACTACAGGAGGTTTATCGAAGGATTCTCCAAGGTTTCAAACCCGATCACTTATTTGCAAAAGAAGGGGATAAAGTTTGAATGGTCACCAAGATGTGAGGAAAGTTTTCAACGATTGAAGAATCTTCTTACAAGTGCACCAATTTTGAAAATTGCGGACCTAGAAAAAGACTTTGTGGTATGTACCGATGCATGCAATCAAGGACTTGGAGGAGTTCTTATGCAAAAAAACCACGTGATATGCTATGAGTCAAGGAAGTTGAAGGAGCATGAGAAGAACTATGCTACTCATGATATAGAACATGCAGCCATAGTACATGCTTTAAAGATGTGGAGGCGTTACTTAATGGGAAGGAAATTTGAGCTGAGGACAGACCATTGTGGGTTGAAATACTTGTTTGATCAACCAACTTTAAATACTAGGCAAGCTAGATGGTTGGAATTTTTGTGCGAATTTGATTTTGAAATCAAACACATAAAAGGGAAAGAAAACAAGGTGGCTGATGCACTCAGCAGGAAGGTACATGAAATGCATGTGGCAGCACTTAGTACTTGCCAACCAGACTTGAGGCAGCATATTGTTAACCATATTGCTGAGGATGAAGCGTATGTGCAGATAAAAGACAAATTGCAGCATCAAAACCTTGAAAAGAAGTATGAAGGCTATCATTTGGAAGAAGTTGGACTTCTTACTTATAAGAATAGAGTCTATATTCCAAATGTGGCGGATTTGAGGAGGATTGTTATGGATAAAATCCATAAAGCTCCATACTCTGGTCACCCAGGATATTAGAAAACAATTGCTACAGCAAGAAAATATTATTTCTGGACAGGCATGAAGAAGGACGTCGCTGAATACATTTCTAAGTGCATGGAATGTCAGCAGGTGAAGAGTGAACACCAACATCCAGTAGGTTTATTGCTCCCAGTGCCAATTCCAGAATGGAAATGGGAAGTAATATCCATGGACTTTATTACAGGATTGCCAATGACTGTGAGACAACATGATTCCATCATGGTTGTGGTGGACAAGTTAACAAAGGCAGCACATTTTATACCGGTTAAGTCCACACATAAAGCCAATTCCATTGCAAATATTTTCATGAAGGAAATTTTCAGATTACATGGGTTGCCTAAGGCAATAATTTCTGACAAGGATACCAAGTTCACTTCCAATTTTTGGAAAGGTCTCTTTGCAGATTTGGGTACACAGCTAATATTTAGTACCGTATATCATCCTCAAATAGATGGGCAAACAGAAAGGGTAAATCGGGTGCTTGAAGACATGCTCCGCATGTATGTAATGGACAAACCATCCAAGTGGGAGGATTATCTACACTTTATAGAATTTGCATATAACAATGGGAAACAAGCATCATTGGGAATGAGTCCTTATGAGGCTTTGTACGGCAGAAAGTGTAGGACACCAGTGACTTGGGACAATCCAGTGAACAAAATTGTACTTGGGCCAGAATTGCTTAAGGAAATGGAGTAAAAAGTTGCCAAGATCAGACAGAATTTAAAAACAGCCCAGGATAGACAGAAAAACTATGCAAATAAACATAGAGTGCATAGGGAATTCAATGTTGGGGATCATGTGTATCTTAGAGTGAGATCAAGGAAGAGTTCCTTGAAGCTTGGGAGTTGTGCCAAGCTATCACCTAGATATTGTGGGCCATTTGAAGTGCTTGAAAGAATAGGGCCAGTTGCATATAGACTTGCATTTCCTGCTAGCACTAAAGCTCATAATGTTTTTCATGTCTCTTTGCTTAAGAAATATGTACATGATCCTAACCACGTGATTAATTGGGATGTGATCCAGGTGGAACCCGAGGGAGAATTCCAAACCGATCTGTTGTGCATCTTAGACAAGAAGGTAACATTGCTCCGGAATCGAGCCATCGGACAGGTAAAGGTGCAATGGAAGCACTATGGTCCCGATGAGGCTCCATGGGAGCTGGAGGATGCCATGAGGGTGGCATATCCATTTTTGTTCAATTTTGATGAGCACTGAGGATAGTGCTAATGTAAGGGGAGGGGAATGTAATGTCTCCATTTTGACCCCCTCTTTCATTAAATCGTAAATGATGTAAATATTGTTATTTAATCATGGTGAGGAGCTCAAGGCCAAGGCCCCACCATTGATTTAGTGTTTTATGTATCGGCAATTAAAAATATATGCCTATGGTTCTTGTGTTGGACATGCACAATGTAAATTAAGACATCATGTAAATACGAATTTTAATGAAATACCCACAACTAGCTATGCAATGCAACAAAGAGATGGGGGCATGATTCTACAAGGAATAGGGAGGGAAATTATTCAAACCCTTGAGCCAATGGTGATAAGCCAAATGTCAATGAATAAACCCTCAACTACCCATTCTGACTTATGCACCCAATCATTTAATTCTTCCAGAAATTGGTTGAGGCAGTTAATGCCTTGGGAATGAAGAGGCATGGCAACCAATTTCGTCCATGGGCAAGCCATCAATCTGGAAAAACGTACTTTTTCTTTTGGGGCAAGAAAACACCCATGAAATGGTGCCCAAAGCCATTATGAACCCAGAGTCTTTCCTCTCTCACGCAGTCTGAGCTAGCTGGGCTTTCCCCATCACGTTTTTTACCAATTTTCTGCATTTTTCCATACCTGGGAGCTCGTTTTTGTGTTGCATAGTGGTTGGGAGAAAGGGAGTCACGTTTTGGGGGTTTATAGAGGTTTCAACCCTTGGAATGCATATAAACGTTTTCTGAAAACGAATGGCTCTCCTAGGGTTTATTTCCCATCTACCAGTTCATTTTGGTTGCCCACGTTTTTCAGCACTTGTATTTTTGTTGTTGGGTGCATCCCTGCATTGGTTTGAACTATGAGCAATAAATTAGGAGTGGAAGTGGACCTGAATTGGCTTGATAAACCTAGTGAGGGGGATAACCTCTCAAGAAGATCAAGAGGGTTGGCTATTCTTATATGCACACCTTGAACAATATTAGATTGAAAGGTATGGCCTGAGAGACTATGTAGTAGTGAAGGGAGTACTTCCATGTGCCAGGTGTGTAGGTATTGTGGGAGCCAAGCTAGATAGATCTTGCAGAGGGCACCCATATCTTTATGGATGATCCCACTAGATTAGCAATTCTTCCTTCCATTGCCTAACAGCCTGATAAACCCAACTGTAGATTGGCTTCGCTGATTTGGTGTATCTTTGGGCTATGTGTGAGTCTGTTGTTCCTTGATTCCTTGTAGAGATCATGCCTAGCTCGGGGGTGGCAGTGTGTTGAGATATTGATGATCACAACTGGCCTATGGTTGGGTGGAACGTTGCAGTTGCATAACCAGTTGCTCAGGGATACTTTGTTATAAGATAAGTACTCTCTTGTGTTAACTTTGCAATTATTTATTTGATGAATATCTTGAATGTATGATGGATGTGTAATTGAAATTACTTCCGCTATGTTTTCTTATAACCATACATTTCCATATGTCTTTTTATAGTATGTGAATGCTTATTTAATAAATTCATGGGGATAGATGCCCTGGCTTCAGTCTAACGTTCTCTCCATCGCACTGGTATGATGGGTGGGAACATTACAACAAGGATATACCTTCCACTGTTGGGAGGAAATCACATATGTTGGTAGAAAAATTACTAGCAAAGAAAGAAGTAAGAGAAGGTAAACATGTCACAATCAATGACGCAGTCCTTAAAGTGAGTAAGACTGAGAAATTGGTTACTAATTGTTCATTCTCTCCCTAAATTCTAGAGGGGTAGGGGGTTCCCACAAACAATTAGATATCAAATGAATGTTTATAGTATAACAACCTGATGTTGTGATGTTACAAGAAACTATGTGTGCTAGGTAAAAAGATTTGGATTTTTGTCATTTATTTTAAGAGATTGCAACTTTTGTGCTATAGATGCTATAGGTTTGTCGAGGGGTCTGATAACTATTTAAACTCCACTTTTGACAATATTTTGACTTGAGTTTTTATTGCAAGCATAGTGGTGGATCTCAAGGATAAGGAACTTGGAAAGGATATGAGACTGGTAAATATTTATGGGCCTTATGGGTAAAGGTAGACTTTCTAGGAAGGAATGGATTAGTCCAGATGATTATCTAGGGATAATATTGTCATGGGTGGTGATCTTAATCTAACACTTGATGCAAGGGATACCGGGGGGAGGTTGCAAGAATGGATCCACTGGGTATTTATTCACAAATATTTTTGAAACACATCATTTGGTTGATATTGAACTAGTAAAGGTTGTCCCCACTTGGCTAAATGCAAGAAGAGGAAGGGAGGGGATATCCAAAATACTTGACATGTATTTAGTGGAAACATATTTACTCACTAACGATGTTAGGGTAAAATATTGGGTGGGTATTGATGGACTGTTAGACCATCTTCTAGTCTTGTTAAAACTAGCTTCAAATCATGATAAGCCATGTATTCCACTAATATGTTGAATTTCTTAGATGGATGTTGGAAGAAGATTTTAGAGATATAATCTATAATCATTGCAATCCATTTGACATACAAGAGGGGTTGACAACAATAAGCCATATTCTATAGAATTTGAAAAAAGTCAAAGAAGCTATGAAAGTATGGGATAAAATACTTTCCATAGAGTCACAAAAATTGTTAAAAGAAATGGAATAACAGATCATGACACTCTTCGAACACAATGAGGCTGGTGTATTTACTGAGGAAGAAGTTTTGGCCTTGAAAGAACTCGAAAGAATTAAGAAGCATTTACTGGAAATGGAGGATGACGAATGGAGACTCAAGAGTAGACCCATTTGGTTAAAAGAAGGAGACTGTAGTGACCAAATACTTTCATAAGTTTTCTAGTCATAGAAAACACATAAATACAATTTGAGACATTACTCAGACAAACGAGATAAAAGTTAATACTTTCAAGGAAATTGTTGAGGCAGGAAAAGAACATTTTAATTTTGTGTTTACAGGTCCAAAATCTACCAATATTGGAGAAATAATGAAAGTATTAAGTTTCTTCCTTGGACCGATAAATTAAGTTATGAACATGGATTTAGAAGTATAATCCAGTAGAGAGTAATTGAAGTACGTCTTGGCCTCTTTTTAAAAAGAAAAGGGAAAAAGCCTCAGTCTTGATAGACTAACTATTGAATTCTACCTTGGTTTCTATGATTTGTTGGAGAATGGTTTGTTAAGAGCTATTTAAAAATCTAGGCCTTTTGGGAAAGTACTTGGGGCTATAAATATCACCTTCATAGCATTGATTCCCAAAAAAAAAGATTGTACTTCATTTCATGAATACAAACCATATCATTATGCAATATAAAACACATTTATATAAATATATCTCAAATTTGAATTTCAAATTTCATTTAGTGTGAAGCTCTTTAAACACATTATATATTAAATAAATATTAAATAAATAATTACATTCTCTTTTTTATTTATTTTAACTCTCTCCCTCATAGTTATGGACAACAATGTTTCTTGTGTCTTTCATGACATTTTGTATATATAGATAATGCCTTAGTACAAAGTCACTATGGATTGATAAGATATACAACTACATGATGGCCTTCGCATTCTACATGAATAGCATGTACTAAATGTAGTTTTGTTCATCTCAACTTATAAGTTATAATTTTCTTTAAAAAACAAATATTTATGTAAAATAATATTATTGAGGAAAATTGACACATATAACGTCAGGTTGACATTCGAGTTATAGTTTAAAAAGATTAAAAATAAAGTCAAAGTTGTTGTGTAAGGAGAAAACCTTGTAACCCAAGCACAATGCTAAGATGGCGTGCCCAAAAGCCATCAAGCTACCTCGAAATGCCTGCATATCATATTAATGTTAAAATATATTAACATTAAAGGTAACTTCCCATCGTAACAATGATGTCCAAACTCAACGCTAAAAGACATCTCTATATTATTATTTTTTAATGAATATAAACTCATTACCCGTGGCATGTAGATTGCAACGAATATTGCACCAACATAGTTTGCAAGCAAAAGTCCTGAACCTAAAAATGCAATGTTACGAACACCGAGGTTGGTTGCCAATGTGGCTATTTGAAACCTGGATGAAATAAAAGAGAGTAAATCAAAGTGAAACATAAATGCAATAAAGGAAGCATTTGTGTAAAACTCAAAAAGAGCTTCCATAGGAAACATAAATGCAATAAAGGAAGCATTTGTGTAAAACTCAAAAAGTGTAAGAGAGGCCACTTTCATATAACAAAACAAAGTTCACCAAAGCCTGAAGGAAACTATGAACACATATTTAAACTTTACTAGCATTTTCATAGGATGTTATACAATTATAAGATGCTATAAAACTATCTAAAAATATTTATTTTCCTTGTATTTATGAAGATATTTTTTTCATAATTTTTTTTTTTAGTTTTTCAAATTTTATTGGAGAATATATTGAGATGTGTGATATTTTTTGTATTGTAGTTAAAGATGTAGTGAGTGTTTTATTCTAAGTTTTGCTTGATTCATGTTGAAGACAAATCAATTTGGTTGAGGCACCTTTAGTAGTGAATGTGAAAAAATGGTGTTTTACACTATTTGGGGTTCTATTTGGACTAATTTTATTCTCCGATCTATGTCGAAATAGTTCCTACAAAATCTATAGTATAAAATACAAAGTTTGATTTCCTAAATGCAATATACCTAGTCACCTAATTAATCCCATTTACAAAATGCCATGACTCCATATCATACCCATACACCATTATAAATATCATATAGGAGAAAGGAGTCAATAATAGAGCAGGGAGCAATAGTGGAGATAGGAAGTGGTGAGGGTGTACGTCAATTTTGGATGAATTTAAGCCCGTGCCTTGAAAAACTAGCTCCCATAAATGGTTCATAAACATGTTTTTATGTGCAAGTCATTGTCAATATTTACACGTTTTAGCTATTTATTTATTTTAAATATTTATCACAAAGACTTATTTTTACATTTTGAAATAAATTAATATTTTCAATTTTTAATCCCATTTTAAGTCATATCCACCTCATCATTACAAGTTCAAATTAATATTTTCAAATTTCCCTCCCATTCAATGTTCTTGCATTGATTCCAAGCTAAAAATGAGCTATTTTGGACGACTTGGAAGTTCAAGGTTGACATGGCACCTTTTTTGGAGTCTTCACACCTCGAGAGGAAGTGGACATCTAAGGAACACTCCAATAAACATTTGGAGGTCTAGGGAACATTGAATGTAAATGTGATAAAGAGAGAGCGCATCGCTCCCCTATATGTTTCTATTTGTATTCATTCTCTTCATATCAATAAATATTATTTTTGTCTACTTGAACTATATAAATTTCTGCCTTTATTTATGACTGCTCATGGCCTCCCATGAATATCACAAGGTACTTGAAAGGTGGTATCATAGTAGTTTTTTATGCTGGCCTTAAAATTAATTTCTATTAGTGGTAGTAAAGGATATTGTACCTATGTCCCACCCTTAAAGAATTTGACTAATATAGAATTATAAACATAAAAATATGTATACATAATTATCAATCAAGGAGCATCCACAAATAAACAAAATTAGTTAAACTACAAAAAGCTAGGTCTTGAAAAATTACTAGAGTGCAACCTAGCTATTATGCACATGCCATCATTTTACATTAAGGCTATGAGCATCTCTTTCCTTTGTATGAGTGGATTATTCTATATTACCAGCGTAGTGCCATGCATTTCAAAATTCCATCCATTCTCTTGGGTGTAAAACTCACCTCTCTAAAAAAGGAACAATAGCAACAAGACAATTGATTTTATTGTTTCCACCACAAGAGTCACTATTGCATCAAGGGCTGTATGTTTCAAAAGGAACATGAAATGCATAAATGCATTGGTGGACATGACCCTTCAAATCTGGAATATGGGGGGGGGGGATAATAACAATCTAACATAGGCTTACAAGGAACTCTCATCCTAAAATAATTAGAAATGTGGGAATATGATCAGGGGCGAATAGGAAGGGATTCAACATTGTTATGAAAAAAAATGACTTTTATTTGAGCAAACAATGCCAATTCTTTCTTAAAGAGCCCCAGTTATCCTAGACTAAGAGGGTTGTGTTCGTCATAAAGAGGTTTTTGATCCATTTATGTCATGTTGTTGTTCCTAGATGCACTTTATAAATCCCAATATGAAGGATGTGTGTGTGTGTGTGTGTGTGTGTGTGAGAGAGAGAGAGAGAGAGAGAGGGAGAGAGAGAGATACCAAGAGAGAGAATTCAAAACAAATTTAGTAAATCTTTTGAATGCACATATTGAATAGTTTCTAGGTGGATACGCTTTGTCTACACACAATGATGACCTTACTTATCAGGTTCTTAAGATTATATGAATAGAGGTTAGGTTGGTATCCTTGGTGATTATGCTTCTTAGAAAAACTATTAAAATATAATAAATCCCTAATAACTTAGTTTATGATCCCATTAAAAACATATGATAATAAGTTAAAACTACATAAAAGCACATTTAATTTTTTTCCTATGTAAAAAAAGCTACGCTTAGTAACTTGTAAAAGTATTTTATATTTATAAAAATAAACGTATTTTATATTTTGTACCAAGAGAAAAATTGATGTGCAACCAATCCTATTACCAAATATTTTTATAAGCCTAAACAATTAAAAATCTTATACATGAAGTGTCTCAAGTTAGAAGAGAGCAAAACTTGAGGGATAAAAAATGAAAAAGATTTTCACTTGGAGGGATTAGATCCCTCTCGACACTTTATAGATATTGAGTTGAGATGGATCTACAATGGTCAATATATTAGTTGGATCCAAGTACATGTTTCAACTTTGTTATTTGAGTCAATAATGGGATGATCATGTGTGTTTAAGGCCATTTAAGACTCTATACATTGATGTATTAGTGTTGAACAATTTGAGCCATGTGTGATAATGAAATAATACACTAGTTTCTCTCCATTCAATGATGATTATTTTTATTTCATTATTCAATTTGGTATCAGATCCATAAACTCATTTCACTAAAATATAGTGTATGCTTTTGTGTCTTTCAGCCAAAGGTGCAGGGTCATTTTTTCAAGAATATGGTGAATTTATTTTGTAGGGATTGTTTGAAGTGGTATTGAAGATAAGAGAAGATTGATCTCTAATTGAGATTGTTGTTTTGTAAATAAATAGTGCTTTGGAGTTATTAAACCCTAAATATGCACATACAAACATAGGACAGATCAATCTTTCCCATTAGATTTGAAGCCTTGTACCATCCCAAAAGAGGGATGTATAGATGAGATTATATTGGGAAATATTCCTAAAGAACATACTTATTTATTGTTCATCATTATAAGATCATATGCTTCATTTTTTAAGCTTGTGGCAACTATTGTTTGTGCATTTAGATATACTTGATGGCATCCCCTTGTGATTTTCTTGAGAACTCGAATCAACGTGGAAAAATAACGAAGGAGCGTACATTTATGATAAGGATAAAATAGGCAAGAGTAAGGCACACTTCCTAATATTTTGGTGGTATGAAGGTAGAGGAATAAGGTTGTTTTAAGTATTGTTTCAACAAACGATATGAAATCTAAGAGAGGTTCATTTCCTAGGGAATGAGGCTACATAAGAGTGTTTCCTTAATATATATTCCTAAACTAGTTGCAAACTTTCCCACATTTATTGTAGTATAATTTGTGGTGACACACTCCGTAGTAAGCCAACAATCACATACTCCAATGTGTGCAAGGGTGGGGCACCTTTCTTATGACAAAGGATAATAAACCCTTGTATTTTACACTCATCCAAAAGTGCTTGACTGGAACTATCAAATGAAAATATGTTATCTCATTTGATGACACAACCTTAAGCACCTCATGATGAGTGCAAACTCCCAGGGGTGCTTAGTGCTCACCTTGCTCTTACACCTCTATGTAATTTCTAAGATGGTTAGTGTGATGGATGGGGATTGGTTGGTTTTAGGAGGTGAACTCAATATCTAGATCTATGACATTTCCCTATAGAGTGGTACATGACTATCCCTTCGCGTGATTCGTATGCATTGGGGGGGTTGCGGGGGGGAGACAACCAAGCTCCCCTACTTGAGAGTGTATAGGTGAAACCCCTGAGGAGAAAATATCTGGAACCTTATAGTGTATTTTGGTTCCTTATAGAACCCTCTTATTTATTGTACAAAAGGGAAGTGGCCCCTGGAATTGTATTACAAGAAATAAATCATTTTAAGTTTTTTGCCGAGTAATAATAAAATATCAAAGTTGCCATTGCCTGGTGGCTTTACCTACACATAGTAGGGTTTCCATATTAATCTCACGTTCTATTGTTTTTTTTTCTTTTGTTTTAATATTTTGTTAACATATGGCATCCATGGGGGGTTCACTTCGAAGGTAATATTATAGCACGTGAGTTCATATTACGAGATTTGATACTCTAAAATATGGAATCAAGATATTTCCTAGTATATACAAGTTAAGGGGTATTTTTAATATATTAAAAACATGTAGATATCAGAGGGTTTTATAATTATATATCTAGGGGGTTGAATATGATATTGGGGGGTTTGAATAGGTACTCTATGTCTAAGTTTGTGTAAGTTTGATGTGTGTGAAGTCATATTAGTGTTTGGAGTTAAGAGTAACTTTCATGATAGGTGAGAGTCGAATAAGGAGAGGCTATTCGAATAGTTAAATGAATATACCCGCTTATGTGCTCTACTAAAAGTTTCCACCAAAATGTTGACCTTGACTTGCAACGAATGATGAATAAATCCATGCCTAAGAAATTCCTCTGGTTGTCAACATTAACCACAGTCATGTAATACCCTCATTTTGACCCTTAGGATATATTGGATTTATTGTAAATATTGTATGCATGCGATGTATGTTTCCCTAGCGTGGAGCTCAAGGCCAAGGCCCTGCTAGTGTATGCTCAGATTTTATTAAAAATGAAAGTATTTGATATTACACTATCCATGTGCTATCAAGCCATGAGACATTGTAAAATGATGTAAATATTAATATTGCAATAAAATACCAAAAACTGGCTATGGAAGCAACTAATGAGAAGGGGCCATGTGTATTCCACTAGGGAGTGGTGAGGGGGTTGTGGGGTTGAACCATATGTTTCCAAATGTCAACTTGAGAACACATTTGACTATCCTTGCTGACATTTATTTCTGTTGTAAGGAAGTGGTTGAAGAAATCAGTCCATGGATTCAACGGAGCATGGGCAACCCATTAATTCGTATGGAAGGTATGGGTTCTGTTTTCTTGACCCACAAGTCACTCTACCTCATGGGAATTCATTCTTCCTCATTCCCATTCCATGGTTGAACATCTAAGCATCAGTTCTCATCCATTACACAAACCTAGCAGTGAGAAAAACCATAAATCGAAAATCTGCATTAACCCACGTTTTGAAGTGCCATAAATGCCCAGAATTTTGTGTAAGCAGTGAAATCCAATGGGGGATCCATATACCTGAACCTTGGGGCGAATTTGAGAGTGTTAGATCCCCAAAAATCCATAGGAAAACCTAGTTTTGATGGCCCAAAAATCCAATTACGGGATTGAGTCATTTGGTCACCGAACTGTGAGAATCCAAGCGTGAATGACGGAACAAAGGATAGAACAGAGGTTGTGATTGCTTGATAAACCCAGTGAAGGATAGAATCTCAAGGATTTAGTAGCTTCGGCCTTTCTATGCCCACCCTGAAGAGCACTGGAGGGAAGGAATGCCTGAGGGACTATGCAGTAGAGAAGGGGACCTCCCTTGTGTTGGGTGTGGTAGGTATTGTGGGTGGCAAGGTTGTTTGAGTTTAGCTTGAGATGCATGTAGCTCTGTGGTTGAGCTCATTGGCTTAGAATTCCCCCCCTTTGTCTCTTGCATGCTTTATAAACCCAATTGTGTGTTGGCTAAGCATGACTGTTTGTGTGCATGAAACCATGGCTATGAGTGAGTCTGTTTAGTTCCTCCTTAGTGGATACACAACCCAGCTTGGGGGTGGTCTCTTAGCTGAAATAATATAGGTTGGACAAAGACCTATGGTTGGGTGGAACGTTGCTCTCACATAGCCAGTTGCTGGGACAGTTTCATCTTAAAGATAAGTATTCTATGTGGTTTGAATTATGTTCATTCTGTGTTCTGCAATGTTTAATTTGATGACTGTTATTGGTATGTTGAATGCATGATGTAGTTGCATGTGGATAATGTTCATTACCGTTCTGTTTATTTGAGTATAAATATGCACGCATGAGTTTTTATTTCTTATGAATTCTCTTATTCATGAACAGGGCTGAGTTTCCCAAATAAGCCCCGGAATGTTAGTCATGTTTCCTCCCTTGCATCAGATCGATGGGAGGGGACATGATAGAGTGGTATCAGAGTCCATGTTGCAGCACTGGAACTGCTTGGGCCAAACTGTGAGTTTACAGGCAAATATCATAATGTTTAAATGTGGTATTGATGAAGTTTGGGCGACATTTTGATTAGAAAAATGGCAGAATCATAGTTCTCAGGTGTGGAAGATGATCGCACGATTGCATAGATCTCTCCAAGGGATTTCCAATGATACGAGAATCGCCTTATTTGGTTAAAGGATGAGGCAGATATAAGTTTTGAAATTTTGCGGGAGCAGAGGAGGTGTTTTCGCAATTTCGCATTGTAGATTGCGGAAACATAAAATTTTCAAATTTACGTTTTTGGACTTCCGCATTTCTGAACCTGCATTATGGATTGCGGAAGTGACATTTTCCGAAGTTGAAAATTTGGCATTCCGCAGTACGGATAGCAGGTTGCGGATTGTGGAAGTGACATTTTTCAAAGTTGAAAATTTGGCGTTCTGTATTCCTGAGTACCGCAGTACGGATTGCGGATTGCGGAAGTGACATTTTCGGAGTTGGAAAATTGGCATTCTGTCTTCTGCATTGCGAATTGTGGATTGTGAAAAAGGGTAAAGAAAAAAAAAACGAGTATAGAGCCCGAAACTAGATTTTTGGATAGCAGGAGAATGCAGAATCAGAATTGGATAATTCATGTGGTGTTTTGAGGCCATTAACAAAGACCATGAAAGAACCAGTGAGTGTCTTGAGCCCATTATGCTCCAATTTGGCATAAAATTGGAATTAATGGCTTTTGCAAATCGGTGTCCCGAAGCTTGGCAGAAGGTTGAATTGAGCTGAAATTGATATGGAACGGCCATGGAGCAGGATCAGTGTTGAGTTTGGAATCTTGGAGCCAAAATCCAAAGGATGTGGAGACGGAGCGAGCGAGAAGACCAAAAAGCACTATTCCGGGCTAATTTTTGAGGATTTTGAAAAGCTTGCAATGGATGACAGTGACCTTATATGTAGGATTCAAGAAATCTACTGAACTCAACATTTCATATTCTCATTAATACAGAAATTTTCTGTTAGACAGAGATTTTCCATAAATGCTCAATTTGGAAGATAGCCATTTTTGGCCCAAAATTTTGAAATTTTGGAAAAGTGGAAAGTTAAAAGTAGTCAAACACAGAATTTTATAGAAGTTGACTTGTGCATCAGAACGAGGATCTGAAAGTTTCTGAGTGTTCCTTGTTATATGGAATAAATTCACCCAGTAGAAACATTTTCATGATTCTTTCTAGATTTTCTTCTACAAGTGGCTGAAGTTGGCTTTTCAGGATAAAATGCATCTGTGTAAAAGTGCAGAATTTTGGTAAAAATTGTGATTTTTGGAGTAATGTAATTTCCACACCCGAAGTCCGAATGAAGCACGTGGATATGAATTGGAAAGCTTATCCAGCATGGAACAGTGGTGCATAACCAAAATTTGAATGAGGTTATCATACATCATAGCTATGTAGAGAAGAAAAGTGCCAATGACTGTTTTGACAAATTGTTGTCAATAGTTTCTAGAATTGCATGATCGGGCAAAAAGAAAGAAGGCATAATAGCTCTGAGAATTATTCTATGAGTTTAATTCTGTTAAATATTGATGTTTTATGTTTCTCTATGCATTACTAAGATGTCTAATAAATATTTTTATAATGCACAGTGCCTGCAACTGGTAAGCTTTGAATAGTTGTAGCAAAGGGCAGCATAAAGAAAAAAGGGTCTCCAAAGGAAAATGGTGACCATAAATGATGGTCAAGATCCTTATGAGCATGATGAGGATGTGCTAAGAGAAAATATACAAGGAGAGAATACTGAAACCGAATCCAATGGGAGAAGGGAACAAATAACTCCTCAAAATTTGGTTGAGACCATGGTAAGCTTTAATGAAAGGTTGATGAAGGCTCAGAAGGAACAAAACCAGCTCAATGCTACTATTTTGCAGAGCCTCACTAATATATAGTAGAGGATAAACCTTGGGTACAACCCAAGCAATGTAGGTGAAGAAGGAAGAGATGCAGGTAGCTACTCTAGAGGTTGTTCTAGGAGGAGGACTCCAAGCCCAAGAAAGAGTTCAGTGAGAAAAAAACATAGAACACCCTCCTCAAGATCTTTCTTCTTCCAGCAGGTCATGTGACTCCAAAGGTTCTAGGAGAATTCCAATACATACTTCTAGAATACTTGAAGGAAGAAGGAAAATCAAAGGAATTCCACAAGGAGAATTCAGGAAGGCAAGGCCTCCCACATTGGATGAAGAAGACAAGATTGGACAAGAGGCAGAGGCATGGCTTCTTGGGATGAAGAAATATTTCAGGATTCATGATTACTCTGGGAATGAAAAGGCCATAATTTCCATTTACAATATAAATGGCAAAGCTTCAATTTGGTGGGATCACCTCTTGAAAGTAAAAGGGATCAGTGAAAGGAGGATCAGCTGGGAGCGATTTAAGAAGTATTTCAAGGAAAAATACCTTTTTGCTAGGTACTATGACAGTAAGAGGAAAGAATTCATTGAACTCAAGTTGGGACAGAAAACTATGGAAGAACATGTCCATTAATCCTTGGAATTTTTGAGGTATGTAGACTATATCAAAGATGAGAGGGTAAAGATCCAATGCTTCCTTGGGAGTCTACCTCAAAGTTTCAGAGATAAGATTGAGTTTGTTAATCCACCAAGTCTTGATAAAGCCATTAGGATGGCAATGCATTGTTATGCGCAGAGTAAAGGAAAATCAGAGGTTCACCCATCATGGAAAGGAAAGCCAAGAGGGAGGTTTGATCAAAGGAAAAGAGGATTCAAACCACCATTCAAAAATCAGCCAAGAAATTTTCCACAGGGTTAGTAAGCACGAAGTGGAAACAAGCCAGCAGTCGCAACAAAAAAGGCATCAAAATGGCCACTTAAGTGTTGGGTATGTGGAGGAAACCACATGCTAAAGGATTGTCCACATCGGAGGGAGAATCCCCAGAGCTTGCACAACTTAAAGGGAGCAACTACAGTGGAGGATATGGAAAGGGAAACGCCTCGAATTTATGCAATGTGATAATCATCAAGAAGACCATCAATCGACAGTGGTGGAAGTTGAAGGTAAGATTGCTAAGCAATATATTTCTGTTTTGATTGATCCAGGATCTACTCATAGTTATGTTTCTCCAAAAGTGGTTGAAGGTTGTTCCCTTAGAAAAGTGAAGCATAATAAGTCTTGGCTAGTTCAATTAGCCACAGGGACCAAGAAAAAAGTGAGTGAAGTAGTGATGGAGTACCCCATGGAATTGTGCGGATTCCTTACAAAAGTAAATTTGAATGTCCTACCATTAGGATCTTGTGATGCTCTAATTGGTATGGATTGGTTGGAAAGGCATAGAGCCAAGGTAGATTGCTATGAAAAGGTACTTGAATTCATTGATGAAGAGGGAAGACCAAGATTGGTAAGAGGAATTCCCAAGCAAGTTTTAGTAAGGAAGCTTTCAGCCTTACAGTTAGAAAAGTGGTATAAAAAGGGTTGTCAATTATATGCAACTCATATATCAAATTCATCGGAGGAAAAAGGACCAAGGATAGAAGATTTACAGTTGTTGCAAGAGTTCAAAGATGTGTTTCCGGATGAAGTGTCGGGACTACCACCAAAGAGAGATATTAATTTTACCATCGATCTTGTCCTAGGGGCAGCGCCAAATTCCAAAGCTCCTTGTAGAATGAGCACACCAGAATTGATCGAGTTAAAGATGCAGCTACAAGAATTAATGAACAAGGGGTATGTTAGACCGTGTGTATCTCCTTGGGGTGCACCTGTTCTATTTGTCAAGAAGAATGATGGGACTTTAAGGCTGTGTATTGATTATAGGAAGCTAAATAAAGTGTCAGTCAAGAATAAGTACCCATTGCCAAGAATTGATGATCTGTTTGATCAAATGAAGGAAGCTAAATTGTTTTCAAAGATTGACTTGAGGTCTGGTATCATCAAGTGATGATAAAAGAAGAAGACATTCACAAGACGACTTTTAGAACTAGATATGGTTATTGTGAGTTCACGGTGGTACGATTTGGTCTTACCAATGCACTTGCTACATTCATGTGTCTCATGAATAGTGTATTCAACAAATGTTTGGATAAGTTCATAATTATATTCTTGGACGACATTCTTGTCTATTCAAGGAATGAAGAAGAACATGAGGAGCATCTAAGGATGGTGTTACAAGTCCTTAGAGAACACCAGTTGTATGCAAAGTTAAGCAAGTGTGAATTCTATCAAAAGAATGTGTAATATTTGGGTCATGTTATTTCCGAAGAAGGTATTGCAGTTGATCCAGAGAAGATTAATGCCATCATGGATTGGACTACTCCAAGGAATGTTTCAAATGTTATATCTTTCATGGGTCTTGCAGGCTACTACAGAAGATTCATTGAAGGATTCTCCAAGATAGCTCATCCAATCACTTCATTGCAGAGGAAGAATTTCAAGTTTGCATGGTCTGAAAAATGTGAGAAAAGCTTTCAGCATCTAAAGGAGTTACTTACTAGCACTCTTGTTTTGAAGATAGCGGATCCAAGGAAGGATTTTGTAGTGTGCACACATGATTGCATTGAATGGATTGGTGGAGTGCTCATGCAAGAAGGAATTGTGATTTACTATGAGTCAAGGAAATTAAAAGAGCAAGAAAAGAATTACTCCACGCATGATTTAGAATTAGTAGCCATAGTAAATGCTCTAAAAATGTGGAGACATTATTTGTTGGGAAAAAGATTCGAACTTAGGATAGACCACATGAGCTTGAAGTATTTGTTTGATCAACCAAACTTGATTGCTAGGCAAGCTAGGTGGATGGAATTTCTCTGTGAATTTGATTTTGAAATTAAGCATGTAAAAGGGAAATAGAATAAGGTTGCAAATGCTCTCAACAGAAAATTCCATATTGCAGCAGTAAGTGTGTGTAAATCAGATTTGAAGGCAAGGATTCTAGAAGCTCAAACCAGTGATGAAGTTTACCTTCAAGTCAAGGAGAAGTTGCAACAGGGTAATGTGGATGAAGCATGTGCAAGATATCAACTGGGTGATGATGATGTTCTCATTTATCATGGTACCAGACTGTACATTCCAAATAGTGTAGATCTGAAGAAGCTATTGATGGATGAAATATATCAAATGCCATATTATGGACACCCAGGATATTAGAAAACTATAACACCCGCAAGAAGGCAATATTTTTGGCATGGTATGAAGAAAGACATAGCTAAGTACATTGCTAGGTGTCAAAAGTACCAATAGGTCAAGGCAGAGCATCAACATCCAACATGATTGTTGCAGCCCTTACCCATTCCAAAGTGGAGGTGGGAAGTGATCTCTATGGATTTTATAACTGGTCTACCCATGACAGTGAAGAAGCATGATTCAATCATGGTTGTGGTGGACAAGCTATCAAAGGTAGCTCATTTCATTCCAGTCAAGTCCACTCACAAGGCTAATGACATTGCAAATATCTTCATGAGTGAGATATTAAGATTGCATGGATTGCCCAAGGCAATAATTTCTAATCGTGAAACAAAGTTCACTTCTAATTTTTGGAAATGATTGTTTCAATAATTGAGAACTGGATTAAATTTCAGTATGACATATCATCCTCAAACAGATGGCCAAAATGAGAGGGTGAATCAGGTTCTTGAAGACATGTTGAGAATGTATGTGATGGATAAACCATCCAAGTGGGAAGATTACCTACACCTGGTAGAATTTGCATACAATAATGGACATCATGCATCATTGGGAATGAGACCATTTGAAGCATTGTATAGAAAGGGATGCAGGACTCCGATGAATTGAGATAGTCTGGTGAACACGGTAGTGCTTGGACCAAAGATGATCAAGGAAATGGAACAAGAATTTATTAAGATCAAGCAGAATTTAAAGGCAGCTCGGGACAGAAAAAAGAGTTATGTAGATTTGAAAAGAGTGCATAAGGAATTTAAGATTGGGGATCATGTTTATTTGAGAGTGAAACCAAGCAAAAGTTCCCTAAAGTTTGGGAGTTGTGCCAAGATGGAACCAAGATATTGTGGGACATTTGAAGTCCTTTATAGGATAGGACCAGTTACATATAGAATTGCATTTCCTGCTAACATAAGAGCTCATAATGTTTTCCATGTATCTTTGCTTAAGAAGTATGCACATGATCCTAATCATCTGATTGATTGGAATGTGATACAGGTGGAATATGAGGGAGAGTTCCAAGTGAAGCCTATGTACATCATCGACAAGAAGGTCACATTGCTCCAAAACCGAGCCATCAGACAGGTAAAGGTGCAATGGGAGCACCTTAGTCCCGATGAGGCTACATGGGAGATAGAGGATGCCATGAGAGAGGCATTCCCATTTTTGTTCAGTTTTGAGAACACGGAGGACGATGTTGTTCTAAGGGGGAGAGGAATGTAATGCCCCCATTTTGACCCTTAGGATATATTAGCTTTATTGTAAATATTGTATACATGTGATGTATGTTTCCCTAGAGTGGAGCTCAAGGCCAAGGCTTCGTTAGTGTATGCTCGAATTTTATTAAAAATGCAAGTATTTGATATTGCACTATCCATGTGCTATTAAGCCATGAGACATTGTGAAATGATGTAAATATTAATATTGCAATAAAATACAAAAAATTGGCTATGGAAGCAACTAATGAGAAGGGGCCATGTGTATTCCACTAGGGAGTGGTGAGGGGGTTGTGGGGTTGAACCATATGTTTCCAAATGTCATCTTGAGAACCCATTTGACTTTCCTTGCTGACATTTATTTCTGTTGTAAGGAAGTGGTTGAAGAAATCAGTCCATTGCTTCAATGGAGCATGGGCAACCCATAAATTCGTATGGCATGTATGGGATCTATTTTCTTGACCCAAAAGTCACTCTACC
The DNA here is from genome assembly GCA_027924585.1 of Larix kaempferi. Lineage (NCBI taxonomy): Eukaryota > Viridiplantae > Streptophyta > Pinopsida > Pinales > Pinaceae > Larix > Larix kaempferi. The sequence continues at coordinate 1,558,343 of BSBM01000627.1, forward strand.
TCATGTGAATTCGTTCTTCCTCATTCTCATTCCATGGTTGAACATCTAAGCATGAATTCTCATCCATTACACAGACCCAGCAGTGAGAAACACCAGAAATCGCAACTTTGCATTAACTCACATTTTGAAGTGCCATAAATGCCCAAACTTTCGTGTGAACAGTGAAATCCAATGGGGGATCCATAGACCTGAACCTTGCGGTGAATTTGAGAGTGTTAGATCCCCAAAAATCCATAGGAAAACCCAGTTTTGATAGCCCGAAAATCCAATTACGGGATTGAGTCATTTGGTCACCGAATTGTGAGAATCCAAGCGTGAATGACAGAACAGAGGATAGAACAAAGGTTGGGATTGCTTGATAAACCTAGTGAAGGATATAATCTCAAGGATTTAGTAGCTTGGAACTTTCTAAGCCCACCCAGAAGAGCACTGGAGGGAAGGGATGCCTCAGGGATTGTGGAGCAGAGAAGGGGATCTTCCTTATGTTGGGTGTGGTAGGTATTGTGGGTGCCAAGGCTGTTTGAGTTTAGCTTGAGATGCTTGTAGCTCTGTGGTTGAGCTCATTGGATTATCATTTCCCCCCTTTGTCTCTTGCATGCTTGATAAACCCAACTGTGTGTTGGCTTAGCATGACTGTTTGTGTGCATGACACCATGGCTATGAGTAAGCCTGTTTAGTTCCTCCTTAGTGGATACACAACCCAACTCGGGGGTGGTCTCTCAGCTGAAAGAATATAGGCTGGACAGAGACCTATGGTTGAGTGGAACATTTCTCTCACATAGCCAGTTTCATCTTAAAGATAAGTATTCTCTGTGGTTTGAATTATGTTCATTCTGTGTTCTGCAATGTTTAATTTGATGACTATTATTGGTATGTTGAATGCATGATGTAGTTGTGTGTGGATAATGTTCATTACCGCTATGTTTATTTGAGTATAAATCTACACGCATGAGTTTTTATTTCTTATGAATTCTCTTATTCATGAATGGGGCTGAGTTTTCCAAATAAGCTCCGGAATGTTAGCCATGTTTCCTCCCTTGCATCAGATTGGCGGGAGGGGACGTGACAAGTCAGCACAAACATTCACACTATAATAGTTGACTGGGAATAATTCCAACAATGTTTGGTCATTTTTCCCCTTGCCATCGTAGAAACATGCATTAAAGGGACTCCACCATGAACAACATCTAATTCAAAGCAACCGTAACTTATGAAATTTTGTAGTTTTGCAATTTTGTAATTTCACATGTCCTTGTTCTCTTTGGGACAAAGAAGATATTTTGTGTGTGGGAGATGTTGGAGAATCCTAGTCAAAGAGTCAGCTAGGTCCTCCTGGTCAACCACCCACTTGGCCAGCCTTGTCTAGTCAAGTTGGTTGGGTCGACTGTAGAGCAGTTACACAGTTGGTGAGCCATTAAGAGAGTATGTTTCCCTTCCAATGTATCGTAGGGTTCTATTATATAATATAAGATGCGTGTTGCTAGCATGACCATTACTTTATTCCTTACTCTCTTTATGTGTGTGTGTTCTTATGTATGATTATATTGTTGTTGTACACTAATAGTAACCACATGTAATCCCACAAATTACAACAAAATTCTTATTGGTTTTTTCGCTATCATTGGTGTCTACCAGTCAATTTTATTCGTCATTAACACTTATGTTATTATAAGGGTGTGGTTTGAATTCTCCTGTATATTTTCTTGATTTTTGTAAGATCCATAACAACTAATTTCACAACACCAACTACTTGAACTATGAGTAGAAGAATATTATTACTAGAAATTCAACCCATGATCCACTATAACAACATTATTGTCATTAAAAAAATCAAAAGAAGAGAATCTAGAAATTATATAAATAATAATTCTATAGTTCTGAAACAAACATTATGGAGTAACAAATTATGGCTTATGAATGAAAATTTAAAAATACTTTCCAATAAGTTAATATATCTCATGTATAGTTCTCTTCTACAAAATATAAGATTAATATTTCTGAAGAAATTATCATCTTACTTGCGATCACCTTCGACATCAGGAAGATCTTTGGTTATGGCAATGACCAGTGCAAACATTGTTACAAACGCTGTGATAAAAACCATTGGAGGGCTACAAACAAAACACAATCACACAATTGACAAAGTTCAGTACTTGATGGCAAATAAAAATTGCATCCATAATAAGAAAATGGATTTGAAGAATATAGTACAATAATGATGTCAGGCCTCTATATATAATAGAGTTGAATTGTCACCTCCATTGGAATTTAATCCCAAGGGAACCCATAGTCGCATAATATACCCCATAATTGAGCATGGTGCCTCGAACCTGTACAAAACCATATTTAAAGACTTGGAGTATCCAAATGTTTTATTTTCCAACAAATAATTATCATCTCTCATGCCTCAAGAAGAATCACTTTAAGGTAAAACGGCACAAAAGAAACATAATAATGTTCATAAAATCCAAAAGGAATTGTTAAACAACAGGAAAAAATGCAACTACAATACACAAAGACAGAAAAAAAAATACACACAAATAAACTTGTAGGGAATTGACTTTATCATAAACAGACACATATATATACAATGCACACATATAATACAATAAAGAGATAATTGAAATCGTCCTACTAAATACAAACCAGCACATCTATTACTTAAATAGAAATCATATTGAATTTCAATTTGTTGGTTTGATGTCCAACCTTAATATTTTTTAACACTTCCTCTTCAACTAGTTATAATATTGTGTAGTAGTCTCTATGTATATGTCCAACTAGAGAGATCTCTCACAATAAGAAAACTATCGATGCATCCAATCACATTTACAATTAAAAAATATCAATCATTTAATCATTGGTAAAAACATTAACACTAGTAACATGATTCAACCACATGAACATCCTCGTTGTCCAACAAGTAGAACACAATATTTACATTTTAGCCAAAACTGCAAGATTAACTAAAGCAAAACCTTCAAGTCCGCTAAAATGGTTCTCAATGTTTAGATTTAGATTATATTCACCTTTCATAATGTACATCACCGATTCCTCTCTCTCATATCTTCATTATTTGCTTCCTCTCATTTCAAAAGCAACTAATCATTTCAATGTATGACATATAAATTTGTTTTATAACAAATTAATATGAAATAACAAAAATAAATGCATAACCTTTCATGTTTCCATCTTATGTGCCCATCAATAACACTTAACCAACACATGTGGCATGGCCCCATATAAGTTAAATCACTCAACAAATAAAATTAATGAACAAATATCTAACAAAAGAGAAATATATTCTCATATGTGAAGTATTATTCTCACATAAACTCCCATGATCATGGAACCCTCTTTTGAGAGAGTTTTCATGCCCCTACTGCCATGCCAGGTTAGAGAACAAGAAAAATACAACTACAAGCACAAAAGGACAAAAGGAAATACATATAATTAAAGTTGCATCTTGGGCCTAAGGGGTAAGCTCAATTGATTGTCACTATGTAGTCAATGTTGTTGGAAATTTGGTTAAAGTTTGAATCCCCTTGTTGATTGAGGTGTTGTAGTTTATGTTAACATGTTTACTAAGGATGCTATCCACAAATGTTGTGGATCATCCCTTAAGTTCATTGGCAAAGTTTTCATTGGAAAAAAAATTGTAGTTCATTATTATCTTTATTATGCATCATGCTCACACATATATACAATGAAGGGACAATTGAAATGTAATTCTTCATGTGGAATACAAACAATCACATTTATTATGTAGAAATAAATCAAAATAAAATTATAACCAATAAGTGGATGTTCAACTATAATATTTTTATATGGGAATAAAGATTATAGCCTATAATTTCCAAGTTTTAGGCAGATGAATCCAACAAAAGGGTAATAAAAATGCAACTTTGAAGATCCAAAAAGGAATTATCCTCATCCAGAAACCCATGTAAGGAACTAAGCTTGTGTAAAGAGAATTTATGTCAAGTGTTTGCCATGGAAATTAACCTCTAGTCATTGTATTCAAATTCTATAATAGACTTACAAAAGGCCACAACTATCATGTTAAACTTGGGATTTGGTGCAATAACTGAAAGGTTCTAGTTTTATTTCAGTGTTTGTGTTGAAATAAAGCAATAGTCAACATAGTTCAATTCATGATAGCTCCTAAACCTGAGACCGTGGACTCTCTAGAAGAGCATATTATTTAGGAGATTGTGGGATTTCAAATGAAATATTAGTCTTAGAAAGAGAAACAGAGAGTAAGAGAAACGCAGTTGAATCAATGTACTTGGAGGAATTAACATAATTAAAATTAGAGTGAATGGGGCAGCCACTAAAGACAAGAAAGCAAGTTGAACGGAAATGTATAACAACCATAATCTAGTTAGTAATCTAGAAATTCCCACACAACATATGATTGGTGTTACACCATATTTTTCCACCTTGTGAGCATTAGCACTCCTTGGCCTCCCTCACCCATTTATAGACTCAAAACCATATTGTTGGTTCTCCTTGACCCCTTTTTTCCCTATTTTTCCTCCTACACGCGAGCTGCTTCACTACAACTCGTGTATATGCAGGTTGCATCATTACAACCCGCGTACATCAACCTTTTTGGAAAATGAGAGTAAAATCTCTATTTTTCACTCCAAAAAAGCAGCCATTGTGATCTTTGGCCTTCCATGTATCTTGAAACGACTCGATCCGACCTTTCACTTGCCTTTGGAGGGTTATATATTGAGCTCTTGTGATGCATGGAGGGAGGAGAAAGAGAAAAGCATTGAAACTCTATTGAAATTTTTCCATTGCTTGAGTCTACATCCATTGATCCTAGTTGTTGTGAACCATTTATGTTCACCTACCAAACTCTTCCATATCTTGTGAAATATTTACTCTTTTACTCGTGAGTTTACCATTGCATGGGGGATTGAAGTGGTGGAGGCACAAGTGGAGAGACCTAGTTGTTGGTTCATATGAGTTGCCGACAGGAGGTTGTATCTTGTACTTCTTGTTGATATTAATAGAAATACTCATTTTCTCGTCTATTTATATTGTGAATGATTATTTATTATCATTGGGTACATTTGCTTATATATATCATGGATTATGTTATTGTATATGCTAACCTCTTTTATATATCATATACACTTGCTTGTGTTTATTGTTGAGACTAAGTTGTAGGTTCAAGTGTTGTGATTCAAAAGCTCAATGGAATTCTTCATCAGACGTCCGGTTGAGGTAGGTCCTTTTATCTTGATTATCAGCATTTACATTTATATGGCATATGTTGGGAAATGAGTTGATTTCTGGAAGCCAATCTGTCTGTTGTGGTACACCCCAAGCCATAGGAATTTTTTCTCCGTAACAATTGGCTTGTGATCCATTGGGTCAAACAAAGTAGAATACAAAAATAATTGTACACAATCACCTGATGTATCTTTTCTACTCTGTAACATCCTTGGGTATGCTAATGGATAGTTAATCACAACAAAACACTTATGGTGAGATTATACTTTATTGTGTAGTGATTACTTATAATTAAGGTGTAATATTAGAAGCATACCATAGTCACCATGAAAAATGACTCCGTATATAAGAAGGAACTATAATAATGAAAAGAATGCACTATTAATACTATGATTTACCCCAAAGAATTTAAGCATAGTTGTCTTAAAAGAACATCACAGGGTTCAAGCTCTTCAACATCACACAATACCTTATCTTTGAAGGGTTTAATGTCGATTTTGTGGGTGAAACTACTAATAGTTGTAGAAATATCATCTTTGGCTCAACTAGCTAGTGTATGGATAGGGGTGCAACATTGTTGATAAGATCATGATCTTAACAAACTTAGTTGATATAAGCTCTTTGGGCATAACTGCCCCCCAAAATTCATGGGAAGGCCCCAAAAAATGTGTTGAAAAATCATGGCTAGAAAATTGTTAGTATTAGGACCATTTTTAGATGGTTGTGGATGACCCCCACATCACCCTGTTCCTTTTCAAGAGAATAGAAACAAGACTATCAAAATGAACAAGGGATTAAAATACCATATCTGCCAATCATGAGATGGAATCTACATTTGCAAAAACAATTATTGCACATCTTGTAGAAAACTGAAAAATAATAATAATGTGATTTTATTTGATAAACATGAGTGATAATGATTTGCCCTTCAATGATGACTTCTAGAATTCCAATGCATCTATAGATCACTTGAATATTTCTTGTAGTTGAGAGCTCATAGAGAATTCCAAGTAAGAAATTTCCAAGAATGAAATTATAGAACTTTAAATATGCCCTTTTTTATAAATAATAATATGATGGAATTAACTTTTTTTTCTAGAAGCAAGAAAAATCATACAATACTCATTGTTTCATGCCCAACATCTATTGATAAAATTTTAAGACCTTGACATGAAACTGCATCATTGTGTGTAGAGAAAACCTAACTAGTTGAAATAAATCGCTAGTGGTATTTAAGAGGATAGACTTCCATCCTACCAAATGCCTTTGGGTCATATGTTGTTAAATTGTTTCCTTATGTCTAAGGAAGACGATCTCTGAAGCAATCAAAAGAAATATAAGGTCATACTCTAGGACCAAAAAGGTAGTTCCAACCTAGATAGTATCTGCAAGAAGGTCTATATCTCATTATGCCATTGTTGAGGCTATCGTAGTGGGTCATGCGCCTTCAAGTAGAATTTAGCCTCAATCCCTTACATGAGAGTAGATACTAGTATGTTAACCTCTTGAGTAGGAGAAGATGATGGAATTAACTAGAATAGAAATAATTTTTGTATAACATCAAAGAAACATTTGATATCACATTTGATATCAGAGCGCTGTCTTGTGCCAAAAAAGTAGATTTTTCAAGGGATAAAAGAGGATGGTGGTATTCAACTCAATTTTTGAAATTTTCTATGTAGACGAAACACTATGCCAGGTGTTGATGTCAGCAGAGCTAGAGATAATCCTAGGCGAGCGAAGACCTCGAATCTAAAAAAAAATGGTTGTAGATCTAATTTCCTCTGGTCAACAATTTTGATTTCAAAAATAAAAGAAAAAAAACATCAAATTTAGAGTCTAGGAAGTGGAGATATTGTTGATTGAAATCCATTGTTTTAGGATTTTTAAGTGATGGCCATGCAAGCTACATGTCATATATATTTTGATAGAGTGCCCGGATTTATGTTTGGCCAGTGCTAGTGGATGCATAATGACCCTATAATTTCATAATTATGATCATAAAGGACATTTCAAGCAATATTAGTGGAATTATGATCATTTCAAATTTGTTTCCTCAAAACCTCACTACACAAGGGAACTACAGTAAAAAGTAAGTTATTTATTTAATACCCTAGTTATTTTTATGGGTTTTCTTTAAAAAAAAATGTATTTTATAGAAAAATGTTATTGTTTTAGTATTGAAGAGTACATAAAGTATGCAAAGTCTTTATGGAAAAACCATTGGAGACTTGTACTTTTCCTTGAAATAAAAGAAAATGTCACTTGATGGTGGTAGTTTCTAATAACTATGACAAGATGAAGGTACTTCCAAATCAAGCATATGAACAAGTTCTTTTTGATAGGTGGTCTCATATTGTGAAGAAGGATCAAGACATAAATAATGGTTTATTTTCATGCGCAAACTTCCTATTACACTTTTTTAGATTTATTCAACAAGAAAATTTTATTATTTCTATAAACCCTAGTAGAAAGCATAATTTTATCAATGTTAATTTGGCTAACATGTTGCAATTCCCCACAAAGATTTCAAAGAACATAGGCTGAGGGCGAAAATGTTCGAAATTTTAAATATTTGAATATTACTATGAAAAAAAGTGTAGTGCATTTATATTTTTATACTACAGTATGGATGATGTGGATATTGCTTTAAGTATCCTTGGATGGAATTATCGGTACAATTAATACTAATGCACAAAAGAGGTTTACGAAGCTTTGGTATAAGAAAAAGGAAATTACATTGCATGATATTTCTCTTAACAACAAGAAAGGATCAAAAGGGCACATAAAGAATCCCTTGCAGGTAAAATAGTTGAAGTACCTACAAACACAATGTATAAAGAGATTGAGGTTGAATAGAAAAGGGGATACACAAGAACATATAGAAAATCCCCAGGAAGTGCATAAAAAGAAAAAAGAATCTAAGGTGCTACATGAGTCATGACTCAAAGGAACCACATCTTGAAGAGTCAAATACCAAAGAACCAATAGCTAAGGTTGTTGTATATCGCAGCAACCCAAATCACCCTAAGGAACAATAATCATTAATGAAAAGTTGTGAGCATTGTCACACTTACTATGGACAAATGTGGAACCGCAAAGACAACTAGTATGGAGGCACATGGAGAACTCAAAGCAATGCATGGAGATTTCAGAGTAGAAAAAAGACAACATATAACCAAAGGAGCAACCTGAATCAAGATCAAGGTGGAAAGGAAGCAATTGGACCCCAATTCCACACTTCATTAGGATGGATGGATGCTTGTGATTGGTACCAATTCACTAATGTTGGGATTCCCCGTTCAACAAGTAACACAGAATAAACAAAGACAGAACATAATAGGCATTAAAGTACATCTTTCATTAAGATAAAATACATATTTATATGTAATCATATGACTCTTGGATTCAAATTCACAAGGAGTCTCTTGGAATTCCAAGATGACTCTTCGTATTCACCTAAACCTAATGGATTAGGTTCCAACATCCCCCCCCTTAATCTAGATGGGTGTATAGGGGTCCAAGTAAAGTGATGAAATTTATACCTATCAATGGATAAAAATGCTCTATGAATAAAAAGCTAGCAAAAGCAAATGTCTTCCACTAAATGGGTGGTTTTTTATGACCACAAACTCTAGAACTTGGCTCTCACTCTAGAATTGGACCAGCAATTCCCTTTGAAACTTGGATCTCACTCAAGTTATTTATTAGTAGTTCCATATGGAAAATGGTGGTTTTAGGAAGACCACAAACCAAATCATGCTCAGGTGGAACATGGATTTGAATTTGGCTCTGGATGTAGCTCTGACTCTGGCTAGTTGGCACTGGCTCAAGGATTTGACAACTAGCACACAATTATGGTTATTGCTTTGGCTCAGGTTCAGGATCGCTTGTTCCCACTCACTTGTTATCACTCGCTTGTGTCTTACTATCAATCAACCTCCCCTGTCAGGAACAAGGTGAGGAGAATAGAATCTCTCAACTGAAATATGTGTCATTACTCAATAAATAACTCTTTGGTATGACATAGATATCTTCTTGGTTGTTACAGACCATTACTATAAATAAATCCATCCATAGTGAATCTTATCTCTTGTATGTTTCTTTACTATGAAGCATCTGTCTGAAGAATGGGTATCATTTCCACAATGCTTACAAAGGTGAAGATAAAAAAATTGACCTTTCATATGGCTAACTTGATCACATGTTGGCATTTCAAACTATGAACTGAAATAGATGAAGATGAACCATTTTTAAGAAACCGACACTTTGAAACTGGAATGGATTGGAGTAATTAGGAATGTGAAATGTCATTTCCTTGTTGTATTCAAGACCAGTTCTGTGTGTGTTGTGTACAGTTTCTTCCCAAGGCCCTCTAGTGATGGGCTTGGAAAGAAAAAGATAAACATGTGTATGGAAAACATCATCTTCTTTTTATTTTTCTTATGAAGTGGAGCCACTAATTTGATAATGTGCTTTTAAAGTGATGTCATTATGTGCAAGCTGCTTAAAGGAATTACAAAGAAGATTTTTCTAAACTGGAGCAAGTTCAAAATATATTTAATCTTGTTGGAGTTGTGACTCAACCTATAGAAACTCAACCGTATCTTGTGAATCTTGTACATAATTTCAAATATGAGTGATATTTTTCTTATCAACCATGACAGTGTTTTCGACAGAAGAGAGAAGTAGAGTGTTCAATAACTTTATTAAACCATTGATTCGAGCCATTGATAAACTGTGATTGAAGACTCACTCAAATAAAGAAGGTATTCTTGCAACTCCACCCTTTTACAAACAATAAAAAACTAAGACTCCAACTCAGAAAATGAAAGGGTGCTTGATATGACCCAATGGGGATCATATATGGGGTTAAATGTACATGATATGACCCCAAGGGGAGCATATATGGGGTTCTATGGGGCTAGTTTACAATGAATGAAATTATGAGTACTACCGGAATCAATCGACACTTTTACCTTTTTATTTTTGATATATCCTTCGATCTTGAGAGTTTGGAGAGTGTTAATTGCATCCAATGCATGGCAATATATGGTGGGAGTAATCTATTCGATAGTAATCTATTCGGAAGTAATCTATTCCATTTCTTCATATTGATATGGCTCATGTCCTTTTGCTTCCTCCTCTTCACAATCTATGTAGAATAATTTCTGCTCGCCACACTTATGTCCCTTATTGTATTGATGCCACAATTAAAGCACATACATTTTTCTCTTCTTTCATCTAGTTGTTGGGGTGTCAACTTTTGAGGTGGACCAGAAGAAGGAATGTTATTCTCTCTATATGTGTTGGAAGCGGTCCTTTTTGTAGCCATCACCATATTTTTCCTTTCAAACTTCCTTGCCACCATGAAAACCTTCTCTAAGGATGTTGGTTCAAAGAGGCGCACCTCATGTTGGATTTTATCCTTCAAGGTTCCAATAAATAGATCCAACAATTTATCATCTGATATGTCGTCCATTCTGAGACTCAACTTTTGAAATTGTTGAATGTGCTTGCTTACTGGACCTTTTTTACTTAGATTTATCAATTGTGTAAAGAAGGAATTGCACTTAACATCATCATGGTATGATATCAACTCTTCTGTAAAAATGGACCAAGACCAAGAGATAATGGAGTTCCTTTTGCATTCACAAAGCTATTAGTACCACACAAATTGATCAAGTTATAAATATAAAGATGCAATAGGTACATTTTGGAGATTTAACACCTATTGTATATAAAAAAATGGCTCCACCTTGAATATCCATGTTATGGGGTCCTTTCCATTGAACTTACTCATGTCAATATTGGGGAGTTGGATACCCCTTAGGGACCATCCCATGTTACTTCCATTATTAGAATCAATTCCTCTTGGAATATTCTTTTTAATGGAAGGTTGCTCAACATAGACACTATCTTTATCATCACATGTAGCGATATTTCTTTTGAATTTTGTAGGATATTAGCAATCATTTTCATATTCACATCCATATTATTATAAATATGTCTCGTAATATTCTCCTCTAAATTAATTACATCAATCGTTTTCACAGACCCTTTAATCATATCTTCCAACTTGGACACTCGAAAAGATAGGTATTTACTTTCATTGTAGGTCGAGGATAAATACTTAGGCGTATTGAGTGGAGTATGATTTTTTCCGCTACCTTTTGGTCGCATTTTGAACAATATAAATATATATATCACACCTTATGTTCACCTCAAATATATCCTTCTACTAAAATTTATTACATAATTTAAAATGGTGTACCTTTTTCCAAACCTAATTTGAATACAGATTTCCAACTGAGGAAATCCTAAAATTCCATCCCCTTTGATCTTGAAACCTCAAACTATGGTATCTTGATATGTCCTATTTCCAATTCCATAGGTCTCATTGAATTTGGATGTGCCAACAAAAAGTTGTGGAAATTTTCCCAACACTTGTTATTTTTGTCCTTTTCAGAAGAGAGAGTGTGTATGGCCTTCCATGTGTCTAATTTTTTTAATCTTATTATAAAATTGCTAACACAGATATTTCAGTATGTCTTCTTTTAGATGCAACTAGTCTCACTCAATTTGGATCTCACACGATACAGATATAACAATTTTCCCTAGAACACTTGTTTAAGACTAGATTTTTGGCTAGTCAAAAACCCTAACTTCCCAAGGGTATAACTCCAAACGTGTAATGACTATGGATCTTAAAATTTTACCAAAAATACTTTGGCTTGTTTTCTAGATGGGTTCCTAGTTTTTCTATCTAAAACCTTTTATAAAAATAGATATATCTAAAATTCCAATATGACTTGTTTTGGAAGCGTCCAATCTCTAATACGAAATGTTATGCAACAAATTCCCCATAAGAGCATGAAAAGGGAATAAATAGACCAGAAAGAGTAATCCTTGCCTTAATAATGAAAAAAGATATGAATAGAAAGATTCTTCAAGGGGGAAACCTCTTTATACAATGTACTAAGTACACAAGACAAGACACGTTGAGATGATTCAAATGACAAAGTCTCATTCCTATATATAGGAGACAATAGGTATAATCACAACTAATGGACCCAAGCTGACATAACTAATATAATAATACTAATGACAATTACCACTAATGGACCCAATCTAAAATCAATAATATGTAATGAGACACGATATATTGGGTAATGTGCCAACATTTAGGGCTTAACACACACACAGAGAATGATTGTTATATCTTAACTCCGTTGTTTTGTTAAAGTTACAACATCATGAGTCATTCTCTAAGTCAATCTTGTGTGTCAATATTGAGCCTCGTGTGTCGAGGTAGTGCCTTATAGAAGTCGGATTTGGACTCAAGAAACTTGGAGAAGAATCTTGAGTTGGACTCAAGAATGGATAAGCTTCATGTGTTGAGGCAAGTGCATTGTATGTCAAAGTGATGATTTTGTACAGTCTTGCTAGTCAAGGTTAATGTCTTGTGTGTCAAGATAGATCCTCATGTGTTGAGGTGGTGCCTCATGTGTTGAGGTAATGCTTTGCATGTATGGTGTTTGATGTACTACTAACCATGGTTGAGATATTAAGTCTCCTCTAGAGACTAGCCACCTCTAGAGTGAATTACCTTAGCATATAACCACTTGGAACGATAGTAGAACAATATGATCACATCATTTGGAAACTATCCTTGGTATATTTGATATGATAATTAATTAATATCGAACATGTGGAACATGCAGATAAGATGAGATAAGATATGAGAGAATTTGAATTGCACATAAAGACTTAATTTAATTAAGAGAGAATTTGATTTGTTAAACTTCAGTGATATTAACAAAGAAGGCTTCAATCAATCAAAGGAGAACTCGAATTGTTCACTATAGTGATGTTAACGAGAAATATTTCAGTTGAGAGACTTAACTAAGTGATAACAAAGAAGATCTAGTTAACTAAGTGTTTTTGCATGACGACACTTATGTTAAACTGAAAGACGACACTTATGTTAAACTAAAAGATGACACTTGTGTTTAACTAATGATACGACACTTGAGTTGCGACACTTGCATGACGACACTTAAGTTAGCCACCTAACTTAGTGGGAAAGATTTTAGTTAAGGGGTGAGTTCATCTTGAATTCAATTCTGTGAGTTAAATCTATTGCATGAGAAGTGGGGCTCACTTTTCCATGTAAGATTGATGTCTCCAAGGTTGGAGTGAATTCCAATGAAGTAAATTTGTGCATGAGACCAATATTAGCAAATTGGTTGATTGGAGAATTATTATTCTAAGTCTCTCTTCTATATCTATCTCTCTTGCTCTATAAATTGCAGCGAGAGTGCTTGATGTAAAAAACATTCTCTGCTATCTATCAATATACTAAGGAAGGTTTAGGTGGGGTTTTATCCATCAATTCATAGAGGGTTTCCCCGGGGTAAATCCATGTGTCGAATGTGATTGATTATGTGTATGACTGTTATTTGATTTCAAGTACTATTGTGTTTCCAAATTAAAGATAAAAAAATAACATGTTTGAGGTTTAATATGGATCAAAATGGTCATAATCTCAAAAGGAAAAAAAAAACACAAATAATGAATTGAATATTTTTTAGTCTTCTATGATGAGCATGAAAATGAAGTTGGAAGTTCATCTAGTATAACCATATCAATATTTTCTACATGACACATATTACTATTTTAATGTAGAAAGTAGGAACTTAAGCTTCATTTCTATCCATCTTGTTTTTTTCCTACTATTTTGTAAATGTAAAGAGGCATGGCCCTACGTAATCTTTAGAAATACTTCAACTTTACTTACTTGAGGATTGGTTGCTAAAACCTATTAATTGAACTATGATGGTTATTATTATACCTATCATATCGGATACATTCCTTAATGCAAATATATTAATATTGGTTTAGTATAGTTATATAGTTATTCATTATAGGATAATGAACATTCAATTATTTTATGTTTATATGTTAGTTTGGTATTAATTCTAAGTTAGTTATATGTATAGTATAGAATGATGTTTAGTATAAATTTAATCAGTCGAAGATGTGGTATTCCTCATTAATCTTTGGAATGTTCTTTGTATATTCTTGCCTCTCTCTCTCTCTCTCTCTCTCTCTCTATATATATATATATATATATATATATATGAGAGACACGCCTTACTCACAATTATATGTTGCGATAATTTCAAACAAAATAAATACTTTCCTCTTTTCAAAATCCTTAAAATAATCAAGAAAATATTTCATTGTTGAACATTTAGGATAAATTTGTTATGGCATTGTTGATGTCTTATAATTTAGACCTCACATCAATAAATGATTGCATTCTAACACACATTTTATGGAATGTCCCCATTTTTGGGTTCTCTTGCTCTACAAGTGGAGATGAGTTTTAGGGTTTTTGTCAGCCGGATCAGAGGGGATTAATTAATTATTCAATGTCAGTTGGGTGAAAAGAAACATTAAAAAGTGACCTTGAGTAATTAAATTAGAAAGGGGTGTTATAAAGTGACTTTGGGGGAATATTACATTAGTACTTCATAAAGTCATTTTATATTATTTAATTGGAGCGAAAAAAAGTAACTTTAATTAATTAAAGGATGAAAAGGGTAAAAAAAGCAGAAAAAGGTGAAAGTGGAAATAAAAGGGAAAATCGACCTATTCTTTCATTCATTCAAGAAAATTTTTACAAAATATCTTGGTGAGAGCCCTTGGGGATTTGGGGTTTGGACAGAAACCCTTGCTGCAAATAGTTTCGATGGTGAGACACATCCACCCTAGCTATTCTAGAGGAGAAATCACTCAAATTTCTCAAATGTTTTCATTGGAGAAGATGAAGAACACAGTTGTTGGTAATATCATGGATATTTGAGGAGTTCTCTTGGTTTTGAGAAGACAAGGAGGGACGAGTTCTACATCCAAGGGGAAAATCTCCTAGAAAGGGGATCATACTAGTTTTTTTAGAGGCCAAGTTGACTACTGGGAGGGTCAAGTTCTCTTATAGAGGTTGTGTTTCTTACCTAAGAGATGCATTTTACTTAGAGGGTTTCACTCTTCTCTTGATGGAAAAGTTTTGACATTGGGAATCGATTCATCATTCTAGCGGGTTCACAGATCTATTCTACAGTTTAATTTGAAGAGGATTGGGATTGTTTACTTATTTCTAGGTTCATCTATGGTGGTCGTGCTACATTTTGGGAGCATATTCCCCATTTCTAGGCATTGGAAATGAGGCTGCTACAACCATATGTGTTATGTTATCTCTTTCTACCATGTACTGCTTTTAATCATCATTCCCATGCCATTAAAGAGAGTATACTAAGAAAATAAGAAGCTACATCATGGGTGGTCATTTGCATGTCTGCTATTTGGTTTTAATATTGCATTTATTGCTTATTTACTATTGTTCTAGCTATAATAAATCTACAATAGGTTTATATAAGTTTTGGTGGGTTTCCTTTTGCATTTAATTGCAATAAATACATCTTGGAAGCCATCTTTATTGTTTAACCTCATTTTGTATGAGTTTTGAAGCATATCATCCATTTGCTACCGAAGTGTTTGAAAAAACCTCCAAACCAAAAAGGCATTAAAACACAATAACAATCCACACAAACATAATAGTGGTTGGTGGAGGTTGTAGTACAACTATTTGACGGAAGTTATGAACCAAAATGTAGTAAACTAAACACATTTCAGCAGTCCATCCTAAAGGGAATACTACAATGGTGTCAAAGCAAGTTAATAGCAATCTACAAGGCTTGTACTCATCCAAATCGTGACCACTATTGGGTTGTTAAACATTGTAAAAGGAGCTTTAGTTTTTGGGAATGCACTACCACCTAGAGGAGTAATGTACAGATCTACAAATAGTACCAAAATATTACTTTTATCCCTCTTATGAATTGCTATTTGATTCTTTTGATAAAGGTACAACTATCATAATATATTTATGTGGTTTGATTTTGGAAATAATACTAGCAAATACTTGTTTGGGTGTGTGCATTTTATGAGTAAATGTTATGAAAAAGGAAGTTTGAATTATATCAATCAAACCATTACATAAATCCAACAAAAATTTCAGATCCATCCCAAGCAAGGAACACTAGAGAGGTGTAAAGGTAGTTTTCACCAAACTGTTTGTCAAAAGTCATAAAAAAAAATACAGGCAGTTAGCACAAAAGTCATACCAGATCTAGCCATGGATCATGTAGGACCCCTCCTTTAGGGTCCCCTTGAACTGAACCTGAAACTTTAACAACTTCATACAAACAAATTAGCCATCATAGTTATTGGAAAAATAAAATAAAAAGCGTGAATAAATTAACAAAAATAAGCAAAACCTTAACCTGTCAACCCGATCCGGCTGGTCCATTGTCGCCTTCGTCTTCCGTAGGATCCCTCCAGCAAAGCTCGTTTAACCATTGGCGAAGCAACCGTTAGCTTCACCACCCAACCATAGGCTCATGCTTTCAGTCGCATGGCTCCCCCGAGCTTTGGGTCGTAGAGCTCACACACACAAAAAAAAAATCAAGAAACCCAGTTTGGGATTCCCCCCCCCACCAAGATTTCCAGCCAAACCCTTAATAGCAGCAAGTCATGAGGTAACTCAATATTACGATAGTCATCCAGGGTCTGGGTCCTTTACCCATCCCCAAAGTCTCCCTTTTAAAGGAAAATCCCCTGTGACACATGTCGCTTCATGCATAAATAATTATTTAATTAATTCTGTAATGAAAAACAACTCACCCATCCAAGTGTCAGTTTCTCTAGGAGATGCACCAACATCCCTAAGTTTGCTCATGTTTGTCCCCTAGATATTTCACTTAACTCCTAGATTTGTGGTGTAGGTGGAGTTGACTAGGTGTCCATGCCTAGGATTCCATTTTGCTCCTAAATAAATAATTATAATATTTTTAAGTAATCAGGAATATCCTTTCATGTGCAATGCCTAAATAACACTTAATATTATTTAAATGCCAAAGTAATCATTTATGTGCAAATGCCTAAAGTACTCAAATGCATTTCTAACTAAAGTTCTAGGTGCAAAATTATACGTTTCAACGTAGTTAAGTTTAGCAATCAACTTTTACTAGGGACCCGGTGTCGCGCCGTTGCGCCTCCTTGTTCCTTAATTTAATTTCTCTGACATGGCACCACTCCGTCGAGTCCAGACATCCATAGTTTCCATTCCTCGGCAAGGCACCACATTGTTGGGTCCTTGCATTCACTCTTTCCGTTCTCGGCAGGGTACTGCACCGTCGGGCCCTTCTACCGTCATCCTTCCGTTTTGACTTGCGGGAACTTCATGTAGGGATTTCAGGAGCCGTTACCTTCCATCCTCCGTCTACACGCTATTAGGGACTAATGGCATTGAGGAGTGAGTCCGATCTCACTGCGCGCCCCCCAACTCGTACGTGACCAGCTCCGTTGTGGCCCACCTCGTACGCCCTCACGCTTTCCTCTTGAGCAAGCGGATCAGTGCTTATCTGCTCAAGCGTGGTATTCCGTCGGAAGTCGACATCGTCGTCGCTCTCCCTGTGTGTGATTTACTCGTACTCTACGACCCTTCATATTCCTTTGTGTGTCCGTTGGTGAACCGTTTCACCTGTCGCTACACACGTTTCTCACAAACGTAAATTAGTAGCACTGTCCTCAATAATCACAATTTGGTTTATAAATCTGTTGCTTCATTAAGCATCTATAATTTACTTAATCATTACTCTTTCGTCTAATCACATAATCAATTGCACAGCTAGTCGTTAAGCATCATTCATATGTACAGTTTTCATATCAAAGTTAATCGTTAAACAACATGAAATTGTCCATTCACAATAACTACCCAAATGCACATATATCAATCAATCGTAATCATAAATATACTCAAAATAAAATCAAAGGATTATTATATTAATGTTTCAAATAGTTGGGGCACTTAGCAGGTGCCCTCAATGTCTACAGTAGTCTAGGGGCACTACAGATCATTACAATGGTATTAGAGTTGTGCATCTTGCCAACCTGAGGGATAATCAATGGAATTTTTTTCTCTTATTGTTTGTTGAGTGGCCATAACTCATCTATATCAGTTTAGCAGATTGTTGGTCAAATTCTTTGAGAAGAATGAAGACAAATCAGGAACTCACGATATAACTCTTGCAAGTTTCTCAAGAATATCAAAAGAGTATAACAACATTGTTAGAGCATATGGAGTTGTTGGAGCCTCACGTATCAGTTGGGAAGAAAGAAGAGAGTTCAAACCTAAAGTGGTTGGTGACATGAATGCCTCACCTCATGAGGGAAGTCTGACAGAATTCCAGGATGACCTCTTGGAAGTGCATGCACCTATTCATGTTGAGGATGCATGCAATGAGGTTGACAAAAAAATAGCCTATAATACACCACTAGAGCTATCATGAGGATGATGGCACCAACACATATGATGAATTTTTCCAATGAATGAATGATGATGATTCAACATCTTATCTTAGTGATGATGTTCATGATGGTCCAGGTGTGTTAGTACCTATTCGTGATGAAGATTTGGTGTTGGATAAATTTTTCGTTGATGTTGATCTAACTCTTCATGAGTTATGTATGAAGGATGACAAAGAGGAACTAAAATTGGAAAGCCGGTTGTTAATAATTTGGCAGGGCAGTTGTAGGTAAGCGAAGACATGATTATTGCAGCCATAAAACATTTTGATGATACTCATAAGTTGATGGAAAATTGTTGTTGGAAGACAGATCATCCAGAGATACATAAGAATTGTGCAGGAGAACTTTCCCTTGCATATTTTTAGGAACTCAGAGAAGCATTGCTGGTGATGAAATTTAATTACTTACACCTACTTTTAGATAGAGATCATCTTCTTATCCTTAATGAGATTTATTTTGATGCACTAAAAGGGAAGAAGAGGAATTTGAGATGCTTTCCCATGAGATTCAGGTTACCAAGGATTCCTTGAAAAGAGCTCAAAGGGCCCTTCAAGAGTCATAAATTCAAGTGGATGATATTTGCAGGGAGTTGAGTTTGGAATAGTCTTCATCATCCATGGTAGAAACTCAATTGTCTATGGAAACCATAATACAAGAGGATGTTAGTGGTACTCAGGATTTGAGGGAAGAGACTCTTGGGATGTTCAAGCATGAGGGCATTCAGAGTTATAGGGGCTTGAAGAGAGGTATGACTCAAAAATTTATGATTATACACATAGTTTGCATCTTAGGGATCATGAGCCACCTCTTTCGGAGAACCCAATGAAGGTTCAAGTCATAGTTATTGATGAGATAGTCGATCATATACCTTGTGGACCATCCAACAAGGAAGTGTATGCATCCACTAATTGTGGGAATGGGTATATTACCTATGTGGACACAACAATCTAGGAGTCAATTTCATAGGACACTAGTGGAGAGATTCCTCCAGGGAGATATCCTAATAGAGGATTTGAGAAAACCATTGAGTTTGGTTTACCCAAGATTGACAAGTTGATGGATGAGATTCAGAGTGCAATATACCCATCTGATGTGGATTTGTTTTCATGGTACCATTAGATCAGGACAAGAGAGAAAGGTGTGTAGGTACCTCAGGGGAAGATCTAGGCCATATTAAATTGGTTCAGAGAGATGTCAGTTGATTGGAAGTCCCACCTCTTGGTGGAATATGTTGAGTATGTGTTATATTCTTTGCATGTGTTTGGGGGGCAAGGTGCATCTTTAACCATGCACTTGACGATGCCAATTATTTTTGGTCTATTTTTGGGTCCTTTCTAAATATATGTTATTTAATCCATGATGGAGGAGTACCAATCCATCATGAAGAATGTTGCATGGGAGGTGGTTTTGAGACTAGAAGGGAAGTCAATAGTAACTTCCAAGTGGATCTACAAGATCAAACATGCTACAGATGGAAACATAGAAAAGTACAAAGCAAGATTCATGGATAGAGGATTATCTCAAAAAGAGGGAATATATTATGACGAGACTTTTGCTCCAGTGCCCAAACACACTTCCATTAAAGATATTATCTCCATATCTTATGTGATGGGATGAAAATTACACCAAATGGATGCCAAGACTTCCTTCTTGAATGGTGTAATCGAAGAGGAAGTGTATATTGAGAAACCTCCAGGATTTGGGACTCATGACATAAAGTCACATGTGTGTAAATTGAAGAAAGCTTTGTATTGGCTTAAGCAGGCACCCAAAGCATGGCATGCCAAGATAGATGGATTTATTATGAGATTGGGTTTTAGAAAAAGTGAAGCTAACCCCAACCTTTACTACAAGGTTATGGATGGCCAACCAATGATATTGCTACTATATGTAGATGACATGTTTCTTACAGGGGACAAGAATCTCATAGATGAGTGCAAGAGGGAGATTGCAACAGAATTTGAGATGAAGGATTTGGGAATCATGCATTACGTCTTGGGATTAGAAGTGTGGAAGAGATCAGATAATATTTATCAGTCAAGGAAAATACACAATAGAGATCCTAAAGAGATTCAGGATGATGGACTGTAAGTCCATGGCCACACCAATGGTGATGAATCTGAAGTTGTTAAGTGACTATTCTTCAGATTTGGTGGATCCCATGATGTACAGACAGAATATTAGATCCTTGATGTATATGGTTAACAACAGGCTGGATATATGCTTTGCAGTGAACAATTTGAATAAATACATGGTTGATCCCATAAATGTACATTTGATAAAATCAAAGCATATGTTTAGATACATGAAAGGTACAGTTGGATATGGACTCAGATATGTCTCTGATGGTGAAGTAAAATTGCAAGGGTAGTGATGCAGGAGCATCCTTCTCTCCATCCAAGTCCAATGTTTGGTTAGACCTTAGGGTCTTGACATTTGCCTAAGCAGAGGTCTTTGATAAAATTCATTGTAAATATGTTGAATTCCTTAGAGTTCTAGATAGATGATGAGTCATTAGGTGAATGATGGGTCATTGAGTCAAAATATGAGTCATGAAACCAAGTACTCAAATAGTGGGAGCATTCGATGGTTGTTTTGGTGAGTCATGAGAATGAATAAGTTAGAAGTATTATATTTAGAATTAGTTAGCGGGATGATAGGGGTGTGTTGAGATTTTATTGGATTTGAACCATAATTAGTTTCAAAATCCTGTTGTATATATTGTGTAAGCCTACGAGGCATAGAGCAGGGCCAAACAATGTAAATCAGGCTAGAGGCGTGGCCAAATAATGTAAATCAGGCCAAGGGAGGTGATCATGATTGTATTTGGTTTCTTATAATTAAATGAAGGAAAGACAGTTGTGCATGTCTCTGTATCAATGGATGAATTCATGTCTGAATTGTGATAATAGAATAATTCTCTGTATGCCTGAACTGTGATAGGGAAGCAATTTCCTTTGTGTGACTTATGAGATGTTGACAGTTGGAATACTTGTTAAATGCTTGATTACTCTGTGTGTATGCAGTAGCATGAAATTGGGGTTTTAGATAATTGAATGTTGCAGAGGGTGTTTGATTGATCTCTATGTGTGAGTGCTTGAGTAAATGTTGCAATTTGCGATGTAAACCTTGTGTCATCGATCACTGAAAGGATCGATGCTCCTTCGTATACCAAGTTGTAGGTGAAGCTCAAGGTTGGACTGGAATGATCCTATGAATTCGAATTGGATGAATTTAATTGAAGTTCTATTATGTCTAAGAGGAGATGTGAAGGTTTAGCAAGGAAGATCAAGTCTATTCAAGATCGATTCTTTGATCAATCAAAGCACGGTCACAAAGATTGCATTTCGTTCATTCCACCGAGTTTGGACGACCTAGATTGAGAGAAGACACATCAACAGCGGGGAAAGGATTTCATGAGGTGAACTTGCGTGGGAGATAGAGCTCCAAAATTCCAAAGTGAACGTCCCGCATTGATCACATATCAATGGACGAGGGAAGTCGCTAAATGATCAACAGTTCGTACAGCATTCCACGGGAAAAAGAGTTAGGGGGTTAATGGCCAGAACGGATACAAAACTCCTTTATGGAATTAGCACATAAGATTTAGAATCCACCATTGATTTGGATCCGACAGTCCAAAGCAATTGCGGAAGGTAATTGTGGAAGGAAATTGCGGAACATAATTGAAGAAGGCAATTGTAGAAGTGAATTGCGGAGGGAAATTGTGGAAGGGAATTGCGGAAGGTGAGACATGTAATTTTTATGAAACCCAGCTCACCGCCAATTTCAAAACCTCCCTTCAACGACTGCTTGGAGAAAGACTTAGTCGAGTCTGCTAAGTTTGGAGGTTCTACTAAATTTGGAACCAGACTAATCCTAGGAAAGCGGGTTGGATTGGTTTTGTTGATCCCTCCCGCATCAAGTGGTATCAAAGCAGAAAAATATTATGCGTGAACTGAAAGGAGATAATAGCAGCAATTGCATACATGTTGAAGAATAATCTGAGCAGAAAGGGAATTGAAGCTGCCATGAAGGAAACAGAGGCTTGAAGGGGAAAAGTGAAGATTGATATTGAGAAGGTTGGTCAAGTGGAAGTATTCAGAGTTGAATCAAATCAAGGATTTATGTTAAAAGACAATAACAGTTTCAGTTGTAAGTTGGAGTTATTACAGAGAATATTGAGAATTGGTGTGCTCTTAAAAGAAGAATTTAGGGCGGATATTGTTCCAAAGAAGATGGATCAAAAGGGATAATGATAATATCTTGGTATAGATATTAGAAGAGATTGATTGATGTGTTTATATTAACTATGGTTTGAGATTATTGCAGATTGAAGCCTATGACAAGGTTGATGGTAGTAGACAGCTTCAAAGCTATGAGAGGGAAAATGTGCATTCTTGATTAGAAGAGTTTGCGAACTCTTAGAAAAAGGAAGAAGCAGTGGCAGAACCTAAGGATCCAATAGAGGTTGGACAAGAAGGGGACAAGTTGAATTTTCTTAGAGGAAGTGGATTTGCAGAAGCCCAAGAGGAGAAAAGGAAGTTGCTCAATAGGTTCTACAGGAGAAGGAACCAAGGATACCAAAAGGTCAATATCAAGGAGAGATAACTTGTTAAGGTATAGAAGGTATGAAGACTTGCTGAGGGAAGGCTTGGGAGCAGTCCACAAGCAAACATGATGAAGTTCAAAAAGGAAGAGGAGATAGAGACAATGAATATTGCAAGTCATTGCGGAGGTTCAAAAGAAAGCCACAACAAAAGGAAAGATGCCAAAGAAAAAAGCATCAAGAAAATGATTCAAGAGGAGTATGACGAGAATTAGTTGAAATGGGATTGTGACTTATTCATTTAGAGATGCTACTAAAGAAAGGAAAACAAAGAAGAGGATCGAACTTGAAGAAGAAACACAAGTTGCCAGTGATGCAATTGTTTGAAGAAAATACTTGGGGAAGCTTGGATGAAATGAAGCATAGAATGGATGCTTTAGAAGAGAAGGAGAAACTCAGACAAACTATTAGGCCATTGACAAAAGAAGGTATTCAGTATTGTGAACCAGGACATGCAAAGATCCTTGGAGCAGATGATGATGAAGGGAAAGAGAGACTAATTGAAAGTCTCATGGATTCTTTAAGAAGTGCATATCAACTTATGGAGGAGACGACAGTGAGGCCAAATGAGACCAAGAGGTCTTATGTTTTTGAAACTGATGATTTGGTTATGATTATAGGTTTTGTTGCAGATGATAGGCAGTATTTTGAAACTGTCTCAAAAATGGCTGAAGCCAAATATGATGAAGAAGGTCTCTCAAGTGAGAAACAGTTTAAAGTGTTACCACAAAAGGATCTCATTGATGAGTTTCTTAATGGAGGAAAGCATTCAATTGAAGTTGTTATGAATATGAAGGAAGAAAAAGAAATGTACAAAGACATTTCCATAAGACAGGATCAGAATTGCATTCCGATGAAGGAAGAAACTGAATAATCACCTTGGACTGTCAGAGAAATGAAGGAGGAGGAGAAATGATTTTCAAAAGCATAGTAGCATAATATAATCCTGTTGTAAAGGTAGATGAAATGGTAATGTAGCATGTAGCTCAGGCTATAAGGGAAATAGATGTTGGTGAGGACAAAAGGAGGATTCCAGGAAGAATATCAACAGAGACTTCAGAGTCTTATGTTTTTTAAATTGGTTTTTGGTGTGTGCTTGCAGGTATTGAAGAAAGTGAAGGCAGACAGAAAAATAAATATGTCCTAACAAAGGAAGAGACAATATTGTCTCAAAAGGATGATCAGTACCTAGAAGAACTTGTTGTTGTAGAGTTGGCTAATGAAAATAGAGAGAAATTTTCTGATCTCAGAAAGTATGACGAAGAGTTGGAAATGCTAGAAGATTGGTTGATCAATCCAAGGATTGATAAAGATGATTTCTTAATGGGTTCAAGCATAGAGATGCTTAATTACATCATTAGAGAGAAGAAGATAGAAGGTCAAGGCATTGAATTGTCTTGTAATGATATGATTTTGTTATAGCAATTAAGTATAAGTTACTGTAGAGGAATGGCCAAATCAACTAATTTTGAGGAACAAATTGGAATACTTTATAGCAGACATATGATTGCAGATGAGAGTAAAAATCCTGAAGATATAAGAAAAGAGAAGATGCAGCAGCTAGTGGATAGTAGTAGAGAGCCAAAATACAAGCAGAACAAGCAGGTGTACCAGCCAATGAATAAACTGGACAATGAAATTAAGATGATAAGGACGCTGATGGTGAAGGTGTCTCAAAGAAGACATGAAGAGAAAATGAATATTTACATTAGCAAAGAAATAAATAAAAGCAATGGTAGGAGACAAGTTACAAGGGAATATTTCCAAAGCAAGGCTAGTGGAGCATTGCAACAAAAAGTATGGAACCTAGGAGACTTGCAGTTAGCAACAAGACAACAAGACAACCATGAAGCAACTGAAAAGCTTCAACATAAAGTTTGGGGCCCTGGCATATTGAATTTTGAATATTATGACCAGGAGGTCATATTTATTTCTTCCTAGGGAGTCTGATGTAGGAGCATCCTGCTCTCCATCCAAGTCCAATGTTTGGTCAGACCTTAGGGTATTGACATTTTCCTAAGCAGAGGTCTTTGATAAAATTCATTGTAAATATGTTGAATTATTTAGAGATCTAGATAGATGGTGAGTCATTAGGTGAATGATGGGTCATTGAATCAAAGTATGAGTCATGAAACCAAGTACTCGAATAGTGGGAGCATTCGATGGTTGTTTTGGTGAGTCATGAGAATGAATAAGTTAGCAGTATTATATTTAGAATTAGTTAGCAGGATGATAGGGGCGTGTTGAGAGTTTATTGGATTTGAACCATAATTGGTTTCAGAATCCGACTATATATATTGTGTAAGCCTACGAGGCATAAAGTTGGGGCCAATCAATGCAAATCAGTCTAGAGGTGTGGCCAAATAATGTAAATCAGGCCAAGGGAGGTGATCATGATTGTATCTGGTTTCTTATGGTTAAATGAAGGAAAGCTAGTTATGCATGTCTTCGTATCAATGGATGAATTCATGTCTGAATTGTGATAAGAGAATAATTCTTTGTATTCTCGAACTGTGATAGGGAAGCAATTTCTTGTGTGTGACTTATGAGATGTTAACAGTCAGAATACTTGTTAAGTGCTTGATTACTCTATGTGTATGCAGTAGCATGAAATTGGGGTTTTAGATAATTGAATGTTGCATAGGATGTTTGACTGATCTCTGTGTGTGAGTGCTTGAGTAAATGTTTTAATTTGCAATGTAAACCATGTGTCATCGATCACTGAAAGGATCTATGCTCCTTTGTATACGAAGTTGCAGGTGAATCTCAGGGTTGGACTGGAACGAGCCCGTGAAGTCGAATTGGATGAATTTAATTGAAGTTATATTCTGTCTAAGAGGTGATGTGCAGGTTTAGCAAGGAATATCAAGTCCAATGGAGATCAATTGAGTTTGATTGATCGATTCTCTGATCAATCAACACAGTCACAAAGATTGCATTCGGTTCATTCCACAGAGTTTGGACGACCAAGATTGAGAGAAGACACATCAACGGCGGGGAAAGGATTTCGCGAGGTGAACTTGCGCGAGAGATAGAGCTCCGAAATTTCAAAGTGAATGTCCCGCATTGATCATATATCAATGGACAAGGGAAGCTGCTAAATGATCAACGGTTCGTACAGAATTCCATGGGAGAAAGAGTTCAGGGGTTAATGGCCAGAACGGATGTGAAACTCCTTTATGGAATTGGCACATAAGATTTGGAATCCACCATTGATTTGGATCTAACGGTCAAAAGCAATTGCGGAAGGAAATTGTGGAAGGGAATTGCGAAAGGTGAGACCCATAATTTTTATGAAACCCATCTCACCGTCAGTTTGAAATCCGCCCTTCAATGACCCCTTAGAGAAAGACTTAGCCGGGTCTACTAAGTTTGGAGGTTCTACTAAATTTGGAACCAGACTAATCCTAGGAAAGCAGGTTGGATTGGTTTTGCTGATCCCTCCTGCATCAAGTGGTATCATAGAAGAAAAATATTCTGCATGCACTGAAAGGAGATCATAGCAACAATTGTAGACAGGTTGAAGAATAATTTAAGCATAAATGGAATTGAAGCTGCCACGAAAGAAATAGAGGCTTCAAGGGGAAAAGTGAAGATTGAGATTGAGAAGGTTGGTCAAGTGGAAGTATTTAGAGTTAAATCAAATCAAGGATTTATGTTAAAAGAAAATGACAGTTTCAGTTGTAAGTTGGAGTTATTATAGAGAATAGTGGGAGTTGGTGTGCTCTTAAAAGAAGAATTCAAGGCAGATATCGGTCCAAAGGAGATGGATCAAAAAGGATAATTATAAGATCTTGGTACAGATCTTATAAGAGATTGATAGATGTGTTTATATTAACTCTGGTTTGAGATTATTGCAGATTGAATCCTATGACAAGGTTGGTGGTAGAAGACATCTTGAAAGCTATGAAAGGGAACATGTGCATTCTTGATGAGAAGAGTTTGTGAACTCTTAGAAAAAAAAAAGTAGTGGTAGAACCTAAGGATGATACAGAGGTTGGACAAGAAGGAGACAAGTTGAATGTTCTTAGAGGAAGTGGATCTGCAGAAGCCCAAGAGGAGCAAAGGAAGTTGCTCAAGAGGTTCTAGAGGAGAAGGAACCAAGGATACCAAAAGGACAATCTCAAGGAGAGATATCTTGTTGAGCTATAGCAGGTATGATTACTTGCTGAGGTAAGGCTTGGGAGCAGTCCACAAGCGAACAAGATGAAGTTCACAAAGGAAGAGGAGATAGAGAAAATGAATATTGCAAGTCATTGCAAAGGTTCAAAAGAAAGCCACAACAAAACGAAAGATGCAAAAGAAAAAAACATCAAGAAAATGATTCAAGAGGAGTATGACGGATAATTAGTTGAAATAGGATTGCAAATTATTCATTTAGACATGCTACTACAAAAGGGAAACCTGAGAGGAGGATGGAAATTGAAGAAGAAACTCAAGTGTCCAGTGATGCAGTTGTTTGAAGAAAATATTTGGAGAAGCTTGGAGGAAATGAAGCATAGAATGGATGCTTTAGAAGAGAAGGAGAAACTCAGAGAAACTGTTAGGCCATTGACAGAAGAAGGTATTCAGTATTGTGAACCAGAACATGGAAACATCCTTGAAGGGGATGATGATGAAGGAAAAGAGAGACTAACTAAAAGTCTCATGGATTCTTTGAGAAGTGCAGATCAACTTATGGAGGAGATGACAGTGAGGCCAAATGAGACCAAGAGGTGTTATGTTTTTGAAACTGATGATTTGGTTATGATTACATGTTTTGTTGCAGATGATTGGCAGTGTTTTGAAACTGTCTCAAAAATGGATGAAGCCAAATATGATGAAGAAGGTCTCTCAAGCGAGAAAAAATTTAAAGTGTTGCAACAAAAGGAACTCATTGATGATTTGCTTAATGGATGAAAGCATTCAATTTAAGTTGTTATGAAGATGAAGGAAGAAAAATAAATGTACAAAGACATTTCCATAGGACAGGATCAGAATTGCATTCAGATGAAGGAAGAAACTGAACAATCACCTTGGACTGTCGGATAAATTGAAGGAGGAGGAGAAATGATTTTCAAAAGCATAGCAACAAAATATAATCCTTTTGTAAAGGAAGATGAAATGGCAATGCAGCCTATAGCTCAGACTATAAGATAAATAGATGTTGGTGAGGACAAAAGGAGGATTCCAGGAAGAATATCAAAAGAGACTTCAGAGTCTCATGTTTTTTAAACTGATTTTTGGTGTGTGCTTGCAGGTATTGAAGAAAGTGAAGGAAGATAGAAAAAGAAAGCTGTCATAATAAAGGAAGAGACAATATTGTCTCAAAAGGATGATCAATACCTAGAAGAACTTGTTGTTGTAGAGTTGGCTAATGAAGACAGAGAGAAATTTTATGATCTCGGAAAGTATGATGAAGAGTTGGAAATGCTAGAATATTGGTTGATCAATCTAAGGATTGATATAGATGATTTCTTAATGGGTGCAAGAATAGAGATGCTTAATTATAGCATTAGAGAGAAGAAGATAGAAGATCAAGGCATTGAATTTTCTTGTAATGATATGATTTTGTTACAACAATCAAGTATAATTTTAGTGAATGAGAGGAAATCTGCGAAAGATTTTTAAAATCGACTGTTTCGAACCTCTTAAGCAGGTTCATCCTCATGAGAAGCGAATCTCACTCTCTTCTTTAGCACAGGGAGGTGAAGAATAAAAACAAACACGCATTCATAGAATTAAGCTTATCAATCATCCGGAATGAAATAAGATGCAGTAGAAGGGAGCTTGATGCGTTGTCCCTGAAAGCCTACAATCTGCACCCTAAGTTGGCAAGTGAACTCCGAATTGATTTCTGGATTAGCGTTGAGGCCGCAACAACACTCAAAGCTGGAAGAACCTTGGATAAAGCCACTGATAAACAAAACCAAAAGTTTAAAAAACTACAATCAGAACAAAAGCCTGACTCCGTCATTAATAGAAGCTGCGTTGTCAACCTGGCAAACATCGAGCTGGATAGCAGTACCAACAACATGTTACAGAGAGGTTTGAATTTTGCAGCCGCTCCAAAACGCATCCCACACGAGGAGTTAATATGCACTGTTGAGGAGACCATTAGGGCTTTACCAGAAGAACAAGCTGAAGACGTAAGATTAGAATGTGCCACGATTTTAAAAAAAGCAAAACCACCGAGAAGTAACATTTCCAAGGATGAATCGATTGCCTTAAAGAAGTTGAAAGAAAACAAAGACGTTATGATCTTGAAAGCTAATAAAGGCAATGCCACTGTCATTATAAAAACCGAAGACTATCAACAAAAAATGGTCCAGCATTTGGAGAGTGGTTGCTACAGAAAAATTAAAAAAGACCCAATGAAAAAAGTAGTAAAAGATGTTACTAATGCAATAAAAAAATCTTCTCTAAGTGATGAAATCAAGAAAAAAATCGTCCCTAAAAACGGAATTATGCCATGAATATACGGATTACCAAAGATACACAAAGAAGGCATCCCTTTAAGACCTATTGTAAACACAATAGGCTCACCTACTTATGATCTAGCAAAGTACCTAGCTAAGATCCTAAAACCTTTAGTTGGAAAAACATTCTCATTCATTAAGGACTCATCCCAACTAGTGGAAAAAATGAAAGACTGGGAAATGGATAAAAATGATTCTTTATTTAGTTTTGATTTCGTATCTCTCTATACTAAAATTCCCATTGATAGAGCCATTGAGGTAATAAAAAAAAGTATCAAACCCTGAGATAGCCAAACTTGTGGAGATTTGCTTAAAGTCTACCTGCTTCTACTTTCAAGGTGAGATTTATGAACAAACAGAAGGTGTGGCCATGGGCTCACCACTTTCCCCCATTGTTGCTAATCTTTTTATGGAAGACCTTGAAGAAAAAGCAATCAATGCATTTCCACATAAACCAAAGTGGTGGCTTAGGCTTGTTGATGATGTTTTTAGTAATTGGCCTCATGGCACGATGATAAACTAAATGAGTTCTTAAACCATATGAATAATCAATGTGAGAGTATTAAAATCACCATAGAAAAAGAGGTACACAACTCCCTTCCTTTCTTAGATGTCCTTATCACAAAAAATCCGGATGGTTCTCTTTCTCACCAGGTATACAGAAAGAGAACTCATATGGATAGATACCTCCATGTCGACTCACACCATCATCCAGCCCAGAAAGTCAGTATTATAAACACCCTAGCCACACACGCATGGCGCGTCTCAGATCAAGACCACTTAGAAGACGAACTAAAGCACCTCAAAGAATCCCTCATAAACAATGGCTATAAAAGTAAAGACATCAATAAAGTCTTGTGCAACATAAAAAACAAATACAAAAACAAAAACAAAATCAATAAAAAAGAATTTGATATAACCCGCCCTAGAATTACTCTCCCATATATACATGGCACCACTACCAAAATTGCAAGTGCTCTAAAAAAGAATAACAATATGGTGTCGTTTACTCCTCCAAATTCTGTGAGAAACATGCTTGACAAAGCCAAGGACCCCATCGACCCCAAAAACCAAAAAGGTGTATACAAAACACCTTGCTCATGTGATGAAGCCTACATAGGCGAAACAGGTAGATCAATCGCAATTAGATTAAAGGAACATGGTGCAAACCTACGACATGAAAGGGTAAAAAACTCAGCCCTGGCCGAACACGCTCATAACACAAAGCATCATATTTATTTAGAAGACTCTAAGGTCTTAGCCATCATTCCTCAATATTACAAAAGAAAAACTCGCAAAGCCATAGAAATCGAGAAATGTCGAAAGAATTTCAACCAAGATGATGGCTTCAAACTAAAAGATGTGTGGAAACCTGTAATTCATAAACTTAAAACAAGTTAAACGAATAAGTCTAATCAAACATATACATTTAAAAACATTTAAAAGCTACTTGATTTATTTTTACCTAAAATTAAGAATTTTAAATAACAAACACTCACTTAAAAACATACTTTAATTATTATTCCCAAAACACTACACTAAATTTCCATCACCCTTGGAGCCATAGTTGATCATACATCTTCATCATTCTTTATTGATAATCACCAAAGATTTTTATCTTAGAACATATACATTTATCTATTAGATCATTATCATTAAACCATTTGAATAATCATCAAAGATTTTTATCTTAGAACATATATATTTATATAATGGTTCATTCCATTTCATAATATAAAAGATAAGAAAGTTATGACATTAACCTTTCTCTATAGTAATATTATTGCTAATTGTTTATTCAATAGATTAAAATTACAACATAATCTACAAATAAATGTACCATTAAATCTTGAAAGGTCTTAAGCTAATTTGGTAGATCATGTTGTAATTTTCTCTTAAAATAGATAACATGTTGTGTTCATAACCATGTGATGATTATATTATATTTTAATAAGGTTAAAACTCATTAATTATGTCATTTTTAATAAATCAAAACTTTAAAAAAAAAATTAAATTAAATTTTCTTTATTAAAAAATATTTTAGAAAAAATTTATTATAAAATATTTTAAAATAACTATTACATAACATAATAGATAAAAAAACAAAAAAACTTTAGTAAGTTCAATAATAATTAATCTATCTAAAAATAAATTCCACTTAGGTTAAAAAACAAATTAATAACTCTCTTTAAGAATTAAAAGATTTTAAAATAAATTAACCGACTTGTCCCAAACCCTAACCCTAAAAAAACTAAATAAACAAACTTAACAATATTTATTCTTCACCTCCCCGTGATAAAGAAGAGAGTGAGATTTGCTTCTCCTAAGGATGAACCTGCTTAGGAGGTTCGAAACTGTCAATTTTAAAAATCTTCCCCAGATTTCCTCTCATTCACTAATTACAAAACTGTGGAGTAATGAACAACCAAGTATAATTTTATGCAATGGAATGGCCGACTCAACTAATTCTGAGGAACAACTTGGAATAATTTATAGCAGAAATGTGATTGCAAATGAGAGTAAAAATTATGAAGATATAAGAAAAGAGAGGATGCAACAGCTAGTGGATAGCAGCAGAGAGCCAAAAGACAAGCAAAACAAGCGGGTGTACCAGCCAGTCAATATACTGGACAATGAAATTAAGATGATAAGGATGCTGATGGTGAAGGTGTCTCAGAGAAGACATGAAGATAAAATGAATATTTACATCAGCAAAGCAACAGTAGGAGACAAGTGACAAGGGAATATTTCCAAAGCAAGGTTAGTGGAGCATTGCAGCAAAAAGTATGGACCTCGGGAGAATTGCAGTCAGCAACAAGACAATAGGACAACCATGAAGCAACTGAAAAGATTCAACATAAATTTTGGGACCCAGGCATATTGAATATTGATTATTATGACTAGGAGGTCATATTTATTTCTTCCTAGGGATTCTGATGCAAGAGCATCTTGCTCTCCATCCAAGTCCAATGTTTGGTCAGACCTTAGGGTCTTGACATTTTCCTAAGAAGAGGTCTTTGATAAATTTAATTGTAAATATGTTGAATTCCTTAGAGTTCTAGATAGATGATGAGTCATTAGGTGAATGATGGGTCATTGAGTCAAAGCATGAGTCATGAAACCAAGTACTTGAATAGTGGGAGCATTCGATGGTTGTTTTGGTGAGTCATGAGAATGAATAAGTTAGAAGTATTATATATTAAGAATTAGTTAGCAGGATGATAGGGGTGTGTTGAGAGTTTACTGGATCTGAACCATAAGTGGTTTCAGAATCCTGTTGTATATATTGTGTAAGCCTACGAGGCATAGAGGGGGGCCAAACAATGTAAATCAGGCTAGAGGTGTGGCCAAATAATGTAAATCAGGCCAAGGGAGGTGATCATGATTGTATCTGGTTTCTTATGATTAAATGAAGTAAAGATAGTTATGCATGTCTATGTATCAATGGATGAATTCATGTCTGAATTATGATAAGAGAATAATTCTATGTATGCATGAACTGTGACAGGGAAGCAATTTCCTGTGTGTGACTTATGAGATGTTAACAGTCGGAATACTTGTTAAATGCTTGATTACTCTGTGTGTATGCAATAGCCTGAAATTGGGGTTTTAGATAATTGAATGTTGCAGAGGATGTTTAACTTATCTCTGTGTGTGAATGCTTGAGTAAATGTTGTAATTTACAGTGTAAACCCTGTGTCATCGATCACTGAAAGGATCGATTCTCCTTCGTATACGAAGTTGCAGGTGAATCTTAGGGTTGGAGTGGAATGAGCCTGTGAAGTCGAATTGGATGAATTTAATTGAAGTTATATTTTTTCTAAGAGGTGATGTGCAGGTTTATCAAGGAAGGTCAAGTCCAGTGAAGATCGATTGAGTTTGATTGATCGATTCTCTGATCAATCAACGCACAGTCACAAAGATTACATTCAGTTCATTCCACAAAGTTTGGACAACCCAAATTGAGAGAAGACACATCAACGGTGGGGAAAGGATTTCGCGAGGTGAACTTGTGTAGGAGATAGAGCTCCGAAATTCCAAAGTGAAGGTCCTACATTGTTAATAGATCAATGGACAAGGGAAGCCGCTAAATGATCAACGGTTTGTACAACATTCCGCATGAAAAGAGTTTGGGGGTTAATGGCTAGAACGGATGTGAAATGCCTTTATGGAATTGACACATAAGATTTGGAATCCACCGTTGATTTGGATCCGATGGTCCAAATCAATTGCGTAAGGTAATTGAGGAAGGAAATTGCCGAAGGAAATTGCGGAAGGAAATTGTGGAAGGGAAGTGCGGAAGGCAATTGTAGAAGGTGAGACTTGTCATTTTTATGAAACCCAACTCACCGCCAGTTTGAAATCCGCCCTTCAACTACCTCTTGGAGAAATACTTAGCCGGGTATGCTAAGTTTGGAGTATCTACTAAATTTGGAACCAGACTAATCCTAGGAAAGCGGGTTGGATTGGTTTTGTTGATCCCTCCTACATCAGGTTTGTAGACTTTGATTGGGAAGGTT
Source organism: Larix kaempferi (assembly GCA_027924585.1). NCBI lineage: Eukaryota > Viridiplantae > Streptophyta > Pinopsida > Pinales > Pinaceae > Larix > Larix kaempferi. The sequence goes on from BSBM01000627.1 coordinate 1,592,611, forward strand.
TTGCAATGGATAGGAAAAGCCCATCAGGATTTTGCTTCATCTTGGGATCGTTCATGATCTCATGGTTCAGTAAGAAACATATATCCATTGCACTCAGTACTGCAAAGGCAGAGTACATAGCAGCTAGTTCTACCAATTGTGAAGCAGTGTGGCTTCGAAAGTTACGTGCAGGGTTATTTGATCAAGAGCTAGAGGCGACTTGGATCTACTGTGATAACCAAAGTTGTGTGAAGTTTTCATATAATCCAATATTTCATGACAAGTCAAAGCATATAGATATCAAAAACCATTATATCCGAGACATGGTACAAAGAGGAGCATTGAAGATCAAGTGCATATCCACGTATGAGCAGATTATCAATATACTTACTAAACCTCTGTCTAAATTAAAGTTTGGATCACTTGTGGGACAAGATTGGTGTAGTACAGAATGACTCATATCATTGAGAGGGAGTGTGGATGGTTCTTCATGGGAAGCAACAGGTAGTCTCCCCCCCCACCAGTTAGTCATGTGGGACATGACTCAGTTATCTTCCCCATTGGTAATCCATGCAGAGTTACATGCTCAGACACTGATTATCCATGCAGAGGTACACGACTCATACTCAAATTAGTCTTGTAGTGATACATGACTCAGATTAGTCATCCTGTGAAAGATGGATCAGATTAGCCATACAGTGGTGCATGGATCAGATACCGGTTAGTCATGGTACATGACTCAAACAGCCAGGGGATTCAGTATCTCATGTGGAGTGCACCCACATGAGCAGAGATATAGTCAATACCTCATATGACTATCAGATAATAGTCAAGGTCTCCAAGACTATCAATGACTGTCAGATACTCGAGTGAGTTATAGTCAGGACTATTGGTGGATAGTCAAACCCTTGGAGAGGTCAGATAGCCATATACTTGGCTAGTGGGGTACAGTGGGACAGTGAAGAAGAAAGAAGCCACTTTGGAAGTGGTCAGGCATTGGATAACATCACAAAAGATGGCAGGCTCACATATAACTTATCTAGACCGTAGAAGAATCCATGAGTCAATAAGCAGAAATTCAATGTTGCAGATCGTGACCAGAAGAATACCTTCCTCTCTAAGAGGGAATGTTGATGTTTCTAGTAGCATCAAAAGTATTCTTATGACAAGAAAGAATAATAACAAGCCCTAGAACAAGTCGGCCCAATAAAATTACCCAGTCTAAAGGTCAAGTCATCCCAGTTAAATTTGCATATAATTGTGGAGGTTTGTGACCCTTGGCTAGAAGACATCCAACGTTGGTACTTCTTCTAACTTCTCCATGATATATGCATGAAGCATAAGAGTACATATAAAAATAGATGGAGATGGTGTTTTGTTTTCTTAATACATATTTGAAAATAATGGGGTTGGATGATGAAGGTGTGCCTCTACCAACCACTCCTCCATGCAGGCATAATATCATAAATAAAGTTGAATCCTTACAAATGTTGTAGTCTAATACCAGAGGCTGATCATTGATTTTTTTCCCTACAAACAGAAATGTCGTCACTAAGTTCCACTGTGTGTGCTCCAGATGTATGTTGGAAATTCAATCCTCCTCTATAAGCAAATTGTCATCATCAAAAATATTTTCCATGTCATCCTCCAAGCAGACATTCAACCCTTCATCATCAATAACCCAAGGTTGTCAATGCTACCATCAATACCTTATGAAACTACCACTCCTCTCAACAATAGATGGTGTTCCTAACATCATGATTTACAGAGTCAGGGTTTTGTATAATAATAGTCTAAGAACTCTAACGATCTCCATCAACCATTTTTGCATGCCAAATTCCACATACCGAGGCGACCACATATAGAGATTTACCCTCCTAGTAAGCAATATGCCTGTGTAATAACATGCATATCTTTGGCTTTATCTTGAAAATTCTGAAGAATCCAGTGAAAAATGGTTGCATGGAGGGGAACAAAATCGATGATATGTAAAAGTGGGGGCTGTGAATCCATTTTATGTGATCGTGGTTGCCTCCCCTTCTTGCGAGTGTATTCCAAAAACTCTTTTTTTCTTGTTGGTGTATATAAAACGCAATCAATAATAAAAAGTCAAGATAGAGTATTTATGCAAAATTTAATTAGCACACTCACTTAACTTGTGGTTAACTCCTTTTCTTGTTAATATACATAGAAATCAATCGACATTCAATGTAGACTATTTATACAACATTTAATTAGTACATTCACACTCGATAAAATATAAGCACCGATGTATGTATCTACAAGATATGTAACAAAATATATAAGAAAATTTTCATGTTTCTTCCATAATTTTTTCATATTTTCTAGGAAGTCTAATATTAATAAATGTTCATTATTATGTTGAATGTATGAGATGATAAACATTGTAAATATTGAAACTAGGAATGGTTTATACAATTCAAAATTCATCTCATGGAAATCTCAACAAAAATAATACTTCTCTTATTAGTACAACGACTAACTTACTCCTCTAATGTATTTGCTAAAAACTCATTAAAAACTTTATATGAAGGTGATATAAGACTTGTTTTATAAGAGTGTGATGAATGATAATAAATGCCATCTCCAATAGTTATCCGTTTCACTAGTCTTTATAGTGCATGCAATCAAGCATATGGATTTGCAATAACAAATAAAAGATGATGGTGTGATGTAAAATGGTTGTAAGTGCAGAAAAAAATAACGAAGTACATACCGTGGCAATAATTAAAAACGCTGCAACTGGGAACCTCTTCATCCTAAATGGAGGCACAGAATAGATTGTTCCCAGAAAAAGCCCAAGACAGGAAAGCATTGTAAGGAAAGGGCCAGAATTTATTCCAACAAGTGCAACACCCACGACTGCAAGAAGCGATACTAGAAACCAAGCTTCTGGAACAGAAATATCCCCCGCAGCCACAGGTAGATAAGGCTTGTTCATCCTGAAATGACTCCATTGAATAAGATAAGGAGAAGAAAAATGAAACAAGGTTAAACAGGCAAGCCATTGTGGATAACTATTAACAGGTAAATCATTTTGGATGCCTAATGTGCCGAAGAGAAATTTCATTTTCTCCAGTTTAATTACTTTAGCCTTCAAATTTTGTGAAAGAGGGAATCAGCCATTTGCTATTCAAGCATGAATATAACAGTCCCACGTGATACTACATGTATCACAATTATACCCAAACAGTAATAAGACTGCATTAATCAAGCAATTCTTCAAAAAAATGTATGCTGCAAGTAGTTCAAATGAGAATCTAAGGTGTAAGGTCAATGTCACACATACTTGTCAATTTCAATATCATAAATCTGATTGATGCCAACAATGTAGCCATTTCCACAAATTAATGCGATAAGTGCACACAAGGCCTTTGGAAATAGCCACCAATGTATAAGATGAGAATTCTCTATTAGACCGCGTGAAAATAAAGTTCTGCAACGGTGAGAGTCAAATACAACCATTAGAAGCATAAAGCCTATGAAGCAACATAGAAAATAGAAATCTACGTGGTTAGTATACTCTGGAGAACAAACATGAAACAAGGATAGTTATGGGAACAAACATTGAGCAAATTATAGTTCCACGAATAGTGTGAGGCCTCAGAAACCTCCAGAAAGCATTTAACTTGTATAATCTCTTTGATATTGGATCCGAGTTAGCAGTGGGAATTGTTGCATCAGCCTGTAAAATGACAAACACTGAGGATTATTTTCCACCTTAGGAATCATATAACCCTCCAATTCAAAGAGATTTATAATGATCATTGATGTGTTCGGCACACATAAACATTCTAAGGCACTGCAAATAAATAATGGTGAGTAATCTTATACTATTCATAGCAAAATAACTGTCTGAAAAAATCTACTTTCAGTATCTGATGTATGTCATTGCAATGGCCAGAGTTGCTATTGTCTAGCTTGACACCCAAAGAGGCTATAAATAAACCTTAGGCACCTCAATATAGGAGATTGTCAACTAAAAATGATTATACCTCAACGAAGCACTTATGCTATTGTTTTAAGAAAAAATGTTGAAAATCAGGCTTAAAGTGTATAGAAGAATTTGAGTATGGATGTTTTCACAGTGTTGAGTATGGATGTCATTCTTCTTTTTCAATTCTTCCCTTGACTCATCATTTTCCCAGCTTCCTTTTCTATTCATTTCTTGCTTCAATTTATGAACCTTCTTAATGTGTGCTTCAATTAGGGCCTATGTCTTGGACAATTCATCGCCCCTATTCTTGAATTCTTATTTCTCTTCTTTCAATTCATTTTGAGTTTTATTCAACTCTTCCATTTTTGAGTTCTTGGTCCATCTTTTTTAGAAGAATTATTCAAATACTTCCCATGTGGCATATAATTGAGTATTTATATCATGATTTCTCCACCACTTTCAAGCTTCACCATAAAAATAAATATGTTTTAAATTAGGTTTTTCAAAATTTCTTTCACAATCCTTAACCATTCATTAGGATCAATTACATCTTCCTCTCTAAAATATAGGTATTTTCATTGATTATTAATTGAGGTTTAATCAAAACCCTCAACTTCCAACCTAAATATATTAATAATAATGATCCAAAATAGATAATATGATTTTTACAACATCTTATCTTGTGTTTCGTCTTTCCAATGGCTTTTGACTTACCCAAATCAAATTTTCTAGTCAAACATTATTATAATTTCAAGGTAGCATGCCTTTTAAAACCCTAATTTGAAGACTATCTTGCTAGATGGCCTTCCACCTAAGGTAACTCTAAAAATTCATCCCCTAAGTCTAAAATTTCATCCTGTAGTAGCATGATATTCATTTTCTGCAATTTCATAGTTTGACCAAATTTTGATGCCCCAAAAGAAAGTTATGGTAGCCTTCCCAAAACTTGTTGATTTTGGTGCTTTCAAGAGAACTAACTTGTACAGAATTTAGTGTGTCCAATTTTTCAGATATACTTTTGAAAATTTTATCCTACACATTGGAGTCTGTATTCCTTCTTTTGCAACTAGTGGCACTCAATTTGAATATATCAATATTCATATATAATAGTTTTTCATAGAACACCTATTTAAGAGAGTAGTTTTTGGACTATTAAAAACACCTAACTTTCACAAACTATAAATATGAATTAATATCATAGTAGAACTTAAAAATTTTGGTAGTGGGATAGGGTTTTGGTTATGTTCGTGAGGGTCTGTTCATGTGTGGTAGGGAATGATGGATCTAATCTTGGACCTAGATCTGCAGCGCGTTGATTATTCAGAAGACTCCCTTTCTCATGAAGACATCTTTTGCAGTAATGAGGAGGTTCGGATTTCAAGGGTTTCACACGCGGAGTAAGGTGGGAATGTGATCGTGTGGCAGGAGGTTATTCTTCATACTTCACCCTACATATGATATATTTTCATGACAGATCAAGGTCTCAAGCAACAAGTACAAGAATCTTCACAAGGTAATGATTCAGATTTTTCTAAATCGGCGATTCCTCAAGATGTGTCAGATTGGAGAAGTTCTACTTCAAATCTAGCTTATGTGTGGCTAGATATGGCCACAAGCTATCATCATTCCTTGGACCCAGCAGTTATTTCATATTTTTTGAGATCGATGGTGGAGGTTGGTGAGGGTGGTTTTATTGGGAGTGGGTTTGACCTTGAAATCCTCGCAGTTGGTTGTAGATTGTTGAAACCACAAAAGAAACGGAAGGTGGTGCATTCGAAGGGTATGGGTGCTTCACTTACAGTGGAAAAATACATTCCTATCCCTGACATAGTCAAAATGGTGGAGTGTACCCTGATCAGTAAGATATGTGGGTGTAGGATTGGGGACCGAGAGCTGCATCTCTCGATCCAATCGAATTGGTGCCCGCTTCTGGAAGCCAAACCTAAGGTTCATAGGCTTGCTCGAGGATGGATAGGGTTTAAATTTTTGTTGGAGAAGTATGATCAATCCATTCTAAGAATATTGTAGGGTATTTGGAATAACATGTTTGTTCTGAAGAAATGCCACCTAATGTTTGATCTATGGAAGGACTTCATGGCTTCAATTCCTGCTTGGTTAAATTGATGTGCTTACCTCTTGAATTTTGGTAGATGGATGGACTGAAGTCTATTGGAGCTGTGATTGGAAAATTCGTTGTTGTGGACACTGGTCTATTCGAATGTTCTTCAAGATCAGTCGCTCCTATGCTGGTGGAAGTAAACCTAAGAGAGGCTATGTTTGAATCTATTGGCTTGGTATCAGTTGATGTTATTTTTTCTCAACCTCTAGATTATTATGTACCCTTCTATTGAGTCCACTATCATAAATATGGACATGTTGTGGAGGATTGTAAGCATTATTTTTCAATGAAAATCCGACGGAGGAAATTCCCCAAGGCGGGGTCTAAGGCGAGGTTGAACCCTTATGTGAGAAGCTTCCAAGACTTTCTTCGTTGGATCCTATAGACGTTGATCCTCAATTGGAAGATGAGCAGGAAACAATGTTAGTGGATTCTGGAGGAGAAGAAATGGTGCAAGACCTCATGTTTCCTACTTCCTACTGTGGAAGAATTGAAGGGTGATTTGGGGGTTCTGATTAGGGTTCAAGATCTGTTTGTGGGGCTATATTTATCCTTGATTCAGTTAGAAAAGGTGGTCCATATTTGGAATAAGTTGAAATTTGACTTCTCTACAAGGGTGGAGGTTTCCTCGACTTCACCACCTTCTTCCATGTGTGCTTTGGAGCAAGATCATGGCTTGCATGTAGAAAAAGACAAAGGTGAATTGGGGGTTCCATAAAAAAAGGTGACGAGTGATCTAGTTATTAACTTTTCAGAGGGTAATAAAGATGTAGAGAGTAGGCGTCATGAGAATTCTGGTGCAAGCCATATTTCAAAGGGAATCTCCTGAGTTCCTTACGTGCTGGGATCTCGCGACAAGTCTGGGGGTGGTATCGATTTCAATGACCCTCCTCTTTCGTAGGGTGGAAAAGAAGGTCGAAAATCAAATATTTATCTGGCTAAGGAACAAGATAAGAAGGAGATCAGCCAAGAAAGGAAATTAAACATCATTGGGGCGCTTAGAGTAACAAATCCCAAGATCAAGTTCCTAGATGAAGGTGCTTTTTTTCAATGTTCGTGGCTTGATAGGGAAAGCCAAAATTATATCCCTAAAGCAACTGATTAGTTTAGAATATCCTGATATTATGTTGTTACAAGAGATCATGGCTTCATGTGAGGTAGTTGTCCCTATGCTGGAGAAAGCTTTCAAGCGTTAGTCTCTTTTTGCTATTTATGAAGTGGGTCTCTCCTATGGTTCTATTTTAGGGGTAAACACTTCGTTGGAAGTAGAGGGTTCTTATGTGTGTGCTTCCTCTTTATGTATAGAGGTGTTTTCCAAATAGTTGGACTTTCATTTTCCCATTTTGAACTATTATGGGCCTTATGAGAACATAAGGGTCTTTTGGGAAAGTATTTTTCGACACAGGATATTTCAAGTGCCAAATCTTATTGCAAGTGGGGATTTCAATTTTATGTTATCAGCTAAGGAGGTATGGGGCCATTATGCACATGAATATCAATTACCCCCTTTTTTGCAGGACTTACTTGATTCTAATGGTTGGGTGGACATCCAGCCAAAGGTTTTAAGTCGTGCATGGAGTAATAAGCGTTGGGGGGATGCGGGGATCTCTAAGAGGTTAGACCATTTTTTAATGAAGGATTCCTTCTGTGATGAAGCAAGTATTTTTAGATCCTGGGTACATAAGATTATTTTTCAGACCATTTTCCAATTCTGTTGGAAATTGGTTTGGCTCAAGAAAAGCATGAAGCATCATTTAAATATAATTCGAGATGAGTTGAGGATGAGGATTTTAGGAAGCTAGTTCATGAATCTTGGATTTATATTAGTCCTGACAGCCAAAAATCGATGGGAGTTCAATTTGTGGATGAGCTTCATTCCCTTAAAAAGAAATTTGTGCGTTGGAATATAGACAATAAACGGACCAAGGAATCTAGGCTTCTAGGGTTAGAAGATATGTTAAGGGATCTATATGACAATTACAACCCATATATTTTTCTAATGGAGGATCGATAGAGGATTTTGCCCCTTTCTCAGGAGAAGGAGAATCTCCTTCGTGATAAAGAAGTGGAGTGGAGGTTGAAGAGTTGAGCTCTATGGTTGGGAGTAGTGGATCATAATACTAAGTATTTTTAGAAATTTGCAAAGCATCGTCGCAACATAAATTCTATATGGGAGATTCAAGATGTTGATGGTCGAAATTTCATGTCTTCGGACCTCTTACAAACCTAGCTTCAAGGTATTTCTCTTCCTTATATGTTGATGGGGGGGAACCCACGTGGACAATATGCTCAAGGTTATTTTTCTCTTTCCAAGGATGGTTGAGGCAAAAGATAATGAGGTATGTGTTGGACTGTAGATAAGGATGAAATTCTCTCTACACTGCATCTTTTTAAGAAGGATAAAAGCCCTGGTCCAAATGGTTGGGCCACTGACTTCTTTATGGATTTATTTGATCTTCTTGGTGAGGACATTCTTGCAGTAGTAAAGGAGATTCGTTCCTCTGGATCTATTCCAGGAGCGTTAAATGCAAATTTCTTGGATGTAATTCCTAGGAAGGACAATATAGTGGTTTGTGAAGACTTTAGACCCATTTCATTATGTAATGGAATTTATAAAGTTGTTGCCAAAATTATAGCTAATCATGTCAAAGAAGTGCTTTCCTGAACCATCTCCAAAGAGCAATTTGGGTTTTTACAGGGACGTTCTATTCATGAGGCTGTTGGGATCACTCATAAGGGATTAGACAATATTAAGATGCAGAATAAGTAAGTTGGGGTTATTAAAATAGATCTATCTAAGACGTATGAAAAAACATCTTGGCTTTTCATCTGTCTTATTCTGTTGCACATCGGTTTTATCCTGAAACTAACAAATTAGATCATGGGGTGTATTGAATTGGCTTCTTTCACAGTCATGATCAATGGAAATGTGTCTCCCTTCGAGGTCTTAGGAAAGGATGTCCTCTCTCTCCTTATATTTTCTTATTGATTGCAGAAGGGTTGAGTAGGCTGGTTTAGGAGGAATGCTGCAACAGAAGAATATCCGGGGTCTCTTTTTAGGGAAGAGCATTTCTCACTCATTTGTTGTTTGTTGATGACATAGGCCTTTTTTGTGCTCAATCCAAGAGGGAATGCGTTATATTTTGAGAGATCCTAGAAATATTATGTCAAGCTTCGAGAATGGAAATCAACCAAAATAAGTCGTCAATTTTTCTCTTGCAGAGTTAGATGGACCAAAATCCTTTTTGACAAAGACATTTTCCTTATGAGGTAGAGTGTGCGGATTTAGGGATCAAAGTATGGTAAACAAGATATGCGATGGCTGATAGGAAAATTGGAAAGTCGAATAAATTTTTGGTGTAATAAATGGATCTCTAGGGGTTGAAGGCTTATTCTGGTCAAGTTAGTGTTGGAGGCAATCCCAATCTATTGGCATCTTTTGGTGCTTATTCCTAAGGGGTTTCTTTTGTGCTTCAAATTTTTTTTTTTAACTTCTTGTGGCGAGGTCAACGTGAATATATGGGGTTTCATCTTGTTAAATGGTCTCGACTAACAGCGTTGAAATCCCAGGGAGAATGGAGTCTCGAGAACATCTTCCATTTTGAAAAAGTGCTAGCAGCTAAATCTTTATGGAATTTCATCTCCAAATAAATCTTATGGAAGTCAATTTTACTTGCTAAATACATCGCTTCGGAATTGATCTTGTATTGGATTAGGTAGAGGAGTAAACGTGTTCTTCAAGCTTCTAATCATTGGAAAGCTTTAGCAAGAGAATTTCTGATCTTAGGAAGTCATTTGGCTTGGAAAGTCAGGAATGGTAAGTCAATTCAAGTGGGATCTAATGCCATCATGGGTAGGAAGGATCAATTCATGTTTCCAAGGGACCTCATATCTTTCTTACAAGATTTGGGAAGAGCTACATTGGACAAGTGTGAAGATCTTGCAAGCACTAATATATGGCATCGGAGTTGGTTATCTACTCAAAATATGGGGCTTACAGGGGAATGGGGTCATGTATGGGAATTGTACATTCAGTCTCTGCCACAGGTCCATATCAGATTGAAGTATGAGGCAGAATCTTTGGCCTTGATTTTTCAGAGGTTCGGGTAAAAAGTATTCATCCAAGGAGGGTTATGAACCTCTGTTTGACATGGAGGAGGCTCAGTTGCAAGAATGGTGGTCAAAAATATTGAAAGTAAAGGTTCCCCCTAAAACCACTTTATTGATGTGGTTGATTTTAGATAATAAAATTCTCACGTGGGATCACTTGCAAAAGATGAATTGGTCAGGACCTGGTTATTGTTCAATGTGCAAGAGGGCAGAGGAATTTTCTATTCACTTATTCCTGGGATGTTCCTTCGCATGGGAGGTATGGAAAGACGTTGAAGTTGTGTTCCAAAATCAAGATTTATGGTCAGGTTCCTCCTTGCATTCTAATTTTCTATGCTTTTTTGAGAAGGCGGATCTTAAAAAATTTTGATCCCTGTCGTTCCTTATTTGTTGGGGGATTTGGTTGGCTTGAAATAATGCCCTTTTCTCGTATAAGATTTCTCATATTGAATCATTAATAGACTAGATGAAGGCTCTCTTTTCCTTTTATAAGAAACTTGTTAAAGCTGGAGGGAGGAGACAAGTGCATCCTTTTGTCCTTACCACTTCTTTCCCTTGGGCTTGTTTTGATGGTGCATCTCAAGAAAATGGAGAAATAAGTGGCACTGGGTTCGTGATCCATCAATCAGTGTTTTAAGAAAAAGGAGGTGCTAGTCTAGGTTCAAATAATCGAGTTGTACTCCTTGCTCTCTTCCATCTCCTAAAGTTGACAGATAGTTGAGTTAAAGTGTGGGGTGATTCACAGTTTGCCATTAATTGTATGAACAATGTCTTGGTTTTTCAAGACTATGTTGCTCATCTCATCGGTGGATCATCTCAAACTTGTTGCGGGTTCTTTTCATAATATCTATTTTCAGCATTTCTACAAGGAATTCAACATTTTTTCCGATGCACTTTCAAAGCAAAGGCTCAATCTACCTCCCAGAGATTTGATCTTAGAGGAATTCAAAGGTGAAAGAATTATTAGTAAGTCTTTACTAAAAATGTAAAAGTATCATCCTTAATGATATTCTGGAAAGTATCTTGAACTCTTATGAGTCTTTTTGGAGGAAGCTTAGCTCAGTCTGATGAGAGACCTTTCTCATACCACTATGAAGAATGTATCTCTATTTATTTTGAATAGAAATAAGATATTTTTTCTTGGAAAAAAAAATAACCTAATACTTGTACCATAGGTGTTTCGCTATTTTTGAAAGACCCCACCCAAGGACCTTGCGTTTTGATACTAAATGTTATGAAAAAAATACTTAAGATGGTATAATATACCAAAATACACACCATGTACATAAATTGTAAATATGGAGAATAACTGCAAAATAACTAAAAGTAATGAGTTATACAATAACTCTTTAAATAATGAGAGAACCTCCTCCACATACCCCAACACATTTATATATCCAATTCACATTTTCCACTCAATATACATAAAATATGCACTAGGGTGCTATATACTATATGCAAGACTTTTATTGATAGAAGATGTTGATGAAATATTTGGAAAAAAAAACCAGCACTATCATACCTCAAAAATAATTCAAAATAATGTCAAGACATGAAGGAGTTGGGAACTATTTATAATTGGAAAACCAATCAAATGCAGGGACGCACCTACATTTAATTCTCCATCTAAAAGCCAGTGAGTTTAAAGTAGCCTAAAATGAGCCAACACAAGGAGACAAATCGTTCAACAAGGAAGAAGGAGCTCCTATGCATGAACAGGCCTAGACAATTGGCTAAACTTTAAACTATTTCCCTTTGCTTGTGCATACTAAACTAGAACGCAACATTGATTGACAACATCATATATTGTAAATTATAAAGATTGAGAAAATTATTCATCCATGTTTAATGAGCTCATATGCCTGAAGACACCTAGACATTTGGATAAAGTTTAGACTATTTCCCAAGTTTGTCTGTTATACATGAAGACACCTAGACATATGGCTAAAATTTGGACTATTTCTCTGAGCATGTGGATACCAAACTAGTACAAACCAATGGTTGAGAACATCATATATTGTAAATTAAGAAGCTTGAGGAACTCATTCATCCGAGTTGGATAAACGATATCCTATGCATGAAGACACCTACACATTTGGCTAAACTTTAGACTATTTCCCTTAGCGTGTGCATATCGAACAAGCACAAAAAAAATAGTTGAGCACATCATATACTGTAAATTAGGAAGCTTGATGAACTCATTGATCCAAGCTTATTGAGCTCAGAAATATAAATAGCTATCCTTTCTATTGCTCCCTAGCTATAGAACATGCACCATGAAATGTTCATAACAAGAAACATATTTTTGTGTCGTAAAGCAGGGTGAAGAGCCATTTCCTTTCCCAAGTTAAGTGGTCAACTCAAGCAAGGATAATTAAGACTTAAACTGCAATAAAAAGGCATTTCTTTTCCAAGTTAAATGGTCGACTCAAGCATGGATAATTTTCACTTAAACAACAACACTTTTTAGCAATGTTTTGATAGGGCTCTACAAAGGATAGTGGAATAAAACGAAAGGTGGATTAAAAATTATAGCTTAAGCTGGTTATCTTTTTATTTTTGAAGCCTTTCCCATGTAGAAAAAAAATATAAATTAATTGTTGGGTTCAAACCTTGAGATTGATAAGAAGATGAGCTACACTGGGTAGGTAAGCAAATGAGTGAAAATTGCTCAAGTTTGGCTAATAAAAACAAAGGATTTAGGGATTTGATTGTGGAGGCTATAGCTTTTAATGTTTGGGACCCTATTGTGCTTAATTTGACCGAATGAAAACATCCACACCAGTAGCATCTAAAGCAAGATAATTGGAGGATCTAGGGAAAACCTTCTGTGCCATGCACAATTCTTGTGCACCCTAGGGCGCATAAGGGTGCCCCATTAGTTGAGATATCCAACAGCCCACCCTCACATACCTCAGAGTGTGCAAGAACTCCATCAAGTCGTGTGCAAGAACTCTATTGGGTGGATAAGTATCGCCACAAGTGAAGTGCTTGATAGGTACAAAATGACATGTGACAAGAACTTTAAGATTTTCATGCATGCATTCTGGGTTTACTTTTGCTAAACTTACTAAAAAGTTATAGGTGGTTTCCTTTTGAAGCAACTTTGACGACTATCCCATCTAGCATACAAAAGATGACCGGTTCATAGGTGAAAAGATAAGGGAAATATGAAAACGAGGAAAAACCAGTTGGCACAAGCAACAATGAGTTGACTTGTAAGATTCTGAGCCAATGTAAATGATCTGAATTGAAATCATGTCTCCTCTATATAGAAAGAGGGCACAATAAAGAAAATCTACGTTACTTTCGGACATTGCATCGTAAAGATTAGAATTTGTTTAAAATGAGATAAGGAAATAGACTATTCTAAAATAAATAATGTTGAATCATTACTACTAAGTCTCATAAGTCGATTGTAGGTAGAAAATTACTAAGTTGAAAGATTTTTCACCTTGAATATGATCTCTAAAATTAAATCAATCGATATATATGACCAAAGAAAAAGAGGGAGAATTTTTCTCCTCTTAGTTCTTCTACTTTATTCATCTTCTCTCTTCTTTGAGCTCATGTTTCAAAGCCAAGATTACATTATGTAAAGCGCTAGTTGAGTCTTGAGTAATTACATCATAACTCAATTTCAGTTGCTCTCCTGGGTGTGTTACTAGATCATGAGCTTGCCTACGGGACAAAGGTTCTCACTTTTACTTGCATTTAGACTCATCCTCATTCTCTCAATCAAATTTGGAATTTGTGGAAAACTGGAATTTTGTTATGGAGTGAAAAACTTGAGTCATCACACTTGGCAACAATGATGTGGTGGAGAAAGGTTTTCCAAGTGTAATCAGTGACCGACTGTCAAGGAAATGAGGGAAATATGGAATTGTAACGTATCTTAAATGTAAGAGTTTGAAAAATAATAATTAGGTATAAAAATAATTAGGCAGAAAATTATGGAAATCAATTAATCTGACTCATGTTTAGAATAATTGTGTGATATGTCATAACAATTGAATGTATTCATTCTAGTACTTAGAGATTAAGGAGAAGAGCATATCATGTATTTATTATGATATTTTCATATGAAGTAATATTAAAAAGAATAGTTGTGTGATATGTCATAACAATTGAATGTATTCATTTTAATACTTAGATATTAAGGAGAATATAGAAGAGCATATCATGTATTTATTATGATATTTCCATATGAAGTAATATTAAAAATGGATTATATTGTCTTAATAAAGTTTATAAATTCACGTAACTAGTACCAAAAAATTATCAAATTTTAAATTTAACTTAAAAAATGTTCATATGAATAAAAATAAAAGTTTTTTTTAGATGTAATGTTATTTATTGACCACACAAAAATATTTCTCCCAATATGGACCTGGACTATAAAGATTAATGTTGAGGACTAGTGTCCAAGGCACATACATTTACGTGAAACTATTACTAGGAGTCCTACAAATAGGGACTATATATGCTTAAGAGATTTCATAAGTATTAATGCATTTGTCAATATTAGTGAGAATGTTTGTTAATTACTATTTTTATGTTATTTATTAGATAAATTCTAAAGGATAATATGTGTTGAATGAAACCCCAGATGTGGGTGTCCTCGGGATTAAAACACCACGTGTCTAACAACAAGGCCCTTCGAGTGATCTTCCAGGTGGAGAGAGTCTGGCTCATTTGTTATGACCATTAATTACCCCCATTTCTCAAGGCATAAGGCTTTAATGCATCTCGTCGTCATTGTTCTGCGGAGCTTGGGTCAAGGTGCAGCTCGAATCATGTCTCCCTGCAACTATTCTACGGCTTCCAAGGAGGCTTTTTTCAGGAACTATGGTAAGGAATGTTTCCATTTTGCGGTCTTTTATAGTTGGCATCCAGACTATGTTTCCTTCCTATGCATTAGAGAGAATTCTACCTTGGGTGCAGTCAAATTCAAGAACTTTTTTAGGTTCTATTCTTCAGTTTTCTGTGAGGTTTGGTTCTCGTTGGCCCTCGCTTGCTTGTTCATTTCGCAGAAGGCTGGGTTTATTCTCCATTCTCCGGCTGCAATTATGACAAAGAGGCTTTGCGCCACCCCTCGACATGAAAGTAGAGGCAAAGGGCGCGTTGGTCGCAAAGGGAACAAGGACTCTTCTAAGAATGGTTATGAAATTTCTGTGCCTGCCCATTCACAGAATCTTTTGGACGATTGGGAGGAGGAAGCAGTTCTGCAACAATTGGTAGGCTAGTGGGCTAGAATACACTGCAATAATTACTAGCGGGTTAAAAATATTTTTGCTCGGGTTCTTATGTTGCATCAGGGTTCTTATGGAGAAAACAATTCCTTGTCTTCTCCTTCTCCAGATCTAGCTCGCCATTCTTCTTCCTCTCCAAGCCCCTCTCTAGTCTCCAAGCTAGCGAAGGCTCAAGAGGCTCAAGCTAGAATGAACCCCCCAAGGACCAGGATAAAGCCAATGTGGCTTCTACCAGTCAAAGCAAAAGGAAGAGGGTGGAGCGACGTGGGAAATTGGACATCTCCTTCTTCAGGAAAAATGAGGTGCTCCCAGTAAAAAATCCTATGGATAGCAACCCTAGTTGGGATGGTTTTCGGTGCCCCATCTTGGAAGAAAAGCTTGAAGTTGATGAAGCCGCTTGCAACTCTAAGTAACCTCTGCGTTTTTCATTATCTGTTTTTTTGTTGTTGTCAAATGTCGAGAATTTCTAGTTTCTATTTTTGTCAGACTACTATGTTTAGGTTTTATGCCCATAGAGGCTATTTTGATAATCTCTTCATTTTGAAAATGTATTCAGGCATAAGCTTGCTCAGTATTTTTTGGGTCACCCATGCATGGAAGATGAACATTGATAGACTTAGATTGATGCTCCATGCAAGTGCCATGTGTCTATGTTTAAGTCTTAGCAGTCCTGGGTCTATGAGAAGCCACAGTAGGCTAATAAACTTCCTGCTACATTTGTGCATGTACTTGTTATTTTGTGTATACTAATATAATCTTTCCATGGAGCTTACAATATATATATATATACATATATATGTTGAATGCAAGTCAAAACTTGTGCATGACATGTATTGAAATAGAAATATATTAGTTTCTTTGAATTAGTTGAAAATTAGTATAAGAAAAAAACCTTTAGAATTAGAGATGCAAACAATATGAATAGTTTTCATCACCTTTAATGAAACTTCTTATTGTTGCAAGCAATGTGAGCAGTTTTTATCACTTTTAATGAAACTTCTTGTTGTTAATAAATCCAACTCAATTTACACTCATTCATCACCCATGATGAAACTCACTATTGTCAATAAACCAAACTCATTATTACCAATAAACCTAGCTCACTTTGCACTCATTCATCACCTTTTGATGAAATTTGTTGTCACAAAGGTTGCATTACATCTTAAGAGTAATAACAATATTTCTTAGATAAGGCACAAAAAGTAATTGTGTGTATTTATAGCCATGTGTCATGAATGTTAATATATTAGCTCCATTTTAATTTAATATCATTAAGTGTTGATTAAGATGAATCTATGTTAGTATACTAGAATCCATTAATTAATTTATTTTTTAACTTATTTCATTAGTTAATTTCTTTCTTTCTTGGATTTTAATCGTCTTCGATCCCTGTCATAACGGGCCAATGAGAAACCGTATCCCCAACCGGTTTTGAACCTGTGACCTCCACGGAGATAACACATGTTCTTAACCATTAGGCCCACTCAAATGCTCTAGTACTACTTGAACAACCTTACCACTAAGATCTTAGATCTCAAGGTCATTTGAAGTATCCTTACTACCTACTAGAGCAACCTTACCACAAACATATTTGATCTCAAGGTTTTTGAAGTATCCTTACTATGTGTCAATTATGTGCACTACATTATATAGAGACAAGTTACAAGCTTAGGGGCTATTTAGAGAGATTGAAGTGATAAGTGGACAAATTCAATTTTTGCAGATTTATTTTTTTCTTGGTAGTAAAGTAAAGTTTTGATTGGTTCATTTTTTGGAAATTTTGACAATCTTGTTTATTTTGAAAACAAAGTTTCACCATTGAAATTTATATAAATTAGAGGATCTATGACTTCTAATCAAATTCTAGTTAGATTTAGAATAAAATGAAAAAGAGATGCATTTTACATCTTATTATGTTACTTCCTTTTGTTGGATTTAGAAAAAAATGAAAAAGAGATGCATTTTACATCTTATGTTGGATTTAGAAAAAAAAGAAGAAAATGAGATGTGTTCTGTCCACTTATTATGTTAAAGTCTTTTTTTTCTTTGGTATCATCCAAAAAGGATTATTCATTTTTTTTTTTAATTTATATTTTATTTAAATGATTATTCCAAAATAAGATAATAAAATAAAAATTTATATTTAAATTATTAAAAAAATATCTATTTTAATATTTAAGAAAACATATAATCTAAATCTCAATACAAAATTTATTATTTCTTTCAACCTTAAATAAATATATTAAATTTAAACGATAATGATGATAAGATGATGAATGGCTTCATGATTAATTGTGCAGGGTTAACTGTATGAGTGTTACGCGAAGAGCTAGGGTTTACGGTGATCTCTAAAGGCGGACGGACTGACGATGACCATAGATGCAAGTTTGGGAGGTTTTCAATCCCCCCCTGCTAATTCTCTTGGGGAGTTCTGGATTGGGGGAATCCCGATATCATTGGATGGAATGGGTGGAAAGGGAACGAGCTCCTAAGATTCAATCAGTTCAGGCACATCAGCGGGGAGGAAGCCTGGCCAATGCATCCCTAAAGAGGACCAAATCCCCTCAATGCAGATCAAATCCAATAAGCTAAGAGATTGGATCCAATACATGCAGGATCATGAGCTTATAGGTAAATTTGTGGAAATGCTTCCATCGGAAAAATCCCTAGTCTAGTGGATAAATTCAACTCGGAAGCTAAGAGGACATTATGATATTCAACTAGGTTCAAAAAAAATTTTCACCATCTCCTTCCTAAATATGGAGGACAGAAATAGGGTTCTAGATGGAAGCCCTTACTTCTTTTACTCTGCATACCTTTTTTTAAGACCATTGAAGGAGAAGTATTGCCAAAATAAAGAGGATATGAGGGTTGCTCCGGTATGGATCCGAATATATTCCCTCCCTCGAGAATACTGGGACTCGGAAATTCTTGAAGATATTGGGAACAATCTAGGTTCCTCCATCAAGCTATCCAAGTAAACCAAAGCTCAACAATATAAGGCCTGTGCTCGGATCTATGTATACATGGATCTATCCAAAGAACTACTAGAAGCCATCAAGATATCATGGGAAGATGAAGTTTGGGTTCAAACCCTAGATTATGAACAAATTATGTTTAGATGTTGCAGATGCCATGAATATGGTCACCTATTCGAGAGTTCCCTATGAACAACCCAAACCCCCCCCAAGAAGGAAGAGGACAAGACGGATCAAGGGTTTGCTAGGGTTTTCCAATCGAAAGAGAGGTGGCCGAAAAAGGAACATATGGAGAGCTCCGAGAAGATTTTAACTTCCAATCAATTTGATGTTCTAAGAGAAAAATCAGAGGAGAACATTGCTTTATCACCGAACAAGAATTAAGCAGCCAGGAACAACGGACCGACGACACAGAGGAAACTACATCTGCTATGGAGAAAATCCCCAACAAAGACCTAGGAGAGGATACAAGGAAAGATACTAAAGACATGGATATCGGAGATTTAAATCTTGCTGGAATTTAACAAGCCTAAGAAGATGCAGAAAAAGGATATGTTCCCCAGGAGCAAGTTGTTCTTCTAAAAGAGGCCATTATCAAATCTAAAGAATCCAACCGTCTTGGCATTTAACCAAGATCCCTAAAAGACTATAAGAGGAAGCATGAAGAGATAATAAGGAAACCAAGAAGGAAATCTAACCGGAAACGGATTGCTACAGCAGGCTTAAAGCTGGTTGAATCAGGTCAGTACCCTACCATAAGGGTTGCTCTAGGTTTATAATATTTTCTCTTTTAATGAAGATTGTATCCTAGAATATTAGAGGCCTTAATAGCCCTAAAAAAGAAAAGATATTAAGAAAAAAGATTCAGATGACAAACCCGACCATTGTTTTTCTCCAAGAAACAAAATGTTCGGCAAGCCAGCTTCAAGAAACTGGCAAGAAGGTTTGGAAAGGCAGTGAAGGAATTGGTATTGACACCAAAGGAATGGCAAGAGGTTTGGGTATTTTGTGGGATCCCAATAAAGTAATCTTGTCGGGATTTCATGGTAATCATCGTTTCCTCTCTGCTGAATTTGGGGTTATTGGGTTCCCGATTACTGGCCTATTAACCAATGTTTATGGTCCTCCTACTCCCCCGGATAAATTTGCTTTCATAGACTCCCTGAGGCGAATGTTGGACGAGGTTGAAGATCAACACTGGATCTTGGGAGGATATTTTAATCTCATTACCTCGTTAGAGGAAAAGAAGGGTGGAAGAAGGAAATTGGAGGACAAATGTTCTCGCTTCAGAGATACCATTGAAGACCTTGAACTGGTGGGATGTTATCCCTGGGGAAGGTAGATTCACCTAGAACAATAAACAAAAAGGAGATCACCACATTGCCTCTCGTCTTGATCACTCTCTTGTCTCAGAATATGTTATTGAATATGGAAGCGAAATCTCGACCTCCATTCTTCCGGCTGCTGGCTCTGACCATTGGCCAGTGGAATTGTGGTGGAGTGGATTAGGGTCACAATTCAAAAATCCCTTTCGATTTGAACAGTTCTAGTTAGGCCATCTAGATTTCAAAGAGAAAGTGGCGCAATGGTGGGTGGATCTAAGCAAAGGGGAGGGCCAAAGTATGTACAAGTTCCAACAAAAACTGAAAGGTCTAAAATAAAAAATAAAAAATGGAAAAAGGAGGAGTTCGGGAATATCTTTGTGGAAAAAAAACCCTTGAATCCAGATTGGAAGAAATAAAGAAAGTGGGCATGAACACATGGTACACCACCGAGCTTCAGATCGAGGAAGCTAGTGTGTATAACAAGTTGTAGGAGAGGGAAAGACATGAGGAAATTATTTGGCATAAAAAATATACAGTTAACGTGGAGTTAACTGGCTTCAAGATGGGGAAAGAAACACCAAATTCTTCCATAGATCGGTCATTCAAAACAGGATGCAAAGTAGAATCCTCAAGATAAAAAACATACATGGTGAAATATTGGAAACGAGGGAGGAGATTGCGGAGGAACTTGGAAACTACTTTCAGGATATAATGACTAAAATTAATCTAGATAGAAGCGTGGATATTGAAATGATAACTCAACATATCCCTGCTCTTGTCTCGCAAGATCAAAATGATCATCTAATGAAGCCGATAACGTTGCTCGAAGTTGAAGAAGCGGTGCATCAAATGGTGGATAGGAAAGCTCCAGGACCGGATGGTTTCACTACCAATTTATTTCATTATTATTGGGATCTCATTAAGATGGAAGTGTGGAAAATTGTGGAAACATCCAGACTCTCCAAGAAAATCCTCCCTGCTTTTAATGCGACCTTTTTAGCTCTTATCCCTAAGGCTGAGGGCATTGATTCCCCTGGAAAATTTCACCCCATCGCCCTCTACAATGTCATTTATAAAATTGTTACCAAGGCTATTGCTAATCGCCTCAAACCCATTCTTCCTTCTCTGATCTCCCCAGAGCAATCCGAGTTTGTGGAAGGAAGGCAAATCAGGTATGGAATTATCCTTGTTCATGAAGTTCTACATTCCCTCAAAAAAGAGAAGATCCCGAGGATGATGTTGAAACTCGATATTGCCAAAGCCTATGATAAACTCAATTGGAAATTCATGAAGGCCATGCTCAGAGCATTTGGCTTTATGGATGATTGGATCATCTGGATCATAAATCCCATCTCCACTGCCTTCTTATCCATTCTGCTAAATGGTGTATCGACAGGCTTACTGAAACCTACAAGGGGTATACAACAAGGAGATCATGTGTCTCCCTTCCTCTTCATTTTAATGGCTGAGGGTCTGGGAAAAACAATCAAAGCCACGCAAGGTAACCATGGAATGCAGGGTCTTCTCATTCACCCAAGAGCGGAACGTCAAAATCACCAACAGTTCGTGAATGATACTATGCTGATGGGACACCCATAAGTCCAAGAGGCTAGGAAGATCAAACTATGTTTATCTAAATTCGGCAAAGCTTCGGGTCTGGAAGTTAATGAACACAAATCCCAGGTATTCTTATTTAACACTCCCAATATTAATAGACGTAACATTTGTCGAATCCTTGGTTTCCAAGAGAGCTCCCTTCCATCCAAATACCTTGGATCCCCCTTTGTGGACTCCATGGCTTGTCAGGGGTCTTGGCATGAACTCTTGGATAAAATGAGGAAAAAAATTTCAAACTGGACTCTCAGGCCTCTAAATTTTTCCAGTAGATTGATTTTGGTAAAATTTGTTCTGCAAGCTATGCCTGTCTACTTTTTCTCTTCCCTCACGGCCCCAAAAGCAATCTTGAAGGAAATCGAGAACATACAATGCAACTTTCTATGGACTGGGTCAGGTGGAAATCGAAAGTGGGCCCTGGTAAAATGGGAAACCATATGCGCTCCGAAGGAGCAAGGGGAACTCAACCTCCGTGATCCTGAAAAAGTTAACCATGTAAATGCGGCCAAGATATGGTGGTGGTGGGTCACCCATAGCCAGGAACCCTGGGCAAAGCTATGGCATATCAAATATGCCGAGGGATGGGATAAAGGTAACCTGGATCACACATATGGAAAACTGTTTCCCAAGGAAGAAGTCTGGTTCAAGATAATAGTTTCTGGGAATAAGAAATGGGAAGAGAGCTAAAGCCTGGGAAGATTCTTGGCAACAATTTCCACCTCTAGCGGGTATTGTCGAAGTCCCCCAACTCATCCAAGAGTGTGTCACTCAAATTAAAATCCTGGTTAAAGACATTTGGAAGGACTCCAACGCTAACCAAGAGTATAGGGTTTGGGCTTCTCGGGACTGGTGGGAACAATTTGGTCCTAAAGAGGAAGTTAATAGAATTGAAGAAACTTTAAACAACAGAATAATTAGGATTCACATGGGGGAGGACAAGCTCCGCTGGGGCTTCGAACCAAAAGGCAATTTCTCAATCAAGGAACCATACAACATCTGGATAGGTTATAATAATCTAGCTCTGGATAAGAAGTGAAAAAACTATGGGATGCAAAATTATGGCCTAAAATTTCCATTTTCATTTGGCTGGTAATCAAACATCGAATCCTTACAAGAGAAAACCTCCAGAAGAAAGGAATTCAAGGACCTTACCGATGTTGTATGTGTACTATGGAGGAAGAAACCCTGAACCACCTCCTTGATTCGTGCCTTTCACTTCAAACTTGTGGGACCATGGAGTGATTATCTTCAAAAGAACAAACAGGCACATAGACAATCTGGTTCAGACCATATGCGAATGGACAAAAGACCTGTTTCAGAACCCCATTGTTAACAAACTCTGGAAGATCTTCCCGTATTTTGTGGTATGGGAAGTTTGGAAGGAGAGAAATTCCAGAACCTTATGAGAGAAATCTGGAACTGAAGACAGGGTTTGGAACTCTATCAGAAGTAAGATGCTCGAAACTGTGAAACTACAGTCTTGGGAAAATTCAGATTGGGAAGCCAATGCTACGGAGTCCCTCATACTACATGCTTGGGGGATATCGGGGTCGATGCAATTCTATGGAAAATAAAGAAAGACGCCCATGGAAAGCTCTAGTCCTGAATTTTGGTCCCCCCCTCCGATTGGTTTTTTTAAATTGAACTTTGAAGGGGCCTCAAAAGGAAATTCTAGGCCAGCTGGTTATGGATATGTGATAAAAAATCACCTAGGCGAGATGCTATGTTTCAAAATTGGCTTCATCGGAATGAACTCTAACAATGCTGCGGAACTGGAGGGTTTGCTCCAAGGAATCCAGATGGATGGTACCCAGAACTAGACCCCACTTTTGGTTGAAGGTGACTCTAAGATCATCCTCCACATGGCAATGGAGATCCATCATGGAAAACTGAGCTCTAAGGTGGCATCATCATGGCGACTAGAAGGGAGTTTGGAGAAGTTAGCTATTATCTTAAACCACAGAATTGCCCTTACCTTCACCCACGTCAAGCGTAATGGTAATAAGTTGGTGGACCTTTTAGCGAACCTCAAGACTGGTAACCATAACGCCATTTGTGCCAACTCATGGGAGAACCTGACTGATATGACTTCCCGAGACAGATGCAAGGAAACTTTACTTTAGGACATTATGTGTTATCACAATGAAAAGGATACCCGACATCAAGCGAGTCCTAGCCTGGCCACGTGACATATCGCCCTTCATGGCAAGCTACAAAGGATCTAAGGGGAAGGCATCAGGGCCTGAATCAATGTTTACTCTGGTTTTATTCTCAGTCTTGGCACGACTTGTGTTCATGATCGCAGTTATGAATGCTGGAAGTGGAGGATCCATCCATCTGCTGGGTGGATATCTCTGAAGGACTGCGAGGTATGAGCTGCCTTCAATGGAAGGTACGCTGCTAATTATGGTTTGGGATGGAAACTTTCCTTATAAGGATTGGAAAGGTGGTGATCATGGACGTGTTTGCAAGTTTTTTCTCTGTGCATTTGGCCACTGATTTTCCGAGAGGAAACACTCAAGGATTTCAAATTATGGATGACCAACGTCCACTGGAAGAGGTGAATCCCACCCATGGTCGTCCCCTGAGGCGTAAAAGGGAAGAGTTCCCTTTAGATGATAGTAGCATAGTCTCACATGCTCATAAGAAAGCTCGGTGGGAATCTCGGATTTTTGAACTGGGATTACCTTCAGCTATGCAAAAGGAAATTCAAGGAGTGGAGCAACAACTTTGGCAAAAGCTGGACAAAGACACCCTGCAAGAGGAGTGCCGAAAGGTGGAAAATAGGGTCATGGACTCGGGGAACACTGTCGGTCGCTTAAACTTATACGAGCAGATTGTAACCCTTTACTGGGTGATGAAAAACTTGGTGGGGCATGTTCGTTGGGACCGTGTGGAAAAAAATGATGGAGGAGAGCCGAAGGATCAGTTGCAAAATGCGCTTCAGGCCGAATCTAAGGAGCGTAACTGGAAGATGGACTTCTTGCTGCACTTCATGGGCCTCTGTGTTCCTTCTGCTACCACATTGTGCCGAAAGATAATCATCAAGGCCGCTTCCCGAACTTGCTTTATATTTTACTATAATGTTGTAATGCTCCTTAGGGATCGGGGGCTGTTTTTCTGGGTTTCCACCACTATGTCTTGCCTATGGGTGCTCAGTTCTGGGTTTAATAGTCTTTCTGTTATGAAGTTTTTGGGTGATCTAAAGGTTGTATCGACTGATAGTCACAGTTTCTGTAAGTCAAGTTTTTTGTTATGGGTAGAACACTCTTTCAACATCTATCTCTTTGTAAGGCCTGAGAATCGTGATTCGCAGAAGATCTACAGTGTGGAATGTAACCTCTCTTTTCCATATATAAATAAAAAATCCTTCTTACTTAAAAATAAAATACATTAAATTTAAACAAAACCTAGAAATATATAGTCTAAATATTCTAGGTTTTCAATATTTTGTTAAGACTACAGTTAGAAATCTTAACAAAAAGTACAAAACCTAGAATAAATAGTCTACTCCTAAATAATGACAACAAAACCCTAAATTTTATTCATTATTTACGACGTATAAAGTTTGACATAGTTTCAGTTTTATTTATTAAATTTAATTTTATAAAAATTATTTATTTGAAATACAATTAGCTGTTGATTAATGACGTTATTCTCAAATTTTCTACTCCAGAAGGCAGGGCACGATGTCGTCAGTGTCCTGTACACTGGGTTTATACATACTTTAATACACCAGCTGGCTGGCTGCGTTCGCTAACGCTCACTCGGAAAGCATATTAATATTTGATAATATACGTGATGCTAAAAATGAAAACCAATAACCAATAAAGACACGCAATTTTCACGGAAATATTGAAATATTCAAATCTGGGAACCAGTCCAATTCACACTGCCAAGAAAGAGAGGCCCAGACCTGAAAAATTAGTGTTGAATGAATCCTGTAATTCTCCTTCACCGTAATTCAAACCAGTGGATCCAACCTCAACTCAGGAGAGCAAAGTGAATGCAAAATATAAGATCTCGCCATGAACGGAATTTTATCTTGGCAATGCCAGGTCATATATTAAAAATCCTTTATTTTATTTTCTGACCATGTAACATGTGGGCAAGGTTGGAATTTGTATTCATCTTTACCCGTCATACAAAAAAAATTTGACGTTTTTTTTTCTTATAGTCCCCATCAAAGAACATTCTGTCCAATATTTTGGCCTTCAACATTGAAGTTTTGATGAGAAATTAAAACTTCAATGATGAAGTTTTAATTGAAACATTAACCTTCCATAATTAAGTTTTAAGTTAAATACTACTACCTAAAAACTCAATCTTCAAACACCTAAACACTCAATTTTGAGACACCTAAACACCTAACCCTAATCCAATCTAATAGAACCCCTTTTTAAGGGGGATTGGTCTTCCTTTAAATAAGGTTCTAACACCGAGTTCCTTCCATTCTAAACACATTGGCATTGCTTTGGGAAGACTAATGGCACTCATTTGAGTGCGGGGTTAAAATCTTCTATAGTAGTGACCTACAAAACAGTCGATCAGGAGCAAATTCATGAATCGATTTGCATTAAATACATTAGCATTACCATCCTAACAAAAAGATGAAGGGAGCAAGGAATAATTCATTGCCCTCTCACAACAATTGGTAGGAGGAGAGGATGTCATAGCATCGATTTGGGAAGATCGATGAAATTTTACAAATTACAATACATCTGAGTAAACTATTTCTCACATGAACCTTGAGGAAAATTAACTTCGCATATGTTATTTTATTTGATTCATTCTTTTAAAAGCTCCCCGTACGAGGAGGCTTTTTAAAATAATTGTGCCAAATTATTGAGGAGGATTTTAAAAATAATTGTACCAAATTATTATGTCATCTACTGAAGGAAAAGCATGATCCATGTTTAAATTAAAAAATATAAATAATTTACATATATTTCTTATTTTTAATTCCAATCAGATTTATACTAAATTGACCCGTCAATAGATTAAAAAATTTAATTATATATTTTTTATTTTTAAATTATGATTAGTTATATGTTAAAATGGATTTATGCTAAAAGTTGAGCATGATTAGCAACAATTCAGTTAACAGTTATGGTACTTGGTACTTTGGATAGATTTGGCTAAAGTATTTTTAGTTAAAAGAAAACTAGAGAATGATGTTTGAATTTAAGTTTTTGAGAAACTGGATGATGACCGTGAACACCAAATGATCTAAATGACCATTTTTCCTTCTCAGAAAAAAAAACTTGAAATTCGAACTGTTTGAATGGAGTACCGATCACGAATAAAAAAAAGTAAAAGAAAATTATAGATGGCCCCTTGTTTCAGTTGCAAAAGTTAAAAAGGAAAGATACAAACATAATGAGGATAAACCAGAGATGAATTCAAAATATGAAGACAAAGGTTTTAACAAAGAAGGAATACATGAATTTAAGGAAAATCTACTGAAAAATGAAAAGCATATTAGAGATTAAGTAATTAAGTAATTTTGAAAAACTAGCAGAAAAGGAATCCCTATTTAACATAATTATAAAAAAAAACTTGAAGTTCGACCTTTGCCCAGCATGCTTTTGCTATCTATGTTTGAGTAGTTTGACAAAGTGCACTATGTTCATACAATGTTAAAAACTTCTCTAATCCAACTTGAATTAGAGTTGGATGTTCATACAATGTTTTAAACTTCTATAATATGCTTGAATTATAGTTGGATCGTAGCTATTATAATAGCATAACCATAACATTAATGTATTGGTGAATTGAAGTAACCATGAGATAAAAGAATTTTAGCATAGTAAATCAATATCTACAACCACAAATACAAAAACTATTGTATCATAGTTTAATAAGGTTTATAATTTATATTAATTAGATTAAGTAATTGAAGAAAAAATAAAATTTCATCCATTCTAATAAATTGAAGAAACTAAGCAACACACTTCTTTCCTAGATTTTAGCATTTATTTAGTTTGGATAATAAAATAAAACGGTTCAAAACAGTATCTAAAACATAAAAGCTACCAATAAGATGATAGTTTAATTGAATTCACTTCATGGTGCAAATTAATAAGGTCATTTTTTTTGGGTCATTTTGCACTAATTCAAATAAACTCTTCATTCTAACAATACAAGGGGTTAATTAGATAAATCACCTTGACTTTCCAATTCAAGCACCCACACGCCCAAGGCAAAGGGAATTAGGAAATGCATCAAGTTATCTAAAGACAATTACAAGTTTGATACCCACTGGAAGATTATGTCTCATAACCCCTCAATAAAAGGACCCGGAAGGACTCATCTGAGGTACGCCCCCCACCCAATAAGTAAAATTGTTTTTTATAAAGAACAAACCACACTTCAGAAGGCTTTGAAATTGAAGGACCAACATGGCTGGATTGATGGATGGGTTCTTACTCGTCATAGCCGAAAATCGGAGTGGGGTAACCCCTACTAGTGTGCATGCACGGAATTACTCGGTTTATATGCCGGGGAGTCAATTGATGCTATATCTTTACTTTGTAGTAACAAACCTAGCTTTACTTAGAAAAAAAGTTTAAATTCAAGAGAAGTTAAAATAATTTGCCCTTAATAACATGATCTACATTAACGGAAATTCTAGTGGCGGAAATATGAGTAGGCGATGAAATTTACCTTAAAGAGTTTGAGAAATAATTCGGTAAGGCAGCTAACTCCATCGAAATCTCTGAGCCTATAAACTCAGCAGGAAAAACCCACTATATTGTGTAGTATATGTATTGGTTGAGAGTCGGAAACCATACCATTTTTAAGGCCGGATGTCGAATATTGGAGAGTAAACACGGGTTGCCAAGGCCGTTACCAAGAGCGCGCACGTGGGTGAAGAACCCAAAAGTGGAGGGAGACGGTATCCGACTCGGAACTTGAAGAAAACTAAGATGGGAGAACTTGGTTCCATGCAAGGACCAGATAAAAGAATATTACAGTATGTAACCAAATAAAATCATGATAAAACATAGGAATCCAAATTGTATTGGATAGGTTTAACGCTTCTTTTATTCATAAACCAAAACCTCTGGCTTTTGCTAAATATTTGAAATGCACTTCCGAAAGCTTTTGACATTTTGCATCCTTAAGATTTTGAAGGCAAATGCACCATATTTCAATATTTCAGATTTGGGTTGATATGTTTTGTAGCCAGATTGCCATTGAACTCATGCTAGTTCAGTTATTTTGAAGGCCATCCATGGTGCCCACTTCCTAATCATTTACCCAGTTCAAATTGGTAGGATTTTAAAAATATCTCAGTTAAACTTGGTCTGGTGTTTCCCAATAATTGAAGGCTTGAATTCAATATATTGTTGCAGAGACAACAAGAATTAAGACTTACCAGCGGAGCCTGGAGATCGCCTCGGAAATGGTAGTTGCAGCCGGCAAGTCGGTGGCACTGGCAGCGGCAGCGGCAGCGGCGGCATTCCTGCAACTTGCAAGTCGATGGCACTGACAGGTAGCAGCGTTCTTCTTGCGTTCCTGCAACTTGCAAGTGGGTGGCACTGGCAGGTAACAGCGTTCTTTTTCTAAGTCCCGAGTCCCTGACTCTCAGAGTTCGAGGTACATTAAAAAATTCCAATTTACCAATACTATCATCTCTGAACCGGCGTGCAATTTGCACAGGAGGCGGTAGCTGGAGATGGGAGAAATGAGTTAATCCCTTCATAATGGCTTCATTAATAAGCGCATACTCTAGATTCTAGAGTCTACCACTAGGTTTAGCCGTAGGGATTTGGTAACAAAGATCTACCCTCAGCTGTAACATCAGAATTCGAAATTCAATGGTTCCTCAGCCAGCTTCACAGTGACCTCATCCAGCTTCCCCCTTGTGCCTTCCAGCTAGACCGCATGAAATTGAAAGTAATGACGTTTTGTACCCTGTAATGTATCAAGTTGGGTCAAAGTAACTTTTTTCTGAAGCGTGTGTAGGGAGTTGTTTGTGCCACGCACGCACACATACGACAGCAATTCGCTGTTTTTTACCTTAACTAAAAAAAATAAGATGCAAATAATATGAAACCAGTATTAAGTAGAAATCTACCTATTAATCTTTTAAATAAGCAGTAAACAGCTCGAAGAAAGATCCAGTCTCAGTCAAACGGTTAACTGCAAGAGAATAGGTCAATTTGAATAGGAGGTCAATTATTGTTAATTTTAATGGGCATCTACGCATAAAATACTTTGGTTGAAGAAAGACCAGTCTCAGTCAAACGGTTAACTGCCAGAGAATAGGTCAATATGAATAGGACGACAATGATTGTTTATTTTAAGGGGCATCTACGCATAAAATACTTTGGTTGAAGAAAGACCAGTCTCAGTCAAACGGATAACCGCCAGAGAATAGGTCAATATGAATAGGAGGCCAATGTTTATTTTAACGGGCATCTAAGGGCGTGGGATAACTGGCACTCAAATCGTCTAACTTTTTTTGGTGATTTGTTCCTTAGATACTGTTATAAAAATTGGTGGAATTGTAGTTCCACTTCATTTATTACAGAACTATGTCATAGAATTGTGTTCTTAAGAATTTTGGCCCATTTTAAAACAATCTAGATCATCAAAATTCAAAAAAATAACAAAAAAAAGATAAAACTGTGCCTAGCAAGAAAAAATTTCACACGCCGCATCTACGCATACAGTCTTAGTCAAACGGTTAACCACCAGAGAATAGGTCAATATGATAGGAGGCCGATGATTGTTTATTTTAATAGGCATCTATGCATAAAAGACTTTGCTTGATTGTGAAGGCTATATACTCTATTCAAACAACTCCTCTGTCGAAAAATATCCAATTAAGGAATAACAAGAGTCGTTGGTACTTTTATCTTCACATTTTTAACTATAAAATTGATATTTTGAATATTATGTTTTTTCCAAGTAGTCATTTTTGTGGAGACTTGACATGGATAGCCTGCGTATAGTTTTTTAATAAAAACTATAACCAGGCTATCCATATCAAGTCTCCATAACATTATAATAATATTTATTAAAATATAAAAATATTTTATTTAAATTAAATATTAAAAAAATTGTACTTTACACATTTTAAATTATCAATGTTTATGTAAACTTAAAAATATATTTTCATTTTATATTATATTTATTTAAAAATATAAATATTTATAATGAGTTCATCAGTATCCTATGAAGAAAGTGATGATTCGATGATATCATCGTATCTAATTAAAGTAATATTTTGCAAATTTCGAGACAACTAATTAAACATTGCCACCTTTATATTTTCATTTTATATTATATTTCTTCAAAAATATAAATATTTATAATGAGTTCATAAGTATCCTATGAAAAAAGTGATGAATCAATGATATCATCCACTATAAGAAAAATGACATTTTAGCCTCACATTAGCACCACTATTTGTAAAGGATTTGGGAAATCCTCAATTTTCAAATAGTGGTGCAAAAATGATGATAATGTGGGGATACGCAAGTGGTGCTAATATTTATGGTGCAAAAGTGGTGTTTGTAAAAAAGTTGTTTTTGGTGTTAAATGAATATGTGGCATTCCATGGTGTATGGTGCAAACCACCAAAACCAATCTTAGGTGGATTGAACTTTTGTGGTGCAAAACACCAAAACCAATCCAACATGGAATGAGACTTTTTGGTGCAAAACACCAAAATTATTATCTCCCCGACATCTATTTTTCGGTCGGGGGCATTAGTTTGGGTTGCTGTTGATAAATATTTGGTGGACGCAATGTTTAACTTTAGAGTTGGAAATTTTTATTTTTTTTTAATTGTAAATGGGTTATTTTGTTGGCTTGTGATTGGGGTCGTCCGCGGTGACGCCTGCCTCGGATGGTGTGGCCCAGGAGGCGGCGGCGCGATGGCGTCACGCCTCGTTGTTCGGGTTGTCCTCGGATGCTGTGACCGAGGTGGTTTTTGGTGTGACCGAGGCGGTTTTTGTGTGCATGGTTCAAGGTCTTTAATGCGACTATGGTTCGAGGTTGTTCGTTTTATTGTGTCGTCCTTCCGCTCCATTGTTCTAGCTCGAGATGTGTCGTCCTTCCGCTCCATTGTTCTAGCTCGAGATGTGTCGTCCTTCCGCTCCGGTGTGGAAAGAAGCTAGCTGTGGGTCGTCCTTCTCCTGAGGTCCTTCACTTGCAAATTCGGTGTCAATGGCGGAGTTCGTCTGGTTCAATTTCGACGTGGTTTTTTTTGTGTTTAATGCGAGGTATGGGGTTTTGTGTGCATTGTTCGAGGTGTTCCGCGGGGTTTTTTGTGGGTTGTCCTTCTACTCCGGTGTGGAAAGAGGTTGCGTGTGGGTCGTCCTTCCGGTCCTGATGTTTTTCACCTGCAAATTCGGCGGCAATGGCGGAGTTCCTCTGCTGCAATTTCGACGTGGTTTTTTTTGTGTTTAATGCGAGGGCTGGGGGTTTCGTGTGGTTGTGGTTTCGGCAGTTGTGAGGTCGTAGTTTCATATGCACTGTGTTGGCAACCAAGAAAATGGGTGAGCAAATAAAATGGTTGGATGCGATGGCGAATTTATGTTTAGCATTTATTTCGGCATGGCCGGCTGTAATTTATGGTGGGTTTTTGGTGGTTTGATCAGCGTTCTCGGTTCAGCCTCCTCTACCATTTTTTTGTGCAATTTTTAAATGAAAACAAAAGACAGGGTTTAGGGTTTCAAATGTAACAGGGCCTGTTCGTTGGTTTCTTCTAGTTAGGTTTTTTTATTTATTTCGAAGACATGATAAATGATTTTGCTGCATCTGGGTTGAATTTTGCGTTTGTAAAGGAATGGTTGTCTTCAGTTGTAGACGGCTGCTATCAGCATTGATGTTTAATCAAATAAGTTAATTAGGATTTTTGGTGGTTTTATCAGCGTTCTCGCTTCAGCCTCCTGTATCGTTTTCAATTCTGTTATTGTCTAATTGGTTTGGACGATATCTGTAGCTGTTGCTTTTCGCCGGTTTGAAGTCTCATTACTGGTTCGCTGGACCAGGTATGCCTTTGCATTTCTTTGTGCAATTTTTAAGTGAAAAGAAAAGACAGGGTTTAGGGTTTCAAATGTAACAGGGCCTCTTGATTGGTTTCTTCTAGTTAGGGTTTTTTATTTCGAAGACATGATAAATGATTTTCTACATCTGGGTTGAATTTTGCGTTTGCAAAGGAATGGTTGTTTTTAGTTGTAGACGGCTGCTATCGGCATTGATGTTTAAGCAAATAAGTTAATTAGGCCATCAATTAAGTCAACATGGACCATTTTTCAGCAAACGGAAGCAATTCAGTTATGGAAAATTGGTCCAAAGGGGCAATGCATTGAAGCTCGAGTAGGGTTTGGATACAACATGTTTATGAAGATATGTGTTTGAAGAGGAGCCTCGCATAGGGGGTAGCTATCTTTAGCATATGAAGTTGGTTTCTAGTGGCTCTTTCGATGTGGTTTTCTTTGTTTTTGATTAGTTTTCCTATAGAGTACTGGTGCTTTGCTTTGATTAGTTTTCCTTCAAGTTGCTCCCTCACGGGCACAATGTCAGCGGCCTTGATAGAAATGTCTGTTCCTGTAGCAATTTCCACTCCTACGTCTGCAGCCACCAGAGCTGGCGAGTGGTTAATCCCATCCCTGCTAGTCCTTCCTTCTGCATGCATGTTATACACAGTAATCAGGACTAAACATTAGAGAATTTTGATTTCATGTTAAGAGGACAAAAAAATATTAGCACCACTCGTTACCAGAATGCTGATATATTGGAAATCAGCTTTGATAGTGTTAAATAATGTTGTATGAGGGTGGTGGTGGGGTCAAGTGCACAAGTTGATTCACCCACTACCCCCACGTTCATGATAGTGAACTCCACATATGGGTGCTGCTTAGTAATTAAATTGAAAAGAGTAATTCTTCTTGAAGTAATTAGTGCAAGTGTCTTTTTGCATTATATAATCTTACTTTGCAAGCATTGCCAAGTTAAAATCCAAATGGACATAAAACACAATTATTACCTGCAATTGTTTAATTTTTACTGCTTTTCCATCGGGCAGCACTTTCACTATGACTGTTTCAATGTCAACTTCCTTAGCGATGGCTTTAGCTGTGCCCCAGTTGTCACCTGTGACCATAATGCTTTTCAATCACAAGGTGCCCAAAATATTCACAACGTCAGTTGCTTCTGGCTTCATTGGATTTGATATGGGAATAACTCCAAGTGCAACTAATACTCCTGTTCCGGCTTGTTGTTCAATAACTTGAAGATATTTATCAACATCTGCTGGCATAGAAATTCTTGATCCTAGCATCATCTGCCTGTTGCCAACCACTACTTCTTGCTGTTGACCACGGCCTTGATGCCCTGACCTGTCACACTTTGAAAATCTTGTGCTTCGAAGAAATTGGATTTGTTTGAGTCTGCTTTGTTTTTCAATTTTGTGGCATGCTCAACGATTGCCTTTGCCAGAGGATGTTCACTGTTACTCTGCAATCATTATAAATAATTAATCATAATCTTAATATAATATTATATAACATTTATAAATTAATATAAATGTAATAACAATTAAATATAATAATATTAATATATTGCATATTTATTAATATTTCATGAAATTAATGAATATATTAGCAGGGTGATCATTATTAATGAAGGGTAATAATTGTCATAATATCAAACCCTTTAGGAGGGTTTACTCAATATAAAAAACAGGGGTTTTAATACTTGCCATCAATACCCAATTTGCATGTTTCCATTTGAGATTTTTTTTGGATATTGTCATGAACGAAATTTTTACACAGACAAAAGTAACTCTATTGGGGCTTCGTTGGGGTATGATTTACATACATAAGTTTAGTGGTATACAATAGTTATATATATATATACGCTTTTGTACAGATTATGGGAAATAATGCTTGTTTATCAACTGCATAGAGCAATAGGTCCAGGAGGCATCTACAATCATGAAACATTCTCTTTTACATCGTTGGATTTTATACTTCAGAGTGTTTTTCAATGATTCTGTTTTTGTTATTAAAAATAACTCATTTTTAAGCCATGTATGGACTGAGATGGCATATATAATTTAACCCTATATGACATTTTTAAATTTTTAAACATCAATGTTAGGTCGGCATATACCTTATATTGCGCTGCAAACTAAGATACAAATTTAAGTAGCTGTATCTGGCAGTAAGCGGTTGCATTACAGATCATACAGATCCTAACTGTATTTAACATATTTAACTTGTAATTTTCAGATCCTGGATAAAATATTTTAACAACATCATATTTAACTTGTACTTTTCAGATCCTTCTTCAATTCATGCAAGTCTTCTGTATTAAATGTCTTTTCAGATCCTTCTTCAATTCATCGAAGTCTTCCCTGTTAAATGAACCTGACCATTGTAATCTTAATTCTACATGTCAAAATTAACAAAACATCTAAATGTCAAGATATGACACCACGACAAATATATATGTGCTTTTGTGAAAGTTTGGGGTCTTACATCCGGATTTAATGAGCCCCACTATTCAAATATTGTGTGCTTAACACAAGTATCATTTATTATGTCCCCGACATCTATTTTTCAGTCAGGGACATTAGTTTGGGTTGTTGTTGATAAATATATGGTGGACGCAATGTTTAACTTTAGACTTGGAAAATTTTGTTTTTTTTTTTAATTGTTGATGGGTTTTTTTAATTGTTCCTAGCTAGGGTCTTTCGAGAATTAGGAATGGTCTAGGTAATTGGCCTTGCACCTGCTAGTATGTATATATTCAAAGTCCATTTAGAACAATGTGCCAGGGAATCCATGATGATACCCTTGAAACTGTCAGTTACGTTAATTGGGAAAACAATAATAAAAATATAATGAAACAACTAAGAATCATTATGCACAAGCATGAACATAATTTTCAAAGGGACATTTAGGAGATTAGAATATAAATGGCTCAATTCCCATCAAATGCAAAGAAGAAGAAATGGTTCATCGATCTGATATCGAGCCATCCTTCATAGTCTATTGGCACTATTGCAGCAGCAAGGATAAACTAGCTTGATTTCCTGGTGTTGAGGGGTCTATGTTTTCTTTTTCTTTCTGCAATGCTTAATTTTCTGTTTGTTTTGATTTGCTCTGTGCTCCAAGATAAGGTGATCATAATATCAAACCCTTTAGGAGGGTTTACTCAATATAGAAACAGGGGTTTTAATACTCGCCATCAATACCCAATTTGCATATTTTCATTTGAGATTTTTTTTGTGTATTGTCATGAACGAAATTTTTACAAAGACAAAAGTAGCTCTATTGGGGCTTTGTTGAGGTATGATTTACATACATAAGTTCAGTGGTATACACTAGTTATATATATATATATATATGCTTTTGTGCAGATTATGGGAAATAATGCTTGTTTATCAACTGCATAGACCAATAGATCCAGGAGGCATCTGCAATGATAAAACATTCTCTTTTACATTACTGCATTTTATACTTCAGAGTGTTTTCCAATGATTCTGTTTTTGTTTTGAAGCTTTTTAGTACTCCCAAAAACTGTTACCAGAATTTTCCTTGAGAACATCTGGTTCTAATCTTCACGACTACATACGTAGTATGATAGTTATCTGGTTCTCATCTTCACTATTTGACATATACCTTAAATTTCCCTGTAAGCCATCCAAAATATTAAATGGCTTATTTATTGGCTAATTCATAGCGCAATATATTAAAAACAACTCATTTTTAACCCATGTATGGACTGAGATGGGATATAAAATTTAATCCTATATGACATTTATAAATTTTTAAACATCAATTTTAGGTCGGCATATACCTTAAATTGTGCTGCAAGCTAGGATACAAATTTAACTAACTGTATCTGACAGTAACGGTTGCATTATAGAGAAGGGAAGTGTCAAACTTTTAATTATCCTTTTTAAATATATGCTAAGTTCTGGGCAACGTAAGTCCTTAGTTCCTTTCAACTGTAGTGTTGTCGAAGTCACATCCCCATAGTAATTTATTTTGAGATTTGCAAGATATTTTTTGTGAAATGTAAATCTTGGTTCTCGTATAGAGTTGTGCATAGCATATTGACAGATTGAGTGTGCTTGTGTTTTTTTGAGGCAGTCTGCAAAGACGAAGGAATTTCATTTGATTCATAGATGGTTCAGTTTTGCAAGATACATTTTTCTGATCAAACTATTGAAATCTAAGTGTTGTGTATATGGCTGGAAGGACAAAACTTTTTCTGATCAAACAACTGGAATCTAACTTCTCTATATATGTTTGGAAGTACAAAACATTGTCTTTTTCTCTTATTAAGATTGGGAGGAAAGCATTTGCTTTTCATCCTTTTTGGAAAGCACAGATTCATTTTCCTTTATTTAATTTTCTAAAACAGAAACCTAATTGTGTATGCTTGGGCCAATGACGATGCTTTATGTTTAACTGTAGTTATCAAATTCATGTTTCTTCAAGGTAAGAGGGTAGGAGACTCTGTTTAGGGGGACTTACTGTGGCCAATTTTCGGGGAACAACAGAAGATGGGACATGAGTTTTCCCCTAAGATCTAATGGCGATGGCAAGAAACTAAGATCCTGCATTCTCCCATCAACCTTATGCTCCCAAGGGTCAACGTAGCCTTAGGATGGGATTTATCTCATGGGGGGAATACTTGCATATTCGTTAAAGTTAATTCATAGTGGAATAGATTAGAAAAGTCATCCTCTGGACAAGGAGTAGTGTATCCCTTTGCAAATAGAAGAATGTTATAGAAAATAATTTTAAAAAACTTGAATATTGGAGAAAGATGATTCAAAACAATGATTGCATATTTAGTGTCTAATTTAGTCTTCCAGTAGCAAGTGTTGATATTAGTCTTCAAATACTTGAATCTTGAACCCATGCCCCCACAAATTTAGAAGATATAAATAAATAGTAATTTATTATTGCTGATTAAACATAAATAAACATAAGGCAATCCACAGATCTGATACCCTTCTCATTTACATTGATCAAAGTGAATAGATGAAGCTTTGAAGATTGACTGATTATCAATTATCTAGGGTCATGAAATGAATATGATACGTTACCTATGAAAATTGAAATCATCTGTTCTACTCTCATATAGATTTCAGAGTTTATAGTAGGTAGTTTATTCATTTGTGTAATGTCTTTATCCCTAAACTATCTGCCATGTGACCTCAGTTTCAGTCCTTGTGACGGGATGCTTGTTTGCTGAACTTTAGACTGTATTCAAATGTTTGAATATTTGTATTTGTTCCTTCTATCAAAGTTATGGATGATATATTAGCTTCCAAAATCTTTAGAATATGCGAGAGTTTGGCCTTTTGTATTCAGGAATTGTTTATGAATAGGTGTGATAAATGTCTATATCTATTTGAAAAGTCTATTGCGAAGGTCATTGTTTAATCAAAAGGAGCAAATAAAAAAACAGTTTTTTTCTATTTTAATTTTTTTTTACGGTATCAAGAGTGTGAGAGGATCCTTGGGTGCTGCCATTGGATTGTGAGCCATGTGCAAAATGGTGCCTTGCAATAAGGCACTTCTTGAGAACCTTTCCTTCTTGGGAATCTCGCTGCATTGCTATCTGTAGATTGCAAATGATATGGAACATCCCTAACATGTCACCAGGTTCCATATTCAAAACCTGGGAGCTGCTGGGTGTTAAAATTTTAAAATTTGGCAGCAGAAGATGGGACATAACAGAACACATGCCCCCACAAATTTAGAAGATATAAATAAATAGCGATTTATTATCATTGATTGCACATAAATAAACATAAGGCAACCCACAGATTTCATATCCTTCTCATTTACATTGATGGAAGTAAATAGATTGGCCTTTGAAGATTGGCTAATTATCAAATATCTACCACCATGAAATGAATATGATACATTACTCATGAAAATTGAAATCATCTCATCTACACTCATACAGAATTCAGAGTTTAGAGTTGGCAATTTATTCATTTGTGTAATCTCTTTATATGTAAACTATTTTCCATGTGATCTCAGTTTCAGTCCTCGTAATGGGGTGCTTGTTTGCTAACCTTTAGACTATATTTAAATGTTTAAATATTTGTAATTGTTGCTTCTCTCAAAGTTAGTTACTGCTCCAAGCTGCCACTAGATGACACTGGATGTTCACTGTCAACTTGTAAAAGCATGTGATGTCACTATTCACTATTGTATACACAGTTGGCAGTGCCATGATCTTCTGTTGAGCTATAGTGACTTGTAGATGCCTTCTCCAAATCTGTTGTAAGCTGTTGATGTCTACAAACTCTGGGACAGATTATGTATAGAAAAACATGTGCATAAAAGAGAACTTGCTGCGGACTACTGTAGCTATAGGGTGTTTTCAATAGGGCTACTGAAAGTTGTTGTAACCTATGACCGCGCTTAATAGGCTTGTTGAAGCCCAAGAAGAGAGCGCACCTAACTTAGGGCAATTTTAAACAGGCAAAAGACAAAAGAAGCATGAAAACTCTAACTTCTTCAAGGAGTATGAATCAGTTATTTTAAGAGAAAAGGCATGTCAAAAAATCTGCCATGAACTGACCTAGGACCAGAAGATACCACGAATTGAACTTTTGGGAGCAGACCCAATTGATGGATAAAAAATGAGAAATTTTATTTCTTATTTCCATTTTAGATATTTATTTGCTTTCAATAATTTTATTGAGACTGATCCATCAATATATATATATATTTTTTGTTCTATTTTCTTCAAATGGGACCGACCTATGATTTCACACATTTTTTTCATTGTTTTTAGTTTTCTTTTTTTCATTTTGTGGATACATGGATCAAGGCAATTGGTTCTTGGGTTTCATGCTTTTTCAACAAATCATCCTTTACTATCTTTAGTACTTTCTAATTGTGACAAAATGTGATTGTGAATCGCATTTATTCAACTACAACATTGGTAAAGCTCATTGTCAATCATTTGAATTTACAAGCAATTTCTGTTATAGCTGCATATTCTGATTTCATGGAAGAGAAAACACATTAAAAAGCCACTAGGTGGCAATGTCATCGACATTGCACTTGCTTTGGCTATGATTTGCAATGGCTAGGAGTTTTATTAATCAATTTTCTTTTCAATAATTCAATTGAATCTGATCCATTAATATATATATGTATATTTTTTATTTTATTGTCTTCAAACGGGGCTGATCTATGAGTTCACACATTTTTTTCATCATTTTTATTTTTCTTCTGTTCACTTCGTGTGTACATGGATCAAGATAGTTGGTGCTTGGGTTCCATGGTTCTTTAGCAAATCATCTCTTACTATATTTAGTACTTTCTAATTGTGACAAAATATGCCCATGAGTCGCATCTATTCAACTTCAACATTGGTAAAGTGCATTGTCAATCATGTGAATTTACAAGCAACTTCTGTTACAGCTTCATATTTTGCCTTCATGGAAGAGAATACACTTGGAAAAGCCACTAGCTGGGAATGTCACCGACATTGCACTTGATTTGGCTATGATTTGCAATGACACAAAACCTGCGCATATGAAGCATAACCCAGTCCATACTTCGTATTAAACATCTTGAACTAAACATAGAAGAACCACCTTGAAATTGGACCAGAGGAAGTCCGCCATTGTCGCCGAATTTGACATCTGAACTACGAGAACGACAGGTGGATTGCAAAAACGTAATATTGCCACAGCCAACGTCTTTCGACATTGACACCTACAGAAGCAGATGGACGACCCACATAGATCTCACAGTTGATAAAAGAATAACTACAAAACCTGCGCATATGAATGAGAACCAGCCCATACCTCGCATTAAACACCTCGAACGAAGCATAGGAAAACCACCTTGAAAACAAAAAAAAGATAACTATGGATTTAGGTTTTTCATTCAACTTATGTCATAGATGAATGATTGAACATGGCATTGTTGTTGACATTTGTAATGATGTGTAGAACATATGCAACTCCTTTACAACATATATGTAGTAAACAAGCTATGCTCTTTATCTTGTACTAATTTTTACCTCTATTATCTTAACTACAAGGTCTACCTACTAGTACTTGTATATGTCATTGCATTCCCTCTTTATTTGTCAAAATGGCTTGTGTAAATAGCTCTTTTGCTTGCGCACATCACATTGCCATATCTTTAGCAACAAATAGAGTATTTGTAATAAGTCTTATATGAAAACAACTTGGTAATTAGGAACAATACATGGGCTTATTGTTATAATGGTTGTAATTAGTATTGTTATTGCAATTACTATGCTTATTGTCAAATAAAATGCATACACAATATTAGAGAAATACATATCAACCTAGCTATAGACTTTATGTAAACTATATTCATAAAGCTCATATATATTAGATACTACATATGGTATGTAAAAATATGTTTTAATACAAATTTACTAGTCATATTCCCATAATATATAGCAGATAACTTGTAACTACTGACCTAGTGGTGGTGATGAGTTGATGCGAATTAAACGGCTAAAATCTTTTGATCCCAATTTGCTTTCTCATCAATTCAATTTCAATGACATGAGAAAAACTAACAACAAGAAACTTGAAATTGACTCTATGTAAAAATATGATTTAACTTGTGCGTTTAATTATAAAACATTCCATAAATATTGATTACTTTTAAAGTTTAGAAACATGCCTTAATTAAATGCTAAGTGTTCTATTATTTTGCCATTTACATAGTTAATTGTTACATGTTCCTTATATTTGACATGATAGAACTTCCAAATGCTAAATTGGGTCAAATTTCTACCATTTTTTCCTTGCATTTGTATTGTTCGTTTCAATTACATGTTCAGACCCAGTAATAATTCCTGGTTGCTTAACTGTGGGAAGTACTTGGGCATAGCCCTAAAACTCATTGTGAGGAGTACCACAGGAACCCTAGAGTAGCTGGCTCATTGAGAGGACTTGCCACTGAAATGGGAAACGACCCCTACCTGATTGACTAGTTCCCACCCGTGAGGTGAGCCAAGAGCTGTCGTTCGTGGCAAAGCGGTTATCAGTTTTACCTGCGCCGTGAAGTGAGGGGTACTTCCCAAACATGCAAGCCGTCAGACAGCATTGGTATGTGAGTGAACTTCCTGAACCATTAGGAAGCCATGCATACTTGGGGTCCATTTCTTTTCCCAACTAAAAAAAGGCAAATTACATTTATCTATCTCCAAATCAATACCCAAATCCAGATCTAGCCCTATTGCAAATCCATATGCAGATCTTGATCCATTGCAAATCTAGAACCATTGTTGATGCATTATATATCCATTCCATTGTTAATCACTGTTGCATTGTCATATATCCATTGCAACCATGACAACCAAATTTGATATTACATATTCATCTTCAAAGTGATCGCAAGCTTTTATGCTATTGCGTTATTAGTGCACCACATTTCTTGAACGATAGCCATATATTGTAAACGATAAGCATATATGGAGTTATAATTAGTGTGCCAATCCACTACATGTATCGATACAAAGTTGCATGTAAATGCATTATGCTATTGATAAACACTATGCAAATGAAGTTTATGTGTCAACAATTGTTTCGTATAAAATTATAGCGAAATTGGACATAGTAAATATTTTTTTCATAGCCCATTATTATTATACTTTAAATCATTGTGAAAAAATTGTTATTGTGAATTGCAAACATTTTTAAAACCCTAGTTTTTGAACCCTTGCCTTTATTCCAATAGATGCCAATGTCAATTGCAGCCTTCTATTGCTACTACATTTCATCATTGCTAGTGGCTTTTTGAAATTTTCAAACTCATGTGAAGACATATTTTATGAAATAACTAAATGCATTTATGGAGTTGTGAAAATTGACAATTCTATGCACTAGCCCATGTCTCTTCTTAAATTGTTGTTCTTATGAAATGCTACATTTTTCATTTTCGATTTCAAAGACTTTAATTCACTTGTTTTTCCCTTCTATTGCATGTTCTTGCTTGCAGTTCAAGTGACTAAATCTAGTTGATTAGTCAATATGTTAAGATCCATGCACTTGCAACCTGCTGCTTCAGAAGTCTTATCAACAAAAGACAAAGTTGATGATGCAATTGATGTTGCATTGTCAAAAAATCATTTGCTATGGTTGGAAGCTTTCCATTTCCAAAATGGAGATTGCTTGTTCAGTTCATTTGCCATTCTTTTGCATTTTCAATACACATCAATAGAGATAAGAGAAGCAATTCTTAACCATTAATCCTTCCCTTTATTCCAATAGACGCCAATGTCAATTGCAACCTTCTATTGCTATTGCACTTCATAATTGCTAGTGACTTTTTGAAATTTTCAAACTCATGTGAAGAGATATTTTATGCAATAACTAAATGCATTTATGAAGTTGTGAAAATTGACAATTCTATGCACTAGTGCATGTCTCTTCTTAAATTGTTGTTCTTATGAAATGCTACATTTTTCATTTTTGATTTCAAAGACTTTAATTGACTTGTTCTTCCCTTCTATTGCATGTTCTTACTTGCAGTTCGAGTGACTAAATCTAGTTGATTAGTCAATATGTTAAGATCCATGCACTTGCAACCTAGTGCTTTAGAAGTCTTATCAACAAAAGACAAAGTTGATGATGCAATTGATGTTGCATTGTCAAAAAATCATTTGCTACGGTTGGAAGCTTTCCATTTCCAAAATGGAGATTGCATGTTCGATTCATTTGCCGTTCTTTTGCATTTTCGATACACATCAATAGAGATAAGAGAAGCAATTGTTAACCATTTCTCTCAGCAACCTGGTGCTTCAGAAGTCTTATCAACAAAAGACAAAGTTGATGATGCAATTGATGTTGCATTGTCAAAAAATCATTTGCTACGGTTGGAAGCTTTCCATTTCCAAAATGGAGATTGCTTGTTCGATTCATTTGCCGTTCTTTTGCATTTTCGATACACATCAATAGAGTTAAGAGAAGCAATTGTTAACCATTTCTATTGCAATATCTTCATCAAACTTGGAACTTTCACCTGATTATTTGTTCCAGCTACATGGTTTAAAAGACAAAAATCTTTATCTACAACTGATGTCTCAATCAGCTTACACTTCAGATAATAACAATGCCTGTGGATTATGGGGTGATATATTTTGCATAAAATGGTTTGCAAATTGGTTGAATGCACCTGTCGTTGTTTGGTCTTTCTCAACAAAAAGAAGATATCTCTACTTCAATTCCACTCTTCCTGGTTATTGCTATAACATTTTGTTTCATGATCATATACCTTCTGCTGGTCACTTTGAACCATTGTTAACTTGCAAATCATGTGTCATTGAAAATATTGCAGTTCAGAAATTATCAATTGACATATTCAACAAATCTTGTCCAGAAACTTGGACAGAGATTCAATGTTTTAGACAAATACTTGTACAACAAGATCTTGACATCTTGTCAACCATTCAAGGCCATTGTTCAGACTCTTTGTTTGAATCAGTAGCAAAGTTGTCTAACATCTTTGACATGAGTAGCCTTCGAAAGACAATAGCCCAAACCTTCTTCAATTGCATACAATCCAATGACAATAGAGCATTGAAATGTCTGTTTACATACTTGCCATTGTCTATGGTAAATTAAACTTGTACTGTTTCTAGTTGGCAAACATTTGTCTTAAATTTGGCTGAGCCTTTTAGCATTGGACATATACAAGGTTGTAAATTTGCAATTCAATGGATGTGTGAGATGTTGAAAATAAATATTTTCATTTGGGACACATGTTCTTGCAACGTTCAGGATCAATATCAATCAACAAAAAGATCTACGAAAGACATTTTCCTGTTGCAACATGCAAGATGCAAAGGTCATTTGCATTTCCATCCACTAGTTAAAAAAAACTTTCACAAAGGTTCTTTCAACAAGGAAACAACAATGTCAAATGACTTGTACATTGATGCAAATAATAACAACAAGATCAACCAATCAAAAATTCCTTCCACTCATAACATCAATAGAACATATTCAACAGATACACAAACACAACAAAAAAGAAAAGCATATGACAATTTACAAAAACATTGTCAAATGGAAAAACAAATGATACAGAATACAAAGACATTGGACATACAAAAAAATATGTCTAATATCAATGTA
This sequence comes from Larix kaempferi, assembly GCA_027924585.1. Taxonomy (NCBI): domain Eukaryota; kingdom Viridiplantae; phylum Streptophyta; class Pinopsida; order Pinales; family Pinaceae; genus Larix; species Larix kaempferi. The sequence goes on from BSBM01000627.1 coordinate 1,637,083, forward strand.
GACTGGGTCGATGAAAATATCGACATACTTGGGCAAAATGCAAAGCGAGTATTCAAGAACCTTCGCTCAATAAAAAGTCATATGCGTTTTGCAACAATGGAAGAGTCCAAAAAACAAAAACAAAAACAAAAACCAGAACAAGCCAATATCAACCAATCAAATATTCTTCCTAGTCATAGTGTGAATAGAACATATCCAGTAGATATACAAAGACATAAAAAAAAAAAAAAAATGACAATCTACAAAAACATTGTCAAATGAAAAAACAAATGATAGAGAATACAAAGACATTGGACACAAAAATAGTTGCGTCTGACATCAATGTAGACTGGTGCGATGGAAATATCAATATACTTGGGCATAGTGCAAAGCAACCATTCAAGAACCTTCGCTCAACAAAAAGCGATATGTGTTTTGCAGCAATGGAAACTTTCAAAAAACAAAAAGAAAAACAAAAAGCAGAACAAGCCACTATTCAATATTTAAAAGCAATTGAAGATACACCTACGAATGCATGTTGCATATGCAAATGCTTGCATTTTAGAAAAGACATACGTCGCATCAGTGAGAAAATGCTATTTTCATTGAACTCATTGCCTTGGATGGGTATCCCAGCTTCTTTTGCACTTGACCTATACATTTGCAAATTTTGCAAAAAAAATGTATCCAATAGAGAGATTCTTGTATTTGCGGTTCCATTAAATATTTGATGTAACACTCCATTGGCATCTGTAGATATGTTAACGCCATTGGAAGAACGCCTTGTGTCTCCAAGAATTGCATTTTCCCAAATACGTCAACTTGGTTACAAACGGGCTCAATTAGGCTTGACTGGCGCAATTATAAACGTCCCCTCGTCTTTGGACAAGATACAAAAGGTTTTGCCAAGAAACCTTGATGATGACATGACTATTGGAATTATGTTGAAACAAAGATTGGAATACAAAAATGCTTACATCTCTGGAAATGTGCGTCCTAATATTGCATTGGTTGCATTGAAAATTCTTTGTACTAGAGATCTTTATAAATTAGAAAAAATTTGTATCGTTCTTGATTGGGAGGCAAAGTTCACAGAGCTAGCAATGAAGGAGGCTATTGAATTTCCATTTGACAATTGCACTGACGACGAAAACAGCTCCACAAGTTCAGATAAAAGCAATAAGAACATTTCCGATGCAGAGTTTGATCCAATAACTGAAACATTGGTCCATGGTTATGCCGAGACACATGTTATTGGCGATTTGTCTAGCAAGCTTCTAGAAATTGCACCTGCTGAAAATCAGAAGCCTCTAGGCATTTTCCAGGACAAATTCTCTGAAGAGCTTAATTTCCCAACACTTTTCTATGGATGCAGTCGACCAGATGACATCTACAAGCGGTATCGACATCAGCAAATATTCCAATGGGAGCTACAACATGAAAGTATGGCTTTTGAAGCTCATTCTACAAACTTGTTCTTTAAGACAGTCGAAGTATTGATACAACAAATTTCTAATGCTGCATGGATATCCATTCGCATAGGTGAATTGAAAGGGAAAAAACTAAAAGCAAAAGATGTCAAGTCACAAAACAATCTTGAAAACATTGTAAAGTCTCCAATTGCATTTCGTACTTTGAGAACTATTCGAACATCTCCAGACTATTTTGAAAACATGAGAAAATATATTTTTTCAATGGTTAGGCAACTAGGCCCACCAACTTTCTTTGTTAGCTTCACTTCTGCAGAACATATATGGAAACCATTGTGCAATGCTTTACAACATCTTCAAACAAAAAATGATTCCAATTCCACATTATTTCCCTCGCAAAATGATATCGATGCTTTGATTAGAAACCATCCTGTCATTTGCAGTCGTTATTATAGACACAAAATGAACTCGCTGAAGTCATTGATATTGAAAAACAACTCTCTCTTTGGAACCATGAATGATTACTTTTTCACAACTGAATTTCAACAAAGAGGAAATGAACATGATCATGGTCTTCTTTGGATTGAGAATGCACCAGTATATGGTAAAAATGCTGAGCATGAAATAACAACTTTTGTTGACAAATATATTTCAACAGATTCTTCTTTGCTTACTGAAGAATTAAAAAAGATTCAAACCCATCGACACACACGTGCATGTAGAAAACATCAACGTTCTAGCTGCAGATTCCGATTTCCTATGTTTCCGATCGATGCTACAACAATTTTAGAGCCCATTGACAATGAACTGAACAATCTCGATGAAAAAACAAAACTCCTTACTTCTGCTCTTGAATCTAAGCAATATGGAAAAAACATATGCTTTGAATCATTTCTTGAAATGTTGAATTTGGACAAAGACAACTACATTCTGCTATTACGGTCCTTGATTAACCAACCCACCATACTGCTAAAAAGACATCCAGCCGATATTTGGATAAATCCATTTGCAAAGAACATTCCAAAATTGTGGCAAGCAAATACTGATGCTCAATTCATTTTAGATGCTTATGCTACGGCAACATATGTAACTTCATATATAACAAAACTAGACAGACCTATGACAAAGGCATTAAAAAAGATCAAGGAAGAGTCAATTGCAAACAAATCTGGACAACTCGAAGCAATACGCAAATTAGGAAACACGCTCTTAAACATGCAACAAATGTCAATTAGACAAGCGGTCCATATCATTCTCTCTTTGCCTTTGCATTCATCATCAAGAAAAACAATTTTCATCAACACTGCTCCTGACGATAAACGAGTTGTTGCCTTGAAAAAACCATCTCTATTGAAAAAAGAATCAGATGAATCTAAAGACATACTTTGTCCTTCAATAATAGATAGATACATTGAACGTCCTAATGAACTTGAAACTCTTAGTCTTGCTGAATATGCTTCCTTTTATTGCTTCATAGACGGAAAAACAATCAAAAGAAATAGACCGTGCATTATTCGATATATTCGATATAGACAAGAAAAATATCCAGAAAACTTTGCTAGGGAGAAGCTATTGCTTTTTTTCCATTTTGGACACCTGGACAATTTTCTAACTCATTCGCTCCAAACTTGGACACAAGCATATGAGCAATACAAGTCACAATTATCAATTATCGAGCAAACATTCTTCCCTAAGGAAACAAGCAAATGGGGTGACCTTGACATTGCAAAGGATATTGTTGAAACACAATTGGAAGTTGCTAATTCCTCTAAAGCAACGTCCGAACCCATGTATGATACCATGGATTTTCAAAAAATTGATATCCATAATGATCTTGTTCATAAAAAAAAAACTACTTTGCAACAAGACCTAAACCTTTGCAATTTCAAAGAAAAACCTTTTCTCCCTAACATGGAACAATATATTGCAACAAGAAGAAACCTAAACAATGAACAACAGTCTATAGTAAAAGAGATTGTTACTAGAAAAAAAACCAATCCTTCCAAGCCAATACACTTATTCCTAACAAGAAGTGCTGGTACAGGGAAAACACACACTGCAAAAGCTCTTTTCAATGCTCTTGTTTTGTTGTATGATAAAGCACTTGGAAGTGACCCATTGAAAAGGAAAGGGCTCATTGCAGCACTTACTAGAAAAGCAACATACAATGTTGACGGCATCACTATCCATTCTGCTTTTAAACTTCCCCTGAATTCTGGCAACTTGCTCCCATTAAGTTCAAATACATTAGATATTCTTGCAAAAGACTTTGATCAACTTCAAGTGTTGTTGCTTGATGAAGTGTCTTTAATAGGTTCGCATATGCTTTATAACATAGACAAACGTATGCGCGAAATCAAGCATTCTCCAACAAATCCATTTGGAAATGTTGATGTCATTTTCTGTGGTGATTTATTTCAAGCTGAACCTGTACATGATTCTTGGATTTTTGAATTTCCAACTTTTCGACGAGAAAAGTTCCCATATAGTTTTTGGCTTGACAACATAAAATATTATGAACTTACAAAAGTTGTTAGACAAGAAAATGACATTTTCATATCAATTTTAAATAGAATCAGAAAAGGCCTACAATCGGCTAGTGACATTCAATATTTAAATGCACATTGCCATAGACCAGCACCTATTGATCCGACATTTCCATACTTGTATTATCGAAACAAAGATGTCGATTTCCATAATTCAAAAATGTTGTCATATGTAGAAACAGAAGCATTCACATTGATAGCATACGACAACAAAATTGATGAAGCTGACGTCAATTATGAATGGCAAAAAACGAATCAACTTCCCCAATCAATTGTATTGAAAAAAAACATGCTTGTTGAATTGATTGGTGTAAACTATCTCATTGAAGATGGACTTGTAAATGGAACGAAAGCTATTTTCCGGCACTACGACAAAACCTCCTCAGACGTTATCTGGCTTGAGTTTCCTAGTCCAAAGATAGGTGCAATTACACGTACTAATATGCATTGTCTATACAACAATTCAATAAACCATACTTGGACACCTATCAAAAGAATATCAACACAGATCTTGGTTGGCAATAAAAGAAATTTTATTAGGATACAATTCCCAGTTCAATTGGCATGTGCTAGAACAATCCATAGAGCACAAGGTTTGACACTTGAAAAAGTTGCATTTGATCCAAAAGGGGTTACAAGGCATGGCCTTGTTTACACTGCACTTTCTCGTGTAAAAACCATTGAATGTCTCTATCTTGTAAACAAATTAGAACAAAAGAAATTTAGTGTTTCATCAAAAGTACTTGTCGAATCAACTAGATTAATAAAAGATGCATCATTGCAATTTCAATATGGTCTAAAGTCAATTCCTTGTAATCAACATCTTATTACATGTTCGCTTAATACACGTAGTATGGTCCTACACATTGAGGACATTGCACATGACACTGAACTATTAGAATCACACATTCTATGCCTGCAAGAAACTCATTTGCATTCGCCTCCCATGCACACAATATTTGCAAACCAATACACGTGCATTGCAACTTATTCAGTGCATGGTCTCATAATAGCTGTCAAAAAAGGGATTCCAATCTTGCAGACTGCAACGTACAATGGAAAATTTGTTGAAGCAATTGTCATTGATCTTAAACTTCGTAACAACACCATGAAGATTATAAATATATATATCAAACCAAATACTGTATTTGACAAAGTCAATTGTGTACTCAATTGCATTTTGTCAGAAAACAATAATATGAAAATGCCTATTGTCCTTGCCGGTGACTTCAACATTGACATGTTGAAGGAAACAATGACTAAAAAATTAATCCAGTCATATATGCAGGCAAAAAAACTGAAGTTAAAAACAAATCATATCACAACTAGCTATGATTCTATGATTGATCATTTTTGGACAAATTTAGATCTTGATACAATTTCATTTACTATCTCAGATGCATATTGGTCTGACCATTTTAGCTGTTTTTTATCAATTCCTTTTGATTCAATATAATCTACCTGCATTGCATATTTCAAAGAATATATACATGATATCGTCCTTGCCTTCTTTTATTTGAGTTTTTGAAATTTCAAAGACATTGATTCTCAATTTTTAAAACTACAAGCAAAAATTTATATAAAAAAGCAAACCAACATTTAGCAATTAACTTCTTTCTTTTCTTTTGCAATGAACAAAGTATTGGCCAATTGCCTTGCTTTTTCAACCTCCAATTTTCTTTTTCCTCATGCGTACTTTGACATGCTACCCATTATTTTGTAACGATCATTGACTAATATGCATTGACTATTATCTATGCATGATAATTTGAAAAAAAAAATTAAACAAAACAAAACAAGAGAAAAAAAAACACTGTTGCTTCAGCTATAAACATCAAACAATAGCTTTTTGTCTAGTTTTATAGACCACAACCAATGTTTTGTTCTTTTGTAGCATCATGTTTCAAATGCACTTACCTAAACTCTTTACAATTTTCTTATTTTATTGATTAACTATTGTTTAATCAGAAACATTACTCAAACAAACTCCAATCTTATGTACTTTTATTGATAGATATTCAAATTATAGTTATTGACATCAACACATTTGTTTCTTCTTTCTTATATGCCAAAACTCAATGTAATATCCCCTTCCAAAATTCTTGACAATTCAATTTGCTTTAGTCTATATCTATAAAAATTTATGTTTTCCATTTCAGTACTAATGGTTTGAGACCTAGATCATTTTTCAGAATTGGTAAAAAAAAAAAACATATTCAGAAAATATAGACAAGAGAAAGAAACTTTCCAGAAGCACACCATTGTTGCAATGACATCTACATTGAACACCCCATCTGCCGAGGCAAATATTTCTTCTTCACAAGACGTTGCAGAGACATCATCAATTGCAACAACGTCATTGCCCATCTCCAATACAAAAACAACCAGTCCAAAGAGGTGATGTTACTTTGCATCGAACCTAGTCATTTTTTTTGTCTTAGATTTCTGCTTCTTAATTTTTTTCTCTTCTACTGAAATCTAAGTTAATTCATTTTACCAATTTACTTGTACATAATCTATATTCTTTTTCATGTCATTGCCTAAAAGTAATGTAATTTTATGTACATAGCTATCAACAACAGACAATTGTAAAATCTAATTGCTCCTTTCTATGTTCATCTTCTTATGTTCACAGATTAAAGCAAGCATTTGTTCAGGCTTCATCTATTGTAGAATTATGTACTATGTCTCATGCCAATGTTTTTGAGGGAGATATTTTAACTGTCTATGGCCCTGCACAAAATCGAATGCAAAATTCGCATGTGAAGACAAAGATTCTGCATGCAGACCTTGTAGACAAACATGGTTTCATGACAATTACTATTACAATGAATGATAACCTGATCAATAGATTTGGCAACTTCTTGTTGCCTGGAAAAAGTGTTCGAATTATTGGATTTGAATTAAAGAAAAGAATCCAATATGATCGCGGAGATGCTATAAATTCCATAGCAGTATTGCCTTCCATCGACATTGAAATAATAGATCAAGTATGCAAGACACGTTGTCTTCCTCCAGACACTACAATTACTGAGTTGGTTTCATCTGATGAAGCATATGTTGTTGGTTCAGTTGCTGCCATAGTAGTTGCATGTGAATACAAAAACAAACAATTGGATTTCCACATCAGGGATGGTGAAACTCCAAATGACTATGCAACTGTACTATCAACTTGCTTTTGTTCTTTGCAAAGCCCAAATAAATTTTATTTTTTTCTGATTTCATTGTTGATTGCTGATACAACTGCATCTTCCTCTCAGTTTATATGTTTTTTTCCATTGCAAATTATTTATACATTTTATTCTGACTTTTTCTTTTTCATTTTCACAGTTCCAAGTCAATGACAACTATAAAAATTTCTTTCTACGAGTGCAACAACAACTTGCATAGGACGAGCCACCACTGTATTTATTCAAAAACATTGTTCGACCAGGTCCAAAAGGCAGTCACCTGATAAAGGCCTCCCAGGCCACATTTATTGATCCACTCAATGATGAATTTGCAATTCAAGATTTGCTTATGATTGTTGAAGCTAAGACACAGGTCAGAGATACATTCCATTGTTCTTTGTTAAACTATGAAATCACTGTAAGAATTCTTCTAATTCATAACACAAAAAACAAAAAACAAAAAACAACATACTTTATTTGTCTTTTCACATATGTTCTATCTTTTCAGTTGTCATCAACTGTTTTAAAAATTACCTATTCATTATATTTTATCATAAACAAGAAACAATCCATATCAATTGTTTTACTAACAAGATTATCTATCCAATCCATATCGATGAAATCAAATATGTTCTAGCTAGAAAAAAGCCTATTTGAACACTGTCCCAGAACAGTTGCATGGGTCCATGTCTTTTGCAAAATCCTATTTGCATTTGTACTATTACAATATTTAAAAAGACAAGATGTTGTTTCTTTTTTTTCCACCTTTTCTTTCCAATACTTTTAGCAACAGGTCCATGTCTTTTGCAAAATCCTATTTGCATTTGTACTATTACAATATTTAAAAAGACAAGATGTTGTTTCTTTTTTTCCCACCTTTTCTTTCCAATACTTTTAGCAACAGGTCTAATTTTTTTCTCCATTTGTTCTTTGCAACTTGTATTTTCTCCTGCATCATTTCTATATACTTGTAATTATCTCATACTCTGTATATTTTCTATCTTGAAAATTGCAATAGATATATGGATCGCTCAAAATTAAAAATGCTTTTGCACCACCATTCCAATGTACATGCGCAGAATGCAAGCTTCCGATGATCCAAAGCACCACATTCTGTTCTTTTTGTAATGAAGAAAGAGCTCCAGCCTATGAGCATATCTTGCAATGCAAACTGGAAACAGACCAGGGAATCCTCAAATTCAGTCTTCAAGGTGCACAGCTGAAAGAATATTGTCCACTTGTTGCAGCTATCTCATATGAACAATATTCCCAGGCTGTTACAACAACTAATCGTCATCTGCGCAAATTCAATCAACAAGGCCTTTTCACTCTTGCAATGAACAACAGAATAATCAATTGCAAAAAACTCTAGACACTAGGTATGCACAAGCAGCTGTTAATCTGAAAATAAACACAACTTTTTCAACTTTGCCAACTTTGTATTTCATACCTTGTCTCTATACAGATCTTGTTTGAAACAAAAACATGTTCACTTTCAAATGACTTAAACAAAGAACTACAAATTTTTTTATAAAAACATTGCAATTTGATCTTCAAACTTGCACCATGATTAAATAAACTAAATACTAGATTTCATCACTAGCACACAACCATAGTTTTTTGAATGCTTGAAACAATAAAACAATAAGATTTCTTAATTTTTGTTGATAGTTTAACCACCCTTGCTATGTGTAACTTTCGATTGCTTCAAATATTACTTTTTTTTAGTATCAATGATCAATAGCTACAGTCTTCACATTCAATGATGATAGGCTAAAGTTAACATGTATTCACTTTGTTAGTATACAGTTTATTTAATCATGTTCTAGAATACAACTTATCTAATAATGCAACTGTGTTTGTGACCCAAAGCTCTTGCCCTTCTCTCAAATCCTTTGATTCAGATGCAGAATTTTTGGAATTCAAACTATGCATCTCATCTGACTGTCAATACAATAGCTTTTTATTACGATGTAATGTCTTTGTGCATTTATACTAATTTCTCTCGATTTAGTAACAGGGATAGTAGGATTTATCCATAGATTTAACATATTCATGAATGTGATCAGACTTTAGCATCAAATTCACATATTGAACCTCGCCAAACCCTCTCACAAGGTTGTGCAAACCACTAGATGAAAATTGCATTCAGACCTTGCATGTTTATTGCTTTTGCCAAGTTATTGTAGCCCTTGTAACAATTTTTCGGTTGGGGGCATTAGTCCAGGTTGCTATTGATGAATACGGGGTGGACACAAAGTTTAACTTTAGATTTGGACAAATTCATTTTTTTTTAATTGTTAATAAGTTATTTTGTTAGCTTTTGATTGGGGCCGTCTGCAGTGACACATGCCTCGGATGCTGTGACACAGGAGGCGGTAGCATGATGGTGTCACAACGCAGGGTGTGGGTTGTCCTCGGATGCTGTGACTGAGGTGGTTTTTCGTTTTCAAGCTGGTTTTCCTGTGCTTTGTTTGAGGTGTTTAATGCGATGTTGGCTGCGTTGTACTTCATATGCGCACGTTCCGTCATTGTGGGTCTAGCAACTGCAGGATTTTAATTAAAAATATTGAGTTTTATGTCTTCAAGGTAGCTAATAATATTGAAGTTTTGTTATAATTAATTAAAACCCCATGTCTCTAACTGGATATTCTAATCTCGTAAATGTCCCTTTGAAAATTATGTTGATGCTTGTCCATAATGATTCTTAGTTGTTTCATTGTATTTTTATTATTGTTTCCCCAATGAACATAACTAACAGTTTCAACGTTATCATCATGGCTTCCCTGGTGCATTGTTCTAAATGAACTCTGAGTATATACATACTAGCAGAACAGGTGAACTGCGAAATGACACTATTCCCACAGCCAACCTCTTTCCACACTGACACCTACAGGAGCGGAAGGACAACCCACAAAAACCTTGCAACTGCTAGAACCCATTGATACACTACTCCTTGCCTGGAGGATGAGTTTTCTAATCTATTCCACTATAGATTAACTTTAAGGAATATGCAAGTATTCCCGCCATGAGATAAATCCCATCCTAACGCTACCTTGACACTTGGAAACATGAGGCTGAGAGGAGAACGCAAGAAGAACTTAGCATCTTGCCATCTCCATGAGATCTTAGATGAGAACTCATGTCTCATCTTCTCTCATGTTCCATCTTCTGTTGTCCCCCCAAAATTGCCCATAGCAAGTTCACTAAACAGATTCTCTTATCCTCTTACCTTGAAGAAACATGGATTTGATAACTAAAATTAGACGAAAACCATTGTCATTGGCCCAAGCATACACAACCAGGTTTCTGTTTTAGAAAATTAAATAAAGAAAATGAATCTGTGCTTCCAAAAAGGATGAAAAGCACACGATTTCCTCCCGTGATTCTCCTTCCGGACTTAAAATTTTTTTTCTTTGAACAGATAGAAAATATTATTTTGTATCAATATAGAGAAGGTGCAAGGAGTTAAAGCTTAGACAATAGCAAAAGGCATAGGCATTTCTGCTTCCAGACAGACCATTGTATTTACAATATCCATATGTATAGATTGGCTATACATTTCTGACTAAAAATACATACAATCTGGTTTTTTTTTGCAGCTCATCTATTTATTGAATATATGACAGCTAGAAGGAGACTGCCTTCTACTTACCAAAAAAGAAATTTCTGTAAAATGCCCATACCTCTGAGCCGCTCAACCTAACTTTCAAAATCAGAGGCATTGAAATCAGCCCCTCTACCAATCTTCATGTCTCAATCAGCATCCTGGACTATATCATAAAAATACAAAAATAATGTGACTGTGATAATTGACTTGAACTAAAACGATTAGCAAAGATTATGTATACCTTCTTGCCTCTTTAGAGAAACTAGAGCAGTTCCTTTTACTGATTCAATCAAAAGAAACTGTTTGGAATCTAACAAGGCTGTGAATGTGGTCTAAATCTAGACTAAAGTTGTAACTCTTGCTTAGAAAGACCCAGGGTGCAAGAAAAGATCTTTGCAAAAAATTCATAAATGATATTAGAATATGAAAATTTAATGCTCTTTTGCAATGCAGCTGTCTCTTGCAAAAACCAGTCACAAATCTTTGTCTTCCACACCAACCAAGATCGCCGTCTTCTGCATAATACTTATGTTCTTACTTTCCTTCTCTGCTGGTTCTCAGTCTTTCTACTCATTGACATCACTCTCGGCTTTTAATTTTTTGTAACATGTCAACATGTTTTAGTTTCAATTATCAATTGCTTTTGATGTTAATATTTTCCTTTTTTCAATGTACAGGAGACAAAGTTCAGTACGCTTGTCACTACTGACCATGATGATTTCAACTGATACTTTGCAAAGAACATATGCAGTTTTCAAAAATACTTATGTACATTTGCAATAGCTAAGATATAAAGAAAAGAAAAAACATTATTGAAATTTTGTTTTTTTGATGTAATCAATGTAATTACACACGCACCATGATTGATTGCCATGGTTTTGTACTTATATATATACAACAACAGTCTATGCATCTGATATATTGACAACTTCTGTTGTCGTCATTTTGATAAAAACCTATAAATATATATACAGAGACATAACTTTATTTGAATGCTTGTTCAGGTCTACATACTTGTCTTAAGATTACAATTCTGCTCTTTCGTATTATATATTTTCCAGGCATTTGATTGCTGCACTCATATATTTTGCAAAAGTTTTAGAGTCTGAGTTATGTTTTTTGATATTGTATAAAATTATATTCTATTAAACTCAATGTCCTTTCCTAAGCATAGATATCAATATATGTACAGAACTCTTACAAATGTGAATGATGTTCATCTTTTTTGCACTGCTTGTTGTTGAAACACAAACAAAGCAAAAACACTTATATATATTCTTCATTTTTTAGATGTCATTTACTACATCCATCACAATAGCTCAATAGCATTTTTGCAAATGTCGCTATCTTTTTCATTTGTAATTGCAAGGCCATGGTCATTGAAAGCTAAAATACATACATAGTTTTCATGCTTTGGCAACTGATGTTTCCTTATTGGATATTTGAAAACAATCCACCTATAAGCTTTTGTAATCTTATTCATAGTTTGCAAGTATTACTAGATACATGGCTTTCCAACATTTCAAATTGCAATATATCGGTCATGTGTACGGTAGCTAGCTACAGTCTTTGCAGATGATTCTGATTGGTCTGGTTTATGCTCTCTTATCTCCTACTTTCAAGTTCAATAACCTTGCAACACACTTAGTTTCTGTAGAATTGCTTTTCAAATCATGTTTGCTTTTTAGTGCCTTTGTTGTTTCAATAAAAGCATTGTAATTGTTTTCAGTACTTCCATGTGCTAAAACATGGTTTATATTGTTTCTAACATTCAAAATGCACTCACACCATACAAACAATTGCTTTTGAATGCTTTATGTTCAAATACACAGCACCTATTACTTAAATTGAACTTTTTCTTGAAAAAATCAATACAAATTCTCTTGCATTTTTTAAATGATACTGACATTTGCTTCTATTTTTTTGCTCAGCAGTGTATATACCAGCGATTTTGAACTGCGTTAATGTCATTGCCTCTTTGGTCAAATATAAATAGGTTGGAATCATTTCATTTGCAAAATGACAGTGCAATCTATGTTGCATGTCTGTTACTCCATTTTATGCCCTTTGCATTTTATTTTTCAACATGCATTAAATTGATACAGCTTCAGGCTCCCATTCCATGCAGATTGAATAACATTTACATGTCTGAATATGAAATAAATTTTGAAACTAGGGCACACAACTATGATGCTTTCGACTCAGGTTCTAAGAACAAAGAAATTTCTATGTCTTAGTCATCGCTTTCTCTTCATATATGAAAACCAATTGTAGATGCAATGCCTCTCTCTCCCAAGAGTGTGTTACAAAGATCCATGCATAATCCTAATTCCAAGGCTGCCCACAACAATAGTATTGTTGAGGATTTAGCTATGGAACTATGGGCCATGTCTGCTTTAGAGGTTTTTTATAGTTTCCCAATCAAATGCAAAGCTTTTACATTAGTCACAAGCATGTTTGATTTAGTCTAATGCACACTTTACTAATTTCAATGTAGAGAATCATAAGCCATGACTCCCTCACGTTGGAGAAATTTAGGTTCTCCAGAGACTGTTTCATCTCCCACCATGTTAACTGCATTTGATGATTGATCCTTTAGACCTTATCCAAGCATACTCTCATTCCCTATTGAACTGGGGGTAATACAGTCTTAGTAGAAGTCAAGGTTATTGATGTTAGTTTATATTACAATGTTCTATTAGCATGCAATTGTACATATCCCACGCTCATCGTGTTCTGCTTGGTCTTTCAATCCATTTTCTTCCCTCACTAGGGACAAATCGTCATCATCAATCAATTATCATATTGTTGGTCCGATCTAGCTGCCATCTCAGGATCAAATCTTCTAATGTTGGACAATTCTGCAATGGCACATAAAAATATGGGTGTAGAACTGTATTCCATATCGACGGGAACCTTTGGTCTCCGTTTGCTTGTATCTTTTATTGAATCTAGTCCGTCATATGTGATTTTCATAATCGCAATAGATTCTAGTGATTTGTCATCATGTAAGAGTTTTAAGACACCATGCTCAGTTTTATTTAAAATGACCTATTTGAACAACAATTCCTGAATCTTACCCAATTTTTGTGCTTTGTTAGAAGACAAGAATATGTTGGAGAAATAATGCTATTGTTTTTAGATGAGATTACTTATCAATCAATTTAATTACCTACTTAAGAGCATGATCAAGTCACTCCTGCCTGGGGAGAACTGAACCAATTTACCTTTCCCAGTTGCGCCTTTAGCTCTCTAGCCTCCTAAGTCTGCCTGGATATGGTCTTTCCCTTTAACGGGGCCATTTTTAAACCCATGAATATATTTCAGAGGCCATGCAAGAATGTGCATCATATATCATATTTCCTCCTTGAGTGAGTTAAGTAAGTTGGAAACTAAGAAAAAGAATTTGTTTATCTCTCGATACTTCTATTGCTATTGAGATTTTCTTTTGTCTAATGAAGTGTATATAGAAGGAAACATGGCCAACATTTCGAAGACCATGCGTATTGATATTTCTAAGACAATTGATGTCGTGGAAAACATTATGATTGGAATAGATTCTTATCTTGAAGAAGTAAAAATCTATGATGTTATAAAATCTATAATTTAATTTTGAATTGATACATTCTACCAATATCATCCTTCATACAATTTGATTAGAACAAAACATAGATTAACTTAATGCTTTTTTCTGAGATTAACTTAATTTGTTAAACTTAAACTTAAATTAATCTGTTAAACTTAAGTTTCAGTTCTTTTCTGGCATTAATTTCAAGTTTGTTCTAAGCAATGACCTCTAGCTCATGGGATTGAGAAGATTCAGCCTTAAGCAGGATCTGTGTTGAGGTTAATCTCACTGAACCATTACCAACTTCAATCAATATTAATGCAACTGGAATCTCTCACAACCAAGAATTGGATTATGAGAGAATAACTCTCTATGGTAAAATGATCACACAAAGGGATCACGCTAGAAAGGTGCCAAGCAAAACATAAGAAATAACAATAGATGTCCATGTATTATTCTCTAGCATATGAATTTATTATGAGCTGGAGATGTAGGCAATTAAACGCATAAAGCATAAGCATGTGCAAAGTGCATTTGTTATTCAGGACACCCAGAATGAAAATGTCCAATGCTGATAAAAGTACTACTAATTCATGTTTCTGCAAACATACAACTGTAACCGTTGCATAGAAAATTTTTATTGCAACAATTCCAATCAGAGAAGCTAGAGGATAGCCATCTTTTGAAACTTAAATTGCCTAACTCGATAATGGTAAAGTTTTAGGAGCAGTAGATTGATTTGAATGGTTTTGAATGTTAAAAACATCTATCACTGCCTATTTAATACTTGTACATTTCTCATATTCAGAGAGCTCAATATCACAGGTATTTTTTTAATGCTTTCATTTCTTTTCAATTATGTGCAGTGATCCCTCCAACTAAATCTACAATGGTACAATAATTCTTCCATTGCTTTTCTAGTATGCTACATATGACAAATACATTTTGATCTTATTGGTTGTTTTTTTTTTAAGCCATACGTTAGGATATTGACAATTATCTCTTTATGATTTCTATTGTCTATAGAGAAGAATGCATTAAAAAATTAGGAAGCTCATAGTGAATTTCCCTAGAAATTTAGTTTTTGGTTGTTACATCAACCAATTGTCCTTATGGTGATTATCTTATAATGGTATAGAATTCTGACACAGCTACGGTAGCATGCTAGATTTTTCATGAAGCTCCAAAATGAAGAAAAACTAAGTTGGATTGAAATCATATCAAAACAAAAATTGTTGCTAAAAATGACTGAAATGCAATGCTTATTGGAATTGACTTTTATTCATTTTTCAACAAATATTCAATGAAATGGTTTTTTAAAATGAATATAGTAGCATTTTCTGTCATTTGTAAAATATGCGTCTAAACAATGACTAAATTATTATTTTTTATTATTATACTTTAGAAAAATGATGCTTATATTACTAGGACAAATGCAAATGTTTTGTTTTCAAAGAATACATAAAATGACACAATTATAAAAGAATAGTCATTTCTCTACCTGCCAATGTAAGGGTTGTAGCAAATCTCTTAAATATTTAATCTTCTATGGCATTGTTAAAGACTCTATTGTTATTGATAGAAATAAAATACTCTAATAGCCCAAGGTAAAAAAAATTCCTCTTTGTCTAATGCTAATAAACTAAGATAAAAAAAAAATTAACATCGCATGTTTAATGTCAAAAAAAAAATTAAAGAAACAATGCATGCTTAAAAACAAAGAACATAGAATCATCTTAACACTTAAGCAGTTTTAATCCTTGGTCAAGTTTAACAGATTCTACATTGACACAGATCTATTCTAGTTCAACAATCTCTAATGTTCTTCATCAGAATCATGTATAGATACTAATGCTTTTTTTCAAAATAGGAATTTGCTTCACCTGTTACATGTTCTTCTTCAATGATACCAGCTTCTTGCCCCCACTACTTGTCATTCTTCAATAACTAGAGCTGGTTATTCACCCTTTTTTGGTTATGTTCTAAGGCATTGAAATGACATTCTCATCTAAATTTATCAAACACATTTTTTGCAAGCGCTCTTTTTTTTTTTCGGTTTCCGATTCTTGCACTAGTTCTATGTCATAAGATGGAACCTTGTTTCTTTTTTTCCATTGTGTAGTTCATCTTCTCACAAAATTGGGTTATTTTTTCTTCTTTAATTTACTTTGATCTTCTTAATGTCTCCTTCCTTTTCCCTTCCTTCGAGCCTACTTTTTTGCTATTTGAAAAGGACAAAATGTCATCAACAATTTCATAGCAACTTTTCCAATGCAATTCCAAATTTTCATACTCCAAAATTTGAACCTGACTAAAGTCATTACAAAACAGGATCAATTCTGATATTAATCCTTTGATAGTGTCAATTTCCCTGCATATTATCATGCAAAAGAACATCCCACACTGTACAATATCACCTGCCAAAATGTTAGCACCTCATATGCTTATCAATACTCTACAACAACCCATACCATGATAAAATAAGCAGGTTAGGAAGCTTCACTTAAAGAACAATGCATTAACATTTTTCAATGTTAGGTTAAAGGCAAAATGACATAACTTGTGCCATTGTTTCACCCTTTCGCTTTCTTGAATTTTGATCAATGAAGCCAATAAAAATCTCTTCTAATTGCTATAGAATGTTTGAGAATGGTTCCAATCTCATTGAACCTCATATGAAGAACATAATTTCATATCCCATTCAAACTTTAGCAAACTTGAAACTGTTCAAGATTTTAAAATTGATCAAATTTGCAGGACATCTACAACAAGCATTAACTAAAGATAAGAAAAAAAATTCTCATTACAGATAATGAATGAATTTAATCATGTTTCCAATAGGTCATTGCCAAAATCACAAAAACCAAACCCAATGACTTTGTCAATTAGAATCTTCTCCTCTATTTGTTTTAGAAAGAGAGCCTTTTTAAACTATCATCACTCCATTGAAGTCAACTTTGATTATTACCATGCAATCCTTATAAGACTCTGGCCAGAGATGATTTCTTCTATTCAGTAACAACAAAAATTCATAGATTTTATGCTAATTCCAACATGATTATGATTTTGGCATTGACAATGTCAAACAAAAAGAAAAAAGCTCCAACATAGAAACCACTAAAGAATTAACAATAGTGGAAGATAACGTTCATGACTTATAATCACATGCTACTATTGCCAATGATACAACACCTATTAATGCAATAAACAGTCCTCCATAAAATATTTTGTATGTTACAGTTGTCTATACAAGTACCAATTTACATGAAATTTTATTTCTTTCTCAATCAATATTCAGTATTAAAACTATTGTAATCAATCTTCCACTGTACAATCTGTCACTCTTCATGTTCCACTTTCATATCTTTTTATATCCACAATAGGAACAATTATTAAACACACTGCCCGACACTTTGTACAATTTATTTATATTTCTTCTACTACTAGTTTATGTTATAGAAATCCATTTGTGTTGTATCTATTGCAGTTGTTTCATATCTTATAACCCACTCTAAGCCTTACATCCTCCACCTAACTCTATTTAGATTTATGGTAAGACATATTATGAACATAGCTCGAAAGCATCTCAAGAAGAAAATGAATTTCTATATGCCTAAAATCCCATAAGTGATGTCACTTATGTCTAAAGATTTCACTTATCACATATTTCAGCTACTGATAATGACGTCTACATGCCTAACATGAATAAATATAAGTTATTGAAACTGTAGTTACTATAGCACTCCAATTGATAAATCTATTTGCTGAATTGCTCCTAATTCCTTATGCATAAGCTTCAGATAATGATGTCTATATACCTGACATGGATGAATCTGAGCTACTGAAACTATGCTTAGTGTAGCAATTTATTTAAGAACGCTATTTGTTGCATTGTTCCTAATTCTTTGTTCAATTGCTACTAAGCTTTTGGTAATGAACTCTGATTGGCTAAAATGGATCAATCTAACCAAATGAAACTATGGTTCCTTGCAAGCAATACAAATTACTTTCTTATGTACTAGCCAAGACAATGTGACTTCACATCTTTGGCTTTAACAGTACGTTCATTTATACAATACCTGTATTTTCCCCACTTTAAATACTTTATGCTCATATCTTTAACATTCCTAATGCTCAAACACTTTTCTTCAATTTTCTTATATCCCTTGTAAAATCATTAAAGGTTATGTCCCCAATCATATGCTTTTGTCGGGGACATTGCCACCTCGTGGCTCTTGTTATTATTATTATTTAATATACAGAAACTTGTATATGGTGCAAAGCACCATAAAATAACAAGTGGTGCAAAGCACCATAAAATAATAAATGGTACAAAAAAATATAAATCACATATTATATATAAATATATATAATATGTGATTTATATTTTTTTGCACCAGACATATATATACTTCTTAACAGAGTTTAAAAATGTATATTAAAACATTTTCTTAAAGCTTATTTTGTTTTAATCCATCATTAACAAAATCAATAATTCAGTACATTAAATAGCTAATACATAATTAGATAATTTAAAGTAAACTTAACTTTAAACTAACATCATCATTATAACTTCAATTAAGACAACATTATAACCTTATAAATATTGTTGGAACCATGACTTGCACTTCTCTTAATTCACTACCCACTTCATCTTTAAAGAAGAAGAAAGTTTTTTGGCAAGACGATTTTGCACGCAGCTTAGGACAATCAAGTAAAGAATCTGTCACTCTCTCTCCAACCACAAATATCTAGGGTTTCAACGATGCAACCCATTAAGCTAGAGATCGATAAATGACAAGATAAGGAGGTTTAATGCTAAGATTTCAATGGTTCTACCAAAAAATTCCAGGATTGTCTCATTGAAACCAACATGTGCATTGATGATCATCCATAGACCCCAAATTTGTTCCAACTGGGCTTAATGGACAAATGGCTTATTTTGCAAGTGTCCAAGGTAATATATCTTCATTTCGGCCAACAATCCAAAGAGCTAATACAACAATATGACAGTTTTTGGGTTAATGTTCAAAAAATATTTAACTCTTGCTTTGAAATATAAGTTTTCACATAACATTAGAAATTGTAAGAACAATGGTTGATGATTATATATCACCATAAATAAATAAAAATGACACTATAAAATAAAAAATGACATGTTCAACCACATATTTCTCTTTCACCATGAAACAATATGATAAGATTTTAAAATAAAAATAAAAACAACATTACAAATACCAATTAACTATAACTCTTCCAATAACTAACCTCTTTGAAGCAATTTAGGTATCTACAGAATTGCTTATGACTAGTTTTAATATAAGAATTGTTTATAACACTTGCCATAAGCATAGTTGAGGGTAACTTTGTGAAACCTTATCTTTAGCAAAGAATGTGAAGCCTCCTTATCCATCCAATGGTATGTTTTCCAAGATTTAAGGCTTAAATGTTATTTCACAACTAGAGGAGGAAACAGAGATAGTTCAATTTTATTTCACAACCAGAGAAGGAAACGGAACGTATGAAAATAACAAAGTAAAATAAGTAATGACATCAAAATTGCAATATACATGAATAGAACAAAGTGAAATAAGTAACAACATCAAAATTGCAATATACATACATATGGCTAAACGATACATAAATAAACATGTCTTTACTTATCACAACATAAGTCTTTTTACATATACAGAGAGCACATATTATATGTAGTAACAACAAAAACAAAAACTGACTAAAACCAAACTATGTACCCACATATTATATGCAATAACAAAAAAAAGGGACAAAAACGAGACTATGTACCTAATTGTCGCTTATACATACTTAATTGTTCTAACATCTTGTACATACATGAACAGGCATATACTTATCATTACCATCCTTCCCATAACGCTTAGCGCTGCTTCAAACTGGGATTTTTTTTTGCTTAAATAACATATTTCCAGATGTTATGCATTCGTCTCCTCTCCACCAAAGGTAGGGTTTCGGCTGCGTCCATCATTCCTCTCTTCCAATCATCAAATCTCTCAGCCCAACCACTGTCGATGTCATTAACCAACCCCGCCATCGTACTCAACCAACCAATTTGATAGAAACAAAATGCGCAATGAGGAAGGAGCAATAATCTCCCCATTCCCAAGACCTTTCAAAAACGGATCAATTAGAACATGGTGAACATCAATTTTATCCTACGAAATGCGCAATGAGGAAGGAGCAATAATCTCCCCATTCCCAATACCTTTCAAAAACCGATCAATCAGAACATGGCGAACATCAATTTTATCTTGCTTACTGCTTATTCGATCATGACCTAATGCATTGCCAAAGTCGTGATCATCTTCGCAAAGTGTTCTGAATATTGTTTCAAATTCTTCCCTGTCACAGTGCTGAATGACACCAACAAGCCATGAGAGAGTAGAACAATCTTTGTCCATGGCCTCTTTATCAGCTTCATAATTGATACATTCCACTTACTTTACTAATGCTATCAAAACTCATAAATAGAGAAAGAGGTGTTTTTTCTTCACATTGTTGCTTCACATAAATACGTAACCATTTCTCTGAGTGATCTACAGGTATTGGTGGAATTCAAATTTGTAATCCATTCTGAAAGAAAAAAAGGAAGCAACAATGTCTGGAAATTACTGCTCCATGATAAATATTTTGGCACCTCTGTACTCAAACATGAAAATCATGAGACTGTACCATTTGCAAAACCACGGCCTGCACACTTAAACTTCCAGAGAAATCTCCATACATGGCCGGAATCCCCATCAAAAGCGTATTCGGTAGAGTGGACAATGAAAACAACGTGATTCTCCATTCCAAGATCCCACTTTTTCCCAAACGAAGTCCGTATCCCCATAACCACCAAAATAATAATCTTTTGCAGAGAATCTGTAACTATGAATTTGTAATTCAAGATGTAAGGATTGATACTGGAAATAAAATGGAAAGACAAAAATGGAAAAACAAAAATAGCTGCAAAACAATTTATTCCAAATCATTGATCCGGAGTAAAAATATTCCACCATTTTACATAACCATAAGCCATTATCATTGCCACATACAGAGGAACCATTGGACTCAGCACAATATACAGATCCTTCGCAGTAATCATCTTTTCCTTTCTCGCTAAAAGACTTTACTACTATTAAACTAACCCGGTTCAGTTCAACTCTCAGAGCAATCCTATATGGGTTACCCCTCAAAATGGGATGTTTTCTGCGTACCAAACCAAAAAAAAAAGTTAAACACTTCAAGGAAATTTGCGCAGAGCTTAAGAAATATAGTTTCGAATCCCCAGGGTATTAAAAGAGACCACACTACTAATCTTCAATGAAACAACCTTATGAGGCAATATTCTTGACACGATATCAATGGGAATTGAGGACATTCACAGAGCATTCCTATATGGGCTATCCCCCAAAACGGGATTTTTTTTCATACCAAGTAAAAAGAAAAGCTAAACACTACACTGGCAGATAATTCATAGCTATCCAGTAATTGGCACAATATCACTAGGCATTGAGAATATCACTGCTGCATAGAATAATTAGCAGCACTGAACATTAAATTGGCAGATAATTCATAGCTATAAGAGTAATAAAGACTAAATATCAGTTCAAGGAGCTTCTTTTATGACTGGGTCTCAAGGAGGATTTTCCCATTCATTCAGCATGGTCGGGTTACATATACATTCCCTTTTAACCGAGCTAAAGTAGTCATTTACCCAGTAGATTCACGGGCTTAAGCAGCAAAGGCTTATCAAGCTCCGCCTATGCTGATTTGAGCGGGACCTTTGCTAAGGGCTTACTAGTTGTCGGGACATGGAGACCCATTTTTTAAGGGTTACTGGGGGCACAACTTGATCACCTTGGAGGAAATCTATTGACTGATACAGGTGCCTATTACTGGATATACACCCTAACACAGAGCAGAGCAATCATGGCGCTGAGCGGGAAAGAATGGAAAGACCTTGTTTTGATGATTATTTATTACTATCGCCTGCTTTTTATTTCCCCTCCCATGACTTGCGAATATGGTACCCTATTCCTAAATATTCAAGGTGGGAATATAGTTGGTTCTCCAATGCCATTCAAATCTGAGAAAAAAATATAAAAAAAATTCCAGTAAATCTGTATACACAATATGTATCATCTGAATGCATTCTCTTTAACTTAAAAAGAAGAATAAGTATTGAACATTACCAGTTTGACGGTTCTCCTGTGGAAACTGCAACTGGATTTCTTGCAGACAACCATTCATTTTCCTTCTTTCTCCGTGTGGGAAAGCACCTCCAGCATAATAGAATTGTGAAATCTGACACAAAACAAAATTTTAATGAAGGAAGGGATTTCCCTCATCTTGTATTGTGCACAAAGTTTCAAAAAGATACCAATGTTTCCATACTTAAAAGCTCTTTGAACAACACACACCCACGGATCAACCAACCTATACAGAAGTTAGTCTTGCTCAGCCCACACATTATAAACAAAGTTATGACTAGTGCGGACTTCAATAGTAATGGAGACCAAGCTTGCGTTTCCAACAGAAATGAAGTCGTTGGAAGGCCATGGCCACAGAGGCCCAGTGGGTTGTAGTTTGTTCATCCTCTGTTCGTCTAGGGAATTGCATTTCGCCCATCATCTGTTGGCATCAAGCACTAGCAATTAGTGAAAATTCAACAATCAAACGCAAACCCTAATTCAGTGACTGAGGAGATATGGAGCCACAAAATCCCCACACCTACTTGTCCCCAAGTTTGTCCCTGAGAGATTGGTGCTCCGGAAAATAGCCTACCAAAAAATACTACATGGGTTTAATGCCTCTCTAGTAAAGGATAATATTAAGACCTTTATCTTAAGGACATCTATGCGATATTAATTCTAATAGTGGGGACTGAAATGATTCAAAACTAGACAGGAAGCTTTAAACAAGAGTTCGAAGGCTCAAGAAAGTGCGTCAAAGGTGTTTATCAGAACCACTAATCTAGACACAGCATGCAAACAATCAGAAAATTATTCTATCATTAACATAGTATAAAAATAAGTGAGATGCATGTTAGAGGAAATAGATGGATGCATGATATGCCTTGAACTAAATATCACGAGAAAGCAATTTCTAGCATAGGGTAAAAGTAAAATAACAATAGAATAAAAATAGACCTGGGAGTGACAATTAGCATAACAGACCCTTGAATGATTAATTCCATACTTCCTCCAATTCCTTGGTGACTGTAGATATCCACTCCAATGCCTAGATGGTTGTACATGCTCATGCCCAGCTAGAGAATGATGAAATTAATGCTCAGTTGTTAAAGATTAACCCCCAAACCAGTTGTGTACAGTGTATTTTAGCATGGAATGTGATCTCCACAAGCTGCTTGTGATGCTAACCCACAGTGCATCCTCTTCTAATGGTGCTTGCGACCTTTAAACCCACAACGCAGCTGAGATAACCCCCCTTCCGTGCTCCATTGTTCAGGAGAGGTTTGTATCCTCCTCGCAATAGACTCTGTTGTGCCGATGAGACATGAAACCCTCTTCCGGAGGCCGGAAGAAGGTTTGGGGCAGGCAGGACATGGAGGGGAAAATTCAAATTCTCGCCTCTTTAAAATTAATAATAAGATAAATAAAAAATAAAATAGTAATTAACATAATTAAAATAAAATTAATAGGATAAATACAAAAATAAAATATTAATTAGCATAATTAAAATTTAATAGGATAAATAAAAAAATAAAATATTAATTAACATAATTAAAAATAAAATACAAGTGATAACACAAACATAATCAATGATCAAAATAAAAAGGATAAAAGGGAAGCGATGGAGCTAGAAGACAAAGAACCCATGGAGAGAGATAAACTTATTACCCTAGGGAGATTTATCTATAAGTCCATCTTTGTTTTTATTATTGCTCTCAACGTTGGGGTCAATTAAATTATTCTCAGTTATGGTCAGAACTTAATTAAAAATACTCTAGGGTTTTATAAAGTGGATGGGAAGTCCATTAGCTCCACTATAAAGTTAAGTTAATAGAGTTGAAGTTATATTGTATTGTTGTAGCAATCACAAATCAATTTCCAAACTTGAATCCAAAATGTCCCTTATTATGCGTCAATATCACATAGATTACCAATAATGAACGAAGCACTATAACGTGGTCTTAAACATTATCCATGTCCCTCAATATATCAACAAATGGTTTCTATTTCAATTTTTGGGTTAGAGCTCTGATGGGAAAAAAGGTGAGGAACAGGGGGATTATGAGGAGGGCCATGAGGTATTCATGAAACCTTTATTTAACACAAGGGAATAATTAATTGAAATATGGAAGGGGGAAAGGGCATACAATGAGGAAATCACCAAGGGGCAACAAGCTACTATGGGCCTATGCATCAATAAAGGCTACCCAATGGGAGGAGTCCAAGGCTATAGAGGTAGTAAAGTTTATCCAAGTTGAAAAGTACAAACATTTAAGATTTGATCCTTTGATGATGCAAGGACAAGACAATCCAAGT
Source organism: Larix kaempferi (assembly GCA_027924585.1). NCBI lineage: Eukaryota > Viridiplantae > Streptophyta > Pinopsida > Pinales > Pinaceae > Larix > Larix kaempferi. Next base: position 1,661,915 of record BSBM01000627.1, read on the forward strand.
TCAAGAAAAATGTTGGAGAGGATATTGTTAGTGGAAAGTTTAAAAGTTTAATGGTGGCGGTTTCAAAGTGGGGTCTTCTTGGAAGCAGAGTGAAGGAGATCGTAAACATTCCAAAAATCCTAGAGCCAAGGTTCTTTTCAGTTGCCAAAGAGTTTATCTAGGGAATAAATCTTAACTATTTTGAAGAAGAGATAGGGTTAAGTCATTGGTTAATGAAAGTGATTAGGTTTTTAATCAAGGATGAGGATTTAGAATCCTATCACATGTTGGATTTACAAGAGGTGAGGAGGTTAATAATAGGGAAAAGGAGAAGGCACCAAATCTTGACATTTTGGGTAGCAAGTAAACAAAAAGACATATAAGGTTGAGGGAGAAATGAGTAAAATGGTGTTATGAGAGGATGTGGGCATGGACAAGGTTAAAAAGCTAGTGGATCTTACCTTGACTAGACAACTCATGGGGAATCATGTGAAGAAAGATTCATTACAGGGATCAATGGAAAGGAATTGGAAGGAACCCTATGGTATATGACAATATTCCATGCATTGCTTTGAGGATGGATCTCCTTTAAATTAAAGTGTGAAAGTGATGTGGAGAAAATCCTAGATAAAAGTTGTTTATGGAGCCTTCACTATTATCCCTGAGACATTGGAAACTTAGTTTTTATCTATAAAAATAAACATTTTGTAGAGAACCTATTTGGGTATTTATATGTTCCTTTCCCATGAGTTTTGGAGTAAAAACATCATGAAATTATTAGGGAATGTTTGGGTAGTTTTTATTGACTTTGAAATAGAATTCTAAACTAGAGTGGACAAAAAGACAATTAAAAATTTAGTAGAAATGGACCTTCAAGAAGGATTTCTATATGAAATGGTAAGTGTTTAGGGAATGGAAAATTTAATCATTATGGATTGTTGGAAACCACCCTTTGGATTCTTGAGATTCTATGAAATAAGAAATGTTTGTAAATAATGCAAAGAGAAGGATTATAAGTGAATCTAGAGGAGTAAAGAAAAGGTCTCCCAAGAAGGAATAAAAGACAAAAAAAAATAAAAAAATAACAAGGGGTATTTTGGATTATGTGCTAGTCGAAGAGGAGCCAAACAAAGTAGGTGAAGACTAAGGAATAAATCAATTCGAGAAGAAAAAGAGCGAAATGGTAATATCCTTATGCACAGGTGTGCCAAAGGATTTTTCTACTAGGGTGCTAAGGTTAGGGTTAACTCTTCACGGTGTTTCATATAAGATGGGTGCGCCAAAAGGTGAGGTTTGTATAGGGTTTCATGTTGTTGGATGGGTCTTCCGTATGTCACTCCAATTGAACAAAGCTATCAGCAACAATTCAATACAAATATGAGAAGGCTTAATGGATTATGTGTGATCCATGGCTCAAAAGATTAATAATGGCCAATGTAAATGCAGGCCATAGTTTCACTCCTCAGTTTTGCTCGGAAACTATCGGATAGCTTAAGACAAATAGCTAGGGCTTCCAAGCTTGGTCACAAAGGGTATTGATAAGGTTTTCTACCTCCTATAGGCTCAACTACTATGTGCAACTCAAATACAATATAGAGGATTGGTTTTGTACTCTTTAGTGAATTATTGATGAAGGTTCATAGTTTATGAAAAAAAGTGGGTAATGGGCTACTGCTTCATCTTCAATTAGGGTTTTAGGGAAAAATGATCGAAAGAGACATTGCATTATGTGCAATGATAAGTAAACAAAAATGAATTGGGTGACAAGTCACATATGGTTTGAATATATCATTTGTGAAGGATTGAACCCTGGTTGAGTATTCTAAAGACATTCAATTGATAAATTATTTATATGATCTTAAAAGGGATAAATATTTTTGAGTATTTTGATGTGATAACTAAAAGGGACTATTTAGGTGCTAACAAAATATCACTTAGAACAGAGGAAAAGGGGTCACACTCTTGGTGGAAATAAAAACTTTAGTCTCTACTATTTCAGAGGGTAGACTTTGTGAGGTAGTGCAGTGTCATAAGAACTTCATGAGCATTTAAATGTTGGGGTTGTGAAAGGTACAACTACATAGTGTACAAAAGGTAAAGCTAGGGCTCTCAAAGTGAAATCTAGAGTGTGTAATTGTGTGTAGTATTATTCCGTCTCACTAAAAGACTCATTTTCCCATTGTCCTAGGGAGACATATCTTTTACTAGTTTAAGGTTTTAGGTAATGCACTTGTAGGCCAACTACATGAAGGTTTTGATTAGCAAGTGTATGTGTCATTTGAAGGAACTTTCAATGGTAATAAGCTCGACCTGGGGTGTTTAATTTTACAACCCTAATGAACAAAAAATGATGGTCATGATGGTGGATGGGAGTAAGAACAAGAAGAGAATAAAGGTTTTGAAGAAGAAGGAATGAAATATATGTCTGGTGATGGGAAAACATATTAAATTAAATCAAATTCTAAATTACTTTGGAAATACCCTAGTTGGTAAATTTCTCGGGAGACTGATGGAAAAGTATTTGGGGAATGAGTAGATGCAACGTTCTTGGGCTTTAATTATTAGCTATGGTTCATAATTTATCTTTTTGTCCCGTGGATGGGTAGCATTCATCTCCATTATGAATTTGATGCATTTGTGACTTTAAGGAGTAGTTGGTTCTAGGGTTCTATATATTTGCATATAAAATTTTGCCACCCATGTTTAAAACCTATATCAAATGCCATCTCAAAAATTCATGTATGGGTTAAGATGATGACCCTCCCAGGGGAATTCTAGTATGATGTCTTGCAGTTATGGAGAATTAACTAATTGGTAGGAAAATATTAGTGGATTGAGCTTATAAGGAAGACAATTGTTGGTTGGTTTCCAAATTCATGGTTGAAATTAACAGTAAAGAAGGGCTTTCTAGAGTTTGGAGATCATGGTTGGTGATTTGGTATATTCCTAGATGTTATTTTAATCTAATATACCCTTCATATGCATCTAATTCCATCAAGATGGACATGTAGTGAAGGATTATGATAGACACTTCAGGAAATTAATATGGGGAAAAATGGATTAAAATTATGATGGGGTGACCAAACTAGTCTAGGAGGTGGTTATTCGAATTTCTTTTTAAGATGGTAGAAAGAAGATGAGGGTGAAGGTGAAGGCTTAAGTTTTGTGGTGGCCTGGGACATTGTTGGGTCTTCCTAGGTTTTAGTAGGAAACATTTCAGTTGAAGTCAAAGGTACCATCTTGAACAAAATATATGTTTAAAAGTATGTCATAGCAAAGTAGCATTCATTACATATGGCTTTTAAAACATTTGCTCCATAAATGTGAGAATTGTGATTAAATTATATCCATGGAAATTTATACTCCATTTTTATATGAAATAGTATACTCAATAAATTCCAACATTGTCAAGTCAACTTATGGGTTTCTTTTGATAGTACAATGATTTTTTTTAATGAGATTTTGGTTCTATGTTGTGGTGGTACACCTAATCATGACATTGGGAATGATTGTTGCGAACCTAAATTTGACTAGGTCAAGTTTGAATAAGTGAATGCAGTAGGAAGTGACATTATAAATAATGATCCTAGTATAATTGATCGTAACAATGTCGCACTATAGGGTGAGTTTGAGGGACATCCTATTGGTCTAGCTAGAGAAATAAAAATACCATGGATTCCTTCAAATACTAGAGTAAGGCCTTCAAGCCTATGTGAATGCCTAAGTAACCGATGGTTCTCTATGATTCCTAAGTAGGTCAAAATCCTGGCGTAAAAAGGGAGTGGGACAATGTAATAGTGCTAATATGAATGATAAGGATCTGTACTCAAATAAAATGTGTGTATAATGAAATCAATGTGTGTGAGGTGTAACAATGTTTGGATTTATTTCCCTAGATCAAAATATGTAGTTTTGATCTAGTAGTTTTTTGCATCATGGTTTTCAAAATAAAAGCTTGTGTCCTATGGAATGGGAGTTCCAAGTGTATAGAGAGGTTGACAACTCAAACCTAGACTTAATTTACAATGATGTTTTGGAATTACACACCATTCTTTTGATTTATGGGTCAGTTGGATATTAATTCTAAAGTTACTATGTTTCAATGCATCGTATAAATTATATATTTTATGGAATGGAAACTATTGCACGCAAGTCCAAGTCTTAAACAATAGTTTTAGAACATTTATATTGATATGCCTAGCTTGAACTTAGGTCCATAACTATGGCTATCATGTTAGAATGACTTTTTCAATGGGTCAAGTTTATCCATGGCATATAGTCCTTATATTACTCTTATAATAACTAATCCATAATGGCATATGGTCCTTATATTACTCTTATAATAACTAATCACTTTCATGGATGTGACCCATTTATAATTAAAATAAAGGATAATCTTATTTTAAGAAGGAGAGTATTAATTTATTGAATTTATGTAAGAGCATTGGAATAATAGTTAGATCGATACTCTAACTATTTCGAATATGAATGGAACACAAGTTTATGATAAAGGCAATTACCATTTTTATGTATTTAAAAAACATGGGATTATAGAATGTGGGAATGTTACAATCATGGCGGTAATCTAGAAAATAACTTTACACAGTTATGCAAACCAAATTCAACAACTTAAGATAGAGCCAAATGTCTAGATCTTATTACAACATAGTAGCTTGTTGTTCAATGGGATTTATCACGAGTTAGAAGAGTTTGGGTAATACTTCTTGTTACAGGGAATTATTACAAATATTTTACATTATAAAATACAATGTAGCTTTATTAATTATGTTCCTAGTAAAAATATTGTAAATGATCCTAGAAATGTATCAGTGTTCTTCAAATTGTGCCTTTCCTTGTAATATTATTTCATAAATGTTATTATTATCTAATAGATAATTTGCAAAGGTATTACATAACCATAGAAGAAAAGCTAAAATTCTCCTTCTTACGCTAATCCCTAAACAATAACATTTTCAAGCTAAAGGAACCAACCAAGCACATGAGCAACATGAAAACCCTTCAATAGAGCACTAGCATCAACCATCTTACATCCCGATTGAGTATTCCTTGTCCATCAAAATCAATACCTCATTCCCTTGTCCCATGATTTTCCCTCTGCCTCCCCTCCAACGCTTCTGCATGAAATGTAATAAAATATACCTCAAATATTTGTATTGCCACATAACATAATTAAGCCCCCTTGGCCCCTTAATACAAGGCAATATATATTCTCATTTTCGTATCATATTTTATTACCCAATATGAATGGACGTGATAGGATATTTCCTACCAAATGACCCCCCCGTGGGTGGAGGAAACCTTCTCAGCCACATATATCTAGAAGCTTCATTTAGGTTGCTAGGTTAAGTTCTTCTCCACTTCCCATGTTGAAGCTCCCAAGGCCACAAGACCTAGATACATAATGCCTTGGATACCCCTCTTAATTCATCCATGACATTGTTCATGGCTTTGGATGCCTATATAATTTCTTTAGGGATAAGTGCATGGTATTGTTCCCTACAACACCATTCTGAAGGCCTTAAGACACATACATACTACTCAAAACCACCTAACGGCATTACATTCTCAATCATAGGTCAATGATACCCTCATAAGGACATGTATGGTTTTCAGAGGAAACCCTTATGAAGTCATGTGTGGGGATTTGAGGCATTTTTCATGGATTTAGATGCCTCAATGACTTCTTTAGGGCCAAAGGCATTCTCTTCTTCCCTAGGAAGTCATTCCCAAGTCCCTAGGATAGGTACATATTGCTCAAAGCCACCTAATGGCACATATATAATCAATCATAGGCCAATGATACCCCTAGGATCCCATGTGTTATTGGTGGAGACCGTCTTAGCCTTGAATGGTTGGTTGGAAGATTCCTTTAGGGCTTGAGGTTTAGGTCTCGTCCACTGACCATGACCAAGGCCTCAAGACCATAGGACCTAGATATATATAACCATGGATACCATGCATGGTTCTTTGAGGCATTGTTCAAGGATCCAGATGCCTCAATGGTTTCTCTAGGGCTAAAGGCATGGTATTCTCTCGTAGAATGTCATTCCCAATGTTCCGGGACACCTACATAATTCTAAAAACCACCTAATGGTGCCAATATTTTGTATCATTGGACAATGATACCCCAATTCCATGTGTGGTTGGTGGAGGCAACCTACTTAACCCTAGATGGCTATAAGATTCTTTTAGAGCCAGAGGTTCAAGTCTCCTTCAATGACTATGTCCAAGGCACAAGTGACACAAGACCTAGGTACATAGTGCCATAGATACTACTGCAAAGTCATGCATAGTGCTTCAAGGAAGTGTCCATGGCTCTGGATGCCTCAACAATTTCTTTAGGGCCAAAGGCATGGTATTCTTCCTTGGAAGACCATTCCCAAGGCCTTGAGACACTTACATACTTCTCAAAAGCACCTAATGTCATTGAAATCCTCAATCATAGGCCAATGATACACTCAGAATGCCATGTGTAGTTAGTGTAAGCAACTTCCTTATACTTGGATGGCTAGAAGATTCCTTTAGGGATCGAGGTTTAGGTGTTCTTTGCTGACCATGTTCTTTCTTTAGGTCCCTAAGTTCAGGTTTCCTCCACTGACCATGTTGAAGTTTCCAAGGTCACAAGACCTAGATACACAGTGCCTTGGCTACCCCTACGAATTCATTTATGGCATTGTTCATGACTCGATATGCCTAAATGATCTATTTAGGGCTAAAGGCATGGTATTTTTCCCTATAGAACCATTTCGAAGGCCCCTAAGACACATACATTTATGGCTTTGTATGCCTAAATGGTTTCTTTAGGGCCAAAGGCATGGTCCTCTTCTATAGAGTGTCATTCCCAAGGCCTCGAGACATGTGTCTAAAGCTAAAAACCAACTATTGGTGTTAAAATCACTAATCATAGACCAATGATACCCTCAAGAGGCCATATGTGGTTCTTCAAGGTATTGTTCATGGTTATGGAATCCTCAAGGATTTCTTTAGGGCTAAAAGCATGCTATTCCTCCCTAGAAATTCATTCCCAACACCCTGATACATGTACATACTCCTCAAAACACCCTAATGTCACTAACATCCTCAATCATAGGCCAATGACCGTTGAAAGGCGATGTGTAGCTGGTGGATAGAACCTTCTTATCTTTAGATGGCTAGAAGATTCCATTAGAGCTTGAGCTTCATGCCTCCTCCCATGACCATTTCCAATCCCCCAAGTCCCAAAGACTTGGATACATAGTGCCATGGATACCCTTGCAAAGTCACGCATGGTGCTTTAAGGCATTGTTCATGGTTTTGGATGCCTTAATGGTTTCTTTAGGGCCAAATGAATGGTCTTTCCCCTAGAATGTCATTCCCAAGGCATTGAGATGCATACATTTTTTCAAACCCACATATTGTAATTGTCATCCTTAATCATAGGTCAATGATACCCTCACGATGCCATGTTTGGTTGGTGGAGGAAACCTTCATAGATACATATTGCCATAGATACCCCTCTGAAGTAATCAATGCTGCTTTTAGGTAGTATTCATGGATCTAGATGTGTCAATGATTTCCTTAGGGCCAAAAACATGGTCTTCTTCCATGGAACATAATTCCCAAGGGCTTAAGACATGTGCATGCTACTTAACACCACCTAACTATAACAACATCCTCAATCATAGCCCAATTATACAACTAGGATGTTGTGTATGGTTGGTGGAGGCAAACTTATTACCCCTATATAGTTACAAGCTTCCTTTAGGGGCAAAGGTTAAGGTATCCTCCACTAACCATGTATTGTTGTTGGAGGAAACCTTCTTAGCCCTGGATGGCTAGAAGATTCCTTTAGTGGTCAATATTTAGGTCTCCTCCATTGATCTTATCTAAGGCTAAAATGCCATAAGACCTAGATACATAGTGTCTCAATGGATTTGGATGCCTTAATGGTTTCTTTAGGGATAAAGTCATGGTCATCTTCTATGTAATATCATTACGAAGGCCTTGGGACACCTACATAAGGCTCTTGCTTTACTTTTGTGACTCCAATAAAGGACTTGAGATCCATCCCTCTATGCAAAAACTCTTGATTATGCTCATATCCAACTATTATGTCAAATATCAACTTTAAATGGTGTATGTTATGGTTCATGGTCTTGATCTTTGCCCATTACCTCAATAATATTATGTTAGGGTATAATTCTTTCAATTTCTTCCCCAACTATTTACTCAGACCCATCGCTAGTACGCAAAACCACATATTTTCACCCATATCCCACTTTGAGAATAATGATATCTTATACATTACATGATCTGCTAAGTGATAGTTTGAGTCATTGCTATTAGCCCGATATGCCTAAAATCGTCCTTTAGGGCCTAGTTATTGTAATTCATCTCATGACTATGTCTAAGGTTTGCATACCTAGTGTCACTTATATGAATGCTCAGATGCCAAGGATAGTGTTTGTATTTTATGAGTGCGGTTTAAAGCTTCCCTTAGGGTTTAAGGCCCAAGTTTCTTCCCATGAAATTATACAAAAACATAAACTCGTGCATACTAGAAAAAAGCTCTTAATGGTGTTGATTTCCTTACTTATAGGTAAATAATAACCACAATATGTCATGTGTAGTGCTTTGAGCTGTTGTATTTTTCCTTGGATGCACACAATATTTTACTAGGGAATAAGTGTTAGAAAAAAAGGATCGCAGAGCAATAACAATAAACAGAAATGCAAATATAATCACACATACACATTACAAGAGAGACACAAATATATCGTGGTTCACCCAACTTGGGCTACGTCCACACTGAATTTTCCAATCCTTATTATTATTACTGTCCAACAAGGTGAAGGGATACAACCTGCAACACAACCACTGCACTTCCTCTTCACTGTCTCACAGTCTCTCTTCAGATCTCAGAGATCTTTACAATGCATAAAACCTAATACATCATTCCCTAGCCGTATTACAATGTCTTTCTTTTATAAGGGAAATACAATGGAAAAATACCACGGGTTACCCAAAAACCATGGGCCCGCAAACAGCTGGTGAAAACAGCCCCATACCCCTAAAAATGCAGAATGGGTGTACAGTCCTCCGGGGTGCACGACAGAGACAATATCATCTATGAGACTGGAAGATCTGGCTCCACAACTAACAATAAGTCCTAGGTTTCCTCTCTCAAACATGTTAAGGTCCTAAACACCGATATATAGTCCTTAAAAACAACCTCTTACTTACATTAATACCCCCAATATCAAGCCAAGGATACCCTTAGGAGGCCTTATGTGGTGTTTCAAGGTATACTTGTTAATATTATATGCCTAGAGGTTTCCTTTAAGGTCCAAGACCTCGGGTTCCTTCCTTAATCATATCTATGCTCTAAAGACTTATACCTAGTTTTACTTCCTACAACTCCCCCCATTATCCCTATTATAAGGCCATATATCTTCTCAAAAATTCATTTATGTTAGTGTGATAAATCATTATTATTCCTACATGCCTAGAAGTTTAATGCAGGTTAAGGCCTAGGTTTCTTCTCTTAACTAGGTCGAGGGCCAATAGACCTATCACTAGTGATCAAAACCTTATAAGGCAATCAATATCCACACATAGATGTTAAGAATATTCTTAGGAATATATGTGTGTTGACCATATTTCTTGGTCCTAGATTCCTAAAATATTCATTTAAGGACAAAGAAAGAGGTTTCTTCCCTCGAACATCTCCAAGGATGTGAGACCCATGCCTTGTGCACAAAACCTAGTAATGATATTAATATCCATTATAAAATTTAATAATATCAATAAAAATATGCCCTATCAAATAATGAAATCTCAATTCAAATATTTTTTATTAATATTTTATAATAATAATAAATTAAAATGGTTGTATTTAATTATTTGTCAAATTTAAGAATCATGGGTATTTATTTGCTTGAATAATATTGAAAATGAATAGTCCACTTGAGTTATTTAGAAAATAATTATTTGTGAACTTGTTGTGTTTGTGGTGCAATCATGTGAGCTTGTTGGTTTAAATAGTGATAAAAACAAATAATTGAATTTGTTGTGATTGTGGTTTAAAATCTCTTAAATTAATCATGTGCATTTATTTGAATGAAAAAAATTAAATTAAGTTATTACAAAATAATTATTTGTGATGTTGTTGTGTTTATGGTGCAAATCATCATAATTAAATCATTTTTGTACATGTCCATGTGACATAAATGATCTTAGCCCCATTATATGGTACCTGACAACATTGCATTTCTTTATGCTGAGGATTCCTTTAGGCTAAGGCCTATGGTTGTTCGTTCAACAATGTTAAGGGCAATTGGACCTCTCCCGAGTGAGTAAAAACTTATAATTTAGTGTGAATGCCCATACTTAGAGGCTAAGAATACTCTTAGGAATATGTGTGGGGACCTTTGTGGTGTCTTTCTTGGTCCTAGATTCCTAAAAGCTTATTTTAGGGCCTTAGCTAGAGGTTTTCTCCATTGATCATGTAGATGGATTTAAGACCCATGTCTTATGTTAAAAACCTAATAATAATACTAATTTCCATCAAAAAAAATTTAACAAGATAAAAATATCTAAATGAATAATCAAATCATTTTAATACTATTTTATAATAGTAATAAATTAAAAAATAGTTGTTTTTATTTATTTGTCAATTATATTTATATGTTTAAATAATATAAAAAATTAATAAATGAATTGAGCTATTTTCCAAATATTTTTTTTGAACTTGTTGTGCTTGTGGTGTAAACCTCATAAATTAATCACATGAATTTATTTTTCTACGTGAATTTATTTGCTTAAATATTCTAAATATAATATTTGAACTTCTTGTAAGTATGGTGCAAAAACTCATAAATTAATCTTTGACCATTTATTTTAATTAATGAAAAAACAAATAAATATTGAATTGAGCTATTTTCAAAATAATTATTTGTGAAATTGTTTATGGTACAAATCCACATAATTAAATCCGACTTGTACATGTCCATATGGAAAATAATAGCTTAGCACCACTTTATGGTATGTGCCAACATGGCATTTCTCATAAAGGTAAAACTCAATTTCCAATAATATTAACTAATATAACACCATATTAACACCACAAAACATAAGTGGTGCTAATACCACCACTTTAACACCATAAAATATAAATGGTGCTAATAACACCACTTTAACACCACATAAATGTAAGTGGTGCCAATACCACCATATTTACACCACATACTATAAATGGTGCTAACTTGTGGTGCTAAAAGATGGATTTTCTTGTTATGATCGTATCTCATTAAAGTAATATTTTGCAAATTTCGAAACCACTAATTAAACATTGCCACCTTTTTACTTTGGTTGAATATATGTCACCGACTTCCATTTTATTATATCAAATCAAGTAAAATCATTTCATTGTAAAAAATGGAGCAGCTCGAGGATTATAGACAGCATATCTAAACCAGCTGAAATGAAATCTACAGAAAAGGAAGTATCGTTAAACAGAGTATTATGTGGCTGAAAATAATAATAATAATAATTTAAATATGATCGCACATTCAGCAACTCAATGGAAAGATATGGTAACGCCGTCCTGGAACAAGTGTGTATATGTATATATATATATATATATATATTCACATTCTAAATTTATTTTAACAAGATCTACATGAAGAGATAGAAACTCTTTAGATTCAAAACTCAAATGTTTTGAGTTGTTAAAGATTCGGAGGAAGAGATAGAATCTCTTTAGATTCAAACCTCAAATTTGCAGTTCAACTTCAAAAGATTTCATCTCTTAAGATTAAGATAAAGGTAATTCATGTAACAAAAACTGACTAACCGTACTTTTGGACAAAGTATATATGACAAAATATAGCTTTGCAATTGTTCTTCAGTGAGTGTAATCAGGAACAGAATATACGTACAGATTATGCTTTAAAAAAATGAGTAGAAAAGGAAGAGTCGGCATACCCGAATTGTGCCACGAGGTTTGCTTGGCTCCTTGCAACTTAGATTTGCAGCTGTGCTCTTCTGTCGGAGATTCATCTTGTACTGATCAAATAACGCATGCATTACAGCCGATTTTGGTAACGCTAAGAGTTAGTGAACATATATATATACTGTGTGGTAACTACTGATGTTCCACAGGGTCGCCATTTTGACACAGTGCCATAACGTCGTTCTGATAACCATTTAATTTGACATTAATATTTTTCTTCGTTTGAATCGGTCGTTCTGATATTTAGATTAATATTTTTCTTCGTTTGAATCGGTCGTTCTGATATTTAGATTAATATTTTTCTTCGTTTGAATCGGTCGTTCTGATATTTAGATTAATATTTTTCTTCGTTTGAATACGTCTGTTGACTCATTGGGAAAGACATTTTGTTGTCTTATTTGGAAAAACTTGGGTCTGGTAAGCATTTAATTTTATATTAATATTTCTCTTCGTTTTGTTGACTTGTTTGGAAAAACGTTTTGTCGTCTCATTTGGAAAAACGACAGCGGGCTGTTAACCATTTAAATTTACATTACTATTTGTCTTCCCATGTAAATCTTTACGGATGGATTTGTTGTCTTATTGGGAAAAACGAGACGTTGTTCTAGTGTTTCTCCATCTCTCACTTCTTGTGTTTTAAAATAAAAGCCGTTTTCAGATCAGAACATAAAAGTTATTTGAGTTAAAATTAATATAAAATATACAAGTATCTTTCAATCTTCTTAAAAAAATATTTACATTTTTAAATTAGATTTTATGAAATTAAAATTGCATTGATTTTTTTAAGGATAACATTCAATTAAGATATATATAGAGGTGCACTTTACATCAAGTGTCATATATGTATATATATAGAGGTCCATTTTACATAAGTGTCAATCTTTCAAATTATAAAAAAAGAGGTTTGCTTTGAAAAGCGATTTACATAATAAAAAAGAGGTTTGCTTTTAAAAGAGGTGTGCTTTGAAAAAGAAATTTACATTATTAAATAGAGATTAGCTTCTAGAAGAAGTTTGCTTTGAAAAAGAGATTTACATTAAAAAAAGAGAGGTTTGCTTATAATAGATATTTACATTTTTAGATTTGATTTTTTAAATTAAAAGTGAATTAAGATATTATTTTTTTGTAATTTTCATTATAAAAGAAGTTAAGTTTGTATTTTGTATTATAAAAGATTTTTTTAAGAAGAGATTTGTATTATAAAAGAGGTTTGCTTCCATAGTTTTAAATTTGATTATTTTAATCAATTGAAATGTTATTATTTTGCATTCTAAAAAAGAGATTTGTATTTTTAAATTTAATTTTTTTAATCATTTAAGATGTCATTTTTTCATTATAAAAAAGGATTTTTATTAAGAAGAGATTTGCATTTTTAAATTTAATTTTTTTAATCATTTAAGATGATGTCATTAAGATGTCATTTTTTCATTATAAAAGAGGTTTGCTTTTTAAAAAGTTTTGCATTTTTAATTTTGATTATTTTATTCCATTAAGATATCATTCTTTTACATTATAAAAGAGATTTGCTTCTAGAATAGATTTTAGTTTTTAAATTTGATTTTTTAATCAATTAAAATAACAATCTTTTGCATTAGAAGAAGAAATTTGCATTTTTAAATTTGATTGTTTTGGATTAAAACTGAATTAAGATGGATATAGAATATATCCCTTGAGTACTAAATAAGTGCTTGGTTCAACTCATGCGAACCACTCTTAAGATTCCCCAAATTTCCCAAAATTTGGTGTTTTTGAAGCGTCCAACCGAGAATCATTGGTGTCGGTGATATTAACTATTTGACATTTCTACATTAAACGAAGCATTACACAAATTTCTCTTCATTGGTGCAGGTGGTATTAACTATTTGACATTTCTACATTAAACGAGGCATTACACAAATTTCTCTTCGACATTAGCATCTCATATCCTATTATGAGTAACTTTATGGTCATGTAGTGCTATTATAAAATATGATTTACACAAAGGCATTACACAAGAAGTGACTTTAACGTTTATGGGCCAATGATCCTCTCTAAGATCATGTTCCAAGAAGTGACTAACTTTTATGGGCCAATGATGCTTCTCTCTTTACAAAGATCATGCTCCATTATGAGCTTTGCCTTAACCACATTACTCTAATACATTCTTATCAAACGAAATCGAGCATTGAATTCATTGTCCCCCCTTTAAATTTGAACAACCTATCGTCAAAATTTTAAGTGTGCACCATTCTCGAACTACATTTTATTGAATGGAATCGAGCATTATCATGGGCTTAGCCATAAATCTCCCCTTTAAATTTGAAAAACCTATCAAATCTATAGTCAAAATTTTTAAATGTGCACTATTCTCGAATTACATTTCATTGAATGGAATCGAGCATTATCATGGGCTACCAAATATCATTGACGTGAAAACCATGAATGTAGTATAGATGTACATTTGACTCTTTAACCAGTCAAATTCACCTAATAATCCATGACAATGTTTTAACCATAGAAAGACATCATGCACCTTTCTTCTGTCTAACTAAATCTACATAGGTGACTCACCAATCATTACACCCATATGCCCAGTTACATTGTGGTGAATGTAGTGTAGATGTACATTTGACTCTTTCAAAGTCAAGTTCACCTAATAATCCATGAAAAAGTTTTAACCATAAAAAGACATCATGCATGGTCTTTCTTTTGTCTATCTAAATCTACATAGGTGACTCACCAATCATTACACCGATATGTCCATTTACATCGTACAAGTACTTATATTACAATGTGTCAATCAATTCTTATTCATCCACTTCCATGTCCATTTACATCGTACAAGTACTTATATTACAATGTGTCAATCAGTTCTTATTCATCCACTTCCATGTACTTCTTCCATATACTTCTTTAGTCACCACTCCATTTAGATTCTTTAGTCACTAAACTCTACTTGGATCACACATGCTTTGTGCAATATCAATCCAATTTAGACTTTACTCTTTACTCTTTACTCTGACCATGTCTCCTCCGTCGCTTTCCATAACTTATGTGCTCTCACAAGTTTGCATGCATCAAATGTCAATTTGCCACTAAATCCACTAGCTTTTGGACCTTTACCATTCAACTTTTTCATAAAATTCCCTTTAAAACGCTCCATGTGAAATGACTTGGCATAACTTTTAACAGCTCTATGAAATGATGTGGTCCTAAGAACTTTTCATAATATAAACAAGCACCTTTTGTAGAAAAACCTTCGTATCTCTATTGTAATATGATTTTTTTAAAACCTTTAGCTTTAATTCAACTTAAAGCATGGTATATAAAATAAATTACGCCATCTTCGCCTTTCTAAAACCATTTTTTAAATGTTTGTTCTTTTTGCCTTGGCTTTCTCCACGTTTATCAAAACACGGATTTACCTTTTTTTCCACGCGAATCGATCTGCCATGCACGGATCGAATTTTCCTCACAACGGAGCTTATCTCTTATGCGGATGAGGACGGCTCCTTCTTCGGGGGTTATCCACATGCAGATCGGCTCTTCTCACATGGATTTATTCATGGCTTCGTTTCTTCAACGATATTACTTGAGCGGACTTCTTCTTGACGACGGATCCGGCTCACGGCTCGTTCCTCTTTCTGAGATGGCAGAGACAACAATTAATGGCTGCACCCAGCACTCACGCAGATTTCACTCACTAGACAATCGCTGCACCAGGAATTTTCAGTGCGCACGGCCTCCGCGTCTTCCTTCACCGCTCACACGACGGGTTCCTCCACGGAAGGACGTGGGTTCAACTCTCACAGCTCTTCTTCCATGGCCAGCGTATTCTCTTACTCTAAAATCAATAGATTCGAGATTCTCACTGGCAGCTATGGCACGGGCGGCTACTCCACACGCGAAAGGACCAGGGTTTCATTGTCAGCGTTCTGCCTCTTCGGATCTACTTATGCAACTTTCTTCATGCAGATTTTCACAAACGCAGATTCTCTCTTCATCGCGTGGATTTTCTCACGCCAGAGTTTCTTCACAATCTTCTTCCTTTCTCAGGTTGAACTTCAACCTTGTTACATGCTCTAATTTCTTTGCCTCGTGCTAACATTTTGCTCTGATACCACTGTTATGATTAGAAACCACACATAATAATCATATCATAATAATAAATCTATTCTTCCTAATCAATCTAATCTCTAAACAGGGTATGACTAACACCTAATCAGGGTATCACTAACACCTAACAGCTGCATCATATTAATCTGGCCATCACTCAGGCCTCAAGTCTAACACATGTTTAACACATGTGTCATACTAGTCTGGCTATCACTCAGGCGTAGTACCTGCCTTCAGCATCTTACACTGGAGTTGCTCTGTCTCTTTAAGCATTTCACACTGGAGTTGCTCAAGCCTTTAAGTAAGCTATCTTACACTTGCTCAAACCTTTAAGTAAGCTTGAGCACATACTACATATCATAGTAGCATAATTTGAGTATAATAAGGATACTAATACAAATAAGTAAAAAAATCTAATACGAATACAATACTGAAGTAGAAGTAGAATATTTACATATAATACTTTTAATCAAATATTCACAAATACACCATAAATATACATAGATATTTATATAATAAAATCAAACATTTATTAAAAAATAAAACAAAACAAAAAATCTACACCTAGACCGAATATTCTACTAATTCAAATTGTTCCAAATTTTGATACATAAACTACCAAACATGAACTACCAATACTGTCAAATTATACTACTATGCTGCATACAAAATTATGAAATGGATCTACGAGATACATTAAAAAAATAATATACAACTTATATTCTAATTCAAATAGTTTCTAAGAATCAATCTCAGAGATCTATGCTGATATAAGAATAATAAATATATTATAATATTTTTATGCTTCATATTTTAATGTAATCATAATATTCTTAATAAATATATTATAATATTTTTATGCTTCATATTTTAATATAATCACAATGATTATTGAAAAGAAAATCGAGCAATAATTAAAATGTCATTTGAAATATATAGGGTTAAAAAATACAATCTTCTCGTCATTATCATTGAAATGTTGTTTCTTAGTTAAATCGAGCATTAATAAATTAAAACACGAGAGATTAGAAAAAGTCATTTCGAAAAAAAACATTGATGAAGTGGAAAATATAAAATATAACTCTGTATATGGTATGTGAGTTTCGTCGCAAACGAGAATTCTGTAACAAAAAAGTTTGAACAGGGCAAACGAAAATGATGTAACAAAGAAGTTTTAAGAGGGCAAACGAGAATTCTATAACAAAGAAGTTTTAACAGGGCATATGATATGTTTCAAAAGTGAGTTCATAGCAAAGGAGATTTCTTTTTGTAACACATAAGTTTTAACTGACCATATTCAAATTTGAAGATTCAAATATATATATATTATTCACTCGAACACATTTGTTGGAATATATTTCCCATCTCACTAAAAGCGGTGGATCTCCTGCTTTCCATTTCCCTCTTCGACAGTGGAAGGCAAATTCCAACAAAGATCTTGCCTATTGCCTCTACAGGGAATTATTTTTCGATAGCCTTGTCCTGGCCAAAAGGAATTAAAATACTTCAAAAAATCTAAAAAAAAATAACAATCTAACGGACCACACCTTGAAAGTTCTATATTTTCTCTGTTTATGTAAAAATATGAACGGCATTTCATATATCATTTTATTGTTAGAAAAATATATATTTCTGTAACCTTGAAAACTAGCCTCATTTGTATTCCCCTTTGAAAAATATATTTAAACCCTGCTAATCTCCAAGCCCATGCTCACCATCTAGATCTAACCTATTCGATTAAACCTTGCGCATTTAGTTTCCCTTCCCCTAAAGCTTTACTACACTTACGAACTACGGCAAAGAACCTTAGTCGTTTGCTAAAATTTAGCTGTCTTTTTGCTCTAAAACATCTAACCTGTTCCATTAAACCTTGCACATTTAGTTTCCCTTCCCCTAAACCTTTACTACACTTACGAACTGCGGCAAAGATCCTCCGTCGTTTACTAAATTTAGCCGTCTTTTTGCTCTAAAATCCTCACTATAGGGCTTCAGGTCCTTACCTTGTCTGAAAACATTCAGGGAAGTCGAAATCTCTTTGGCGGAATGCAATCTTTTCCTCAGCGTGTCTTTCTCCTGTTTCACGGCGAGAACTTCGCGAAGCACCGACTCCAAATCGCAAAAACTGGTGACCATGGAACGAAATTGCTCGCCAGACCGCCGATATTTTTGTTGGTTCTCACTTATTTCACTTATTTTTTAATATGGTGTATTCTTCCTTACATAAAATTTATTACAAATTTCATTCTTAGATAATCTTAGTGGTGTATCCATTATTTCAAGTGATAATTAAACAAATTTGATTTTAAAAGAGATTTGCATTTTTATATTTGATTCTTTAGATTAGAAGTAAATTAAGATATAGTTTGCTTTGGATTAAAAGTGAATTAAGATATGGTTTGCTTTTATAAATGATTTATAGTTTTAGATTTGATTATTTTAATCAATTGAGATGTTAGTTTTGCATTATAAAGGAGGGTTTGTTTTCAAAAGAGATTTGCATTTTTAGATTTTATTATTTTATTCAATTAAAATGTCATTGTTTTGTATTATAAAAGTGGTTTGTTTTTAGAAGAGATTAGCATTTTTAGATTTGATTCTTTTATTCAATTAAAATGTCAATGTTTTGCATTATAAAAGAGATTTGATTTTTTTATTCAATTAAAATGTGAGTGTTTTGCATTATAAAAATGGTTTGTTTTTAGTAGAGATTTGCATTTTTAGATTTGATTATTTTAATTACTTAAGATGTCATCATTTTTTTTTATTATAAAAGAGATTTGATTCTTTTATTCAATTAAAATTATAAAAGTAGTTTGTGTTAAGTAGAGATTTGCATTTTTAGATTTAATTATTTTAATTACTTAAGATGTCATCATTTTTTTTATTATAAAAGAGATTTGATTCTTTTATTCAATTAAAATGTCAGTATTTTGCATTACTAGCAAGCCATATTAATATTAATAATATGGCTTATATACTCGATCGATGTATATAAGCCATATTATTAATATTAATATGGCTTGCTAGTTGACGGCCGACCTACTCGTGAGGTTTTGATACAAAAGTAAAAATGTTAACATTAATATTAATGTTTTCTAGCATTAACACTATGTTAATCATTACTGTTAATGTTAATATTATTATTATTAAAGTTGCAAATTGTCATTATAAATTATTTTCATTTATTATTGTTATAATTATATTTTCTTGTTTTCATTTACAATTATTTTAATTAATAATTAATAAATAATAAGTAATAAGTAATAAGTAATTAATAAGTAATTAATAATTATTATATATTATTTTTATTATTAGTATTTTAATTAATTTCTTTTTTTTTCATTTATAATTATTATAAATATTTTTATTATTAATAATTATTTAATTATAATATATAATAATATTAATTTAATTTTAATAATAATTATTTTATTATAATAATAACTATTTAATTATAATAATAATATCATCTCTTTATTCCTATTCTTATTATTATTTTATTATAAATAACAAATATTGAAATATATTATAATAATAAAAAATTATTATTGTATATATATATACTTTTCTAGTAAACAATACATTGCAAGCATATGTTTTAATAATAATAATAATGATAATGATAATAATAATATCTTTTATTATTATTATTATTATTAAAGTTGCAAATTCTCATTATAAAATATTTTCATTTATTATTGTTATAATTATATTTTCATTTACAATTATTTTAATTAATAATAAATAATAAATAATAAATAATAAATTAATAATTATTATTTATTATTATTATTATTATTTTCTTAATTAAATTTACAATTATTATAACTCTATTTTTGTATTTATAATTATTTTTATTATTATAAAATATCTAAAAATAAAAATAAAATAATAAATAAGAAAATAAGAATATTTTTATTATTATTAATAATATTATTATAAAATATTTAAAAAATAATAACAATATAATAAGAATAATTATTATTATTTAAAAAATAACAACAATAATATAAGAATAATAATTATTATTTAAAATAATAATAACAATAATAATCATTGTTATTACATTTTTAACATGAAATATTCTTTTTCTTTCTAAATATATATTTTCTTTATTATTTTAATATTTTTTTCTTTACAAATATATTTTCTTATTTTCATTTATTATTATTTTAATTAATAATTTTATTATTATTATTATTATATTTTTATTTTACATTATTTTTATAATTATAAAATAATTAAAAAATAAAATAAAATAATACATAAGAAAATAAGAATATTATTATTATAAAATATTTTAAATAATAATAATTATTATTATTATTTAAAATAATAGCAGCAATAATAATAATAATAATAATAATAATTATTATTATAAAATAACAATTTTTAAAATATTTTATAATAATAAAATTAATTATAAAAAAAATTATAATAATTTTAAATGAAAATAAGAAATTAATTAAAATAATAAAAATATTAATAAATAATAACCATTAATTTATTATTAATTATTAATTATTAATTATTAATTAAAAAAATTGTAAATGAAAATAAGAAAATATACTTATAACAATAATAAATGAAAATAATTTATAATGAGGATTTACAACTTTAATAATAATAATATTTTTTTTAATAATAAAAATAATAATAATAACAACTACAATAATAATAATAAAAGATATTATAAATGTTTATGTGAGCTCAATAAGTAGATGAATGGTTATATGACATTGCAACATTTTGAAGTAGACTTGTTAAAATGTCATATTCTAGCATAAGTGGAAGGAGTCGGTAGTATCCTTAACCATGGTGAAACATAGTAGAATGCGACATGGTAGGTTTTGTGACAATGCGATGTGGCAAGTTTTGTTGACTTTTGGCTTACTATGGTTAAGTATGTTTGAGCATGGTTGACTATGGTCCACCATGGTTGACCATGCTTGACCAATGCAGACCATGGTTAACCATGAACAAATTAGAAAGGAATTAAGATTATTTATATGGTTCACCATGGTCAACCATGGTTGACTATGGTTGACTAATCTCTTTTTGGATCTCACTATGGTTGACCATGGTTGACTATGGTTGTTTATGGTTTACCATGATTGACATTGGTTAACCATGGTTGGCTATGGTTGATAATGGTTGACTTTGGTAGACCTTTGGTTAACAATGGTTGACTATTGTTGTGCTTTGTTGACCATGGTTGACTTTGCTTGGCCATGCTTGGATTTGGTTGACTTGTCTATGGTTTACCATGGTTGATGATGGTTGACCATGGTTGAGCATGGGGGACTTTGGTTGACCATGGTTGACTTAGATTTACCATGGTTGACTTTAGTTGACTATGGGTTACTATGGTTGGCTATGGTTGACCATGGTTGCTCATTGTTGACTATGTTTGACAGTGGTTACCCATGGTTAACTTTGGTTGATCATGGCCAACCATTGGTTGTCTATGGTTGAGAATGGTTGAATGCGATATGGTAAGTTTTGTCACAATGCCACGTGGCAAGTTTCGTTGTCTTTTGGTTTACTATGGTTAACTATGGTTGAGCATGGTTGAGCATGGTCAACCATGAACAAATTAGAAAGGAATTAAGATTATTTATATGGTTGACCATGGTCAAGCATGCAACCATGGTTCACCATGGTCAACCATGGTTAACTAATCACTCTTTGTATCTCACTATGATTGACCATGGTTGAATATGGTTGTTTATGGCTGACCATGGTTGACATTGTTTAACCATGGTTGAATTTGGTTGATAATGGTTGACTTTTGGTTTACCATGGTTGACTTTGGTTAATTATGGTTGACCATTGTTGTGTTTTGTTGACCATGGTTGACTTTGATTGCCCATGATTTCATTTAGTTGACTTGTCTATGGTTTACCATGGTTGATGATGGTTGACCATGGGTGACTGAGATTTACCATGGTTGACTTTAGTTGACCATGCATTACTATGGTTGACTATGACTGACAATGGTTGACTATGACTGACAATGGTTGACTTAGATTTACCATGGTTGACTTAAGTTGACCATGGGTTACTATGGTTAGCTAGGGTTGACCTTTGTCTGGATTTATTCAACTATGCTTGTTGATGGCTTACTTTTTGGTGACCACGGTTGACTTTAGTTTAACATGAATGAATTTGGGTGGCTTATGTTTGAACATGGTTGACTATGGTAGACTTTAATTGAGCATGGTTGACTTTTGACTGGCTTTGGTTGACTATGGTTGACGATGGTTAACCATAGTTTACGATGGCTGACTTTGGTTGAACACTGATGGCTGACCATGGGTGAATTTAGTTGACCATGGTTGACTTTATTTCACTTTGGTGACTATATTTGACTATTGTTGATATTAGTTGACTTAGTTTAACATGGTTGAATTTGGTCAACCATGGACAACCAAAGTCAACCATGGTCGACCATGCTGGGCCATCATTGACTTTGGTTATTTATCATTGAATTTGGTTGACTTTTGATTGACCACGGTTGCCTTTGGTTTACCATTGTGGACTTTGGCTGAGCATGGTTAGGCTTGGTTGACTTTCATTCACCATGGTTAGCTATGGTTGGTTATGGTTGACCATGGGTGACTTTGGTTGATATTGGTTGACCATAATTGATTTTTTGTTTAATATGGTTGACTTTTTATATAATGGTTGAATTTTGTTGACCAAAGTTAACTATCGTTAACCATGATTGACTTTGGTTAACTTTGATTGACTTTTGGTTGACCGTGGTTGACTTTGGCTCACTATGGTTGGCTTTGGTTTGCTTTGGTTAACCATGGTTGGCTATGGTTGGTTATGATTTATCATAGTTGAATTCGGTTGACCATGATTGACTTTGGATGACCATGGTTGGCTTTGGTTGACTTTGGTTTTCCATGGTTGGCTATGGTTAGTTATGGTTGACCATAGTTGACTTTGGTTGACCATGGTTGAATTTTCATTAACTATGGTTGGGCATGGTTCACTATTGTTAACTATGGTTATCCATGGTTGAATATGCTTGACTATGGTTCACCATGGTTAGCTTTGGTTGACCATGGTTAACTACAGTTGACTTTAGTTGACAATAGTTAAATATGGTTGAACATGCTTGACTTTGGTTGATGATGGTTGACTTTTGGTTCATCATGGTTGACTTTAGTTTATGACGGTTGACTTTGGTTAACCTTTGGTTAAAAATGGTTGACAATGCTTGACTTTGGTTGACTATGGTTGGTTTTTGTTGATTATGGTTGTCTATGTTTGAACATGCTTGACTTTGGTTAACCATGGCCAACTTTGATTGACCATGGTTGACTTTGGTTGACTTTGATTGACCATGGTTGAATTTTGTTCACCATGTGTTACTATGGTTGGCTATGGTTGACCATGCTTTACTATGCTTGACTTAGGTTGACCATGGTTTACTTTGGTAGACCATGGTCAACCATTGGTTGAGTGTGGTTGAGAATGGTTGACTATGGTTTCCCATGGTTGAACATGTTTGACCATTGTTGACCATGGTTGACTATGGTTGACTTTTGGTTGAACATTGTACACTTTGGTTTGCCATAGTTGACTTTGGTGGAATTTTGATTGACCATGGTTGACCATAATTATTTATGGCTTGCTATTGTTGAATTTGGTTAAATATGGTTGGCTATTGTTCACTTTGTTTGATTATGGTTGAATTTGGCTGAACATACTTGACTTTGTTGACCATGGTTGACTTTGGATGACTTTCGTTAACCATGGTTGATTTCGTTAACTTTGGGTGACTTTGGTTGGTCGTGGTTGACTTTGGCTAGCAATGGATGACTTTTGGTTGACCATGATTAACTTTTTTGAATTTTGATTGAATTTAGTTGAGTATGGTCGACCATGTGTGAAAGGTTGACTTTAGTTGACCATGGTTAAAATTTTGTTGACTTTGTTGAAATTTTGTTGACTTTGATCAAATTTTGGTTGAAACAATGTTAATATTATAATTATTTTTTTCATAAATCTAAAATTTATCACATGTTATTTAAATACAACAATCTATCACATCTTTCTTAAAAATATCTCATGTGTATCCTTCAACACATTTGTGTATAAAACTTGTTAAAATTAAATAAAATTTAAATATTTATAATAATTTATATGTTTCAAGTTACACCCCATGCTTGAAATTTTGTGATTTTTAATTCATCCAAACCTTATGACTTTTCACATAAAAGTTTACAATTATTAAAACAATATATAAAAACACTATAAGTACCCTATTTTAAAATTATTAAAAAATTATAAAAAATTTATATAACAATTATTAAAAAACACTCTTAATAATGATTTAAACAAAGAATTTAAAAAACTTGATATACTAATTATTTAAACTATTTAACCATATAATAAATTTTTAAACTAAAATTATAGAAATAGTACATAATATATCATTTTTAATTTATATATAATATTATAGATTGTAATGGTTGAGTTTACATTATATTAAAATTAACATGAATTTTAATATTAATATGAATTAATTTAATATTAATGATAATATTAATTTTAACATCGGCGCTGTTGGATAGCTCAGTTTTGGTTCGGGAGGGATTGTCAGAATTGCCTTGCTTAGTAACTACAGCCACAAACCTTTAGCATATATCCTCAGAACTTACTTAGAGATAGATCTTGGGAAATTACCGGATGGATTGATTCTTGTCAACTAGAAAGCCTTGTTTTATGGGCGTTCAATATCATTTGATTATATAATATATTCGGATATCACTATCGCTATTTATACCTTTGCCTTACTTGAGAACTATTACCAACTACCCAATTTAACAACATCATCACTCCATGCCTCAACTGTCGATCTTGGAAGGGCTTGCTTGGGTGCTGGTTCCACTTAGTCCATGACTGATGGAGAATTAATATTCCTGTTAGCTACATGCTCTTCGTACTTTACTATTTGGTTTTTCCGCAGGCCCAATGCGGAGGAACATTTAATAATTAATTGAGTTTACTTTTTGAAAATTTAATTATAAACCTAGATGATTAAGTAATAGTATTAAAGTATTAATATTAGAAAATTAAACCATTTAATTAGAAAATGATTGATTAAAAATCTTTCCAAATTTTAATATTAAATATTAAGATTAATATTGTTATTAATATTAATAATGTTTATTAAAATTAATTAATATTATTAATACATTAATTTTAACATTAATTAATACTATTAATGTTAATTTAAAATGTTAATATTATATTAATTTTAGGTTAAACTTATTGAATTTGAATAAAAATACCAATGTTTGCAAAGTTGAATAATAACATTTGGTGTTAAACTTAATATTATATTAATTTTAAAAGTGAATAATGTTATTAATTTTAAAGTTAAATAATGTTAATATTATATTAATTTTAGGTTAAACTT
This sequence comes from Larix kaempferi, assembly GCA_027924585.1. Lineage (NCBI taxonomy): Eukaryota > Viridiplantae > Streptophyta > Pinopsida > Pinales > Pinaceae > Larix > Larix kaempferi. The sequence goes on from BSBM01000627.1 coordinate 1,687,441, forward strand.
ATTGAATTTGAATAAAAATATGCAGTTTGCAAAGTTGAATAATAACATTTATTTAGAGAACTTGAATTTATTAAACTTGAATATAAATACCATAGTAAAATCTCTTACAACTTCAAACAACAATTATATCAATTAGATCAAAGAAAACATTCCTCGTCGTTGAATTAGCAATTAGATAAATAACATTTATCAAGAAGTAATAATATTATGATGGAGAAATAAGGTTTTAGCTGCATATATTAATAGAGAAAGAGGGTTTTGGTTTGTAATAACTATGAAATCCATGAACAAATTAATAAGTATTTAAATAATAGATTAATACAATGCACTGCATTGCAAAATAACCCTAAAAAATACACTACAAAATAACCCTAATGTATATGGCTCAGTTTGAAATTTCACTTGTACAGGTCCGAATCCTTCCATCGCTGTGCTGTACATTGCAATACATTAACTAACAATTTGTGAGTAGATTTGTTGGAAAGGAAAATTTATAAACAAAACAAGAAAGGCTACCCAAAATTGATGTAATGTGTAGCAATTAGATGTAGTTACCCGAATTTCACCAAAAAACAGTTTGTTGAATTCAACTTCGTTTTTGCCTCCAATATTCTGATCTCTATGGCAAGCGTATATCTGTTGCATTGAACCCATTTTACCATTAGAATATCAATCATTTTGAATTTCAAGGTTTATTAATAATGGGTAGTTGTGAATATGAATGGCGTGAGAACTTTGCCCTTCAAAAAAATAATTCAGGTTGCATTAACGTGCAGCAGTTATTGATGATTGTCCTCACTATCTATATTGTTACTTTCTCAATTTTTTTTTTTTTTATCTATATTATCACTCTAAAAAAAATTAAAAAATAATTTTTTAATTATCTATTAGTTTGATTTGTGAAATACTTTATAATTAAAATGAAATAAAGTTTGAACAAATTTAAAAGCATTCCATGATGATTGTTCATATAAAATTTAATCAAATTTTAATGGATAATAATATTGCTTGCGATATATATTAGAAATGATTTTTTTTATATATTGAATATAGGCTCTCATATATTCAATAGATTGGCATATTAAATTTCATGATAAAGAAATATGTGGTTATGATCTTAAATGCATCTAAAAATTGAGCTGAACAAATAAACTCATATAGAAAGAAAGAAAAGGATAAGTGTGTACGTTACCATACATCAAATATATTAATGTTACACAGATATTTTAAAAACATCAAATGCACTTTTTAATTCAAATCTTTTCAGAAAGCTTCATAAAATTCAAACGCATTATTTAATTAGGTTTTTTAATCATTATGAACATGGGTTATATTTTTTTGAGCTCTTTTATGTAATATGGGATGCAGAAGTCTTTCACAATATGAAGTTTCTATTCACTGCATCAGCCTTTCATAAAGAATAAATTTTGAAAAGAAATTATATTAAACACTCTAATAAGAGATATAAGCCATATTAATTAACATAATAGGTAATGCGAAACATGAATTCAGGAAACAAATAACATAATTAATTGCCTATAAGCCGTCAACTGAATTCTGGGATCGTAATTATCCATGTAAATTTCAAATGTCGAAAACTAATGTATAAAAGAACGACATAATCTACAGTTCATCAAGTAGAATTCAGCCACGGTAACTCATAACAGGAAAAGAGTTTTGAACACAAATTGAAAGCTTCAGTTCTTGGAGATCACTGTCTATTAGACTCCGAGCTCAGTACCGAAGATTGCTCAACCCTAGGATCGTCCAGCTATCTCCATCAAGCTGTCGATAGCTCTGTTGAGATAGACGGACTACTATAAATGTTGAGATGGGAAGGGTCTCGTTTATCACTACACATTTCATGACTTTGGGCTAGGTTTTATTATGAGCAAAAAGATTGACAGGGTAGAGATGCATAGAGACGTAGGTAGTGCGGAACAGGGATTACCTGATGATAATGAGATCTGACAGATCTGGTAGGGGAGGTAATGAATTAGTTCTATTACAACTCGGACATCTAAGATCTAAACCGCCATGAAGATTTGTAGAAATTATGGTAATGGCGAGGCCGGGGATTCATACTGCTCGGCATAACCATTTGAAATATATCAATCCGATCAGGGTGGAAAACAACAATGGTAGACATTCGACCAAAACAAAAATAAATAAGGAGCATAGAGATCAGTTCAGAAATTATAAAATTTACCCACAGTGGTTCGTTCAGGGTTTGAGACAGACTGTAGAAATCGTATTCAACAATCTGAAATAGGAAAACGATTAACCGAACATTCGCTAATTTCATTCACAAAACCCTTCAAACAATTTCGATCTTCGTATGTGCAAATCGAGCACTGCAATTTAATGTACAGAGTCGACCTGAGTATGAGGGGTGAACGCTGTAATTAACATGCAACGCCATTCCTTCATTTTCTGGGTGGTAAAGAAATATAAGACCCAAACAAATACAAATCGTTTTACATAGGTCTGTGATCCATACCTGTTTCTGCTGGTGGCCGTTGCTGAAGATGCACGCTTGGTCCGATCCCTTCTACTGGTGGCTATTGTGATGCATGCTTGCTTTTCTGCACGTTGGCTCCTTTGCACTATCATCTGGGGTGACTGTGTCTTGGGTGTTGCAGGAAATTTAATAGCACAGTAGGGACATTTGAGCGTTACATTATGAAGTGGGGTGTCGAGCGGGCGTACATCGCAGCATATCGTACAGGCGGAGTGGAGCTGAGGGACAGTCGTTCAGCGCAACATATCGTAAAGGCGAAGTGGAGCTGAGGGACGGTTTAATTCCAGTAGTGGGAAGAAACACTTGGCATTTGTAATTATTTGAAATAACTATGCGTCGTTTGGATTTACAGATAAGCGCGAGTTAACACAGCAGATCTTAATGCTTCATTAATGCACCAGACAAAGCATGTTCCCCAACCTTTAAAATCTAGCCGTTGATTATTAAATGTACAATAAATCTGTCACCGAGCCCCGACCCCCAAAAGTTAAAAGAATACGCCTATCGGAGTAATAAAAGTAGTTTGTTTTAGTAGAGATTTGTATTTTTAAATTTGATTCTTTTAATTACTTAAGATGTCATTATTTTTTTAATTATAAAAGAGGTTTGCATTACAAAAAAATTACATTTTTAAATTTGATTCAGATTTGATTCTTTCAATCAATAATATAATTCTTTTGTATTATAAAAGAAATAGCATTATTTTGTCTAACAAGAGAAATAGCTGCAAAGCAGCTAGTCCCTGCTTTAGAATTATGTTTAGTTTGTTTATTTAATTAAAAAATTAAAGTACTTTGTCTATGCCCCATTTTTCTATAAATAGAAAAAAATGAGTTATGTTGATATGGCCATCAAAATACGTTTGCACACGGGATAGAAGGTACTCCACTTTGTGAGCCAAAAGTAAATGCACATTGCATGGAATTCTGCCATCAAATTAAGATGTTTTCACACAGGACAAAAGGTCCTCCACTTTGTGAGCCAAGAGTCTATACACATTGCATGGAATTCAACCATCAAATTAAGAACCAGGAAAATGATTATAAATGAGTCTTAACAAGGAGGCAACCATTTCTTGCAAATTTGTCAACAAAAAAAGGCCATTTAAATCAATGAACTATTTAGTTCAATAATGAAAAATGAGATCTTTCCCTGCCCATTTCACTAGCATTCAACCCTTCATATTACATAAATCTATTACAAGAACAAACCTACTATGATGGCATCGTAGAAGGTGCAATTTATCGCATGTTGTATAAACCTCAAGGCATATAACACAGTCCCTGACTTGCCCTTCTCAACACTAGGTGATGTGAATATGAGAGTTGGTAACGCCTTCAACTCTTCACAACTCATAGTGTTGCTTAGTACCCGCCTCTTATATTAAAAGTTATAACAAAATGCAAATCTAAAACTATTTTCTATACTTAAAAGTTATACATTCATACAAATATTAATTTTGACTTTCTTAAACTTGGTAATTTTATTTTTTGATAACTTTTAAACATTTAAATCAAAATAGTTGTTACAATTCCTCTAAATGATTTAGAATAAAAAATTAAACCAATAAATAATGATAAAAAATTAAGTTAACTATTCTTTCTTCTTGCTTCATGAATGATTGCCTCTTAAAAAAAGATGGGTATACTTCTCTTTTGGAAGTCGGGCATACAGATGTTCTTAGAAACGGTTACGGTCCCGGATTCCGTAGGAGACGTATTCACAGTTATTTTAGTTTCAGTAAGGCCATTGGGCAGTTGTTTTATTCAAACCCTACCCACTCGTTATGCTCTATGAAACCACGGATTCTTTAATGTTCCAGTGGAACACTTGAATATCTTCCTGGTCGAGGCGCCTTGGAAAGAATTGTAACATATACTTGGGTACAAAAGCTTTCCCCTACAATAAAAGTCTCTAAGGGTCATACTTATTCAAGCTATCCTAAAATATTAATTTTCTTTTATAAATATATCCTATATAATTTATAAAGTTTTTCTAATTATTAATTATATATATATACATATAAAAGTAATCAAATCATAAATTTATAAAGTTTTTTTAATTAATTATTTATCATATATTTAAGTAACCAAATCTAAAATTTATAGAATATATAAATAATATTAAAATAAAGTTATTTTTTATAAAGTTAATTCAATTTTTAGGGTTTTCATATTATTAAAAGAAATAAGATAGACTATATACTAAATTTTAAATTTATAGAATGTATAAATAATATTAAAATCAAGTTATTTTTTATAAAGTTAATTTAATTTTTAGGGTTCTCATATTATTGAAAGAAATAAGATAGACTATATACTAACTTCCTGAAATTCCAACAAAACCAACTTGTTAACCATAACATTTGTTTAAAATAGAGCCTTTCAACTAGCCAAATATACATGCTCTCACATATTTTGTATTAAAATGAACCCAACAGCATGGAAACATATTAATCGATTTTGGTATGCTCTTAAATGTCAATGTTTACACTTACCATTTGTATAAAAATTAAATCCACATAGCACACAAAGCTTTCGAGGAAGACAAGTGTGTCATGCATGACATGATTTTTTAACTTGACCAGCTTGCATTCTACGAAGAAATAGTTCATTAAACATATTTCTTGTCTCCATAATTGAATTACCATCAACCCCAGAAGATGACCATACGATCCCAGCTGTGTCTGGTAGACACAGGTGCCTATATGCTTCAAAAATTCATACCTATGTTCCAACAGTTTCAATTGCAAAGATTGATGCCAATTTCCTTTGATCCGTAGTCTGCAAATATTAATGCCAATTGACGTTGATTGCAACATACTTAAATTTGGCTTAGAGTGAAGTAGTTTAAGAATTGAGTTAAACCATGGTAACAGAACCATAGTGCATCCCCAGGAAAATTGGCTTCAAGTCTAGTAAGAGAGCGAGGTACCTTAAGAGCTGCTCAATTTAATTGAAATTGCTCAGAAGTTATGCTTTCATAATCTTCTGAATGATCTAATCCAGAGTTGTATAAGCATTTTCTTTCTTAATTATGGTTTGCTTGGCAGAGGCAGATCACGATGGAAAAAGTTTCCTCATTCCCACATCCGAATTTGACAGGTGTGAAAAGAATTAATGCAAGCGTGGGTTCAATCACGTACTTGGTCCTTGGCTTTCAATTTGTTAGAGAATAATTTATAATGCTTTTCACTTAAGTTGCCTAGTTTCTATAGTTTAATTTTATTCTTCAATTTCTATTACATTAAATGTCATATCAATTATTAATGATGGATTTATAATACGGCTATATCTTACTAACGACTTTCCTACTCATGGCTGATGCAAGCTACATGCTTTCGCCTTTTAGAAATACTTCCCAACTAATTCCCTTGAGCATCTATTTGAAATATGAAATATACTCTCTTGCAATGAAAATTAGGGTGAACCGGGTCCTTCCTCAAAGCAATCAGAGCATGTAGCCAAGTTTATTAAAGACGAGGGGTTAGGTGCATAGCAAAAATAGTGCATTGAAGACAGCTTTCACCACATTAATTAAAGTTTTTACTTGGATATCGAAATAATGTTCTATTATCTTCCAGCAAGCTTGGATTAAGCAATCTCTTTCGACAGCTACAGTGATCTCTACACAGCGCTCAGATACACTTCCGTCAATTCTGCACTCTGTTTAAGATCTCGAGATATGGATTTAAGGAATTGAATACCTGGCATCGTTCACAAACCCACATGGAAACCATGCCTTTCATCATTCCCTGACTTGTCGCACATGCACTGTAAAATAGTATTTGGACGACAGATAATATGTTTAGTGGCTCTTGGAAGGGCAAGGAGAAATCAGTGAATGTTCCTCTCATTCCCCACATGAGCGAAAGGCTACCTAATCACCCCGACCAGACTTCACCTCACATACAAGGGGCAGCTCAAGCGGAGACCTCAGTATTTTTATTCAAAGGTATGGGTGAATTGCTATTCACTTTGCTTTCTTGTATCATGAGGCTGCAGAGAATCCTCCCTATGGACAAACCTACTTCGGTAAACCTGTATATCGCTACAGTGATACTTATGGAGAAAACCATCCAGATAGAGACTCGGCAAACCAGATGCATTTATATTTGTCCTGACAAAGTTTAATTTATTGATTTCACTTTATTTCCTCATCGGTGTAAGAGGGTAAGGAGGATCAACTGCTGCACCTTCCTTTGTAGGGTAAGTGCAAGGTCAACTGCACCATCTATTTTTCATTGTAAGTGCGAGGTAAGGACCGATTACAAAACCTGCAACCGATTACACTTGCATAGGGTACCCTAATTGGCTCATCGTCGTCATTGTATTAATCTGAGGTCATTACATTAATAATGGATTATAACCTACATCCAATTTCTTATGTAGAATAAAATCTGCAACAGCAGCAGCACACTTACTAGCTGCACTGTTTAGATGACAATCGTCTGATAAACCTTCATAACATAGATGAAAACCCAATCATAGATTCAAGAGAGGACCTATAGGATCCTATAGACCGGACATATATAGCCATAAATGTTTTATAATCTTTGTAAAGCTCCAAAACTGGAAGATCAGAAACCATGGATGATAGAGCTGCTTTGTAACCATATTCTGGGACTTATACGACTGAGAATGTATCACAATTGGATGGTCTGTGGAGTGTGACTTGCTGAGAACCTGAAACTGTATATCAGAAAAGGAATTGGTACCTCACATCTCACGCCGCAACCCCCCTCTCCTGGAAAAAAAGTACCAGGAGGACAAACATGATACTAGCCGAATGAACCTAATCACAACAGCTGCTTCTTTAGAGCTTGGTTACATGATGATACGATGAACACACGATACAAGATGAGGTTACCGATCAGAGGTTATACTTTTAGCAAGGTGATTGAGTCAGTGGACACCTATATCCATTGATTTCTTCGGGATGTGTTGACTATACTTTGCATATTTTCTGTATACGTAGTAAATAAGAAGGATAAGTCCACTGTCTACTCGAATATCGATATTGTTGTGTGATTTCGATACAACAAAGGCGCTGGGATTGTCGTTTCTGAGTGCATACTTGCAGCCTGTGGGCTCTAATTATGGGTCGAGAGCCAACTTTGTAGCCTCTGGTGAAACTGCGATTGACGCCAATTCCTTCATATCTCCAGTTTCTCTCCCTGTTCATATCAATCAGTTCAAGATCTTCAAGCAGCAGTTCAATGCCACCATCAGTGTAAACGGTAATTAAGGCATCTTTCATGGCTAATTAATTATAACTCTAATAAACGCCAAGGTATGGTGATCATGCTGGACCTAATGTATATGGAAACATTTGGTTGATATATATCATTTTTGTTTTGTGGGTGCAGGTGCTCAAAGCTATCTTCCAAGAGCATATGCATTTGAGAAGGGAATTTACATGCTAGAAATCGGAGGCAATGAATTCAGCTATGCGTACAAGAACCTCAATATGACCCCAAGCCAGCTTCCATAGAGCGTTCTTCCCAACGTGGCCAAGTTTATTGCATCTGCTATCCAGGTATTATCTATCTCTATTTGGGTTTACAAATTCTTTTGACTTACCCAGCCACGATCGATCTTAACAGTAATTTTAGATCTATCGAATCTGTAATTCTGATATTGCTATTTTAACTCATGATGTTTGTGCAATGGATCCAAGAACCGTACAATGAAGGAGCAAGAACAATTTTAGTGAAGAACGTTGGGCCTCAAGGCTGCCAGCCCTTCTGGCTTTCTTTTGCCCCCAATGATTTGGACAAGTATGGATGCTTTATTTCCTTTAATAACGCAGTCCGATACTACAACACTATACTCAGAAAAAAACTGTCATATTTGCGAAGCCAGCTCAGGGATGCAAACATTATATATGTCAATAATTACTACATCATCTCCGAATTAATGTCTAACCCTTCCACCTATGGTTCGCACTGGAAATTTATCAATATACCATTTGGATGGGTATAATTTCTTGTAGATTTATTTTATTTTATTCCCTTCCATTTCTAATTGATCTAACCGTGCCCATGTGAATGCATGCACTAGGGTTCAATCAAATCACTGTCAGAAAAGGATGAGCTGCAACGACTGTCGAGTTTTGCCTAAAGGTTGCAGTGATACTTGCATTCTTCGGCCTTGTTTGCAATGGATCAAAGCCTTGTCCGCAATGGATCGCTTAACGAATCAAAGCCTTGTCCGCAATGTCTCAAAGCGAGACAACACTAATGGCGGTTGTCAAATCTTTCATATATCACATTAAATGTATTAAATGAACGACAGTTGCCAAGTGCACCTGGCAAGTTTTTTTTTGTTTTTTGTTTTTTTTTTTTTTTTTTTTTTTTTTTTTTTTTTTTTTTTTTTTTTTTTTTTTTTTTTTTTTTTTTTTTTTTTTTTTTTTTTTTTTTTTTTTTTTTTTTTTTTTTTTCAGTTTTATATATTTTAGTATTTTTATAATTACATAATTATTTTGCACACCAGGGGAAATTTGTCAAATCTCTGTGCTGCACCAATCAAAAAATAAATAATTTAATTTTGAAATTTCAAAATTTTATTTTTAATTTTTAGTAAATTGATTTTAATAATAAATATTTGAGAAACTTTAATCAACATTAGGTTTAAAAAGTTGAAACAATGACGGTCAACAAAATTTGGCGACCAATCGATCGCTATAATCCCTGCTGAGCAGGGACTAATAAAAGAGGTTTGCTTTTGGAAGAGATTTTGCATTTTGAAATTTGATTTTTTAATCCATTAATATAATCATCTTTTACATTATAAAATGTTTTATTTAAAAAAAAAAATTGCATTTCTTAAATTTGATTCTTTGGTGCGGGGCATCATTGGTGCTGGCAATATATGAGTATTACTCAGCATTAACTGTTTGACATTTCTAGATTAAACCAGGCATTACACAAATTTCTCTTCGACATTACCATTTGATATTACCATTCGATATTAACTGTTAACAATTTTACAATAATCTAGGCATGACACAAATTTCTCTTCGACATTAGCATCTCATATCATATTACGACATTAGCATCTCATAGCATATACGAATAACTTTATGTGCACGTAGTGCTTGTAATCCTATCATATACGAATAACTTTATGCGCAGGTAAAAAATATGATTTACACACTCATTAGAATATGATTTACACAAAGCCATTAAAGAAGAGGTGACTAACTTTTATGACACATTATGATTAAAAACAACACATAATAAACATACCATAAAAATAAATAGATCTATTCTTTCAAAAAAGAACACATTGTTTATATTACCGTAATAATATATTATTCTTTCAAACCAATGTGGTAGGGCATGGCTAATGTGCCCATCACTCTCTTCAACACTCACCTCCTTAAACACCTTACAATAAAGTTATACCCACCTCCTTAAACACCTTATAATAAAGTTATAGACTTTTTCACATACAATACTATGAACGAATAATATAGAATACCAATCATGAACACTAGAAACCATAAATTGTAGATATACATTTAACTATTTAAGAGAGTCAAGTTCACCTAACATAGTTTTAATAAAAGAAAAATCATTTAAAATTTGAAAATTAAATTTAAAAAACCAATTTAAAAAAACAAATTTTAATTATTTAATAAATAACTTTCAATTTCAAATTTTTTTATATAAATAATTATTAATAGCTAGTTGTTATTTCTAGCAATTCATACTTTCTTATATAAATAATTATTAATAACTAGTTGTTATCTCATACTTTCTTATATAAATAATTATTAATAACTAGTTGTTATCTCGTACTTTCTTATATAAATAATTATTATTATCTAGTTGGTATCTCTAGCATTGATTGTATCCCACTTCATTGAGGTTTTATATATTTTTTTTAAATAACAATTTTAGTTGTAAATAACATGTCTAAAAATAAACAAATGATTTTTGCGTCATTCTACAACCTAGTAGGGGGAGGATGTGTAATTCCTTCTGTGCTCATCCTCGAGATGACACTTGTCTTTTTAAAAAATAATAAAATATTGTAAAAAATAACATGCTGGCTCAAATTAATCTAATTTAAAATATTTATAGCACTATATGTATCAAACTACACAAATTAGATAAATTAAAACCATTCCTCTTTAAAAATAGATTTGCACTTCGAAATATTTGATCCCTCTCCGTGCTTGGTAGATCCTCTTTACATGGATCTATGATGGTTAATGTACATTTATGCTATATTAGTGTATATATTTGATTAAAAGCATTATATATAAGAAGTCTCTTTGATATTTAACATATATTGAATTACTGAATTTTTATAGTTTACATATATTTGAACGACATTTCATACATCATTTTATTGTTAGAAAAATATATGTTTCTGTAACCTTGAAAACTAGCCTCATTTGTATTTCCCTTTGCAAAATATAGTTAAATCCTGCTAATCTCCAAGCCCATGCTCACCAGCTAGATCTAACCTATTCGATTAAAGAACCTCCGTTGTTTGCTAAATTTAGCTGTCTTTTTGCTCCAAAAAATCTAACCTATTCCATTAAACCTTGCGCATTTAGTTTCCCTTCCCCTAAACCTTTACTACACTTACGAACTGCGGCAAAGAAAATCCGTCATTTACTAAATTTAGCGGTCTTTTTTCTCTAAAAACCTTCAGGGAAGTCGAAATCTCTTTGGCATAATGCATTCTTTACCTCAGCGTGTCTTTCTCCTGTTTCACGGCAAGAACTTCGCGAAGCACCAACTCCAAATCGCAAAAAATGGTGTCCATAGAACGAAATGCTCGCCGGACCGCCGATCTGCGTCAAAATCAAACCTCATGCTGATTCTGGGGTTGGTTTCTACCTTCTTGACAAGATTCCGATGCAGAACGACGCTTTTCCTCTCTATTTCAGGACTCCATCTGTTGTACCGGCAATAATCTGGACTGTAATCTTCCTCATCATCCTCACACAATTTCAGTGGTGACAAAAATAAATGCATTGATCGAAATTTTGTGGGAAAATGGCAGATATGGGATGGACAGGTGGTCGAAGTGCGTAGATTCGACACAAATTAAATTCAAATTTAATGCCTACCGACCATCACGTGGTGGGATTTCCAACGATACCATGTCGTACGCCACGTTGGTATACAAGGTGGACACCACAATGACATCGGGAGCACACGCCACTACTAGCATCCCTCCCCTAGTGATCAAAATTTGAATATTTCCAAAGGTTCAAAGAAAAGTAATTAAAACAAATAAATTAAATGTTAAATTTGTGGAGCTTGGACACTTAATGTATCCATGACACTTAATGGAAGCTTCCAAAAGAAGCTTGGACATCTTATATTTCTAAATCCTTTCTTGAATTCATGTGTTATGGGTATTTTTTTTTTTTTTCTTTGTCAATATGATAATTGGCATCACACTTAATATCCATACTTAACTAAAAATGTGTAGCTCAATGATAATGGGTGTAAATTGTAATGGAATTGGAAACATATTGCCAAGATTCACTAAAAATGTGTAGCTCAATGACAATTTTGAAGAGCAAGCAATAGACATTGACCGAACCTAAGGACACCTAAGGACACCTAAGGACATTGCCAAATAAATTTGGCTAATATTTTATTTTACTTAATAACATTCAATAGCCTCTTGACTACTTAGCATGTAGTTCATGGTATCCCCATTATTGCAATACTTAGGGAAAAAATCACATAATATATACTTGAATGTGAATCTCTCAGTGATCCAACGATCTTCTATAGGTTTGGTCAAGCTCATCATAAAGCTAAATGCATAGTTTTCTTTGTTTCACACAAAACTATGTTAATGATTTTGTTTGGGATTATTAAAAAAAATCTATATTAAGATTAGCGATAACTTGTATGTTCTTGATTAAGTTTATGTATGAGGCTTCAAAAAACGGACCTTGTCAACATCACAAAACCTAAAATTGTATTATAGCAATGATAGTTATGATTATGTTCATTCAATTTTCTTCATCATTAATTCTTTATTCCTTTCATCAATTTTATGCATCTTTACTATCGCACTCTTTCACTTTATTCTTCTTATTTTTAGAAACATTGACAATGATAAGTTAAGTGTCAAATATTTGAGAATGTTTCTTAAGTCTCTCTCCTTTTTCGTCATCACAAGTTCAAGAACATTGAGATGTATCATTTACAACCTTTAGGTGGAACAACATTTTTTATGTTTGGGTTCGGATTCTTAAGAAAGATATGGATAAGGAAAAATAATCAATGTTATCACCAGATCTTATGCAATAGGGATAATACTCTAACATCCACTCTATCACATTTTTTTTGCATGGTTTGAGAGATAAAGTGAACAATCAATGTCTTGAATAAGAGTAACACACTTGTGGTCTTGATGAGTAATTTCCTTTAGTTTTGTGTTAGTATGAACCTTAGGAATCCCCAAATTATAGACATATTATCCTATAGAATAAGACAAGATTTCAATCATGCTAGATTTTTCTATTCATAGAGCCCTAAAAAGTAAGTAGACTCTCTTCATGGCTCTTATAGTGTTTTGATAGAATTACCACCCTTCAACAAATGCCTCAGGGTCTACGAGAATTTCTTCTTTTCTAATGAGATCCACAACAAACATGACTCCCATGATCAAGCAGGATTGTGATATCATTGAGATATGAATCTAAAATGAAATGCCTGCTCATCATATGGATACATAGAACAAATCCTCCCTTATATGAGTGTCTACAAAAAGATTTAATTGTGACATTGGTCTAAAGCTTTACATTGTCATTTTTAACACATTCTTAACTCTATGTTTATGGTTTTTATTTTTTATTTATAATGTATGTATATAACCATCAAAAGAACCCATTTGAAATTAGAAAGTATGTTTATTATTATTTTCTATTGAAATTATAATTGGTTCTGTAAAAAATTGGAAAATAAATATTATTTAGAATAATTTGATTTTAAAATATGTATTTACTTTAATGTTGTCAATTCAAGTATAGCTAGTTTTGCAAAATTTCATCATAGAAGAGTTGGATGAAAATATCCCCTTCAACTTGAAATGAAGACTAACCCTTTAAATTCAATCACTACAAAGGAGTTTAGGTTGTGCCAAGGAGGCCCTACCAAGGACCAAAGGCAATTTCTCCAAAATCCCTAAGCTCTATCTCTCAAAACTTCACAGTGTCTAAACTTAGGAAAAGAGACTTATGAGCACAAAGGCATCGATGGTGTCACTACTTTAAGTGAAAAGTTAAGCATGACAATACATCAATCAGTTGGCATGAATGGTTCCTATGAAGTCAATGACATGCCCCTTGGAAGACTTATGACCAAGCATTCATTCTAATCCTTTTATGTTAGTGCTTGATCAGAGAATGACAATGCAAAACTAGGGTTCATCATGGGTTATAATTGTTCTGACATAGTTATTGAGGAAGGGAATGTGGATAGGTTATGTGACGAGGGTTATAGGTTGGACAAAATTATATCTAAAGTAGGTAGGAAATGCCTCAATGTAGAGGAATTGGGGGGGATTTCAAGAGTTTTTAGTGTGAAATCAAGTGTTAAGATATAAGCTGTTAAAATAAATGTGTGAAAGTGAGGGAAAAATGGTTCAGTTGGTTTTTGGGAAATACCTTCTGATGAATCAAATCATTCTAATGTAGAAAAATACCTAATTGGAATATTTTTAAGTGGATTCATGGCAAAGAAAAATATGCATGGATGGGATAGTAAAGTGTGGGTTAATAAATTTATTGTTTATATGCCCTGTACCATATCTTGTCTCAAGGTCAAATGGACTTTGCTTTCAAAAGTGGGGTGGATACATAAAATTAAAAAAGAAATATTGATTTTGGGGCTTATCAATGTTATCTCTCAAAAAATGCACTATGTTCTTCTTCACCGACAGAGAAGGACGCAATCCCACTTTGAGTGAAAATATTGGCATTACCCCTAAATATTTGGAATGAGCATATGATGAAGGAAAATGGAAACAACATTGGCATTTTTATTGAGTTTGATGAGTAATGTAATAAAATGCCACAAAAACCATGGCATGTATCTTATTTGACATTGATTTAGGGCTTGGGTTGCTTGATAGTGTGGAAATTGTTGTAGACAACTAAAGATACACATGGCTTATGGACTATGTGAGCATCCCTTTTCATTATAATTGATGCCATAGATATGGTCACTTGATGTTTGAATGTCCTTCTGGGAAACCCTATCTACACAAAGGGAAGAAAAAAGGGTATTCCATAAACAAGGTGGCAGTTGATGCTGAGTGGGAACCCAGAATACCAAGTTGTGGGGTGTAAAACAAGGCTATCCCACAAAAAAGGAGGACCAACAATAACCAACATGCCAATGGGGAGGTAAATAGAGACAAAATGAATATCTTGCCAAAAAGAGGAATGTTCAGTGTGGCCCTTCTCAAGCTACTATGATCAACATTAGATAGGACGAGCACATTCAGGTAGTAGAAGCATTAGTAATGTATTTTAGGCCTTCCTCTTTGGGCATCAGTAAGTGTCACAAACCCCCCTCTCTTTCATTACCTTCTTCACCTAATTTTCTAGTTATGGACCTAAAGGTTGATTCTCTCATTTCGTCAAGGGTTTTCTATAATGCTTGTAGTGGGAATGTACCCTTTTCTTCTGGTGAATTCCCACTCTATGTTAGGTGAAATTTTCCTTGGTGATGGGAATATTCCTCTAATTAATATTTACCTTATTGGGGTACCGGTGGACCCCTCATTGTCTTTGGAAGACAAACCTATGAGGATCCAAGATCACTCACCAGTAAAGGATGATTAAATCAAGAAAGATGTGAAGGATGCAAATCAAGGTAAGAAAATGTGCTTTTCCCATCAAGATAAATCTATCTTCCCTCGAATAATCCCTTATGCTCTCAAATATTCTCCAATACTACCCTATTGCATCTTGAAATCCTTAATAAGGATTGTGAAATTGGCAAGTCCAATCAAGTACCAAGAAGTTAGGGGATATATCATCAAGGATGTCAAAGCTCAATTGTCTTCTAAGTTTGATATGAAAGATCTCAGTGCTACAAATTTTACCTTAGGCATGGAAATTAAAAGAGATCAAGCCAATAGAAGTCTCTGGTTGAGTCAAAGGAAATATGTTGAGACAATATTGTAGAGGTTTAACATGCAAGAATGTAAATCGGTAAAGGTACTTATTCCTATAGGTGCAAAGTTATCTGCAAATTAGTGTCTCGGGACTCAAGAAGAGGTAAAAGAAATATGTCATGCGTTCCCTGTGCTAGTGATGTTGGAAGTTTGATGTATTCTATGGTCTATATTAGACCAGACATTGCCCATGTAGTGGGACTTTTGAGCAGGTATATGTCAAAACCATGGAAGGAACATTGGACAATAGTAAAGAGGGTATTCAAATATTTGCATAACACTTCATATTATGCAATCTACTAGAAAAACATCACCTCCATTGTACTTTTAAAATTCACAAAATCACTCCCTTTGAGGACTCATATGAAATGAAGCACTCAAGTCGATCAACCATGATATGTATGTGTACCTATATATGCCAAGTAAACATCACCTCCTTCTTCTATAGAGGTTTTTGTTTCTATGGAAGGGGCATCATAATATCCCTTACCTTTATTGTTAAATTTATATGTTGCAATAACTTAGATTCCTACTTCATTAGCATTTAATACATTTTCACAATGACAACATAAATAGGATCACTGAAAGATACACAATCACAAGGTACAGAACAATTTATCCTGTGAAACCCTCAAGGGGAAGAAAACCCAGCAAAAATTCCTCAATATAGATTACCAAAGTACAATTCCCAAAGAAATAAGTCTCATAAGAAAGAGAGACAAAACCCAAACACAAGATCCAAGAACAGTCCTCCTCCTCCTTTGCTAGCCTTCCTCTTCCTCTCTTGTGCAATGCTTGAGTGAGTGAATGGTGCAAATGAGAGAGTGATAAGTTCTCTATTTATACTTTACTTTTCACTTGACCTTTTAACCTAACTAGGTCAACCTCACTAATTTGACTGGGTCGACCTCTCTAGGAAAACTCAAAATAATATTTATATTACATTCTTTTGGGTACTATTGACCTGACTTACAATGGAGTTTTTACCTCATCACATCTCCCGAAGGAGAAATAATACAAGTAGAATATTCTTCAAAGTTACATTATTTCAGCACTCCCACTTAACAAGAAGGGTATTCTACTGACAACAACAACAACAACAAGTGTGGCTCTACACAACATCATCGGAAGGAGGGAGGAGGAGGCATCATCAACAAAATCATCTAGAACATTTTCTAGTACATCTATAAATCATCGAAAGTTTTTCAACAACATCAATATCAACAACTGGAACATCTTGCTGTAACATCGTCAACATCTGCAGCACAGAGCTGGAACATCATCATCTGCAGCACGAAGCTGGAACATCATCATCATCTTCAGTACAGAGCTGAAGCATCATCATCTGTAGCATGAGGCTGGAACATCGTCATCTACAACACGAAGATGTAACATCATCATTTGCAGCACGAAGATGGAACATCATCATCATCTTCCGATCAAGGCTGGAGAAACATCATCTCTAGCAACAGGTGCATCAACAACCAATATGATCCTTCCTTTCAGAATTTCAGGATCAAGTTCAACACAGGTGATGCTTCCTTTCGGAATTACGGGATCATGGACAATCCTTCCTTTCGAAATTACAGGATTCTAGTCCAACAACACTGGTGATCCTTCCTTTCAAAATTTCGGGATCATGGACAATCCTTCCTTTTAGAATTATGGGATTCTATTCCAACAACACTGGTGATCCTTCCTTTCGGAATTACGGGATTCTAGTCCAACAACACTGGTGATCCTTCCTTTTGGAATTATGAGATCATGGAAAATCCTTCCTTTCAAAATTATGGGATTCTAGTCAAACAACACTGGTGATCCTTCCTTTCAGAATATGGGATCATGGACAATCCTTCCTTTCGGAATTACCGGATTCTAGTCCAACAAAATTGGTGATCCTTCCTTTCGGAATTACGGGATCATGGGAAATCCTTTATTTCGGAATTACGAGATTCTAGTCCAACAACACCGGTGATCCTTCCTTTCAGAATCACGGGATCATGGACAATCCTTCCTTTCGGAACTACGGGATTCTATTCCAACAACACTGGTGATCCTTCCTTTCGGAATTATGGGATTTTAGTCCATCAACACTAGTGGTGCTCAGACAATCCTTCCTTTTGGAATTACAGTACCCAGTCTTTACGGATCTACCACTGCAACACATTGGACGATCCTTCCTTTTGGAATTACAGGATTATTGTCCACCACTCACATCTTAGACAATCCTTCCTTTCAGAATTACGGGATTTTAGTCTAAGGATCAACATTTAAGACTATCCTTCCTTTCAGAATTACAAGATCAAGTCTAAGGATGATCAATCCCAATTGTGATACCATAGTATCATCAACACTACTCCCCGTTTCGAGGGAATTCCTTATGGAATACACCAAGCTTGTCACGGAAGTTCTAGATTTAAAAGTTATAGTATTTATATCAGTCACTCCTTGCTCCAAATGGAAACTAATTATCGAATGGAATTGAGCATTGAATTCATTGTGGAAACATGTTGGAGGTTGTATATTTGAGCAATATAGTATTTATATTGTTATGATTAAAATGAACACATAATAAACATAAACAAAATTAGCCATAAATCCCCCCTTTAAATTTGGACAACCTATCGTCAAAATTTTAAGTGTGCACCGTTCTCGAACTACATTTTATTGAATGGAATCGAGCATTATCATGGGCTTAGCCATAAATCTCCCCTTTAAATTTGAACCAACTATCGTCAAAATTTTTAAGTGTGCACCATTCTCGAACTACATTTCATTGAATGGAATCGAGCATTATCATGGGCTACCAAATACCATTGATGTGAAAACCATGAATGTAGTGTAGATGTACATTTAAATTTTCAAGTGTGCACCATTCTCGAACTACATTTCATTGAATGGAATCGAGCATTATCATGAGCTACCACATACCATTGACCTGAAAACCATGAATGTAGTGTAGATGTACATTTGACTCTTTAACGAGTCAAGTTCACCTAATAGTCCATGACAAAGTTTTAACAATAGAAAGACATCATGCACCTTTCTTCTGTCTATCTAAATCTACATAGGTGACTCACCAATCATTACACCCATATGCCCATTTACATTGTGGTGAATGTAGTGTAGATGTACATTTGAATCTTTAACGAGTCAAGTTCACCTAATAATCCATGACAAAGTTTTAACCATAGAAAGATATCATGCACCTTTCTTCTATCTATCTAAATCTACATAGGTGACTCACCAATCATTACACCCACATGCCCATTTACATTGTGGTGAATGTAGTGTAGATGTACATTTGACTCTTTAACACTCAAGTTCACCTAATAATCCATGACAAAGTTTTAACCATAGAAAGGCATCATGCACCTTTCTTATGTCTATCTAAATCTACATAGGTGACTCACCAATCATTACACCCATATGCCCATTTACATTGTGGTGAATGTAGTGCAGATGTACATTTGACTCTTTCAAAGTCAAGTTCACCTAATAATCCATGACAAAGTTTTAACCATAGAAAGACATCATGCACCTTTCTTTTGTCTATCTAAATGTATATAGGTGACTCACCAATCATTACACCCATTACACCCATATGCCCATTTACATTGTACAAGTACCTAGATTACAATGTGTCAATCACTTCTTATTCATCTACTTCCATGTGCTTCTCCCATATACTTTTTTAGTCACCACTCCACTCACTTCTTATTCAGCCACTTCCATGTGCTTCTTCCATATACCTTTTTTACTCTTTTAGTCACCACTCCACTTAGATTCTTTAGTCACTGAGCTCTACTTGGATCACACTACTCCTCACAAATGCTTTGTGCAATATCAATCCAATTTACATATACAATCAAATTACTGCCTTTACTCTTTAATCTGCCCATGTCTCCATGTCTCCTCCGTCGCTTTCTGTCAATCCAATTTACATATACAATCAAATTATAGCCTTTACTCTTTACTCTGCCCATGTCTCCTCCGTCACTTTCCATAACTTATGTGCTCTCACAAGTTTACATGCATCAAATGTCAATTTGCCACTAAATCCACTAGCTTTTGGACCTTTACCATTCAATTTTTTCATAAAATTCCCTTTAAAACGTTCCATGTGAAATGACTTGACATAACTTTTAAAAACTCTATGAAATGATGTGGTCCTAAGAACTTTTTCATAATATAAAGAAGCACCTTTTGTAAAAAAACCTTCGTATCTCTATTGTAATATGATTTTTTTTAAATCTTTAGCTTTAATTCAACTTAAAGCATGGGATATAAAATAAATCACACCATCTTGTCCAAAAGGAATTAAAATACTTCAAAAAGATCTACAAGAAAATAACAATCTGACGGACCAAACCCTCGACATTCTATATTTTCTCTATTTATGTAAAAATATTAACGGCATTTCATACATCATTTTATTGTTAGAAAAATATATATTTTTATAACCTTGAAAACTAGCCTCATTTGTAATTCCCCTTAGAAAAATATATTTAAATCCTGCTAATCTCCAAGACCATGCTCACCATCTAGATCTAACCTATTCGATTAAACCTTTTGCATTTAGTTTCCCTTCCCCTAAAGCTTTACTACACTTACGAACTACGGCAAAGAACCTTTGTCGTTTGCTAAATTTAGCTGTCTTTTTGCTCTAAAATATCTAACCTACTCCATTAAACCTTGCGCATTTAGTTTCCCTTCCCCTAAAGCTTTACTACACTTACTAACTTCGGCAAAGATCCTCCTTCGTTTACTAATTTAGCGGTCTTTTTGCTCTAAAATCCTCACTATAGGGATTGAAGTCCTTACCTTCTCTGAAAACCTTCAGAAAAGTCGAAATCTCTTTGGCGGAATGCAATCTTTTCCTCAACGTGTCTTTCTCCTGTGTCCATGGAATGAAATTTCTCGCTGGACCACCGATCTACGTCAAAATCAAACCTCATTTTGATTCTGGGGTTGGTGTCTACCTTCTTGGCAAGAATCCGATGCAGAACGATGCTTTTCCTCTCCATTTCAAGCCTCCCTCTGTTGTACCGGCAATAATCTGGAATGTCATCCCTCCGTTAAAATTACAAATTAATAAATTATTAGATTCATTTGATTTGATCTTACAACTGATTCGATCTTGAGCACCCATAAAGAAATTATTAAATTATGGTAGAATTCATACAAAAAAAAAAAATCAACTTTCTAACCAAGAATTGATGTGTTGATAAACACAAAGACTTATGAGCTGGTAGGATAGGAATCTTATTAGGAAAAAGAGCATTCTTCTCTACAAATGCAGTAAGTAGGGAACCCTTGCATAGCTCTGTGATTGAGCAAGTAGAAAACCCTCATGCAGTTCTGTAACTCAGTAAGCAGGAAACCCATGAACAGAGCGACATCCTTGACCCATATCTCATCACTCCACCTGCAAGAACCAATCCACAATTAGAAAACCTTAAAAAATGACTTACAAAACCCATAAAAAAAGGATTAGTAATCTCAATGGTCCTAAGTTGGTTAATTGGTTGAGTTTGTTAGTTAGTTATAGTCTGACTAGGACACTTAGCTGTCCCATAGCATTGGAGAGTAGTATTGATGTTATGTAACCCTATATAAGCTTGAAGTTAATAATCAGAAGGCAATGAATATACCCATATGTGTTCTATCTTCTATTTGCTTATGTCTTGTATATTTTAACATGGTATCAGAGCGTATGGCCTGATCCATACATGTTGTTGTTGGGTAAGCCTTTTCACATAGTGGAAAGCACACACGCATAGATCAAGACGGAACAAATCGGAGTGGAGGAGTAGCTTCACAATTTTGGGGCCGCATAAAAAAATAAAAATTAATTTTTCCTTTTGGAAACGCCGATGCACTTGACCCTTTCGAGAACTGTGGCACACACTCTGTCCAACGCACCTGTTTCATAGAAGAGATGCATCGCCAACGCACTCTCTGCAGAGATGGATCTAGTCACCAATGCACTTGGTGTTAAGGAGAAGTGTGGTGGACACTGTTCACTTGCACAGATTTTGTTCGACGCACTGTGTTAGCTAAAGAAGTAGTGACACTCTGTTTTAAATACAGTCATATAATATGGCAAGTACTTGCATGAAGCTGATCTCCGGACCAATGCTAACCAGCACCAACCATGAGTTTCAATCAATCAAAATGAATATGTTTCTCCAACTCAACAAATGTTGGGATATGGTTGAAAATGAGTTCAAGGAACCAGATGCAACCATTGTGGCTGCTATGTCTAATGCTCTCAAGAAATCCCTTGATGAAAGCCGAGATTGAGATCTCACGAAAAAATGGTTGATCCAAAGCTGCATTGAGGAGTCCATATTCCCGTAGATCTCAGGAGCTACCACCGCATATCAATCATGGAATCTCCTCGCAATTGCATACAAAGGTACCGACATAGTTAAAACGATTACGACTACAAACCCTTAGACTTTAGTTTGAAAGTCTTAAGATGAAGCAAACTGAAAGTGTAGATCAGTTCATGACTAGGGTTTCGGGTATTGTGACTCAATTCCAAACCTATGGCGAGGCCTTGGAAAAAAATTTTGTTTTCCAAAAGGTCCTCAGATGTCTCACTAAGACGTTTGCTATGTTTGTCACTGCAATAGAAGAATCTAAATATCTATCCAAGTTTACCCTAGAAGAGTTAACAGGGTCCCTTCTGTCCCACGAAGCTCGACTTAGTCAAGAGGAAGAATCTCTATCAAATGAATTCAACACTCAGGCTTCATTCACCAGAGGTCAAGGCAAAGAAGGTAGAGGACGAGGTAGAAGAGGAATAAATTCTCATTCTACAGAGGAAATAACTACTCATGAACATTCAGATCACTGTGATCACTCTCACAACTCTCAGAACCAGAGAGGGAGAGGAAATAAATGGACAAATAGGTCCAACATTCAATGCAACTATTGCAAGAAGTATGGCCACTATGAATGAGACTGCACTGTGAATGAGACTACAGAAAGAAGCAAGCAGATCATAATAGTGGCAGAGCTCATGTCTCCAATGTTGAAGAAATCTCATCGGAAGTCATGTTTCTCTCATGCCAAGCAACTGAAGAAGAATATCACTCAGATGTATGGTTTCTAGACAGTGGATGCAACAATCATATGACAGGTAACAAATCATTATTTTCTGATCTAGATCCATCTGTTAATTCAAAGATAAAGCTTGGTGATCATTCTCTTGTGCCAACTCAAGGAAAAGGAGTTGTTCCTATCCTTACTAAAAATAATGAAAAGAATCTAATACATGATGTATTCTATGTTCCTAATCTGAAAGTTAATCTGATAAGTGTGGGTCAACTGATTCAGAACAAGTATGATGTCAGGTTCATTGATTCATATTGTGTTGCCTATGATAAAGCCCCCAGTAGAAGACTCTTAGCCAAAGTAGAAATGACCAAGAATAGAATCTTCCCACTCAGTCTGAGAAGTGCTATCCTGTCACAGTCATATGCACATAATGTTTCTAGTCTAGATGAAACATGGTTGTGGCACTATAGGTATGGTCATCTACCCTTTCAGAGTCTCAGTCATCTACAAAAACAGTTCATGGTTAAGGGGTTACCAGTTATGAATGAACAGTCCAGTTCTTGTGAAGACTGTATCTTGGGAAAACACCAAAGGGACAGTTTCCCCAATTCTACATATCGAACCAAAGAACACCTTGAGTTAGTTCACACTGACCTATGTGGACCTATGCAAAACCAGTCCATAGGAGGTAGTCTATATTTTTTGACCTTTATTGATGATTATAGCAGGAAAGTGTGGATCTAATTTCTTAGACACAAATCTAATGCCTTCTCCATATTCAAAGAGTTCAAGGCATTGACTGAAAAAAAGTTAGGTAAATCCATCATAGTACTTAGATCAGATGGTGGAGGTGAGTATGACTCACATGATTTTGTAGAGTTCTCTAAGAAGCATGGCATCCAACACCAGTTAACTACCAGATACACTCCACAGCAGAATGGGTTTGTTGAACGGAAGAACTGGACCATCATGAACATGACCCGAAGCATGTTGTCATACAAGAAGCTGTCAGACGATTATTGGGATGAAGCTGTTGCATATTCAGTTTACTTACTGAACAGATATCCCATAGTAAGTGTTAAAGATAAGATACCTAAAGAAGCATGGAGTGGCACTAAGATTAGTGTTTCACATCTCAGAGTATTTGGATGTGTGGCATTTGCACACATACCTGATGAATTAAGGAAAAATCTTGACAAGAAAAGTGAAAGATGTATCTTCACTAGTTACAGTGAACAACATAAAGCTTACAAACTGTATAATCTTATTACCAAAAAGCTTGTGGTGAGCAGAGATGTCAAATTCCTTGAAGACGAATGTTGGAGTGATCCTCATAATGATACAACAGATATTCAGCAGAATGAAAATCCAGTACCACCAAAACCACTCAGAATGCCTAGACTGGAGGTACAACAGCAGCAGCAAGAAGAAACACCAACAGATAGTCCACAACAGAACCAGAGAACCAGAAGCTTAAGGGATTTATATGAGCAGACTCCTATTATTGATGAGCAACTACAGTATGCTCTATTTTCCCGTTAGCCAACATCATTTGATGAAGCAGTAAAATATGCACATTGGGTACAAGAAATGAATGAATAAATTGATTCCATTGAAAGGAATTAGACTTGGGATCTTCTTGATCTCCCATCAGAAAAAAACAGTATTGGATTAAAATGGGTCTATAAGACCAAATTGAATGAAAAAGCAGAGATAAAGAAGCACAAAGCAAGGTTGGTTGCAAAAGGATTTTATCAACAATATGGTGTAGACTATGATGAAACCTTTGCTCTAGTAGGAAGGATGGACACCATTAGAGATGTACTTGCAATAGCAGCTCAAAACCAGTGGCATGTTTACCAAATGGATGTGAAATCTGCCTTTCTCAATGTCATACTTGAAGAATAGGTCTATGTAGACCAACCACCTAGTTATGCTGTCAAAGGTCAAGAACACAAGGTATGTAAGCTGAAAAATGCCTTGTATGGTCTAAAACAAGCTCCAAGAGCTTGGTATAGCAGAATTGATTCTTACCTGATCAACAAAGGGTTCAACAAAAGCAGCAATGAACCCACTCTGTATCTCAAAACAGATCAGCAAGGTAACGTTTTGATTGTATGTCTTTATGTTGATGATATGATTTATACTGGAAATATGATGTTAGAAGAATTTAAGACAATCATGAAAAAGGATTTTGAAATGACTGATCTTGGTCTCATGAAGTATTTCCTTGGTATGGAAGTTGACCAAAGTGAAAATGGCATCTTCATCTGTCAGCATAAGTATGCTACAGACATTCTGCAGAGATTCAAAATGGATAAATGCAAACTAGCAGAAACTCCCATTGCTATAGGAACCAAGTTAAGCAAGAATGGTGATGAACCAGAAGTAAATTCTACAATTTACAAAATATTGGTAGGAATTTTAATGTATTTAACTACAACTAGACCTGATTTGATGTATGTTGTAAGTTTGATCTCTAGATTTATGGAGTCTCCCAAAGACTCTCACTGGAAATTTGGAAAAAGAATTTTGAGATATGTTGCAGGGACAATTGGTTGTGGACTTTGGTACACTCATTCACCAGACAATACTCTTATAGCGTACACTGGCAGTGATTATGCAGGCAGTATTGATGATAGGAAAAGCACATCTGGTTATGATTTCCATTTTGGTACCATTCTGATTTCATGGGCCTCTAAAAAACAACCCATTGTTAGTATGTCTTATGCAGAAGTAGAATATCTCGCAACAACTACATCAGCATGCCACGCAGTTTGGCTAAGAAGACTTTTGAAGGATATGGGACACACAGAAACAGAACCAACCTCTATTTATTGTGATAATAGTTCAGCCATACAATTGTCCAAACATAATGTGTTTCATAGAAAGAGTAAACACATTGACACTCGCTATCACTTTATACGTGAGTTAGTCAATAATGGAGATATTACTTTGATGTTTTGTGGCTCTAAGGAGAAATTGGCTGATATGTTCACCAAACCTTTGTGAACATCTGCATTTGAGTTTCATAGGAAGCACTTATGCATTGATAGTGTTGAGAATACTATCCCAATTGAGATTAAGGGGGTGTGTTAAGAATTGTAATCTCAATGGTCCTAAGTTGGTTAATTAGTTGAGTTTGTTAGTTAGTTATAGTTTGACTAGGACACTTAGTTGTCCCATAGTATTTCCTGTCCCATAGTATTGGACAGTGGTATTGATCTTATGTAATCCTATATAAGCTTGAAGTTAATAATCAGAAGGCAATGGATATTCCCATATGTGTTCAATCTTCTATTTGCTTATGTCTTGTATATTTTAACAGTTACTTGGTCCAAAGTGTCGTTCAAACATCGACCATCTCATGATGAAGACTAACAAATGCTTCAACAAGAACAACACCAGGCGAAGACCTCACAGTAGACCAAACAACCAACAACACAATTACCTACTTCATACTAGTTGAAAAAAACCCTGTTTAAGATAGAACCATGGAGACAACAGTCGAAGACCTCAGATCAGCTCCATGCAAACGCGCAAAGGGCCAATGGGTCTCCACTTACAGGGGGTCAGACAACCACCCATCGAACCCGAACCAAAATACACCCAAAACCAAACTCCTTCCACAACCTACACATTAATAGCTCCATAATCGACGCAAATTCAATTCAAAGTTAATGCCCAATCACCAACACGTGGTAGGATTTCCAACAGTACCATCTTGTATGCCATGTTTCTATACGAGCTGGATGCCACGATGGGCACACCACTATTGGCATCCTTCCCCTAGTTATCAAAATTTGAATATTAATTCTAAAGATTCAAAGAATAGTAATTCAAAAAAGTATTTTAAAAAAAATGTAAATTTGTGAAATCGTTTATTGCTTTTGAAGGATAATAAATATTATGAATTTTTAAAAGATGAATTACATTTTTAATAATCTATTAATTTTCCAACTCCAACTTTGGTTAGTGAATAACATTGTGTATGTTATTCATGAAAAAGATGGATGTGAATCATGAAAAAGATTTACTCATTGCTTTCCTTCATCATCTAAAGATTAAAATAATATGTATTTGATATGAATCATGAAAAAGATTCACTCATTGCTTGCCTTCGGAATCTAAAGATTAAAATAATATGTATTTGTGTTGGCTCTCACTTATTCCTTAATATGGTGTATCCTTCCTAACATAAAATCTATCACAAATTTCATTCTTAGATAACCCTATCATTTTATTGGTGTATCCACCATTATCATTTTATCGGTGTATCCACCCTTTCAATTCATAATTAAAGAGATTTGCTTTTAGAAGATATTTGATTCTTTCGATTAAAAGTGAATTAAGACTTGGTTTGCTTTGGATTAAAAGTGAATTAAGATATAGTTTGCTTTTAGAAGAGATTTGTAGTTTTAGATTTGATTATTTTAATCAATTGAGATGTTATTTTTGCATTATAAAAGAGGGTTTGTTTTCATAAGAGATTTGCATTTTTAGATTTGATTATTTTATTTAATTAAAATATCATTGTTTTGCATTATAAGAGTGGTTTGTTTTCAGTAGAGATTTACATTTTTAGATTTGATTCTTTTATTTAATTAAAATGTCAGTGTTTTGCATTATAGTGGTTTGTTTTTAGTAGAGATTTACATTTTTAAATTTGATTATTTTAAAATATATCATCATTTTTTTTTATTATAAAAGAAGTTTGCATTTAAAAAAAATCTTTTAGATTTGATTCTTTTAATTAATTAAAATATTATTCTTTTGCATTATAAAGTAAATATCGTTCTTTTTAAAATATCACTCTTTTGCATTATAAAAGAAATAACATTCTTTTGCATAATAAAAGAGGTTTGCTTTTAGAAGAGATTTTGCATTTTTTAATTTGATTTTTTTAATCCATTAATATAACCATCTTTCACATTATAAAAATGTTTTTTTTTTATAAGCTAGATTTAGGTCCTTATATTATCATCATCAAAATATGCAGAGTCTGGGTGGTGCCGAGTCCTCTCATAAGCAAGAAAACAGACCCATAATAAATTTGGAAATGTATCTTTAAAACAGTCATGCTATCTAGGAAACCAGTAATCATAGACATAATTAAAACTAGCAAAGCTATAGATAAGCAGACGAAGAAACCGTTGAAACAAAAAGAGATGAGACAGGGAAAAAAAATGAGCATAGCTTAATTGTTGTTGTAGTCCTTCTGAACTGGCTGAGTAGTCGAGTCCTTGGCCAGGGTGATGCCAAAGCGTCGGGAAAATTGTTGCTGATTGTAAAGAACTTGCTTCAGCATGTCATGAAATTCATCCTGTTGCATGAGTATTTCATCTTGCGCCTCGTTGCGGTCAGTTAGTGCCTTGCCCAAAACCAATTTGTGAGACCAGTGCAGGTCCATAGTCTTTTGATAAAGAGTATTACGACCCCTAGTGTTTCCAGAGTCAGGGACGAGGGCCTCAAATTCCTCGCGAATTTCGTCATCCCTCAAACAGCCTCGAGAGACCCTGACATACTCTACGACGTCTTGAATCTCCGCCTGAGCTTGAATTGGTATCTCGAAATGGAACTTATGGGCCTTTTCAACCACCTCTCTCATAAGACGAACTAGCAGAGTGGAGGAGGAGCCGCTATGATGCTGAGCATTCACCTGCTGGGTATCCTGTCGGGTATGGACTCTCTTAGGGGGCGCCATAACCACGAGAACAGTGGAATTTGTAGACTGCAGAAACGGGAACCTGATCTCGCTAGCATCATGAGGATGTGAGAACCAGCTGCTGGTATGCCAATAAGTCAAGACCTAGAGAACGAGGGAAGCTGAGGGATGGTGCTCAGTAAACCAGAAAACTGAAGCACCAGAGAGCTTGCAGCCTGTGGCCAGAGAACCAGAGACCGAGCACTCGGAATGAACGAAGTCGAAAGAGCCAGAGCAAGGGTGACAAGAACCGGCGGACTGGAGGAGGAGCTGCTATGATGCTGAGCATTCACTTGTTGGGTATCCTATCGGGTATGGACTCTCTTAGGGGGAGCCATAACCACGAGAATTGCGAAATTTGTAGACTGTAGAACCGGGAACCTGAGCCCGCTAGCATCGTGAGGACGGGAGAACCAGCTGCTAGTATGTCAATAAGTCAAGAGCCGGAGAACGAGGGAAGCTGAGGACCGATAGTCAGTAATCCAGAAAACCGAAGCACCAGAGAGCTCGCGGCCCATGGCCAGAGAACCAGAGATCGAGCACTCGGAATGAACAGAGCCGAAAGAGCTAGAGAAAGGGTGACAAGAACACAAACTGGGGCCAATGAGAAGAGCTCGCAGTTGAGTGGCAGAGGTGGATGCTTTTCTAAGAAGAGCCTTAAGCCGAGCATCAACCGACCTGAGCAGATGATGAACATAGAGAAAATGAATTCTTGCCATATTACTTGGAGTGCTTGTAAAGCTCATGAGAGCGAAAGGACACTGCAAATCATAAAAAATCATGAAAATAGTTAGAGCCATAACCCAGATCAGGATAAGAACAACAGACTGGACATCGGACGGGATATTACACACGCAGGAGTAGTTAATCCGTCTACAGGAGGTCCAGCTCCGGACAGAAAGAGAATTGAGATAATTAATGTTCAGCATGGGACGGGTGAGAGGTGGAAGGAAGAACATTATCATCCTCGGAGGTGGAGTATACAGGAAGCACGTGGGGAGGCACATGGATAGGCAGCAAGTGGCTAGAGATAGAGGCGGGCGTGTGGCCGGAGCTGAAGGCGGATATGGTTCTGGGGTGGGAAATATAGTCAGGCAACTGGGTGCTGCTATTGGCATGGCCCGCATTCGACAGGCCTATGGTGGTGCCATGTGACGCTCTCTACACCCGCTGTGGGGGGGACAAGTCCTGACAGGCAATGTCCGTGAGCTAGTGCTTGAGAGGTTGTTCCCTAAAAATGAGCCATGAGGAATCAATTTTTTTCTTGGATGTGTCAGCTCCATTATTGGCAAGATGGTTAGCGAGCTTGTTGGCCGTGCGACGAACATGGCTCGTGCTGAAAACCTGGATGTGATTAATATTATCATGCAGGTGTTCTTTGAGCCACTCAAGTCTCCAGTGCTTGGAAATTTTGGCAAGGGCAGTGCCACAGTGAAGTTTGAGTGCAATGTTGATAATGATCTGAGAATCACCTTCAATGGAAATGGTAGGCCATCCTTGCCTGCAAGTGATTTTTAGGCATTTCAAGAGAGCAAGGAGCTCTGCCACATTGTTGGTGTTGAAGCCTATGCTTTTCAAGAAGATGTGAATGATATTTCATGTGGTATCTCTGAAGACGCCTCCGATACCAACTAGAACTGGGTTTCCTTTAGAGGCTCCATCAAAGTTAAGCTTGAAGGGAGGATGCAGCAGCGAGAACCAGGAGGAGGGGATACGGATGGAGGGGGAGGGGGTGGAAGATGGAGGGTCATCAGGGTCGATTATGAGGTTCCAGTCAACAAAGATGAGGCTTTCCTGGGGTTGATAAATGAGGTCGGTAGCATTCTGAGTGGTCATCCTCACCATTTCATGAATGTTGGAGTGAATGTGAGGGATGAGGCAAGTCTCGAGGAGAGAACTGTTAAGAAAGATTCTTCTATTCTTCTCTTTCCAAAGGTTCCAAAGGACAAAGCTCGAGAAGAGGAGCCATAAGGGATTTAAAATGGCATTTTTCAAAAGGCTCAACGGTCCAGTTCCGAATAATATCTCTGACATCATCCAGGTTGCGTCAGAACGACAAAAAATGGAATCCCCCCAGTCCCAGATGGTGGAGGTGTAAAGGTAGGAGTTGAGAAGATGCTCTTGGTTCTCCTCATTCTGGTTACATAAGACACAGACAAAAGGTCCTGCGAAACCTTTTTTGGTCAGTTGATCCCAGGTGAGGATTTTTTTTCTTGCAACGAGCCAGAGAAATTTTTTGACTTTCAGCCATAGGTGAGAGTCCCAAATCTTTTTCCAAATGACATCCCTGGGAGGGGGAGGAGCACAAGTGAGCTAATAAGCTTCCCTGACAGTGAAAAATCCATTTTGCTGATGACCCCATCTGAGCTTGTCCGGGACATTGGAGTAGAGAATTTTCCTGGAGTTGAGAGAGGTCCAGAATGCTTTTGCCTCATCAGTGTTGAAATTCGTGTTCTAGTTTTCTTGCACAGTCCAAGATCTCCAGGTGTTGTTGGTGGTGTGCGGATCCCAATAGTGTTCAACAAGATGCCTTCTGAGCTGATGAGTTTAGTTTTGGATTTCCTCCGTGCTAGGGAGGTGGTTGAGGGGGGGTAATTGATTCCAAGCATCTTCCCAGAATAGGGCTTTGTTGCCCTTTCTTACCTCCCAGAAACTGTGCTTGCGGATGAGATCTCTTTGGGCCCAAGCTGAGTTTCAAATTAGAGACCCGTTCAGGAGTGAGTCTTGCTTGATGAGATCATGGTGATTTAAATTATCAACATATTTTTGCATCCAGATGTGCATCCAAGGGGTGGAAATTTTCGTGCAGCATCTCCAGAGTAGCTTGGCACAAAGAACATCGTTAAGTGTGCAGGGGTCTCTCAGACGAAGCCCTCCCTCCAGCTTAGGAGTGCAGAGCTTATCCCAGGCCACAAGGCCCATTTTATGTGCTGAATGGAGCCTCCCCAAAGGAAATTTCTCTGTAGGTTGTAGATAGACTTGAGGATAAACTGAGGAGCAGCCATGATAGAGAAGAGGTAGAGGGGCATGGCATGTAAAACAGATTTAAGAAGGATGAGGCGGCTGGGAAAATTGAGGGCTCTGAAGGTCCAAGAGGAAAGCTTGAGCTCAAGGGCGGTAAGCGGGTCTTTCCAAGAAGGATTCTTGATGGCAGAGGCTACCAGGGGGGCACCAAGGAATTTGGAGGGGAGGGAGCCTTTCGGAAAGCCTAACAATATGATAATGTGGTTTTGAACCTGTAAGCGTGTATTGAAAAAGAAGATTTGAGATTTGAGATTGTTGATAGTCATACCTGAGGCTGCGCTAAAGGAGTGAAGGATATCCTAGAAGGCCTTGGATTCCATGAAAATGGATTTTCCCATCAACATGGTATCATCTACGAATTGTAGATGTGAATGACTAGCACCTTGTCCGTTGATTATGATGCCCTGCAGCTGGTTATTGTTGACCGCTGTATTGATGCTTCTACCCAGGCTCTCCGCGAGAAGGATGAAAAGGTAGGGGGAGAGAGGGTTCCCCTGCCTGATTCCTCTCGAGGGGGAGAAGGTGGAAGAGGGAGTACCATTAATCAGAATGGAGAAAAAGGTAGAGGAGACAAGGGAGATGATCCAGCAGACCCAGGGGAGAGAGAAGCCGAAAGTTAAGAGGGTGTCTTTGAGGAAGCCTCATTTGGTCTTGTCGAAGGCTTTGGAGAGGTCAAGCTTGATGAGCGTCCCAGGAAGGGAGGAAGTTTTAAGAGTGTGAATGACCTCATGAGTTGTAATAATGCCATCCATGATTTGGTGGCCCTCAAAATAGCCATATTGATCTGGAGAGACGAGGAGAGGCAACAAAGGTTTAAGACGGTTTTCTATGACTTTGGTGATAATTTTGTAGATGACATTGCAAAGGGTGATGGGGAAAAAGTTGGCAGGATCAATGGGGTTACTAGTTTTGGGAATGAGAGTAAGAAAGGTGGAGTTGAAAGCGGGGATAATGGAGCTAGAAGAACGGGAGGCTTCAACCACTTGCCAAACATCATGCTTGACAATTTCCCAATAGTTTTGGAAAAAATCAATAGTGAAACCGTCAGGCCCCGGAGCTTTGTCTGACTTCATATCCAAGACGGCAATTTCAACTTCCCAGAGCAAAATAGGGCTCATAAGATTGTTATTTTGCTCCTCGGTGATAAGATGGGGGTTATGTTGCAGAATGTGCTGAGAGGCCTGCAACCTATCCAGAGTGTTGTCATTCAGAAGATTATTGTAGAAGAGGACGAGCTCTTGTTCAATTTCATCTTTATTGAGGACAGTTTCTCCGTTAGTGGTTTTCAGTCTGGTAA
The DNA here is from genome assembly GCA_027924585.1 of Larix kaempferi. Taxonomy (NCBI): domain Eukaryota; kingdom Viridiplantae; phylum Streptophyta; class Pinopsida; order Pinales; family Pinaceae; genus Larix; species Larix kaempferi. The sequence goes on from BSBM01000627.1 coordinate 1,720,224, forward strand.
TTCTGTTGTTCTGCCTGCGCTGGATCATGGCATTGTGAAAGAATTTGGTATTTCTTTCCCCATCCTTGAGCCATTGAATTTTGGATTTTTGCCTCCAGAGAGTCTCCTCCTGCTGATTTCTGTTATCAAGCTAACTCAGAAGGTGTTGTTCGTGCTACTTAAGGTTTTTGTTGAATCCATGATGGATAGCGTGAGATTGGATGTTTTCCAGATTGAGCTCCAACTTGCGTTTCTCCTCTAGAATGTTGCCAAACTCAGTTTTATTCCAGTGCTTGAGCTGCTTCTTGATGAATTTGAGACTCTCCCGACTCTCGTAGGCCCTTTAGATTTGATCAATTATGGATCTCCCATCCCAATCTGAAAGAAAAAATCAAGTATTGGTGGCTCTCCTATCAAGGGAGAGATGGAACCCTCATGTATTGTTTCCAACAAAATCTCAAATTCATCAAGGTGAAGACAGAATGGCCAGTGATCGGAGCGTGCGAATGGAAGGATGGAGCTAGAGAGATTGAGTTGATTCATCAACAGGGAGTTGGAGATGAGAAAATGATCAAGACGAGAAGCGACTTGAGTGCTACCCCCTCTCTTGTTGTTCCAGGTATAAGTACCATTGCTGGTTTCGAGATCCGCCAGAGAGTGATCTTGAATGAAGGTCTAAAAAGCCAAGTTGTCTCTGTCCAATTTGCAAATCCCTCTTTTTTTCTCATTGAGGGATGTGATAATGTTAAAATCTCTGCCAAGGATCCAGTGCTTGTTCGGGAGCTGATCGGTTAGCCAGGAGAGATAGTTGAGGAAGTGAAATTTCTGGTCCAAAGCTTGTGGGCAGTAAACGTTAGTGATCATGCCTATGTGAGTGGTACCCAGAATATGGAACCAACCAGAAAGAGAGTGATGGCTGGAGAAAAATCCATCCAAGCTTAGGATATTGGGATCCCAAGCTATGGTAATACCTCCAGAAGCACCTTTGGTGTCGATGGCGACAATTTATGCATTTTTCCAGCAATTTTTTATGAATGAGAGGAGCTTAAGCTCCGTGGATTTAGTTTCTTGCAACATTATTAGAGTGGGTTTTTCCTTGAGAATTTTGTTTTTCAGCAATCTTCGTTTGGAATCGCTTCAAGTTCCCCTTATGTTCCAGCTGATGAATTTCAGCTCCATTAATTCAATGGTGGGAAGATGGTAGTGATCTTGGCACTCATGCCCAAATCAATTAAGTGCTCTCCAAGCTCACGAAGAAGTTGTTTGTTGGGATTTATTCCTTTCTTCGTGAACGCACTTTGGCCTTTGGAAATTTCCTTGCACTTTAAAATTTTGCTTACCCCCAATTGATTATAATTGGAGGGAAGAGCAGCAGAATTTGTTAGAGGGGGAAAGTTTTGTTGAAGAGCTAAGGACTGATAGGATTCTTTGAAAAGGTCCAATTGGCTCTGAGGGATGTTGCGGATGTCATTTGTTTCCCATGCTTCTTGAATGGATTCTAGATCAAGTTCTCCAGTTTCCATGTTGTCCAAGTCAACAAGGTAGTCCATAGAAGGAGAGTGGAGCTGCGGTTGAGGGACATCCTTGCAGGTGGGATCCAAGCAGGTAGAGGTAGGCTCAGTGGGAATGGGAACAGAGGATTCTGGGAGATCAGGGTTTTGCTGAGAGAGGATAGAAAAGCTGTTGTGGTTGTCAGGGTTGGTAGAAGTGCTGGGGTCAGGGGCTTTCTTCCCAGATATTTTGCGGTTGGTAGATCTTGTGAATCCATCATCATCCTTTCTATTTTGGGCAGGAGGAGGGGGAGGTTTTGCATTCAACAAACATTCACGGAAGAGGAGACCATGTTCATGACATTTTTTGCATCTGAAAGGTATGTGTTCGTAGTTTAGTAGTTGGATCCACTCTGTGTCCTGGTAAGAAAGACAAAATGCTTCCGGGAGGGATGCTGATATGTGAATGAAAATACAAATTCTAGCATAGGAAGTGTAGCGGGCAGCTATTGTGGTGGCTGAGGCTTGAACAAAGGTTCCTAAGGTATTGCCGATGTCGGAAAGGGTTTCCAGGTTCCAATATTCTTGAGGTAGAGAGTAAAGTCTTAGTCAGATCGGCACCACTTTAAAATCCTCTTTTTCAGGGCTAAAGTTGTCTTTCCAATCCCGCATGTACAGTCCTATGGAGTGCAGGAAGTACGATCCTCCTTGAAATATACATTGTTTGTCTTCAATATTCTGGAAAATAACCGTAAAGAAGCCTTTGGATCCCAATTTTAGCTCGCATTGTCCTTTTGGTTTTCAGGTATTGGTGATCCATCAGGTGAGATTCTTTTTCGTTGGCCATAAGCCTATGAATTTACAAATAATGGCATGGTCTTGCATATATTGGATATGTTGGCTGACAATATTAGATGTGACTTCATACCTGGGGATTTGAGCCGACTCGGGATTTCATGTGTTGGTACTTTTGTTCAGTTTCGTATTCTTTGCTGGCTCTTCGTGCTTCTGATTTGTAGGCTCTAGAGCCATTGAGGCAGGGTCTGTCGTTTCTTCTTCTCCTTTTCCATTGTTAGGTCCTATTTTTTCAGAATGCAGTCCTTGATCTGTTGATGTCAGATCTGACCCCATCAGGAGGAGGGGTGTGAAGGTTTGGGTGCGTCGAGCAGCCATTGGCTAAAGGACGGTCTAGAATGACCTCCACTGGAGGCCACCATGGAAGGAACGGAGTGAAAAATGCAGGTGACAAGGACAGGGTACAGAAACCCTAGGGAAGAGCTCTCCTAATTTCCTCTTATAAAAATGTTTTGTTTTTAAAAGAAATTTGAGTTTTTAAATTTGATTCTTTGGAATTAAAAATATATCCATTGGACACTAAAGAAGTGCCTGGTGCAGCTCATGTGGGGCATCATTGGTGCCAATGGTATGCCAGTATTACTCAGTACTATTTTTTTGACATTTCTAGATTAAACCAGACATTACACAAATTTCTCTTCGACATTACCATTTGATATTAACTGTTAACAATTCTACAATAATCTAGGCATGACACAAATTTCTCTTCAACATTAGCATCTCATATCTATTACGAGTAACTTTATGCGCATGTAGTGTTGGTATAAATATGATTTACACAAAGGCATTAGAGAATAGGTGACTAACTTTTACGACACAAATGATGCTTAGGTCACTAAGCCTTGTTGTATGCTCTAATTTCCTTGCCTCTGGTAGTCATGATGCTTAGGTCACTACACCTTGTTGCATGCTCTAATTTCCTTTCCTCTGATCTTCTAATCTTTTGCTATGTGATACCAGTTTTATGATTAAAAACAACACATAATAAACATACTATAATAATAATAGATCTATTCTTTTTAACCAATCTGGCCATCACTCATGTCAACACCCACCTCCTTAAGCAACTTACAATGAAGTTATAGGGTTTATCACATGCAATATTATGGGCCAATAACATGGAATCCTGAGGTATCGGAGATAACATTCAAACCCTTCTTACAACGAAAGAATATTTCTCCTTAGAAGACATAGATTTCAAGGTTAAGTGCTTAGCAAATGGAAAATCCAAAGACATTAAAGGCTACCAAGCAAAAATATTAAAATTAGGGGGCCTATCCTCTTCTCGCACATCCACAAACTCTTTAATCTAGTGGTCAAGGAAGGGTCTAAATATCCTAACAACAAGGTGGATGACATCTAGACTTCTCCAGTTGCAAAGGAAGTGTACCATTACATGATTCTAGAGTATGGTTCTAAATAGAATCATGGTTATTTGGTCATAACTCTACTGAGGTTTTGAATGAGCTAGCACAAGGAATTATTAACATTTTTATTAGTTCTCACTAAGATAGTTCAGATGGATTAATGCATGCAAGCAAAAAGTGACAAAAGGTTTAAACGAAAAGGTCATAAATTTTTTTGTATTTGAAACAACAAAGAATGTGTGATCTCTTGCATAGGTAAGCCATTTTTGTGAACATGCTCCATCACTACATTTTGGAGGGTTTGGTCCTTGTGATGGATATGTTTCTTAGAAACTATTGGTAGGCCAAGGTGTTTCATTGGGTCAACCCAATATTAAAACTACATTTTAGAAGGAGGGAATTCTTGATAGTAGTTTTTAGATCCTTCCTTTTGAAATGTATTGTGATCAGGAGTGACCATAGATTGAGCCTTTAGCGTCAAGTGTTGTTTTAATAAGTAGTGATAAAGTAGTGGGGAATCCATGGGGATATCCATCTAAAAAGGTTATTGGAAGAAAGGGGAAGGTTAGAGTGGAGAGAGAGGTGAATGGGGATATGAAATGAAAGAAATGTGTCAAGTTGAAGAAGTGATGAAGTAGTGGGGAATCCAGGGGGATATCCATCTGAAAAGGTTATTTGCATAAAGGGGAAGGATGGAGTGGAGAGAGAGTTGAATGGGGATATGAAACGAAAGAAATGTGTCAGGTTGAAAGGGGATCATGTTAAACTTGTCTTTGGGGATAGAATTAAAATGAATGAGGTAGTTAGCATTGTAAAATGAAATGATGATGGGTTGTTTCATTGGGAGGATGATCGGGGTTGAAAACATGAAGGAGTGCTTGAGGCTCTAGTGGAGTTTGGTGTTGAGGTATGAGCCACAGTTTCATATTTTGACTCAAGGATGGTTGGGATTTACCCTAAAATTTGAGGTGGGTGTTGAGAAAATTATTAGTTTGTTGTGGAAGTGTGGTGCATATGTTAGGGTCCTACACTAATCCCCCTACCTCATAAATTTACAATACCATAAGGCCCATTAGATAGTTAGTGGGTAGTGACTTAGTGTAAACAAGATCTCTTTATTGAATAAAGGTTCCTATGCAGTTGAACCTCATTAATAGCGAGACCAAAAATAGTTAGCGTGTTGGCTATCGAAGCACTATATAGAGAGTATTAATCTATGTAATGTTTGTCAAGAATTGTGATTGTATTTGGAGCTTTTGTCTTAGAGGTCACCCCCTTGAAGATGCAAGTGAACGTAGATCTCTATTTTGAATATCTTTCGTATAGGATACCTTTTTTTGGTTTTATTTATTCTTTCTTGTGTTTTTTTTGTATTTTCTTTGAATTTTTATCTTTAAGTATATTACAAGCCGTATATCTCTTTCTTGGGCCAAAAAGGAAAATGTAATACTAGGGCTTGACTTAGTCAAACAAGTCATCTTGGCATTTTTGCTCCAAATTGTTTTTGTGATGTTTTAGGGTCTGGAATTTTCAATTTAAAGCGAGGAATAACAAAGTAATGCGTGTCAAAATTGAATCTTCTTGGTCACTACATTTTTGGAGATACACTCTATGTAAGTTAGGGTTCTTTATTAATCCAAAAGGTTCGACTCCTTCAAACTAGTCATCTTCGAAGTTTCGCTCCATACTTTTTTCCATAAATTTTTAGGGGATGAAATGTTTAGATTACAAAGTAGAAATAAGGAAGTAATATGTGTTAAATTTTCACCTTTTGGATCACTATACTTTCAAAGATACACTCTGTGTAAGTTACGGTTTTTACTAGCCCAAAAACTAGCCTAGTAAATAGGTATTATGGGTAAAAGAGCTCCAAGTTAGGTATTTTATAACTCAAGTTGGAAATATCCAAATTGAGAGCCACTAGTTGCATTGGAAATAAGATGGACCATAGTGTTTCGAGTACATATTCCATGCTCATATCTGAAATATTGGATGCATGTAAGGTTGTACAAGTTCACTCATCTGAAAAGGAAAAAAACAAGTTTTGAGAAAATTACCCTATTTTTTTCTTGGAACATCAAAATTTAGTAAAACCTATGGCATTACATAGTATACATATCAATATAGGGTGAAAACATGAAGTTGGGTAACATTTTGCTTGTTTTTTGACAAATAAAACTGCAAAATTTTATGTTTTTCAACATCAACCCTTTAAAACCATACCTCCTTTAGGAATTTCACCTTGAAGTAAACACAAATGTTTTACAGAATTGAATTTGCTTTGTACATGTATTTAAAAAAAAAATTATGGAAATATTGTGGGACAAATTTGGTGCTCACCAACGACATATACTCGAAAATTTTAGGTAAGGAAAATGAGTGACCTCCATGAGCACTAGTGTTTTGATAGATGGTTATTCATTTTAGGGAAAAAATGTTAATGTTATTGTAACCGCGGAAGATATTCACTTGTATTTTATATTGTATTTATTATTGTATTTTATTTGTACCTCCGACGGAGATGTTTATTCATCCGTTTAGGGATGTCATTATTATATTTGGTCATGTAAAGTCATTGAGGTTAACCCTCCATTGTAAGTCAGGGCAATAGATCCCCCCAAAGTCAAATGTAAAGGGGTTCTTAAGTCCCCTAAAGGAATTGGCCCAGTCAGCTTTACTTGAGGCCAACATGTCAAGTGGTAAAGGTAAAGTGGAAGTGAATATATAAATAGAGAGATAGGCTCTCCCATTTATTCATTCACTCACTTACTCTCAATTTCTCATTAGTGAGAGAGAGGAGAAGTTCACACAAGTGGAGAAGAGAGAAGCTGCTGAAGACCATCTTTATTTTTGGGGTTTTCTTTTGTGACATTATATTGGTGATCATTCTATGTTTGAGGAAGTTGCAGGGTTTTCTCCTTTATGGTTTCCTTGAGGAAAATCTTTGTGTCTCTTGTGTTTATGTTGTGCTTGTTATTATCTACGTAAGATCCTAGTTTAGTATTGATTAAAAGTTGAAAATCCAACATGGTATCAAAGCTAACTTGAGAAGAAGACACTGTGGAGCTGCAGAATCTAGGGCTTCTTAATTTGTTTATTTCTCTCCACAGATCATCAACAAAATGGGGATAGGCTAACTCGCCTAAGAAGGGTGCATCTTTCTGTCGAAGCAGAATTTGATTATGAGCATTTTCACTTTTTGGCCCGTCACTACTACTGAAAATTAGGGCTTTTCACAGAATTGGAATTTTGGGGTGCAATCAGCATAGGGAAGTGCACCTCCTCAAAATCAAAATTTAGAGACCAAGATCGAATTTTTTGAGAGGGTGAAACTCCTGGAAAGTCAAACCCTAGTTTGAATCTTGACCAAAAAAACTAGAAAACCAGAAAAGACTAGAAACTGCAGATCAATTTTCAAGGTCAAATTTTTGGAATCTTTATAAACCAAGTGTACCAACATACTCGCCTCAGTAAATCTCATCTAGCTATCCAGTCAAAAGTTTCAAATTCCAAGTTTGAAAATTTAGGGTTTCTCTGACAAACCCTAGGACCAGCTAGCGCTAGAACCAGTTTCATCAAATCAAGTGGTAAGACCTAAAATATTTTCTATTTCCATTTGAAGTTCTCATTAAATATGTCTCACCACACCAAGCTTGAGGATAAGCTTGAATGGGATGATAACTTCCGAGCATGGAAGTATAGGATTACACTTGTCCTTGAAGAGAATGAATTGGACACATATGTGAATGAAGAAGTTCCAGTTCCAGAGGGAGACAAGGCTAAATACTTACACAAGAATAACTTGGTTAAGGCCAAGAGGATCATTGTTGATTCTATTAAGGATCATCTCATCCCACATGTGTCATCCTTGAAGACAACTAAATAGATGTTTGATTCCTTGGCCAAGCTATTTGAAGGAAAGAATATAAATCAGAAGATGACCTTGCAAAACTAGATGAAGAATGTAAGGATACAAAATGCATAGACCATGCAGTCCTACTTTACAAGGGTCTCTCAAATCAAGGAGCAACTTGAAGCTGTAGGAGAAAATGTAGAAGATGGAGAAATTGTGATGACCACCTTGAATGGCCTCCCTAGATCATGGGACTCTTTCATTCCAGGGATTTGTGCTAGAAAGAAGTTAATCACATTCAGTATGTTGTGGGAGGAATGGTCACAAGAAGAAGCTTGACTTGTAGCTCAAGAAGAGAAGATGGGAGAAAATGACGATCAATATCTCACATCACACTCTAGGAGGAATAACAATAAGAGGGAGCACCACCACAACAAGAAGGAGAGACACCACCATAGGAACCACCCTAGAAATTTCAAGAGAGATCTATCTACTGTTAAATGTTATACATGCGATGAGAAGGGACACTACTCCAAAGATTGTCCCAGAAATAGAAGTGGATCCAACACAAAGAAGACCAACAAGAAAAGGCACCATGCACACACTGCAGCAAATGATGAACCTCCAAGGAAGAGAGCCAGAGAAGAAAGTGATGAATCTTCAAGTGACGAAGAGTATGTCCTGATATCAACACTCACGAGCACTGTCACACATCGAAGTAATGATGGGATTGTAGACATTGGGGATTCCAAGCATATAACAAGATATAAAGAATCCTTCATGAACCTGTCTGAACATGAGTCACCTCATAAGGTGAAACTTGGGTATGACTACCAATATCCCATAAAAGGAAGTGGAGAAGCTTCATACAAGCTAGACTCTGGCAAGTCTTTGAAGATGAAGGATGTCCTATATGTTCAAGGACTCAAGAAGAACCTTCTCTATATATCGACGTTGGATGAAAAAGGTATGAGGGTTTCATTTATTGATGGCCAAGTCCTGATGTGGCCAAAGGGGAAATCTATAGATGATGCAGTTGTGATTGGAGAGCAAGAGGGAGGTTTGTACAAATTGAAAGGCCAACCTGAGAAAGCCTTGGTCTATGACTCCATGGATCCAAGTGAACTATGGCATAGAAGTCTTGAACATGTGCACTATAGGGCACTACCCATTGCAAGCAAAGTAGTTGAAGGAATTCTAGAAATCCAATCGAAGCATGAAGGCGTCTGCAAAGGATGTGCAAAGGAAAAGAAACAGAGAAGAGGAAAGAGATGATTCTTCAAGTGATGAAGAATATGTATTATGATGAAGAGGGAGCACACTGTCAGAGACTCCAGTAGTTCCCGCAAGGAACCAAAGATCAAGAGGGAGTCCACCCAACAACCAAACAAAGATAAGTATTTGAATTGTCATTTATTGTATATCTAATTATTTAAATGATATTGTTTAGTCGTGTACATACTTATGTTCCTAGAGTTAGGATGTGTATTATGCATGCTAGAAAAGTTGCATTAATGAACAGAATACTACTAATATGCAAGTAACGGGTAAGTGGCCTATGGTACTGCACAACATTCCATTGCTACTTATCTAGAATGAAACCTTTTTGCTGACATGTTGGGAGTAGTGCACACTCTTAACAATGTTTTGGTAGAGATGGAAGGCATCTAGAAAGTTACAAGATATGGATGAATGTTGTATTGAAGAATTGGATAAGATAATTGCATGACTGTATGACCTATGTATTTATGCATAATAATTTGTTCTGAAAGATATGAGATGTTTCTAATCATGCAATTGAACTTGTATTATAGGAAAGATTGTGTACCATCACCTACAAGAGAGATTTTTTTTGAAGAAAAAACAACGAAGATCAAGAAAACTACCGATTGAAGATATTGAAGAACCTGAAGTTCCTAGGATTCAAGATTCAGTGATAGAAGAAGCAATTCCAGAAGATAATGAAGACTACAAAATAGAAGAACCACAAGAACCTATAGATCCACCTCGTGAAAAGAAACTTCCAACTATGAGGAAGTTGCTGAGAAGAAAGAATGGAAGGATGCCATGATCAAGGAGTACCGATCGATCATGAAGAATGCTGTCTGGGATGTAGTTCTGAGACCAGAAGGGAAGTCTGTTGTGACTTCCAAGTGGATATACAAGATCAAGCATGCTGCATATGACAACATAGCGAAACACAAGGAAAGGTTTGTGGCACGTGGCTTCTCCCAGAAGGAAGGCATAGATTATGAGGAGACATTTGCACCTGTAGCCAGATACACTTCCATCGGATTAGTACTTGCATTGGCTGCAGTGATGAAGTGGAAGGTACAACAGATGGATGTCAAGACAACATTCTTGAATGTTGTAGTTGAGGAGGAAGTGTATGTGGAGCATCCACTTAGATTTGAGACACATGACAGGAAGACTCATGTGTGAAAATTGAAGAAAGCATTGTACATATTGAAACAGGCACCCAGGAAATGGTACGACAAGATGGTTAGTTTCCTGATGAGATTAGGATTTACCAAGAGTAAAAAAGATTCCAACCTTTACTACAAGGTTGAAGTGGGAATTCCAGTGATACTTCTACTCTATGTAGATGATTTGTTTGTAACAGGAGAGGATGGGCTCATTGCAAATACGAAGAGAAAACTTGCTGCAGAATCCAAGATGAAGGACCTCGGCATGATGCATTATTTTCTAGGCATGGAGGTGTGGCAAAGTGCAGATGGAATATTCCTTGGACAAAGGAAGTATGCAGTGGAGATTATGGAGAGATTCGGAATGATAGACTGCAAGCCCATGGACACATCCATGGCATCAAACTTGAAGCTACTTTGTGATGCTTCATTAGATTCAGTTGATGCCACGATGTATCATCAGATGATTGGGTCATTGATGTACCTGACGAACACGAGACCAGACATATGATTTGCTATGAACACATTGAGCCAGTTCCTAACAAATCCAAGACAAGTTCACCTAGTTGCTACAAAGCATATATTGAGGTACCTGAAGGGTACGGTGGATTATGGGCTCAGATATGACATGAATCAAAAGATTAACCTGTAGGGTTATGTTGATTCGGATTGGGCAGGCAGTGCCACAGATAGGAAGAGCACTTCGGGGTGCTGCTTTAGTATGGGATCGGGTGTGATCTCTTGGTTTAGTAGGAAGCAGTCCTGCGTGGCACTGAGTACACCTGAAGCAGAGTATGTTGCAGCTTGTTTGGCTAGTTGTGAGGAAATGTGGCTTAGGAAGCTACTATCTGATTTGTTTGATCTCCAGTTAGAGGCGACTTGTATATTCTGTGACAACCAGAGTTGTGTGAAGTTGTCCGAGAACCCAGTGTTCCATGACTAGTCGAAGCATATTGATATCAAGTATCACTATATCAGGGATATGGTGCAGATAGGAGCAATGAAGCTCTAGTATATTGCGATGGATGAGCAGATAGCTGATGTGTTGACCAAGCCGCTAGCCATAGTGAAGTTTGAGTACTTCAGAGAGAAGCTTAGTGTTCTTCAGATTGAGGTTCCTTCCAAGGGGAAGTGATGATTCTGGAAGACGTAGATGCACATGGTCCAGTCCGTCATGGTGGTAGGTTGGTCCTCCCATGGATGTTGACATAAGTGTCAGGGCCATTCCGACATGGTGGTAAGTTGGTTCTCCCATGGCTATTGACATAAGTGCCGAGCCATTCTGACATGGTGGTAGGTTGGTCCTCCCATGGTTGTTGATGTAAGTGTTGAACCATTTCGACATGGTGGTAGGTTGGTCCTCCCATGGTCGTTGATGTACGTGTTGTGCCATTCCGGCATGGTGGTAGGTTGGTCCTCCCATGGTCGTTGATGTAAGTGTTGTGCCTTTCCCGAATGGTGGTAGGAAATTCCTCCCATGTCGGTTGATGTAAGTGAGGTGTGATATGCATCTGGGATGTGCTCTGTGTGACGATGAGATGATCTGAAGATGATGAGGCGACAGTAGGAGATGTAGGTATTTGCAGAGGCAATGTAATGACTGGTCCTGGGTTGTACCTAGTTGATGGATTTCTCACAGAGATGATGAAGACCTACATGAGGGCCAGGCCTACATCCAACATAAAAAAAGGGTTGGATCTGTAGAAATTCCAATGACGAGTAGAATTGAGAGATATCACCAATCGATGGTCAACATGATGAGGATTGCAGCAGCAATGACGATAACGATCCAGTGTTGATGATGATGTTCTGGCATTGTTGATCCAACAACGAAGACTTGTGTGTTGATGACTGTGTTAAGAGAATACCTTCCTAGTTAAGAGGGAGTGTTAATGTTATTGTAACTGTGGAAGACATTCACTTGTATTTTATATTGTATTTATTATTGTATTTTATTTGTACCTTCGACGAAGATGTTTATTCCTCCGATCGGGGATGTCATTATTATATTTGGTCATGTAAATTAATTGATGTTAACCCTCCATTGTAAGCCAGGGCAATATATCCCCCCAGAGTCAAATGTAAAGGGGTTCTTAAGTCCCCTAAAGGATTCGTCCTAGTCAACTTTAGTTGAGGTTGAAATGCCAAGTGGTAAAGGTAAAGTGGAAGTGAATGTATAAATAGAGAGCTAGGCTCTCTCATTTATTCATTCACTCACTCACTCTCAAGTTCGCATTGGTGAGAGAGACGAGAAGTTCGCACAAGTGGAGAAGAGAGAAGCCGCTAAGGACCATCTCTATTTTTGGGGTTTACTTTTGTGACATTGTATTGGTGATCATTCTATTTCTGAGGAAGTTGCGGGGTTTTCTCCTTTATGGTTTCCCCGAGGAAAATCTTTGTGTCTCTTGTGTTTATGTTGTGCACATTATTCTCTTAGTAAGATCCTAGTTTAGTATTGATTAAAAGTTGAAAATCTAAAAAACTGTATTCTCATAATCTATACACGTTGCACTTGTGCATGGACTATATTTTGAGTTTTTTAAGACTTGAGAACTATTTTTTATTATTGATTGAAATAGCATATGTTCAGAAAATGGTGCCGTATCCACACATGTTGGTGAGATTCAATTTTCTTTTTAATGTGTCTCTTATTGAAAAAACTAAAAGTACCCTTTTGAAGAGGATGGGGCGAGGAAGATCTCCATGAAGATTTCAATTTTTTTGGTGTTTTCTTTTTTATGATATTGAATTTTCATTTCAGGTGATTTTCAGAACAATAAAACTCTTAATGGATAAGGTTTAGAAAAAAATTATTAATAAATATAAATTCAAAATGAAATGAAACAATTTTTATATCATTGGAAACTAGAATTAGAGCTGAATCTATTTGTACCAAGTCCGACAAATAATATTTAAAATTTGTAGGGGTTTCACCTTGTTGAAGTTGCAGGTTTTGGAAATATGCATGAGATTTTTTCAGGTTTTGTTGAACGCGAACTCTTGGCCAAGAAAATATCTTCCAAACTCTCAGATGAGAGCTTAGTTCAAACTCTTGGCCGATATTGTTTTTAAAAATACGACAATGTGATTGGTTTAAACTCTCGTCATAGATTTTTTTAAACTCTCTGCCTAGAATTTGATCTCTCACAAACTCTCGGCCTAGAGTTTGAAGTTGAATTTTTCGCGTGTTTATCTACGCGCACTATTTTTCTTTCCACTCCATTCTCAAAAAAACGTTACCCAACTTAGTGTTTTCACCCAATAATTCAAAACAAAATTTCAGACTTAGAAGTGCGGGAATTTCAAAGTTACAAAAGCTTCAAGATCATCTTGCAAGATTGTCTTCAAACTAAGGTTTGCAAATAGTTGTGCTTATTCCAAAACTTTGGCCTCAACCTTACCTTGGTTATTTTTCGATGAATGTAGAGCTCTTTCTAAGGTTAAAAACCTGCTAAATTTTTAATTTTTTCTCTAGAGATGTGTTTCGACACCTTTATATAACACAAATATTTGTTGATTAGCGGATAAACCTATGGTTGGGGAAGCATATTTGCTAAAAATACAATTGGTACTAAGTCACATTATTGGACACCCTTGTAACCTATGTTGGTACCCCTTTCGAGCAGTACTACATTAGATAGTACATGTATAAGGAATCTCACTTTCATGTACCCTCGAGTATATAGGAAGTCCCCTAGGTATACCTAGAACTATCTTTAGATAAACTGATCAATCGTCTTGTTGCTATAGTGCAACAAGAACAAAACTTGGGGATATCACTCTCTAGTACCTAGATAGTTGAATAGTATGGATAAGGGCATGTTTGAGCTTCCGTAATTAGTGCCCTAATATATTGGTCCAAGTACTATTGTTGGAACCCGCATGTATATCGGAAAGTTATAGAACCTAACACTCCCTGTCCTTGGGACTTTACGGATCCCTATAAACCACCTCACGCCAACATCCCAAACAATATGACCATCCACTCTACTACCAACAAGTTGGACCACCTGGAAGATCAATACACAATTATTAATGGTCAGTTTCAATTCCTTTAGCAGGCCATCAACAGTTGAGATCAGTAAATGGATTAGAACACAGATGAAAAAAATTAGCAGACCATAGACTACTTGGATAAGATGTTGAATGAGAAGTTTATATGTATGATAGTTAGTGTCATACAAGAAGAAAACCATTATAATGCATAACATAATGATCCACACCAAGAAGAAACTTTTCACTCAAGACTATCTACCTTCTCAGGTTTCCAAACCTATGAATTTGTTCATAACTCCACCCAAGATAGAGTTTCATTGTAATCCAAGGATGCAAATAGGAAAAAAAATCCATATTTGCATGAGTCTTGTATGTATCCATGCCCAAAAGTATCCCTCTTTCATCCCTACATCCCATCCCATCTCTTTAGCGTAAATGAAACTCATGCCATCCAAATCTTGCAACAATGTGAAGGGTATATGGTATTTGGGATTGTTAATTCCATGTCTTCCACACGCTTGTTTGCACTTGATACGTATCACCACATGTATGTTATTTCCAATGGTTGGATTCTTGTAGTATAATTTTGTGAAATATAAAAGTTGATGGGGCTCACTCCCCTTTAACCAACACAACTTTTTCTAGGCCAACCACTCTATTAGCCATTGAATCCTCTCTAGCATTGCACATTCAAAGAATATGATTGAAGATGATATCATTGAAATGGATGAGCTGAAATTTTACCCTTGATGGGTGAGGAAATGAATTTCCCTTATATTCTCATTTGTTCAATGATAATTGTTGAATCACCAAAAACCATTACCTCTCTTCCTTGGATCTCCCAGAGAATGAGAATGCCCTAATATAAATCTAATATTTATGTTTGATTGTTTTTCATCTGGCTTAGGTCCCAGGTATAGATCAGTTCTTGTTTTCTTTCGGGCTTAGCACACCCCCTTACATGCCGACTCAACATAGAAAGTTTATTTACAAGGAATTAATTGCCTTGCTATGTTGAGTTTTAGTTTACATGGTAGCATGTTAGAATAGAAACCTTGTTCTTAATCTAGAAAAAAATAATGGCATAATTTTTAATAAAACCTGTGTAGTTAGATATTTTCTTACGCTCATAGAGTAGTTTTATGAGTCAATGTTTCTTTTCATACCTAGTTAAAGTCTAGTTTTTTGAGTCATTGTTTCTTTGCATACCTAGTTAAAGTCTAAATTATTTAGACAACCATGGATCACCTTCAATAATTTTTGCATTACAAGATTAAGGTTGCTTGCACCATGAACATGGAAACTCTTACTCCATTTTCAACTCCTTGTCTCCATTATTTGCAATCTTACGACAATAGTGGCCAACAAAAATTCAAGGTTAGTTAAGGGGTGAGGGAAGACCAAGAGCACCACCATAGTTGACCTCACATATCCAAAAGTGACTACAAAATGCAAGTTCCCTATGTTAACCTTGTGAATTTATCAAGTTGAGAAGTAATTGTGTTAGGATAATGATTGGTAAGAGATTGTTAGTTAGTGGGTAGTGACTTACTATAAAAAGGCCCTCTTTATTGAATAAAGGTGCCTATGTGGTTGAAATTGATTAATAGTGGGACCATAAGTAGCTAGTGTGTTGGTTATTGAAGCACTATATATAGAATAGTGAGCTATGTAATGTTTGTCAAGTGACTATTTGGAGCTTTTCTCTTGGAGGTTACCCCCTTTAAGAGGTAAGTGAACATAGCTCTCTATTTTGAATATATTTTGTAAGGAAACCTTTTTTGGTTTTATCTTTTCTTTCTTTTGTTTTTTGTATTTTATTTGAAGTTCTAGGTTTAAGTATATTATAAGTGGTATAAGATCTCTTTCTTGGGCCAAAAAGGAAAATTTGTAATACTAGGGTTTGGCTCCTTCAAACAAGTCATCTTGGTATTTTCGCTCTAATTTTTTTTTGTAACATTTCAAACTTTGGAATTTTCAAGTTATAGAGAGGAATAACAAAGTAATGTGTGTCAAAATTTAAGCTTCTAGGTTGCTATACTTTCATCCCTACATCCCATCCCATCTCTTTAGCATAAATGAGACTCATGCCATCCAAATATTGCAACAATGTGAAGGGTATATGGTATTTGGGATTGTTAATTCCATGTCTTCCACAGGCTTGCTTTCACTTGGTACATATCACGTCATGTATGGTATTTCCAATGGTTGGATTCTTGTAATATAATTTTGTGAAATATAAGAGTTTATGGGGCTCAGCCCCTCTAACCAACACGCATTTTTCTAGGCCAATTGCTCTGTTAGCCATTGAATCCTCTCTAACATTGCATATTCGAAGAATATGATTGAAGATGGTATCATTGAGATGGATGCGCTGACCTTTTACCCTTGATACCATTTTGACGATGGGTTAGGAAAGGAATTTCCTGTATCTTCTTAGTTGTTCAATGATAATTGTCGAATCACCAAAAACCATTACCTCTCTTGATTGGATCTCCCCAAGAATGACAATTCCTTGATATAAAGCTAATATGTATGCTTGGTTGTTTTTCATTTCGCTTAGGCCCCAAGCATAGATCAGTTTTTTTTTTTTCAGGGTTAAAAATAACACGCACCCCTACACCTCGGCTCGACATAGAAAGTTTATTTCCAAGGAATCAATTTCCTTGCTATGTTTATTTTTAGTTTACATTGTAGCATGTTGAATAGAAACCTTGTTCTTAATCTAGAAAAAAAGAATGGTATAATTTTTAATAAAACCCATGTAGTATATATTTTATTACGCTCATAGAGTAGTTTTCTAAGTTAATGTTTCTTTGCATACCTAGATAAAGTGTAAATTGTTTAGACAACCATGGATCACCTTCAATAACCCTTCCATTACAAGAGTAAGGTTGCTTGCACCATGAACATGGAACCTCTTACTCCTTCAACTCCTTTTCTCCAATATTTGCAGTCTTACCATAATAGTGGTCAACAAAAATTCAAGGTTAGTTAAGGGGTGACGGAAGACCAAGAGCACCACCATAGTTGACATCATAGATCCAAAAGTGACTACAAAATGCAGTTTCATTACATTTACCTTGTGAATTTATAATGTTGAGAAGTAATTGTGTTAGGAGATTGATTGGTAGGAGATTGTGGTCCTAGAGCCCAAGACTAGAATTGATGGTTGGAGTGGGTTGTAAAATCATGATGACAATAATCCTTCATCCATTGGCACAATGCCTTAAACAACAACACAATCATCTCTTTTCACACCATAAATACTTTGTATCTATGAAGTGTATTCATTGTAATGCTATTATATTTTTGTACTCTTAGACATTCTTGCACCAAATGGAACTTCAATGTATTTTTGTTATATATGATAATTAAGGTCATTTATATTTATATTTTGGGACTAAGTAATGCCTTCATAGATAATGTGTACAACAATTTCCCTTGTAACCCACTCTTTTTTTATGAAAATGCTCTTGCACATATTTTTTATTGACATTTTTTTACATGAACATATTTTGCATTGATGTTCACAAGTATAGCCACTGTACATTTAATTCATTATTCCATCAATTATCAATTTTGTTGAGACTTTTACTTTGTACCAAATATGGTTATTTTATCAAAGGATTTGCAATGAATGCTTTGAATCACTAATATACCACAACATGACAAACAAACAAAAAGAGAGACCTTAAGGAAAACATCAAAGTGAGCTTGGTTCCATAATTATAGATACAATCGAGTCATGGCCCCATAGTGTCATAAGTTTAGCACCTAATCCTAAGTGACCCCATAGCTATGGTACACCTTAAAGGGAGTGTCATTGGATCCATAAAAGGTGCAAATGTGTCAGGACCACTTTGTGCCATAAGTTTAACCCCTACCTTTAGGTGTCCCCATTGGGTACCTAAAGGTGATAAAATTCCTTGTGGGATTGGAAGATGGTCAAGGTACCAAGTGAAGTTCATAAGGTTTGAATATTTACCAAGGGATTGAAACTCTTTGCTCCCAACAACTAATCCCAAACATGTTGGACCATTAACTATTAACTAAATCATTTGCTATATAAATAAATAAATCCAAACCAATGTTGCAAGTAGATGCCTCAATTGTTTTAAATCCCTTGAATTTATTTATTCATTCCATGATAGTTGCAATGTTTGTTCACAAGAATTTATCCTTACCATTATTCCCACTTCACAATATATTCTATGACATACCATGATCCAGGAATTGAGGCACATCATAAATTTAAGAGTTTTTTTTCAACAAAAACAAATAGATTTCTATTAATATAAAAGGATTGTGGTCAATCCAAATAGTTTAAAGTTACAAGCTTACATTCCAAGATCCAAAATTTTCTTTGGAATATCACTCTCAAAATGTTCATATAAGCATGAAGAATTCTACTTTGGTCTTGTTGTTGCCGGATCAGTACACCTGGTTAACGTAGCAGAAAATCTTTGCTACTGTTCGGTGTTCCCTTGGCGGAAAGTCTCGAGTCAAGGATGCCACCTAATCTTGACTCCTCCATTTAGGCAAAACTCCCAACGAAGCCAGGGGGGTAGTCCCTAAGGAATGTTTCTAAGGTCTTTAGAAATTCTAGTGAAATAGTTAAAATGTGTTTTATGCTTTTAGGAGTTTTATAGGGTGTTGATGTTCAAAATTAAATCAATGTAGCTTTGCAATGAATTAAAGAAATACTTTCACCAGCATGAATTAAAATAACTTGCAAATAGATGCATAATGTATGATATGATATTAATCAAATAAAAAGTGTAATGGACCATTGCCTTATGGAGTCAATATAACAGTATAATAGTGTTGAATGAAAAGGAAAGTGTTTTGCAAATGCCTCTTGGTTGCTTTTAATTTATTAAGATTTGAACTTGTTAGGGGAAAAAGGGGAACTCTCGAGATACCGTGAGGCACAGGGAGGAATGTCCGGTAATTTTGAAATCAGTGGCTCCGTACAAGGACATGTGGGATGGAACGGAGTCTCGAGAGCGGTGTTCAACACTACACCAACAAGGATGTAGTCTAACTGGTGCTCTGAGGTCGCCTCCCAGTGGTTCCTGCGTCCTTAGTCATAATTTCCCCACACAAAATCCAATCGAAGTGCCATATTTTTACTTATGTTAAAGGGTGGTTGATTTAATTAGATGAGTATTAATTAAGTGTAAATTCTAGTTTTTTTGAACAATTGTATTGTGGAGGAATGGAGAACTTAACAAAGTAAATTGCAGGATGGAGAGATATGGATCACCAAGTTTATGCATCACTTTATGGTCAACCACCACTAATCGGCAATGCCTTTAGGTGGTGGTGAGAGCATACTTTGTGGTGACAAAACTGGTTTTATTTCTAAGTTAAATTTGCAAAATTGCCTGAAAACAAGAAATGCACAAACCTATGTGTCACTTTCTGACATGGGGGATTCACTATTAAGGCAATATCATATCACGTCCATTCATATTGGGGGTTTGAATACTCTTAAAAACTTCAAAAATATATTGCTTTGTATTAAGGGGTGAAGGGGGGGTTTTTAATTTTACATAGTAATGTAAATATTGGGGCTTATTTTATTTGGGTGGGATGAGGAATAACCGCCAAATCATGGGATGGATTCATAACTCCAAATCATGGGCTCAAGTCATACCCACCTAAAACTTATGTACCCTCCATTTTTATTTGATATTGCTTATGATCCTAAGTTTTGCATCAATATGATAATAGCGTACAAATTATAATATCAATGGAAGTCTCTTTGGATTACTATCCTTGAGAAATCCTCATTTAATAGCTTCTTTAGGCTTGGTTTGATTGATGTTATAGCGTTTTTCATCTTTAAGTTAAGATATCTAAGTAATCGGGAGTTCTAGAGTTGAACAATTGTATTTTATTTTTGTAGGAATTCGAGTAAAAGATATAACTCTTCATTTTTTAGGTTGGGGTTTAGGTGGGTATTGAGATTCAGTCAAATATTGCTCCACGACAACCAAGAAAAGTGAGATCAATATTTCTTGGCTCACTGGAACCAAGATGTTTGTTTTGATAGGAAGGTAGGGGAGTCCATCAACGAAAGGGTTTCATTTTTGCATTTTTATGGAGTTTAATTATTAATCTTATAGAAAACATGAGCTCTCTATGGCTATACATGTATTTACATGATATTAAATTGGTAGATTGGCCAGTTGTGCTATGAAACATTTGCAATTCTTTTCTTCTCTAACCATTGCACTAACTAGTGGACTATCAGTATTTTACATTCTTTGTTATGTTGATCTCTTGAATGGGTTTCCTTTTACACATTTTTCCTTCTCTGGTAATATTTCGTTGGGTCTTCCACTATCCAACATTACAAATTCATCAATCACCCTTACAATCTTGGTGGGATCATTATTAGTATGATACTATTATTTTATTTAGCGTCTTGTTTGCTTATACTAAGATGTTTAGGGTTCTTGTTTGTTACAACTTGATAATATGATATAAAGGGGGTATTAAAAATGGATTGATAAAAATGGATACCTACAATATTTGGTGAAACTAGGGGTTTTCTTAATTGGAAAGGAATATTGGAAGGGGGGTTCAATAATACAATTTTAGTAGGCATTTTCCAATATTTAGTGAAATTAGGGATATTCTTTAATATCATGCGAACGATCGTGCTATGAAACAAGTTCACTGAGTGAACCCCCCATGCTTTCTGATCATCCACCACTAATCGGAAAATCCTTTGTGTGGTGGAGAGAGCATACTTTGTGGCAACAAGGGATGTGATATCTCTACTTTAAGCTTGTGAAACAAGAAAATAAAATGAAATTTAAAAGTATGAGAAGTATTGTTAAAGTATACACCCTGCAGTTAAATTGTGTGTGTGTGATAGTTTTGTTGTTAGAAAATTTCAATCACAAAATTTTTGCACAAGTACAAATCCCCCTTGGGGGGATGGGGTGTGGGCGTTGGGTATCCCACTGCTCTCGGTTAATACTTTTTTATAATTTGCGCAAAACAAAATGCCTCTTACTCCTTCTAGACTTGGCTCTAAGGGCTTACAGACTAAAAGTTTAAAACAATGATGGAAGAGGGTCTTCAAAAGGTACACTTTGCAATTTTTGATGAAATTTCGCCAGATTTTCTTCCTCTTTTTCTTTGGACCTACTAAAAACCAGCAAGCAAACTTATTAGGATTTGATGGCAAACACAAAGCAAAAATAAATAAAAAAATTGAAAATTTTTGTACTTAGAAAAATTGGAAAATTATTGTTAAGTATAAAAACAAGCTTCTAGCTTAGATCTAGTGAAAAATAAAACTTTTTAAGGTACTTAGATCTAACTATTAAGCATGCCAAAGTGATATAAATCTAAATGATAAATGTGATTGCAGTTGATCTATTTCTTGAACACTTTGCAAAAAAAATTTAAAAAAAAGAGAGAATGGATTTAGATGTAGAAGATGGATGAATCCTTCAAGCCAAAGCTTGATATTTGGTGTTGTTCTTGGAAGCCCCTACAAGCAAAGTGTTAGTCTTAAAAAATATTCCCAAAGAGGAGAAGATACAACCGAGTTCAAATCTCCCTTAAGCTCTGTGATCTGCAGCTTATAGGAAAAATCTTGCAACAAAATATATATTAGATTCAGTGTGTTAGAATGAATAGAAAACCAGAAGAGCTTAAATATAACCGAATATTTTTGGCTACTTTTATATCTCTCTAAATCAAAGAACAATAAAAAAAATTGACATCTGCAAATGTTTACTCTATCTCAAATAAGCTAGATCAAGCATATAATTTGGAAACAAGAAGAGCATCAACAACAATATCACCTCATGAGATAATCATTCAACACACTTGCACAAGACGGACCTCCAAAGCCTTCAACATATATTCAAAATAGTATCAAGTTACAAAATGGCAGAGGTTCTATGCATCCATTAAGAAACAATGGAGCAAGCCCTGCCTTTATAGCCTCACAGAGGAGAAATCGAATGGTTAAGGAGGGCATGTGAATCGGTTGAGAAAGGAGTGATTGACACCGATTGCAATTTGGAGCTAGGTTGGTTGGTGTGATTCGTAGAGGTGGAAGCCACCTCACAAGAGGGGCTCCCATCTCCCTTGATATCATCGCCCACCACATATGCGAATTGTGATGACGCCCACGTGAGGAGGGGGCTCTTTCCTCAAACAAAAACGCATTCGCTTATTCTAAGTTGCAATTAAAACATGCGCTTTAATCTTTGAACATGATCGTATACCTTATCAAACCACATGCCTTCCCTTTCCACATGTTTTTTTATAATATTTTTTGACTTTTTTAATCTTGTCCTTTTGTGCATTTTGTTTTTTTCTAACATTAAAATGCCATTTTGTCTCATTTTTAATGAAAAATGCTCCTAGGGGCGACGTAATCGCTCGAAACCTGGAGAAAGTGGGAGAAAGGGTCAAGAGGATGCTCTGAGCATCAAAAAGAGCATCCCCACGCCAAAATACGCCTCCAGACCACTCTTTTATTACATTTTGAAATTTTCCATTTAAACCATTAAAAAATGGTCTAATTTACGGAAAAAATGATTTTTGTCGGAATTGACTCAAACTCCTAGGGGACCTAGTGCATGTCCATACAACTTATTACTGACATCTAGAATGTTTAAAAGACATAGATGCATAGGCTTTAATAACCTCCCCAAGATTGACCACCATGGAAAATACTCCAACTTTAGAGGTATGAGTGAAAAACTCAGGAATTATACGCCACTGAAGTGCAATGCATAATTGCTAAGGAAAAAACACTCTAGAGTATCCCTTTTATGGAAAAACCTAAGAAAGGCCACACCTTTTACAAAAGTATCATGCTTAGACCAAATTATTACAATTCCCCCGCAGGGGTCTGTACATGCAAAATTTACAAAGGGCCAAATTTTTTGGCCTGAACGATCTCGGAACACTGATGATGAACAATTTGATTGTTCAAGTCTTCAATGGTTCACTCGGAATCCAGTAACTGCAATTTAGTGGATAGCATCTGGCTCCAACTATTGGACATGTGCTCGATCATCCTTCAGGCAAGGAGAGGATGTGCGAACACTAGAGTCTCTGGTTTATACAACCTGTAAAAACATCTCAACTTGACAAGAAAAACCTTCAGCAACACAAGTTTTATGAAGAAACCAATGAATCATAAATTGCGTTTATTCCAAAAGCTAAAACTTACTTAAGGAAGAAAATTATTATTCTTAAATACTAGAAAGAAATGTGTCAAGTAAATGCTCTCTTTGAGGAGCTTATTTTCCTACTATAAGCATGACATAAAGTAAAATTCTAAGTGTAATAAAAAATCCAATGTAACCATCTTAACATTTTATCAATCTAACAAATTTTTTCCTTGCCTTTGGTTACCAGCCAAAGCAAGGACACGTTTATTAGAAAGAGCAAACCTGCATTGATATTCTGGATGTGAGGGTTGGATGGGAAATCAAAGGCATGTGATAGATATTTGAAGTGTTTCCCCAAATGGTAAGTCCTCTTGCAGGCTTCTTCCATCCATGATTGGATAGGACTGAGAAATATTTTTGAATGATAAGGCATACCAACTACCTCATCATAATGGTCTGAAGGGATCTTCTGATAGTAACTTTCCGTGAAAGCATGAACCCCAAGCTACTTCATATCATAAGTAACCTCTGTATGCATAGAAAATGGCTAAGAATGCTCTTCAATTAGATGTATTTGATCCGTCTCTTCATTACACTACTTCTTCAGGTCTTCCATGTCGATACTCGTGCATGGCTCTAACTGATCATATGACAAAAAATCATGCTCCTTTTCAATGCAAAGATTTCCCAAGGTCTCAAATTCCATGTTTTCTATGAAAATATCATAAATAGGTTTTTCAATAAAACCACCAAGAGACTCGGGCTCAAGCTTCCTTTCCTCAGATATGTCATATATGGGATTTTCAATTATGCTCTCAAAATATTCTAGTTCATCATTTTCTTCTTCGGACATGGCATATATGGGGTTCTATATAAATGTCCAGTTATCATCATCAACATCTATGTCAGTCATGAGGGACTCTCCATCACTCATATCATGATCATGGCTATATCTGTCTTCTTTAAGCTAATAATCCTCCTTTTTAGAAAAAAGGTCATAAGGAAGGAAACCTTCCAAACTATCATCATTATATACATTGCAAACTTCTTCATGATTTTCAACCTGGGCTTCTACAATGGTTTCTTTTGGAGGTGGATTAGGAGTACAAATTTGCTCATCATCACTGAAATAAATCTGAGAAAACTCCCAATCTTCAATGTTTTCTGTAATGGTGGCATGAGGAGGGTTTTAAATAATATTTTCAATAACCGGATCTTCATGAATTTCTTCAATAAGGTCACACTATGCTTGATGGAAACAAGAACGATGTTCTTGAATAAGCTACCTAATCTCTTCGTCATTGTAACAAATCAGAGGCAACTCCCAATATTTTTTGTTTTCCACTATGATGAGGAAAGGATCCTTAGGGTCCTCCTCATGATAGTCTATCCAAGGTATGACGGTGGGAAACAAATTCTCAAGTATACTGTCGAAATCTTCCATACCAAATCTTTTATTATGCCGCTGCCTCAAAAATATTATAAGGAATTTCGGAAGAGAGGTAATACATTTATTTGGGAGACCATTATACCACCAATAACAAGCATCTCCCCGCAAAGTTCTAACAAACATTTCCATCATGTTATTGTCATATAAAAATTTTAAGTCGACCAGGACCTTAAGGGAGGATATGACATGTTGGGTCTCTAAATCATGATTTCCCCAAAATATTGGCAAATGATCAGATATATCTCTACTAGTATGATAATTAGGGAAACCTGGGATGTTTGAGAAGTCGATAGGAGAAAATTCATCATCAGACTATTCATCATCCATACTCAGTGATCAGAAACATATATTTGAAATGACCATGGAAAGTGTCTGCTACTGCATTAGGAGGTTTGCTTAAATAATGAGCTTTAAAGATTTTATGTGTTGCATGGGCTCATCTACACACAACAAGTCTCTACAAAATTATGAGAAACAAGGGTTTTATCCCTTTACCAGAGTCGCCATGTGAGAATAAAAATATACATTTTAAGACACTCACAAAAAAGATCTATTTTTTACTATGAAATTTGTTATAAAAAAGAAAAAAGGTTAGTGGAGTCGCTAGATGAAAAATTAAAGATTAGATCTAAGGATTCATCAAACAAAGAAAAAAAACAAAAAAGGTAAAAATCAAAAGTCGTACCCATGGTTAGAAATATTTATCCCTAGCAACGGCGCCAAAAATGTTGTTGCCGAATCATCACACCTGGTTAACGCAACATAAAATATTTTCTACTGCTCGGTGTTCCGTTGGGGGGAAATCTCGATTCAAGGCTGTCACTTGATATTGACTCCTCCGTTTAGGAAAAACTCCCAACAAAGCCAAGGGGGATAGTCCCTAAGGAATGTTTCTAAGGTATTTAGAAATTCCAGTGAAATAATTAAAAGGTGTTTTATGTTTTTAGGAGTTTTATAGGGTGTTGATTTTCAAAAGTAAACCAATGTAGCTTTGCAATGATTTAAAGAAATAAAGAAATACTTTCACCAGCATGAATTAAAATAACTTCCAAATAGATGCACAATGTTCAATATGGTATTAAGAAAATGAAAAGTATAATGGACTAGTGCCTTATGGAGTCAATGTAATAGTATCATAGTCTTGAATGAAAGGGAAAGTGTTTTGCAAATGCCTCTTGGTTGCTTTTAAATTATTAATATTTGACCTTGTTAGGGAAAAAAGGGGAACTCCTGAGATACCGTGAGGTATAGGGAGGAATGTCCGGAAATTTAGAAATCATTAGCTCCGTACAAGGACATGTGGGATGGAACGGAGTCTCGAGAGTAGTGTTCAACACTACACTAACAAGGATGTAGTTTAACTGGTGCTCTGAGGTCGCCTCTCAGTGGTTCGAGCGTCCTTAGTCAGAATTTCCCCACACAAAATCTAATCGAAGTGCCGGATTTTCACTTATGTTAAGGGGTGGTTGATTTTATTAGATGAGTATTAATTAAGTGTAAATTCCAGTTTATTTTAACAATTGTATTTTGGACGAATGGAGAACTTAATAAAGTAAATTGCAGGATGGAGAGATGTGGATCACCAAGTTTATGCATCACTTTTTGGTCAATCACCACTAATCGGAAATGCCTTCAGATGGTGGTGAGAGCATACTTTGTGGCGATGAAACTGGTTTTATTTCGAAGTTAAACTTGCAAAAATGATTGAAAACAAGAAAGGCATAAACCTATGTGTCACTTTCTGATCATCCACCACTAATCGGAAAATCCTTTGTGTGGTGGAGAGAGCATACTTCGTGGCAATGAGGGATCTGTTATCTCTACTTTACGCTTGCAAAACAAGAAAATCAAATGAACTTTAAAAGTATGAGAAGTATTGTTAAAGTATACACCCTGCAGTTAAATTGTGTGTGTGATAGTTGTGTTGTTAGAAAAATTTAATCACAATTTTTTTGCACAAGTACAAATCCTCTTAGTCCTTTTAGACTTGGATCTAAGGGCTTACAGACTAAAAGTTTAAAACAATGATGGGAGAGGGTCTTCAGAAGGTACATTTGGCAATTTTTGATGAAATTTCGCCATAGTCTCTTCCTCTTTTTATTTGGACTTGCTAAAAACCAACAAGCAAACTTATTAGGATTTGATGGAAAACACAAAGCAAAAATAAATAAATAAATTAAAAATTTGTGTACTTAGAAAAATTCGAAAATTATTGCTAAGTATAAAAACAATCTTCTAGCTTAGATCTAGTGAAAAATAAAACTTTTTAAGTTACTTAGATCTAAATATTAAGCATGCCAAAGTGATATAAATCTAAATGATAAACTTGAATGCAGTTAATCTATTTCTTGAACACTTTGCAAAAAAAATAAAAAAATAAAAAGAGAATGGATTTAGATGTAGAAGATGGATGAATCCTTCAAGACAAAGCTTGATCTTTGGTGTTGTTCTTGGAAGCCTCTACAAGCAAAGTGTTAGTCTTAAAAATATGCCCAAAGAGGATAAGATACAGCCGATTTCAAATCCCCCTTAAGCTCTGTGATCTACATCTTATAGGACAAATCTTGCAACAAAATATATATTAGATCCAGTGTGTTAGAATGAAAAGAAAACTAGAAGAGCCTAAATATAACTGAATATTATTGGCTACTTCTAGATCTCTCTAAATCAAAGCACAAGCAAACAAATTGACATCTGAAAATGTTTACTCTATCTCAAATAAGCTAGATCAAGCATATAGTTTGGAAACAAGAAGAGCATCAACCACAATATCACCTCATGAGATGATCATTCAACACACTTGCACAGGAAAGACCTCCAAATCCTTCATCATATATTCAAAATAGTATCAAGTTACAAAATGGTAGAGGTTCTATGCATCCATCAAGAAACAATGGAGCAAGACCTTCCTTTACAGCCTCACAGAGGAGAAATCGAATGGTTAAGGAGGGCATGTGAATCGGTTGAGAAAGGAGTGATTGACGCCGATTGCAATTTGGAGCTTGGTTGGTTGGTGTGATTCATAGAGGTGTCAGCCACCTCACAAGAGGGGCTCCCCTATCCCTTGATATCATCGCCCACCACATATGCGAATTGTGATGACGCCCACGTGAGGAGGGGGCACTTTCCTCAAACAAAAAACCATTCGCTTATCCTAAGTTGCAATTAAAAAATGTGCTTTAATATTTGAACATGATCGTATACCTTATCAAACCATGTGCCTTCCCTATCCACATGTTTTTTTATAATATTTTTTGGCTTTTTTTATCTTGTCCTTTTGTGCATTTTGTTTTTTTCTAGCATTAAAATGCCATTTTGTCTCATTTTTAATTGAAAATGCTCCCAGAGGCGACGTAATCGCCCGGAACTTGGAGAAAGTGGGCACTAGGGTAAAGAGGACTCTCTGAGCTTCAAAACGAGCATCCCAATGCCAAAGTATGGCTCCAGACCACTCGTTTATTACATTTTGAAAATTTTCATTTAAACCATTAAAAAATGGTCTAATTTACGGAAAAAATTATTTTTGTCGGAATTGACTCAAACTCCTAAGGGACCTAGGGCATGTCCATACGACTTATTACTGATGGCTAGCATGTTTAAAAAACATATACTCATAGGATTTAATAACCTCCCTAAGATCGACCACCATGGAAAATACTCCAGGTTTGGAGGTATGAGTGAAAAACTCAGGAATTATACGCCACTGATGTGCAACGGATAATTCCTACGGAAAAAAGACTCTAGAGTATCCCCTTGATGGCAAACCGTAAGGTATTCCAAGCCTTTTACAAAAGTATCATGCTTAGAACAACTTATTACAATTTCCCCGCAGAGGTCTGGACATGCAAAATTTACAAAGGGCAAATTTTTTTGGCCCGATGGATCTCAGAACACTGATGATGAACAATTTGATTGTTCAAGTCTTCAACGGTTCACTCGGAATCCACTAAGTGCAATTTAGATAATGATGGTGATGACAGTGATGATGATGATGATGAAGATGATGATGATGAAGATGACGATGATGATGATGATGATGATTAAGATGGTGATGACGATGATGAAGATGGTGATGACGATGATGATGATGAAGATGTTGATGAGGAAGAGGGCGATGACGATGACAACGATGATGATGATGATGATGATGATGGTGGTGGTGGTGGTGGTGGTGGTGGTGGTGGTGACGACGACAATGAAAACGATGATGATGATGATGATTATGGTGAATCCAATGACCTCGCCATACCACCAACGACAAGAGGCATTGGATATTAGATTTCTGACTTCAAAAGAATCCGACGAGCTCGCTAAACCACCGACGACAAACGTCGGTTGTCTTTCTAGGTATCTGTGTCAGATATCATACAACGATGATGATGATGATGATGATGATGATGATGATGATGATGATGATGGTGATGATGATGATGTTGATGATGATGAAGCTGATGATGATGATGATGATGATGATGAAGATAATGATGATTAAGATGATGATGGTGATGATAATAATGATGCAGATGATGATGATGAAGATGATGGTGGTGATGACAACGACAACGATGATGATGATGATGACGATGATGATGAAGATGACGATGGTGATGATGATGATGGTGGTGGTGGTGATGACGACGACAATGACGATGATGATGATGATTATGATGATGATGATGATGATGATGATGATGATGATGAAGATGATGAAGATGATGATGATGAAGATGTTGATGAGGAAGAGGGTGATGACGACGACGACGATGATGATGATGTTTGAGTCTGGAAACCTTCCCACACTGTCAATGCATGCGTCTAGTCTAAGACTCTAACCATGCCAAATTTTAGTCCAAGCCAACACATATTTAAAAAATTTCAATGTTGGCCCCATGTAGCACATTAATTGATTTATAGGTATGGTTTTTGATGCTCAAATTGTTAGTGTCAGTCATTGTTGAGTCTAGAAACCCTCCTACACCATCAATGCATGTGTCTAGTCTAACCATGCCAAATTTTGTCCAAGCTAGCACATATTTAAAAAATTTCAACGTTGGCCCCATGTAGCACATTAATTAATCTATAGGTATGGTTTTTGATGCTCAAATTTTTAGTGTCAACCATGTTTGAGTCTGGAAACTTGCGCACACCGTCAATGCATGCGTCTAGTCTAACCATACCAAATTTTAGTCCAAGCCAACATATATTTAAAAAATTTCAACGTTGGCCCCATGTAGTACATTAATTAATCTATAGGTATGGTTTTTGATGCTCGAATTGTTAGTGTCAATCATGTTTGAGTCTGGAAACCCTCCCACACCATCAATGCATGCATCTAATCTAACCATGCCAAATTTCAGTCCAAGCCAACACATATTTAAAAAATTTCAACGTTGGCCCCATGTAGCACATTAATTAATCTATAGGTATGGTTTTTGATGCTCGAATTGTTAGTGTCAGTCATGTTTGAGTCTGGAAACCATCCCACACCGTTAATGCATGCATCTAGTCTAACCATGCCAAATTTCAGTCCAAGCCAACACATATTTAAAAGATTTCAATGTTGGCCCCATGTAGCACATTAACTAATCTATAGGTATGGTTTTTGATGCTCGAATTGTTAGTGTCAGTCATGTTTGAGTCTGGAAACCCTCCCACACCGTCAATGCATGCGTCTAGTCTAACCATGCCAAATTTCAATCCAAGCTAGCACATATTGAAAAAAATTCAAAGTTGAACCCGTGCAGTACATGATCAAGCACAACATTTGGGTTAGCATGATAATTGTGCATCTCCTTACCAAGCTTATCTTTGTTTCAAGAATAATTTAATATTCTCTACTAAAAAGGTCCAACCACGTGAAGGTGGAAGCTCCTATGCCCCCCCCCCACTCACATCACTCTCAATTCCTTATAACCCGACAAAATCTATGTAAAAAAAAAAAATGTGTTTTTGGTCATTCTTTATAAGAAGCAATGTTTCTAATTATAACATATGCCAACATAGAGGAAAATGGAAGAAACACTAAGAAACAATTAATTTATACGTACCAATCAAATTAAATATTTCTATCGCGTTATTAAATCAAAATATATAGAGTAGATATATTAAGGCATACCCCATACACTTCAATGGACTTGATCATCATATTCTTAATCCATGTAATCATCTGTATCATCTGATCCAGAGTCAACATTGTAAGGATTGGCCATATCATCATTGTCATCGATGTCAGTTACAATCATCATGTCATCGTCAATAGCATCTTCATGGAAATTGTCTGCTACATCATCTGATTCAACTAATTCTTCGACATCTTCTTCTGAAACATGATCATCTAACTCATGTTGATCATCTTCAACATCGTATTCTTCTTCGAGACCATCTTGATTAACTTCTTCTAATTTATACTTTACCCGGCCTTCCCCTTGGGTCATGTCTCACAACAAATGACCAACCCGCTCTACCTGGAACCTCAGAGTAAAATACATATTCACATTGGCTTGGAAGAACATAGGGATCCGTTCTTGGCTCAAACAACCTTGTATTTACCATGGTAAATCCATTATCATGTTCAATAATAGTTTTATTGGGATCATGTTGATTCAATCATAAACTGTACCATTTGACAACGAACATAAATACCTTGAAGGAGTTAAGTCACACTGAAGAATATCTTCCAGATACCCATAGTATCGATTTTCAGAGAGTTCTGGATGTTTGTCACTTCTAGAGGAAACATCGGTCACCTCAAAGACTGCAGATATCCTACAATCTGATGTTTTCTTTGTTTCATCCAACTTTTTGATGCGATATCTACAACCATTGCACCACATAGCCTTATGGTGTTTTACCTTGAACAAGCCATACAAGAAAAGATTACATAATGATACAATATTTATGATTAAGTGCATGTTTATGCCATACAGGGAAAAAAATCAGCGTGTACATCAATATGTTTGCAAAAAAAAAAAATATTGTGGTTGATTAATATGCTTACCTGCTTATTCTTTAAAACATATTCTAAATCTATTTCCCTTTGTGTAAGATTGGTATCTCCATTGCGATGTGCTAATTTAACCAATGAAGCCACACCTTCCCATGACATTCCATGACCATATTGTTCACATCGTTCAATCCACACCTTCATCCAGTCAAGATTGTTTGCGATATATAAATGAAGTTCATCCCACTCTCGACCAACTGTTTGATGACAATAAAATTAAAATTCAATACAAATGTATATTCACTTAACAAAGTATACACTCTTAATTGATGCAGTATATTGAATATAAAAATAGAATATGTATGATATATATACATAAAAATCAATAGTCAAATGTGTTATATTACCTTTCAACTTCCTCGATCTACCTTTCCCCTTCGGGTACTCCCCTTCGAAATTGTTATTGGAGTCTGGATCACAAATGCGACGTAAATTGAGCTCTGACACTAATTTAGGAAGATATTAACTAATATACAACATGTTTTGGTATACCATATATCGTTCCATCATATAACCCTCAGCATATGCTCGTTGTCTAACCAAACCCTTCATAAATCTAAAGTTCCTCTCAACCATCCACATGGAACTTGAGTGCACAGGTCCACACAATTCAATCTCCTCAACTTGGTGTATGAGGTAGTGTTCTTGTGCATTGAAAAATGTCGAAGGTAGATGCTTCTGCATTTCACACATGAGACGAAGAATTTCTCTCCTCCAATACTTTATATCTTCTTTATGGATTTCTTTAGATGACAACCATCTACAAGTGACGCAACCCAATCACGAGATTTAACAAAAAAAAACATTATATCACATAAACATGAATTAGTGCACAAAAATCAAATATAAGTTCTACGATGAATTAAGCAAACACTAAGTGCATGCAAAAAATCGCTACTTACCTCATGTATTTCTCAAGATTATATATAACTTGTTTGACATTGTTGTCGAAGTTGTCCGGGAGAGATAGAGGTAGAACATACTGTAACAATATACAAATCGTTTCATTTTTTAAACAAAGAGTAGACAAACAAAATACCAACAATATTCACTGGAATAAAAAAAGAAATAATTATATGCATACCATAATAATTACCTTCATGAAAACATGCCAATCATGCGTTTTCACCCTCGCAAAATCGCCTTTCTTTGTTATGATATTCTTCATGTTCACACAAAATCCAGTGGGAAATTCAATCTTTCGCATGACTTCTTTTACATCATTACTTTGCTGCTCCATTAACATTCATGGAAATGAGTTTATATTAATTTGGTCTCCATTTCTATGAAATTGAATGACATCTTTCATTGCATGGTTTCCCTCTTGAATGTCTTTATGAAATTTATGTCGGAACACCTTCGCCTCCATTTTTCTGACTAAATACTGCATAACACCTTCACCTCTATTTTTTTATTGTTCGTTGGGTCGTGTATCTCTCATTTCATGGGCATTTCTCTTGTTGGCAAGTCTGTGCATTTTTCTCATGCCACTTACTTCCACGATGAACGTTTCATTTATTATTCTCCCAACATCTAATGCATTATCAATGTCAGTGTTACCTTCTATGTTTTCTAATCCTCTCTGCTATGTCACGTACCCAGTATCTATTCTCTAACATCCGCTCTTCTATTCCCAATGGCCCTCTCCCTACCGGCCTTCAGGTGGCTACACCTCAGTCCATCCTCTGCATAGATTCTCTCCAATGTGTAGCCTACCAAAAAGTTAGCATCCCTTGCCATTATGCTACCTCCCTTCGTGCTGGCATGTTACTACTTGGTGGTATCAAGTTGTGCCAACTCCCTCGTTACCTGCCAATGGTGTTGCGAACTTGTCCACCTCCAATTACACTAGGGTTTGGTGCCAATAAATGCCATATGGTTCCCTTTTGTTTCAATTTTCAATTTTCAATTATTTTGATTAATTTTGATTCATTGTCATGAGGGGCGAGGTGGGTTTATTATAAGGGGAAATGAAGCCCTTTTTAAATGTTCTTTATGCTAGGGAATAACAAAAGAGAGGAAATATTTGTTTTTTGAAATTGAAATGGATTGGGACTTAGGAAAAGGGGAATGGGTAAGGGAAAAATTTAGGGACGTAGGCTCATAGGGAGTATATACAAGAGGGTTTCATTATTTTAAGGGTGAAAATAAATTTAAAAGGATAGGAGAGGGGGGGTCCTTTTATTTATTTATAATTTATGAAAAAGGGTAACAAGGGATAAATGAGAAAATTATAAAAGGGAGATTGTTTTAATATAAAAATATTAATGATACTTGTGGAAAATGGGATATAGTAAAAGGTTAAACGCAATAAGGAAATAAAATAAAATAAAATATTTTACTCTTAGGGAAAAAGAGGGATTATTAGGAATTTACAAAAGAGGATGGTTTTTTAATTATACAAAAGGGGGAAGCACTTTTCTAAAATGAAGGTTAATGGCGCTTTTAAATGCAAGAAGATAGACAAGGGGGGTATTTTGCAACTTTATGATCTTTGATGTAACAACGATCACAACAAATGGTTGCAACTTGAAATAACTAGAGGGTGCAGAATTGATAATTTTTAGCTACCATGACGCAAAATTCATACTTGTTGAAATTTTGTTAGACTACCGAAAGGGTCAAATGGACTTGATTTTGTACAAACAAAATATGGAAATAATCAGCATGATGACCTGAATGTAATGACCTAAAAAACTTAGCATGATAATTCCTAGAGCGAGAAATGACAAATCTCCATGACACAACACCGACCGAACTATGGCAACATTGAGATACAACTTGGCAGATCTGCCGAAGTGGTCAAACAGAAGAAAAAATGGACAAATGAGGTATGGACATGACAAGCACATCGCTCTGGACACGATGACACAAATGAAATGATTTTGCAAAAAAATTAAATATGTTTTCCTTTAGTGTCATGATCTGACCTCTTTGGAAGTATGTCAATGTTGAGCATCAAAAATCTAGACGAAAGAATCATTGACCCTTGTGCAGAAAGATAGATACGAATTGTACTATATAGAAGAAATATTGGATAATCCTTTCTAAAACATTGGTCAACCCCTTCTCAAATGTTGACATAGCATCAAGTATTATCCAGAGGAAGGATCGACAAACACTTCATCAACTATGGCCATCAAAAGTAAATATTCATGCAGAGGAAGGATCAATCGAACCTTTCACAAATTTGGATACATCAAGAATCATCTAGAGTAAGGATATCCCAACCCTTCCTCAAATTTTCACATGGGCTAAACCATAGCCTAGATGAAGGATCGACTGACCCTTTCTCCAATATGCACCTCGAGTCATGCATCATCTATAGGATTAATCAACTAACCCTTCATCAGATGTGAACCTAGGGTCAAGGATCATCTAGAGGAAGGCTCAACTAACCCTTTCTCAAATTTTCACGTATGGTTAAGCATAATCTAGAGGAAGGATCAACCAATCCTTCCTCAAAAGTGGACCTTCGGTCAAGCACAATCTAGTGGAAGGATCGACCAACCTTTCTTCAAATGTGGTCGTAGGGTCAAACATTATCTAGAGGAAGGATTAGGTCTCCTTTCTTTAAATGTGGATATCAAGTCAAGCATTTTATTAAATATGAATCTAATGACCACTCCTAAATGTGAAATATGGGTCGAGCATCATCCAAAATAAATATCGACTAACCCTTTCACAAATGTGTTCCTGGATACAAGAATCATCTACAGGAATGCTTGACTAACGCTTTCTCAATTTTGCACCTAGGATAAGCATATTCCAAGAGAAGTATTGACAGAATCTACCTACAATGTGAAATTGGGTTTAAGCATCATCTAGAGGAAGGATTGGACTACCCTTCCTCAAATGTGCCTCTTAGGTCAAGCATCATATAGATAAAGGATCAACAGACATTTCCCCAAATGTAGACTTCAAGACAACCATCATCTAGAGGAAGAACTTTGTGTAAAGCATTATATGGAATTATCATAGTCCGAACCGTTTTGAATATATGGTAGCAAGGAAATATATCATCTAGTTGAAAGAATGAACAACCCTAGTGAAAAAAAAATAGAGAGGAATTTTACCATATAGAAGAAAGATCGGCCAATCCTTTCTGAAATACAATATCCAATAAATTTT
The DNA here is from genome assembly GCA_027924585.1 of Larix kaempferi. Lineage (NCBI taxonomy): Eukaryota > Viridiplantae > Streptophyta > Pinopsida > Pinales > Pinaceae > Larix > Larix kaempferi. Next base: position 1,755,932 of record BSBM01000627.1, read on the forward strand.
ACATTTTTAGGAAAGATCAGTGGACAATTTCTCAAATCGTGACATAGCGTCAAGCATTATCTATAGGAAGGATCACTATATCCTTCATCAAATGTGGCCATCGATGGCCTATCATTATGTAGAGAAAGTATCAACCAAACCTTTCTCAAATGTGTATGCATTAAGCATCATCTATAGTAATGATCAGACGACCATTTTTCATCTACATTACTTAGTAAACCTTTTTGCTAGAGGAAGGATCAATCAACACTCCTCATATATGGTAGATACATAGCGTAATAAATAAAGGGGTGATCAATAGACACTAACTCTGCTACAAGGAATCTTATCAAATTTTGTAGCCAAGAAATTTAACTACGAAACAAATCATCACGAGTGTTAGGTTTCCCACATGGGAAAATAGGGAAATTGGCTAAAACACAACCAAATACACAATGAGACCATAAACACAAAGATGATGGAATGAACGCACAATACTTTCTCATTAGATAATGTATATATAAATACAAGGGAAAGGACCCTTGGTTTCAACTTCCAAGTGGTCTCTTGGACTCCCAAAGACTCTTCCTATTCACCTATTGACTCTTAGTCTTCCTTTCACGTGAATAGTTCTCAATAAGCCTAACCCTAAGTATTAGGTTCCCAATAATTCCACCCTGAATCTAAATTGATGTGTGTGTTTCCAAGAAAAGAGAGCTGAAATCTGGAGAAAGACGGTTGCAAAAGGTTGAACACCTCCAACTATACCATGCAAGTTAGCATAAATTGACTTCTCCTGCTAATTACAAGTGCTCTCTGAAGTGGTGGTTTTTGCTGACCACCAACCAAAGGGGGATAGAAAAATCTGAAGTCTTCTATTATGTGGGTGGTTTAAGGATAGCCAAAAAATCTCAATCTCAACAGCTATAAAATCATGAACCATCAAGGTGTTTTATGCTAACCACAAACTCTGGAATTTGGCTTGGAGGCTCAAAGGTTCCTGGAACATTCTGAAAGGAAAGCAAAAGTTGAATTTATTCTATTGAATGAGTGGTTTAAGATAACTACAAACTCTCGAACTTAGCTCGAAGGATCATAGGTTCTTGGTGGAACATTTTCAAAGGTTAGTAGAATTTGTTGCAATATTTTGTTAAATGGATAGTCATGGATCTGTCTCTAGTTATGTCTATAGCTCTGAGTCAGGTGGGATCAAGGCTCTAGATATGATGCAATCTCACTTGTTCTCTCTTGCTTGTTTCTGACTGTTCATCATCCCCCCTATCAAGAACAAAGTGAAGAGACGAATATGTGTCAATAGTTATGAATGAACTCTCTCGTATGACATATATATATTCTTGGATGTTGACATATCTATCTAAAAAATGGGTGTGTTTTCCACAATGCTTGCAAGGATGAAGATCAAAACATTGATCTTTCATGTGGAAAACTTGATCACAATGTTGGCATGTCGAACCTTGAACTGATGTGGATGAAGATGAACTCTCATGGAGAATCCAATACTCTAAAACTGGATAGGCTTGGAGAAATCAAGAATGTGAACTGTCACTTCGTTGTCATATCTAAGACCGGTTCTGTGCTTGTTGTGGATGATCTATTCCCACGGTCTGATGATGGGATTTGGAACAAGCGGAACCTATGTATGCATAATGTGTAACAATAAAATAATAATAAATTAATATTAAATATAATTAATATTAATTTATGATTATAGTCATGCCCTTTCGTGAAAAGGTGCAAGACAAGCTTATTTAAGCCAACTGATTGTATTCATTTTACCATCTTCTACATTTTTTATCAAATATACATTACACATACGTTTCATTTATGCTTCTCCCACTTTTCTCCCTCCATTAGAATCAAATCCTCTCGGCTCTCGACACCAGACCACTACCTTCCATCCCAACCTCCGTTGCACCCACACGCCTCCATCTCCACGACCTTCCACACTCACACACTCCCCCCATTCATACTCCCCACTCCTCCGCTCACACCTCCCCATGTTCACCCCACCCTTCCCTCTCCCACCACGCCCTCCTTCATCACCGTTGTCTCCCTGCATGCTGCCATCACCTGCTCACCCTCTATCGTCCTCCTTCACGCCCTTCCCCATCAATCCCCACACCGTTTCACACCTCCACGCGAGCCACCACCACAGCTCCACCTCCCGCGAGCCACCACGCCCTTCACCATCACCTACTCCACCTCCCACGAGCCCCACCATAGCTCCACACCCCCGCCATCCCCTCCTGCTCCACCGCAGCTCCATGCCCCGCCACTCCCTCCCGTTCCACTGCAGCTCCACGCCCCGCCACTTCCTCCTGCACCACGCCATCCCCTCCTGCTCCACACTCTCACCATCTCCCTTCTTCCCACCATTCGCCCACCAGCCCCACTTCCACCATTCTGCCACCTCCCTCATGTACTCACGCCGCCCCCACCACCAACTGCCACCTCCCTCCCTGCGCTTGCTCCATCCCCCGTCCTCCCCTTCCCCGTTTTCTCCCCTGCCATCGTCGCCCAACCTCATCCCACCACCTCGCCCCCCCTACCGCCACCTTGTTCCTGCTCCACGTGAGCCTACACAAATTTTTAATAACAAGAAAAAACAATATTATATTATTATAATAATATTAATATTATTGGTTTTTTTTATTAAAGTTAAAAAAAAAACTATATTATAATAATTATTATAATTAGTTTAAAAAAAAAATCGTGGTGGGCTGGCTTCGTACAACAAATAAAAAATAAATCCACGTTTAGCACTGAGAAGATTCCACCAATCACCAGATCAATGAGTGAATTAAACGCCCGATTTGATTCAATCAATGAGAAGATTAAGAAGAACTATGAGGAACTCCAGGCAAAGATCGATCAAACCAGTGACAATTTGGCAGCGACTTGGACACAAATCATGTCACGAATAGAGAATTCCGTTCTCACTCTACAAGACAACTAGAAGAAAAATGAGGCAGTTTTAAAAGCCATCTTGGAAATATTACTAGTACCAAAATATCTGCAACCCAACTCTCCCAGAACATCGAAGCATTTGGATCCTTTCAACATATCGCCATCATTCTCATACACACAAGGACGCCAAATTCGGGTAAAAGTTGAGCTACCCAAATACGATGGGGATGAACGACAGTGCATAGCATGGATTAACAAAGCCAAGGAATACTTAGATATCCACAATATCCATTACGAAGAGGAGAAAGTTAAATATGATGCCATGCATCTAGAAGGCAACGCTTACAACTAGTACTTATGGTGGAAGAAAACTGCAAGAATCTGTTCTCACAAGTGGGTTAGTTTCAATAACGACCTCATTAAAATATTCCAAGGCGTTGAAGAAAAAGACTTCTTTGCCAAAATCACAAGGTTACAACAGAAAACCAGTGTCGATGAGTACACTTGTGAGTGGGAAGCGCTGTCGACTCGAGTTGCAGAGTTAATTGATGACCAATGCTTACAGACCTACATACATGATCTTAAATAGCACATCCGTGATGAACTAGAGTTACATAACATCTCAACCATGGAGGAAGCATGACGTAAAGCGAAGATTATTGAAAGCAAATCCGTTCATACAAATTTCGACCAAGACGACTTCGAAAAGAACTCCCTCCAATCAACATTCACAGGAAATACAAGATATACACCGCCTCAACTTAGGGAAGGAATGAAGCCCAGTTTAGAGGCCCAGAGAATAAATGAAGGGAAATGTAAGTTCTCTGGAGACAAATGGGATCCTAAGCACACATGCTTACAAAAGAAATTGTATGCCTGTGAAGCAGAGTTGGAAGTCAATAACGATGCTAAGAGTCAGCAAGACTACCCCACAGAAATCGAGGATGACACCCCACAAATCTCATTAACCGCTATTACCGGAATCTCCCAGCCGCAAACATTGAAGCTTAGTGGACAAATAAAAAATAATGATGTCACAATTCTCATCGACTCTGGCAGCACCCATAACTTCATTAATGTCAACCTTGCTAAGATATTTAACCTATTTGTTTTTCTAGTACCTAACAAAGTTATGATAGCAGATGGCAAGAAGATTGACAACGTAGGAAAATGTCACCAAGTCAAGTTACAAATACAAGAGTACAAATTAGAATCAGATTTCTTTGCGGTACTGCTAGGAGGAGTCGACGTTGTATTAGGAATACAATGGTTACAAACCTTGGGTACATACTCCGCAAATCACCAAGAACATTTTATTGAATTCCACACGTTCGGGAAAACACACAAATTATATGGGTTCCAACCACCTCCGACACAACTGGTTACATCACATCAGATGGAAAAGTCACTTCGGAAGGACACACCAACGTACATACTTCAATGTCAAGAAATGAAGCTTCTAACAAGTAAAGGAGATAGGGACAAACAACCAGAGATACAAGCCGATTCAAAAACATTGCAAGGTGTTTCAAGGGCTACCTATGGAGCTCCCATCAAACAGAAAAATAAAACACATGATCAAAATGGAACCAGGGACAAAACCCACCAGTAGCAAACCATACAGGTGTCCACATCAAAGACGATGCGGCTGTTCACATAATCATTGTCGTCAAATAAGCTTTGAGGAAAAAGCTTCGCTTAAGGGGAAGGTAATGTAACAATAAAATAATAATAAATTAATATTAATTTATTATTATAGTCATGCCCTTTCGTGAAAAGGTGCAAGACAAGTTTATTTAAGCCAACTGATTGTATTCATTTTACCATCTTCTACATTTTTTATCAAATAAACATTACACATATGTTTCATTTCTGCTTCGCCCTCTTTTCTCCCTCCATAATGTCATCTTCCCTTTATTTTTCTTTTGTACTAGGGCTATTTATTTGCTTATGTGCTTCTGAAGTGGCATCATTCTGTGCAAGCTATTGATTGGAATCATAGAGAGGACTATTTTGAACATAATGAACAAGTTCAAAATGTATTTCTAATGTATTTCTTCTCATAGAAGTTGTGAATCAAGATGTAAAAACTCAAGTGTATCTTGTGAATCGTTTACACAATATCTAATGTGAGTGAGGGTGGTCTTTCCAACTGTGATACTTTTGGTGATGGAGGAGAGAAGTAGAGTGTTAAGTAACTACCAAATTGTTTATTTCATCCATTGAAAACATTTGATTCACTCAAATAATGAATGGCTTCTTTCAACTCCGCCCTTTTACAATCAAATTAAATAATCTCAAACTTGGAAAATGACGGGTATCGATGTCATCCAAGAATGCACCCAATTAAAACCCAACTCAGAATGCACCCGAGAATGCAGCCCAATTACAATAATTGAAGAACAAGTGAAATTACACAAAATGACTATTTGAATGCTAAATCGATCTTTAAAAATGAATGATGCTTATGAAGTTGTTTACCTCAGACCTTTAAGTGATGATTGTTGTGATGTATGAAGAAGCAATACTCTATATGTTGAAGCAATACTCTACACGTTGAATAGCATGGAGAAGCAATACTCCAGTATGCAGAAACAACATTTACATACCTCTCGTGCCTTTCAATGCTCCAATGGTCACATGAAGGAGATTCCACACTTGAGGGGAGGAGTCTCATGCTTCTCTATGAAGTCTCAATGCACAGTATCAAAACAGTCACGCAGGTGGGATAAAACATAGATTTGATGTTTGTGGATGCTTCAACACCAAAGATAAAGATAAATAGGTATGGAAATGGAACAATTTTTTTTCATAATTTGAGTTCGTATGGAGTGATAGTTCACATTCAATTTGCATGCCGAAAATCCCAAAGAATGATGACAACGATTTCAAAAACTACACAACCATGCATTCACATCACTTATTTACAACCCCACGAATCAAACTCGCACTTTCAACAATTTATGGATTCCAAGATCCCCCTCTTTCAAGTGGAATACCTTGGGCCTCTAAGGAATCGACCACTATACCTTCCTTATTCTATGAAGGATAGAAGCTCACCAATCTTCTTCTTTTGACCTTTTAATGGAAAATTACCAGAACGATCTCATTCGATTAGTAATAGACTAAAGAAAATGATGGTCGGTCCTTGTTGAGCTGATTTTTATCGAAAACACAACATAATATTGACATGATACTTAGGTCCCACTAAAGACGAGACAATAGTATGATTCTAACGTTTAATTTCTTCTAGATTACCAAGGCTCATTGGATATCTGCTCACATCATCGACCTTGGACGTATCTTCCTCGTTTTTTTCCTTTGAGTTGGGAGGAGAAGATGATGGAGCAATTGGGCTTGGAGCAAAGCTATTGTAAATTCCTTCTTTAGTACATTGCATCGGATGAGCCAAGCACTGTATGTAGTCTGCAGCCATACCAACAAGTCTAAAGCAAGTGGGAGTATATTCACTCACTGTATTCCTTCTTTAGTCAGCTCTATCTTCAACAATAAGCAGTGGGAAGTTACTTCATATACGATATCTCAGTATCCAATTCTCACGCGGTAAATTTGGAGGTCATAGCTCTAGGTCACAACTCCAACGCATAGCACAACTCCAACACATAGGTCCAAATTTGGCGGAACCCTAGTAAATCACGGGAGAGTAGTGGATGGATTCAACAGTGATGATGAGTCAAATATTAGGGTTACACCTCAAAAAAATGACACCAAGAATGCACAAACCATTCACAGAACCCAACTCAATAAACAAAAAAGAGGCAAATGTCATGACATTATGAGGGTAGAGAAGAAAGATGTTGCAAAAGAAAGAATCACAGCAAATAGGAGATAAAAAAAATTCTTTCCTGAGATAAATACTACCAAACACTACATGTAGGGAACCCGGTGATTGCATGTAAAATATTTCAGGGGGAAAACGTTGTTTCCTTATCCTTAGAACTTCGCAGTAATCAAATTCTGAGACAATACTCTAACCATGAACTCATTCAACTATGAAGTCTCGGGAGGAAAGAGAATGCACTTTAAATGTAGATTATTTAAGTTGCAACGGAGCTGAAGAAAAATATTGAGGTTTGCAGGTCTGGCGTGGAGAACGAAAAGGAGGCTAGAGAGAAATTATTTCAGAGAAGAAAAACCACCCAACATACACAAGTCTATCCCGAGGAGATACAAATGTATAACTTGTAGAGGAGAGGTGATAGTAGGTAGAGCCTAGCTATGGCAATTTTGTAGCAGGAATACTGGAAAGAAAGACAGAAACCACAAGATCTTATAATAGCACAGACCACATTCTCCAAGAGATATAATACCACTGTTAGTTTTCCCACTTGGGAAAATAGGGAAATTGGCTAAAACACATAGCCAAATACACAATGAGACCATAAACACAAAGATGATAATGTGAATGCACAATACTTTCCCATTAGCTATTGTATATATGAATACAAGAGAAAGGACCCTTGGTTTCAACTTCCAAGTGTCTTTTTAGACTCCCAAAGACTCTTCCTATTCACCTATTGACTCTTGGTCTTCCTTGCATGTAAATAGTGCTCAATAAACCTAACCCTAAAGATTAGGTTCCCAACAATGAGAAATATGTGTCTATTCTTCGTCAAATATATTATCCAAGAAACTTATCAATTATAGGATAGATCGGTTGACCTTTCCATTTAGATCGTCTATTAAAGCATACTATTATATAGGAAATCTCTATTGATTTTTTATTTGTTGTCTTCCTACATGGAATTGATAACATGTTGTTATATCTCAAAAAACATTGTCCATTTGTTAGTATTATTCTTTTTGTGATTATCAGGCGCCCTTGTTTTTTTTAATATGTCTAATTTTTCCCATATAATATTATATAATTTGGTGAATTTTTTTTTTCATAGGTTACAATGTCCATTTTTTTTTTTTTAGCTCTAGGCCAGTTTAAAGAAATTCCATTCCTTGAAATACTCCCAAAACACAACATAGGACTAAGTGATATTGATTGGTTTGTTAAGATGGAAGAACCCAATAAATTATATTCATATTTGTATTTCTAAGTATTTTTGAATAACAACAAAAAAAGATTGGAATTTTCATATCTACAAATGAATTTGAAGAAGACATGTTGTGTGTCCAGGTAGAGATTGTTGAAGGAAAATCATGCTCTTTATTACATATGGATCTTCCAGTTTCTAGGTTTCGCCCTAAGTTGATGAAAATATTTGACGTACATGATTAATTGTCTTGTGCAAAACATGGTTGGATATTGCTATCTTATGATCCAACAAATTAGGCTATATCAAGCACAATCACACAATTGAAAAATGGAATTATGTATGTCTTTAAAAGAAGATTTACTAGGAAAAAGACATCATCGACTCTCCATTACATAAATTTTAAGGAAAAACTCTTAAATGTTTACCTTGAAAGTAATCTCTGCTATATTAGAAGAGATATCATATATGACATGGAAAAAGATGTTTCTAAATCATCATTCAATCATGTGAAACAAATCCATTCTCATGTAAAAATGAAGAAAGCAAGCAAAATTTTTTAGAGGTCAAAAAGTAGCCAGCAAGAGCAAATAAAACATTTCCTGTTTAATGAATTTATTTTTTCCATTGATGTAAAGAGATGTGTTCTCCCACCTCTAAATATGCAATTTTGGAGAGTGAATGAAGATGTTGTAGCCAATATCGTTTTGTCAGTTGTCATAAATTTCATCATGATACAATTTTAATGCCTTTCAATAGGGAGACAAATGAACTTGTTCCTCTACATAAATAAAACCAAATTGAAATGGATATAGTGAATTTATATATCTTGGATATCCAACACTCTATATATACACAACAAAGGATAATTGAAAATGAGAAATACAATTCTATACAATCAAGATATCATTTATGTAAAGCACGTCTATTGTGAACGGATGTTCCACATTAATTCATTACAAGTTTGTGTAAACAACAAAATATTTCAAATAAAGAATTTGTTGACACTCCATTTATTGATCAAGCCATTAAGGTAGTGGAGAAATGGATATATAGTAATAATCCTTGCCACCCTGGAAAATTTCACAGTCACTCAATGGAGTGGCATGTTTATATATTTTTGTTTTTAGAGATTGTTACACCACTATAAACATTCCAATCTATTTTTAATTTCTCTTTGATTTTAATATTTCATTGGTTTGTATAATTTTCAAAACGAAAGTGTAGATTTATTCAATGTTTCCAACAAGGATAGTCTAAAAGAAAAGATGAATCTTATCTTGATTTTGGATGAGATTTGGATAAGTGGTGTGATGTTTTTGAGATTTATAAAAATGGCTCATTGGCATGTTCCCGAAAAGCATTCATCATGATGATTTCATGAAAAATAAAACACAACAATATGGATCTAATTTTTTTAGACCTATGCATGATATGGATGACATGGAATTGGGAATCATTGTAAATAAGATAATTCAGGGATCATTTTGTTTGAGTACCACAATGGACCGTAATGTCGATGTAGAGATTAAAGGATGAAAGAACAACCCAAAATATGATTTATGAATATATGAGTGTTGAGGACTATGTTTTTTTTTCATCAAATGATGTGTGTGACAAAAATGTGGTTGAGGTTTATAAAATTTCTCCAAATCATTTTCAACAACTTTGCAATATTATTTTGTGATGACAAGAAATCCAAATCTTCGGCGAACAAACGGAAATGACCAATAGAAAAATATGATTTTAGGTTTCCAAACGAAGCTTCTGCCATCTTGCAAATATATATCAATCAAAAGGGAATCAATGTCTCTGAGATTCTCTTAGAGATACTACAAGATTTGTGTGTTGATCTTCTTTTCCATCTACATTGCGGAAGACACTAAAGAGAATTAGTTACTTTCAAAAAGCACTTTGTTTTTAGCTAGTTGTGTTCGATATGTGCAACTGTTTATATGGATGGACTGAAAATGATATCTTGAATTGTTATTTTTATTAAAATCAAATGGGGAACCCTTTACTTGTGTTTTCATAGGTGATATAAATGCTTCATATTTAATTGGAAAATCCTTCTCTCATTTCACAAAGAAAGTAAAGAAACCAGTGAAAGAATATGATGCCATTGGTGTCATTAGATACTTTGATAATGATTGCTATACATGTTTATCTCTTATACAATGTTGGATATTTGGCTTAAAGGGCCATAATATATCTACTATATTTTGAAAATGGAGTGGACCGATGAAAACTTGTCACTGGTTGATTTCTTGACTATGACATATTTGGGATTCCAGTGAGAGAACATGTCTTTCCAAAGGAAAGAACGATGGAATTATGGGATCATCTTGTGTCAAATTTGACTTTGTCTTAGGGAACTTCTCCTCGATGGGAATCTATGATGTTGATGACATGATTTATTTTTCCCAATCAACATGGTGAGAAGGTTTATGGTGCTTAAGGGTGATAAGCGCTAAATATATATGCATCATAATTTTTATAAGGGTTAAAGGTTATATGTGTTAAGTGTTATATAGGTTATAAGTGTTTGATCTAGATATTGAGGGATGTGATCTAGTAAGGCTTGAATATCGAGAGAGATAAATATTAACCTGTAGAGATACCACGAAATTCACTAATGTAAAATTGTTGAAGAACAATTAAAGGAAAAACACAAAAATGAATGAATAAAATGCACCACAGAAATATGGGAGATAGAGAGAGTTGGGAAAGGTAGATTTCATTAAGTTGAACCATCACATGCAATGATTACAAATTTAGGACTTCTTCTTCCCAATCTTAATACTTTCCTTATTAGCTTTTCACAAAGATGATTTGTTGACAAATTCAACTTTGATTAAGTTTGACTTCATCAATGACATGTTTGTTGAGATCCCTCTTAAGTTTAATATAAATATGCCTTTATGACTTATAACTTTGAACCTTGGCATATAACCCCATTTAAGATGTAAATCAATGTTCTCTCATTTCTAAATGATGGTACTTGTGGAGAAAATCATATGACAATTTGGAACATTAATTATCAATACGGGGTGTTCCTAAACTTGTGAGGTACTGTGCAAAGTATATGCAGAGAAAGTACTTAAAGTGCTTAAAAAACTAAGCATTCATACACACACATCCAAACTACGATATTAAGCAAAACTAAAAATAATCAACACTGCAAATCAATCTTCTATCTATCCTCAACAATCAAATCTTAATGCCTTTTAAGATCAACACCATCTATTGCAATGAAATAAAATACTCAATCATACTTTCCTATTAACAAACTGAATCAATTAGCAACCTAACAGAGTCCTTTAGAAGTGAGCATTTTTCCAACATAGTTAAACAATGAAATGCTACATCTCCTATCAACCTTCGAGATGTTGATGTCAATTCAGAGAGGAATTCAAAATAAAAGAGATTATGTCCACTGTACCACTAGCTAAATATAGAATATGAACTGTACCACTTGTTGGGTCTGGCCCAAGTGGGGCATTTTTTAGCAAGTCAGATTTTGGAACTGCGGAGCTGAGTGCAGTTCAGTTGAAGGATTTTTGAGTAAGTCAGATTTTGGGGATGTTGTGAAGTTGTGCGCAGCGCAGCGTTAGAAGAGCTGCGAGGTTCAACGCTATGAGGAGTACAATGTTGCGATGTGGCTAGTCTACGGAGATCCGACAAAGCAGAGTGTTGGATGGAAGATGGCAGAGAATCCGGTTAGACCATCGATGGTCTATTTTTGGTAAATATGCTCCATGAGTGCTAGGCGACGGGTAAGGAGCAAAGCGGAAGAAAGCGATTGGTCGCACATGTAAAGAACCACTACCTGAACCAGTCGCACAAGACCATTAGAGGAAGAACAGCTCGGTGAAAGCAACCTATTGACGACAGGGAGGCTGATGGTGATGTGAAGCATACGTGGACGACGACCATGATGGAAGATTCGCTACCAAAAGCTATCAAGTCTGGTTAAGGGAAAACCGTGACAGTTTATTAAACCTAAGGGTTCCTGCCTTCGAATTGTAAAGACATGACCTACGAGCATGATCTATAAATAAGGCATATTTTGTATGGGAAAGGTTTAATCTCTCAATTTTGTATTGTCATTTTTTATTACTCTTCATGGTTAATATCTGAATCGATCTCTGTTGAGAGATAATTTTGTAAAGGCTCTGCAAGCTGAGTGCGTAGAGGCCTATTGAGAGAGAGAAGAGAGACTGCAGCTGAGTGTGTAGAGAAAGAACTGTTGTACCCTTCCCAAAGACTAATACAACAACAGTTCTTGTGGACGTAGCTCCCATCCTGGGGGTGAACCACGTTAAAACCTATGTAGTGTGATTGTTCATATTTTGCACTTGTATGTTTGCTTACCATGGATGCATGAACTCTCATTTATCAGTTGTTATGTTAATGCTTTTATATGTATTCGCCATAGGAGAAAGATGGGAATAATATGTTAAGTATTACATGTTTGGATGAATGCGCAGTATTCTAAGGTTGTGAAAGTATCAGTTCGTTGAATAATCACATGTGTATGTAGGGTTCAGGTTGTGTAAATCTTTTAACGCGCAGCACCAAGAGTGCGCAGTATTGTGTGTTTCATTTGTTTGCATTGGTTATAAGGCTAATCGTCTAAGGCAGTAGATGGGTGAATAAAGTAATAAGTAAAGTCTTAATATCAGTTAATCTTGCAGAGGAAGCGTATAAGTCAGTTGCATTATCCTAGTATTTGCATCCTATCCGAACCGCGCAGTCCATGGATGCGTTGGTCACGCAAGCATCTTAGCTTGCAGAGGTGAGGACCGCGACACAGTATTCAGTCCGCAGCGCGCTGCGCAGTAGGTCCGTCCGAACAACTCATCACATCACTATGGAAACCTGATTCCGCAGTACCCCCATAGCTACACCTCAGGTGAGACCTCAGGCTATTCGCATGCTGTTGCCGAAAGGGCCAGTGAGAAGGGGTTTTGTTGGCTCCTTAAAACCGTGAAGAACCTGGGTCTACATTGTAAACCTCTAGATCAGTTTATAAGCCAACAAATGGTTCTGTTCCCGCGTTAAGAATCCGTGATGAGTTGAAGTCGTGATGTGCGACGAAGAAGAAGCTTTGCTGGGTATTGACTTTTGGCATCCATATAAGAAAGAAATATGGGCTTGGTGTGACAAGACAGAGAGAGACTTTGCAAGAAAGGAGAATAGACACCCACATCTCTCTGACATCCAGTGGTTGAACAAATACCTATGGAAAGACGTCCACGAAGTTTCCTGGGTGTCTTTTGGAAACGAGCTACACGAGTGGTTTTCAAGGCTCGTAGAACAAAGGAACTGTACACTGCGAGATGTACTGACTGAGTGGACAACAAAGCTTATTAAATGGCTCAAAGCAGTAGACAGCCCATTCACGAGAGCAGTTGACTTTTGGGTCAACAACACACTACAAAGATTTGTGACGCAGTTCACTGTGGACATGCTAAAGTCCTACAGCGCATTCGAAAGAGAGTTTTTCAAGGATAGTGCATATAGTGGTTCTTACGAAGAAACCCATAACCTGAGAAGTGGAAAGAGATACAAGTTCGTCGCTGAGAAAAATCCGGGACCACATGGACTCCGCGTAGATACCCAGATACCATGTGAGCTTGATAATCAAACTACACCTCCGTCAGCCACGTATCAGCATATTATGCCATAGAACCTATCGGTTGCACATACCGCGCCTCCCTTGTCTCAGAACCCATCAGTCCAGAACCCGTCAGTTGCGAACACTACACAACCCACACCGCAGAACATCAGTACTGGTAACACCGCAGGAGCGGGTGCTTAGGCTATTCCGACTCAACCTACTCCATCTCAGGTTGTACCACTTCAGAATGTCCAACCTCAGATCATTCCTCAAAGTATTATCCCTAGCACTACACAGAGAACTGTGCCACCTAGAAGGAGAATGGTTGATGATATTAAGCTGCCAATATTCAAAGGAACGGGTCTAGAAGACCCTGATCAACATTGGTTTCTATGTGAATCCATATGGAGTGTAAAGCAAGCCCATGATGACGCTATGAAGCAAGCGCAACTCATCACCACATTTTGAGACAGAGCCTTGCATTGGTTCATGAAGTATTCTTAAGGACATAATAGAACCCTGGTATAAATCAAGGCTGCACTCTTAGCAGAACATAAGAAGCCAAAATCAGAATCACAGTGTATAATAGAGTTGAAAGAGATCAAACAGAAACCTAATGATACAGTCTGGGAGTTTGATCAGACATTTAAGACACTATTGGACCAAGTAAGCTTCGTTATAGCACCAGAACAGCACAAGGAATGGTTTATAGTCGCAATGTTGTCTCATATCAGACAACCGTTGATGCAGCAGAAGGTGGCTTCACAGGAAGAAGCCTTGGAGATCGTGATGAAGTTAGAAGCTTCACCGATTGGAGAAAGTAGCACTGGGATGTCTCAGATTCAAAACTAGTTGGATACCCTGACACTACAACTACAGGATATCAAGAAAGGAAAACAAGAGAGATAGGAAGTCTGGTGTATAGGTTGTAAGGGAGAAGGACACACTAAGGATCATTGTCCTTTATTCCAAGATTTGCTTAACATGGGTACACTGAACCCATTAAACCCGAACCAAGGGCCATGGTGTGAAATTTTCAGAACTAGAGGACACCGGCCAGAAGACTGCTACCTGATTCAGAAATATGTAAAAACACCTAAAAACCTATATTGCAATTTCTGTAAGTCAGTTGGCCATGATGAGTCTAGCTACCGCGCATATGATCTCATGTTAGAAAGAAAGAAATATATTGAGCATATGTATGGAGGAATGTACAGAGTCTAGGAAGAGACTTCACAGAAACAAGAAAATGCACAGCATGATCAGGGAGCATACAGAGGCCACAGAGGATACCGCGGGAGAGGAAGGAATAACAGCCCGACGCAAGGAAGAGGCCGAGGTCTAGTCATCTGTTATAATTGTGGCCAGACAAGACATATGTCTATAGATTGTACCAACCCATGCACTACGTGTAATTACTGTAAATCATTCGATCATGTTATTGAAGACTGCCCAGTGTTAGAGGCAGAAATGCAGAAAAGAAAGCGGCAAGATGCACCGAACCCAAACATTCAGTTGATCACAGCAGACAAGAGATCTGCAGATCCAAGTATCAACGTAGTGATGCGAAGTGGCGCTACGACAGGGAGAGATAGAGGAGCAGAAGCTTTGACTTCTGGATACTTTAACACTAAGCAAACTCCTCTTGAAACAATATGGATAAGAAAAGTTGCCGGGAAAGCACCTACTTTCGACGTGAAGAAAAACAGAGAAGTATTTGAAGAAGTGCAGGATATCTTCAAAGAATCAACACCTAAATCACCAAGAATCCTGTTGCGCAGTGAAATACCGCATATACAAGATATGCCGGCTGCTTATGACAAGACAAGCATCGCAATAGAGACAGGAACCTCTGTTGCGCGGTTCCTAAGGAGCTGTATGAAACTATTAAAGAGTCCAGATGCTATCACGGAATTGTAGAAACTGTTAAACCAGTACGAGCCACAGAGCGAGACAGAGACTACCAATAGTGTAGTTCACCACATCAAGAAACACAAGATAACAAGAAGGGAAATGAGACTCAGTGCACAGATAGGAGACTATGAAATGGATGAGATCATTTTGGACCTGGGATTCGAAGTAAATGTCTTAACTAAACAGACATGGCAGCAGATGGGGAGACCAAAGCTATTATGGTCACCTATCTAGTTGAGAATGGCCAATCAGGAGAACGTCATACCTTTTGGAAGGTTAGCGAACGTTATTGTTGACATTGATGGAGTGCAAAGTCACACAAATTTTGAGGTTATCGAGATCGTGGATGATAGTCAACCCTTTCCTTCACTATTAGGTATTTACTGGGCTATAGATAACCTCACCATCATAAACTTGAAGACAAAGAAGATGATCTTCGAAGGAAAGCATCTCAGGGTCATCGCATCATTAGATCCTTCAAACGGAGACAGATACAGTGAGCCGATTCAGGAGGAATCCAGAGCACATGATCTTGATCGCCTTTATAAGATGACTGCAAACCAGGAAGACTACATTAATCCCACTACGGATGGAACACTCAGCTGGAGATTCGAAAGCTCTTGCATCTCAGACTCTGATGCAGGATTGGAGAACTAGAAAAGTCATATGCACGAAGTATCAACAAGGAGATGCACATAGGTTACAAAGTCACTGCGCTGGATTAGAAAGGAGGTAAGCCCAATCCCCACCTATGATGGTTTATCTAATGTTTATTCCTTTATCAAAGAATATGCTATAGCAATTGCAGATGAACATCGCTTACCAGCACTAGATATGGCACTGCGCAAGACACCTACGAGATGGTGGGCTGTGCATAAGCAGACATTGACCACATGGGATCAATGGAGAATCAAGTTACAGATCAGGTTTTCTGATAAGGTTACACTTTCTTTTGAGAAATACAATGGATAGACATATCCAAGGCAGCATATTGAGGTCTGTTCACAAGCATGGGAGGAGAGACCACAAACAGAGTGGGTGCATCTGTTTGTGCACACATTGGAGGAAGAAATTCCAAAGAAATCGTACTTAGATATGGAGGTAGGGAGACTACATATTGGCCGACCCTGACTGCAAAATTCCAAAAGAGTTTCAGTTTTGAAGATGAGAGTCCTACCATAAATGATGCGTTGTAAATTATTAAGGAAAGAATATTCAGACTAGAATCTCCACATAAGAACATGAAATTAGAGGAATTCTTTGAACCTGACAGCGTACCTGCAAGCCTATAAATAGAATGGAAGGAACAGGTAGAACACGCTATGGAATGTTATAACCTAGCTGAAGAGGCTGCAGAAAAAGAAGGAAGTGATGAGGAGGATCCACGCAATATAAAAAATTCCTGAGTTAGAAGGAGCACGTGACGTACAGGGACCTCCATTGGAAATTCCAGACATGAGCGGACCTGTGAAAACAAGGAAAGTGAACATTGGCACCAACGAAGAGAAAAAGTTTGCAAGTATTGGAGACTACTGGGACGATCAAACTGTCACGGAGATCGCAGACCTGTTACATGAGTATCAGGATTTATTCCTGACAAGGTTTACAAAGATGAAGGGCATTTTGGGAGACTTAGGGGTTATGAAGATACATCTTAAGCCAGGTGCAAAGCCTGTTAAGCAGAGGCTGTAATGTCCCCATTTTGACCCCCTTTGTGTTAAATCGTAAATGATGTAAATATTAATATTTAATCATGGTGAGGAGCTCAAGGCCAAGGCCCCACCTTTGATTTAGCATTGATGTATCGGCAATTAAAGGAATAGATGCCTATGGTTCGTGTGCTAGATGGTCACAATGTAAATGAAGACATCATGTAAATACGAATTTTAATGAAAATACCCACAACTAGCTATGCAATGCAACAAAAAGATGGGGCATGATTCTACAAGGAATAGGGAGGGAAATTATTCAAACCCTTGAGCCAATGGTGTTAATCCATGTGTCAATGAGAAAACCCATAAACCCTCAACTACCCATTTTGGGTTATGGACCCAATCATTTAATTCTTCCAGAAATTGGTTGAGGTAGTTAATGCCTTGGGAATGAAGAGGTATGGCAGCCAATTTCATGCATGGGCAAGCCATCAACCTAGGAATTCATGTTTTTGCTTCTTGGGCAAGAAAACACCCACGAAATGGTGTCCAAAGCCATTCTGAACAGTCAGTCTTTCCTCTCTCACGCAGTCTGAACTACTGGGTCTTTCCCCATCAAGTTTTTCACCATTTTTTTCTGCATTTTCCATGCCTAGGAGTTCGTTTTTGCATATACAGTAGCTGGGAGAGAAGGGCCACGATTTGGGGACTGTTATGGAGGTTGTTTTTGCCCCAGAATGTCCATGGACATTTTTCTAAAAACAGATTTGGCTTCCCAGGGTTGTTCCCCATCTTCCAGTTTCATTTTTGGGTTTCCCACGTTTTTCTGAAGCTAATGAAAACCCCATCTTTGGGCATCTCACTGTAAAAATGTTTCTTCATGCCCAGCACTTATACTTTTGTTGTTATGTGCATCCCTATTTTGGTTTGAATCTGTGAGCAAGAGTTTTGGAGTGGTAGTGGACAAAATTGGCTTGATAAACCTAGTGGGGAGACTAACCTCTCGAGAAGATCAAGAGGGCTGGCTACTCTTATATGCACACCTGGGACACTCTAGAATTGGAAGGTATGGCCTGAGGGACTGTGAATTGGTGAAGGGGATACTTCCTTGAGTGGGGTGTGTAGGCATTGTGGGTGCCAAGCTAAATAGATCTCGTAGAGGTATCCATAGCTCTGTGGTTGAGCACACTAGCTTAGCAATTCTTCATTTCCATTTCCTAGCAGCTTGATAAACCCAATTGTAGATTGGATTGGCTCATCTTGGTGTATTCTTAGCTATGTGTGAGTCTGTTGTTCCCTGATTCCTTGTAGAAATCATTCCCAGCTCGGGGGTGGCAGTTGTATCAAGAGGTTGATAAGCACAACTAGCCTATGGTTGGGTGGAACGTTGCAGTTGCATAGCCAGTTGCTTGGGACTACCTTGTTATAAGATAAGTATTCTCTTGTGTTAACTCCCCAATTATTTATTTGATAAATATCTTGAATGTATGATGAATGTGTAATTGATATTACTTCCGCTGTGTTTTTCATATATTATACATTTCCATATGTTCTTTCAATTATGTGAATGCTTAGTTAAAAGTTCATGGGGCTAGATGCCCAGTTTTAGTATCACGTCCTCTCTATCATGCTGGTATGATAGGAGGGGACCTTACATTTTGCTATCAGAGCTACTGGTTGCAGCATTGGACCTCTATGGGCCAAATCCAATCACAACCACTTGGGAAGGTCCCTTCCTGATCACCATAGGTCTCAGCATTGGGCCTAAACATGCTAAGTTGGATAGATTACAGAGGTAAAATCACCTCCTGCTAAGCAGCAGTCATCACTGAAAGAAGGGAAGATTTCAAAAATTTTCTTAAGAGTTTTTGGAAATTTTTGTTTAAGTCTGTTTCGGGAAGAGTTCGGGAAATCGTTCCGAAATTTGCGGAAGAGTTCCGCGAACCGCCCCGAAACTGCGGAAGGAATTCTCTTCCGAAATTGTGGAAGGAATTCTCTTCCGAAACTGCGGAAGGATTCCGCGAGTTGTTCCGCAACGCGGAATAATTCAGTGAACTGCTCCGAAATAGAGGAAAATTTTTCTAAGTGTTCGGTGTCGAAAGGAAATTTTCGGAAGGAATTCTCTTCCGAAACTGCGGAAGAGTTCGGCAAATATTCCCGCAATTGCGGAAGAGTTCTGCGAATCTTCCCTCAATTGCGGAAGAGTTCGGCGAATCTTCCCGCAACTGTGGAAGAGTTTCGCGAATCTTCACACAATTTCGGAAGAGTTCCGCGAATCTTCCCGCAATTGCGGAATAGTTTCGCGAACTGCCCGAAACTGCGGAAAGAATTTCCCAGTGTCTTCCGAAACTGCGGAAGCATTCCGCAAATGCATCCGCAACTGCGGAAGCATTCCGTGAATGGCTCCACAACTGCGGAAGCATTCCACGAATGGCTCCGCAACTGCGGAAGCATTCGACGAATCGCTCCACAACTACGAAAGCATTCACCGAATCGCTCTGCAATTGCGGAAGCGTTCGGCGAACCGCCCCAAAACGGCGGCAAGCCACAAGGGGGCAAGCCCCCTTGACCCCCTTTTTGTTCCCCCCCCCTCCCTCATACGTTGTTGATTGTGAGAAAATCCTATAACCTGCTCCCACATGCATGAAAGTAAGTTATGAATTCTAGGAATATAATACAGCTAACAATTGTGTGGATAAACACATTTTGCAGAAATCATAGTTACATCAGGGTAGCACTCTAGATAGTACAGTTGAAAATTTTTGGATCTTGGTGGGGCCAAGAAAATCAACATCATGGATGATGCACAGGATCCCTATGAGCCTGAGACAGATGCCATGGGGGAGAACATACATGTTGAAAATGCTGAAACAGAATCTAATGGGAGAAGAAATCAAGAGACTCCTCCAGGTATTGCAGCCACCATGAGAAGCCTAAGGGTGGAGTTGCAAAGCTGTAGAGAAGATAATGAAAGGATGATTAAAGCTCAAGAAGAACAAAATCAATTAAATGCAGCCATGCTACAGAGTTTAACAGACATCCAAAGGCAAATAAACTCTGGGCATCTGACATCAAATCTAGAAAGGGGTGGGAGTAGTTCTAGAAGGAATTCCCGTAAGAGGGCTAGTAGCTCAAGAAGAGTTTCTACAGACAGAACGTATACTCCAGAAATATCTTCTAATGAATCATCTGACTCTGAAGAATCCATTGAGGGTTCAAGCTCTTCATCTCGCAGGAGTAAGAGGAAGAAGCACTACAAGAAAAATTCACATGGGGAATTTAAGAAGGCAAAACCTCCTACATTTGATGGAGAGGTAAAGTCCGGTCAAGAAGCTGAAGCTTGGCTTCTTGGGATGAGAAAGTATTTCCAAGTTCAAGACTACTCGGAAAATATGAAGGCAAGGGTAGCCATCTTCAACTTGAATGGAAGAGCATCTATATGGTGGGAACACATCAGGCAAGTGAAGAAGATCAATGAAAGGAAGATTGTGTGGAAGCAGTTCAAGAAATACTTCAAGCAGAAGTACCTCTCTGATAGGTACTATGATGATAAGATGAAAGAGTTCCATGAGCTGAGATTGGGACAATTGACCATGGAAGAATATGCAAACAAGTTCTTGGAGCTGCTGAGATATGTCAGGTACATTCGAGATGATAAGGTGAAAATTCAACATTTCCTAAGTGGACTGCCCCAGTCATATAAAGACAGAATTGAGTTCGATGAACCTCGAACTCTAGAGGAGGCCATAAGAAAGGCCAAGTATTGCTTTGATCAAAACAGAAGCAAACTAGAATTCCATAAGGCATGGAAAGATAAGAAAAATGAAAAGTTTGATCAAAGGAAGAAGGGGTTCAAGCCTCCTCAATTCCGGAATCAGCAAAGGCAACCATCACAGGTTGTGACTAAGCCAACTAGGATGATGGGAGACAAGCCAAGAGATCCAAAGGAGCCAAGAGAACCACTTCAATGTTGGGGTTGTGGAGGAGACCACATGCTTAGGAACTGTCCACATCGGAATGGGAATGCAAATCAAGTTCACAACATCCAGGGAGTTGGAACTGTGGGTCAAGTGGCGAGGACAATCCTTAGAATCTATGCAGCACTAGATGACTGCCAGGCAGATCATCAGTCAACTGTGGTTGAAGTTGAAGGTAAGATTGCTAAGCAATCTGTTTCTATTTTGATTGATCCTGGATCTAGTCACAGTTATGTCACTCCTAGAATTGTTGAGGTTTGTGTTTTCAAGAAATTAAAGCATAGTAAATCATGGTTAGTTCAACTAGCCACTGGAACCAAGAGAAAAGTTAGTGAAATAGTAGAGAAATGTCCATTAGAGATGGATGGGCTATTCACTTATGCAGATCTGAATATTTTACCACTGGGTTCCTATGATATTCTCATTGGAATGGATTGGTTAGAAGCACACAAGGTTAAACTTGACTGCTACAATAAGACATTTGAATGCATGGACGAAGAAGGAAACCCGAGGGTTGTAAAAGGCATTCCAAAGGTGACTTCTGTTAGACAAGTTTCAACCATGCAGTTGAAGAAGTTCTGTAGGAAGGGATGTTAATTGTATGCAGCCCACATTGTAGAGGCAGCAGAGAATGAAACTCTAAAATTGGAGGACTATCATGTATTGCAAGAATTTAGGGATGTTTTTCTTGATGAGATTCCAGGACTCCCTCCAAAGAGAGACATTGACTTTACAATTGAACTTGTGTCAGGAGCGGCACCAGTGTCTAAGACACCCTATAGGATGAGTACACCGGAATTGCTAGAATTGAAAATGCAATTACAAGAGTTGCTGGAAAAGAAGTATATTAGGCCAAGTGTGTCCCTGTGGGGAGCACCTGTTCTATTTGTGAAAAAGAAAGATGGAACACTCAGGTTATGTATTAAGTACATGCAGTTGAACAAAGTCACTGTGAAGAACAAATACCCATTTCCCCGAATTGATGACCTTTTTTACCAAATGAGAGGAGCAAAGGTATTTTCAAAAATTGACTTGAGGTCTGGTTACCATCAGGTAAGAATCAAAGAAGAATATATTCATAAGACAACCTTTAGAACGAGGTATGGACACTATGAGTTTGTAGTGGTACCATTCGGTCTCACAAATGCACCAGCTACATTCACGTGTCTCATGAATAATGTTTTTAGCAAGTATTTGGACAAGTTTGTTCTTGTATTCGTAGACGACATTCTCATCTATTCCAAGAATGAAGAAGAGCATGAAGAACATTTGAGAATGACAATGCAATTACTAAGGGAGCATAAGCTGTATGCAAAGTTGAGCAAATGTGACTTTTATAAAGATATAATTCATTATTTGGGTCACATCATCTCCGACGAAGGAATATCTGTAGACCCTGAGAAGATTGAAACCATTATGAATTGGCCAACTCCAAGGAATGTGACTGATGTGTGATCTTTTATGGGCCTTGCTGGTTACTACAGGAGGTTTATCGAAGGATTCTCCAAGGTTGCAAACCCGATCACTTCTTTGCAAAAGAAGGAGATAAATTTTGAATGGTCACCAAGATGTGAGGAAAGTTTTCAACAATTGAAAAATCTTCTTACAAGTGCACCAATTTTGAAGATTGCAGACCCGGAAAAAGACTT
Organism: Larix kaempferi; assembly: GCA_027924585.1. Lineage (NCBI taxonomy): Eukaryota > Viridiplantae > Streptophyta > Pinopsida > Pinales > Pinaceae > Larix > Larix kaempferi. The sequence goes on from BSBM01000627.1 coordinate 1,778,660, forward strand.
TGTGGTGTGTACCGATGCATGCAATCAAGGACTTGGAGGAGTTCTTATGCAAGACAACCACATGATATGCTATGAGTCAAGAAAGTTGAAGGAGCATGAGAAGAACTATGCTACTCATGATATAGAACTTGCAGCCATAGTACATGCCTTAAAGATGTGGAGGCATTACTTAATGGGAAGAAAATTTGAGTTAGGGACAGACCATTGTGGTCTGAAATACTTATTTGATCAACCAACTTTAAATGCTAGGCAAGCTAGATGGTTGGAATTTTTATGTGAATTTGATTTTGAGATCAAACACATAAAAGGGAAAGAAAACAAGGTGGTTGATGCACTTAACAGGAAGGTACATGAAATGTATGTGGCAGCGCTTAGTACTTGCCAACCAGATTTGAAGTAGCAGATTGCTAACCATATGGTTGAGGATGAAGTGTATGAGCAGATAAAGGGAAAATTGCAGCAGCAAGACCTTGGCAAGAAGTATGAAGGCTATCATTTGGAAGAAGGAGGACTTCTTACTTATAAGAATAGAGTCTATATTCCAAATGCGGCAGATTTGAGGAGGATTGTTATGGATGAAATCCATAAAGCTCCATACTCTGGTCACCCAGGATATCAGAAAACAATTGCTATAGCAAGAAAATATTATTTCTGGCCAGGGATGAAGAAGGATGTCACTGAATACATCTCTAAGTGCATGGAATGTCAGCAGGTGAAGGTTGAACACCAACACCCCGCAGGTTTATTGCACCCAGTGCCAATTCCAGAATGGAAATGGGAAATAATTTCCATGGATTTTATTATAGGATTGCCAATGACTAAGAGACAACATGATTCCATCATGGTTGCGGCGGACAAGTTAACAAAGGCAGCACATTTCATATCGGTTAAGTCCACACATAAAGTCGATGCCATTGCAAATATTTTCATGAAGGAATTTTTTAGATTACATGGGTTGCCTAAGGCAATAATTTCTGACAGGGATACCAAGTTCACTTCCAATTTTTGGAAAGGTCTCTTTGCAGATTTGGGTACACAGCTAAGCTTTAGTACCACGTACCATCGTCAAACAGACGAGCAAACATAAAGGGTAAATCAGGTGCTTGAAGACATGCTCCGCATGTATGTAATGGACAAACCATCCAAGTGGGAAGATTACCTACACTTGGTAGAATTTGCATATAACAATGGGCAGCAAGCATCGTTGGGAATGAGTCCTTATGAGGCTTTGTACGACAGAAGGTGTAGGACATCAGTGACTTGGGACAATCCAGTGAACAGAATTGTACTTGGGCCAGAATTGCTTAAGAAAATGGAGCAAGAAGTTGCCAAGATCAGACAGAATTTAAAAGTAGCCCAGGATAGACAGAAAAGCTATGCAGATAAGCATAGGATCCAAAGGGAATTCAGTGTTGGGGATCATGTGTATCTTAGAGTGAGATCAAGGAAGAGTTCCTTGAAGCTTGGGAGTTGTGCCAAGCTATCACCTAGATATTGTGGGCCATTTGAAGTGCTTGAAAGAATAGGGCCAGTTGCATATAGACTTGCATTGCCTGCTAGAACTAAAGCTCATAATGTTTTTCATGTCTCTTTGCTTAAGAAATATGTACATGATCCTAACCATGTGATTAATTGGGATGTGATCCAGGTGGAACCCGAGGGAGAATTCCAAACAGATCCATTGCGCATCCTAGACAAGAAGGTAACATTGCTCCGGAACTGAGCCATCGGACAGGTAAAGGTGCAATGGAGGCACTACGGTCCCGATGAGGCTACATGGGAGCTGGAGGATGCCATGAGGGTGGCATATCCATTTTTGTTCAATTTTGATGAGCACTGAGGACAGTGCTAATGTAAGGGGAGGGGAATGTAATGTCCCCATTTTGACCCCCTTTGTATTAAATCGTAAATGATGTAAATATTGATATTTAATCATGGTGAGGAGCTCAAGGCCAAGGCCCCACCATTGATTTAACGTTGATGTATCGGCAATTAAAGGAATAGATGCCTATGGTTCTTGTGCTAGATGGGCACAATCTAAATGAAGACATCATGTAAATAAGAATTTTAATGAAAATACCCACAGCTAGCTATGCAATGCAACAAAGAGATGGGGCATGATTCTACAAGGAATAGGGAGGAAAATTATTCAAACCCTTGAGACAATGGTGTTAATCCATGTGTCAATGAGAAAACCCATAAACCCTCAATTACCCATTTTGGGTTATGGACCCAATCATTTAATTCTTCCAGAAATTGGTTGAGGTAGTTAATGCCTTGGGAATGAAGAGGTATGGCAACCAATTTTATGCATGGGAAAGCCATCAACCTGGGAATTCATGTTTTTGCTTCTTGGGAAAGAAAACACCCACGAAATGGTGCCCAAAGCCATTCTGAACAGTCAGTCTTTTCCCTCTCACGCAGTCTGACCTACTGGGTCTTTCCCCATCACGTTTTTCACCATTTTTTCCTACATTTTCCATGCTTGGGAGTTCATTTTTGCATATACAGTAGCTGGGAGAGAAGGGCCACGATTTGGGGACTGTTATGGAGGCCATTTTTGCCCCAGAATGTCCATGGACATTTTTCTAAAAACGGATTTGGCTTCCCAGGGTTGTTCCCCATCTTCCAGTTTCATTTTTGGATTTCCCACATTTTTCTGAAGCTAATGAAAACCCCATCTTTGGGAATCTCACTATAAAAACGTTTCTTCATGCCCAACACTTATACTTTTGCTGTTATGTGAATCCCTGTTTTGGTTTGAATCTGTGAGCAAGAGTTTTGGAGTGGTAGTGGACAGAATTGGCTTGATAAACCTAGTGGGGAGAATAACCTCTTGAGAAGATCAAGAGGGCTGGCTACTCTTCTATGCACACCTGGGACACTCTAGAATTGGAAGGTATGGCCTGAGGGACTATGAATTGGTGAAGGGGATACTTCCTTGAGTGGGGTGTGTAGGCATTGTGGGTGCCAAGCTAAATAGATCTCGTAGAGGTATCCATAGCTCTGTGGTTGAGCACACTAGCTTAGCAATTCTTCATTTCCATTTCCTAGCAGCCTGATAAACCCAATTGTAGATTGGCTTGGCTCATCTGGGTGTATGCTTGGCTATGTGTGAGTTTGTTGTTCCCTGATTCCTTGTAGAAATCATGCCCAGCTCGGGGGTGGCAGTTTTATCAAGAGGTTGATAAGCACAACTAGCCTATGGTTGGGTGGAACGTTGCAGTTGCATAGCCAGTTGCTTGGGACTACCTTGTTATAAGATAAGTATTCTCTTGTGTTAACTCCCCAATTATTTATTTGATAAATATCTTGAATGTATGATGAATGTGTAATTGATATTACTTCCGCTGTGTTTTTCATATATTATACATTTCCATATGTTCTTTCAATTATGTGAATGCTTAGTTAAAAGTTCATGGGGCTAGATGCCTAGTTTTAGTATCACGTCCTCTCTATCATGCTGGTATGATAGGAGGGGACCTTACAGAGGCCCTATAGATTGAACCCACGATACAAAGAATGAGTCAAGGCAAAACTTGATAAAATGCTCGACGTAGGGATCATCGAACTCGTCGAAGAGTCTGAGTGGATAAGCCCTATGGTTGTCCAAGATAAGAAGGCAAAAGGTGAGATCAGGATTTTTGTGGATCTCATAAAATTGAATGATGCTTCAATGCATGACCCGTTTCCTACTCCTTTCACTGATGAGGTGCTTGATAATGTTGGAGGAAATGAAGCCTATTCCTTTACTGATGGCTTTTCGGGATATCATCAGATAAGAATTGATCCCGCGAATAGACACAAGACCACTTTTGCCACCGAATGGGTGTTGTTCCAATAAATGGTGATGTCGTTTGGTCTCAAGAACGCGCTTGCCATATTTTCCATAGTTGTGGTCGCAACATTCAAGGATTTCAAGCATAAGTTTTTAGAAGCTTACTTCGATGATTGGACAGTGTTTGGGTTGTTGAAGGACCATTGCGCAAATCTCAAATTGATGCTAGAAAAATGCAGACAACATCAAATGTCATTAAACCTGAATAAGTGTATCTTTTGTGTACCTATGGAATTTTGTTGGGACACATTGTGTGTAAGCAGGGCTTGATGGTTGATCCTGCGAAGTTCGCAGTCATTGTAAACTTACCGACACTGAATTCAGTCAAGCAGCTGCGCACTACATTGGGGCATATGGGTTACTACAGGAAGTTCATAAAGGGTTATGCGCATATAACCGCAGCAATGGAGAAGCTGCTAAAGAAGGATGTGTCGTTCATCTGGAACGCGGAGTGTGAACAAGGCTTTGACACCTTAAAACAGAAAATGGTCACTGCACCAGTCCTAGTCTTTCCAGACTGGGAGAAATCGTTTCATGTCAATGTCAATGCTTCATGTATAGCATTGGGAGTTGTCTTAGCACAACCAGGAGAGGGACGTATTGACTATTCCATCGCATTTTCGAGCAGGAAGCTCTCATCTGCAGAGAAGAATTATACCACTACTGAGAGAGAAGGCCTAGCTATGGTCTACGCGCTACAGAAATTCAGGCACTATTTGCTTGGTGCACACTTCTCTATGTTCACTAACCATTCTGCTTTGAAATACTTGGTCAACAAGCTAGTGTTAGGGGGGCGAATTTGTAGATGGTTATTACTCTTTCAGGAATATGACTTTGAGATAGTAATTAAGCCAGGAAGATTGAACTTAGGACCTGATCATCTATCCAGGATCGAGTGAGGAGAAGAGCCTACGAACCTTGAAGACAATCTTCTTGATGCACAGTTGTTTGCCATCTAGATAGCTGATGAATATTATAAAGACACCATAGACTTTTTGACTACAAGGCTGGCACCCATAGAGTTCACTACACAACAAAATAAGCAACTGGTAGTGTGAGCAGCAGACTTCACCATTATCGTGGGCCAGCTATACAAATTGGGACTGGATGAAGTACTGCGCAGGTGTGTGTTAGAGCACGAGAAACCATTCATACTAGATGATGCACATTCAGGAGGTCACTACATCCGAAGACCCACTGCGCAAAAGATATTTATGGTAGGGCTATGGTGGCCTACGATTCACAAAGATGCGAAGGAGCATTTCTAGAGCTGTGATGTCTGTCAGAAGATAGGAAGTCCATCGCAAAGAGATGAAATTCCATTGAATCCACAGTTGATATTACAGGCATTTGAGAAATGGGCCATTGATTTTGTGGGACCTATAAACCCATCGATAAAAAGAACTGGTGCAAGGTATATTATTACCACAACTGATTACCTCACCAGATGGGCAGAAGCGAAGCTAAGGAAGGACTGTAACACAAGTACTGTCGTACAGTTCATATTTGAAGATATCCTTACAAGGTTTGGATGCCCGAAGATTTTGATGAGTGATCAAGGCACTCATTTTCTAAACAGGACTATTGAGGCATTGACAAAAGAGTTCCACATTCATCATCAGCGAAGTACACCATATCATCCGTAAGCAAATGGAACTGTTGAAGCGTTTAATAAAGTACTGGAGAATGCACCAACAAGGTATGCAATGTGAATAGGGATGACTGGGACCTGTGCATTCCAGCCGTGTTATGGGCGTATAGAACTACTTGCAAAAAGTTGACAAGCCACACACCTTTTAGGCTGGCCTATGGACAAGAAGCAATAATGCCAATGGAGTACATTGTTCCCAGCTTGAGAATAGTTGCATTCACAGGCATGGCAGATCGCGACGCACTAGAAGAAAGGCTTCTACACTTGGTTGGTCTAGAGGAGGATCGCTTCATCGCAGTTTTTCATCAACAAGTGCAGAAAGAAAGAGAAAAAGCATGGCATGATCGCCACATCAAAAACAAGTCTTTTCAGGTCGGTGATCTAGTCCTCTTGTATGATAGCAAATTTATGAAGTTTCCTGGAATGTTTAAGATGCATTGGCTTGGTCCATATACTGTTGTACATGTTACTAATGGTGGCACAGCTCAGTTAGCCACATTAGCAGGAGATAACTTGCCCGACCTAGTCAATGGAAGCAAACTAAAACCCTCTCGCGATAGTCCTGCTTCGCAAAACCCTTGATGATCAGAAAGAAAGGAAATTTCTAAGTGCCAAGTACAGTTGAAATTGGGCACTAGAAAAGGGGAAGAGTCTGTATGTGATGTATGATGAGGAAGTGTATATACCACGCAACACTGTTAAGATGTGCCGCTGCGCCAAAAAAAAAAATTGATGAAAATGAAAAGAGAAAAAGAAACAAGGAACCGCGTAGTTGCAAAGCTCAAAATGCAACTGCAGTGATCGAGCTGAACGAAGAAAGAGGTTAAGTTCAGAAGTAGGAAATCAGGCACCGCGAAGTAACTGCACAGGAGTAGTGATGACTGCCACACAGTTCGATGCCACATTCCAAAAAAATAGATGTTACACTGTCGATCGAAAATATAGCCGTTACACAGTACTTTCGCTAGTGACCACTTGGGAATTTAACGCAAAAATAGTTGTTTTGAACGAGTTAATGAAGGAAATGATCGAAGAATCCATCGGATTTGGCCAACGAATACCACATTTAATGCTTATCTAGCGGTTGAAGGGCATGGAGGAGGCTAGCTATGCCTATAAATACCGCTGTATTTGGACTCACGGGCGTTACCAAAGCTTTTGAATTTTCCTGCGAGTGAGATTGTGTGATTGTTTACAGCAAGTCATCAGTGATTCCGTTGCTTTACCCAGATCCGTCCAGTGAATTTCTGAGAGGTCTTCTATTGAAGAAGAGTTCACAATCTAGGAGACTGTGAAGGTGTTCAAATACAGAGGGATTGAAGGGTTGATGAGAACCCCAGCCAAGAAATTCGTCATAGAACAAGGTCAGGCTTCCAGAAGATCACCAAGGCACGCTCCAACAATGCAGGACAAAGGAAAAGATCCAGTGGGGCCGAAAATCAAGCAACCAAAGATGAGTTCCACAGTGCCGCAGCCGTGGATAGTTGATAAGGAGATACCATTGAAACTTACCCCTGACTATATCTCGCCATGTACACTGGACGCACCGGTCCTCAGGCTAACAAAGAATGCCAAATACGAGATTCCACTCTCACCGATATCAAAGCATGTCGAGGTGGACAAAAATTTGTTGGGTGATATCCCAGAGTGTAAGTGGGAAGATTATGATCTGCTTCAGATGCAGAAGGAGCCCAATGAACCTAGATTCCCATAGTTCCAACCTGACCAGTACATGTGCTGTAAGAAAGATGTGAAAGGCAAAATCACCTTGGTCGTGGAAAGTTGGTTGTCCGGAGTAGTCCATTCAGGACTGCTCAATCTGCTCAGAATCCCGCATTTTGACATATCGCCGGAGCTGAATGTGGTGGTGCGCACTCTAATGGCACGCATCCACCAGGGATATTTGTGGCTTGACCAAAAAATTGACCTAAACATTGACTTAATCCATTGGATCATTGGATTGAGAAAAAGAGGTAAAGATCCGAAGCAGTTTTTCCAAGGGAAAAGCAAGGACAAAGAAGTGGCCACGAAGATGAAGAAAGCTCAAACCGTCATCAAAGGAAAGAGAAGCTTTCAGATGGAGGACATAGATGATAAGGAAACAAATTTTGTCATGCAACTTTTGGCCGGCAAGATTCTCAGAAAAGCCAGACCTTTGAAGGTACCTGCGAGCGCAGTACTACTTGGTGTTGCAGTCGCGGAGGGCAAACAATTCAACTAGTGTCAATACCTATTGAATGAGTTCTTGGAGGAACTAAATGACACACAGATCAATGGTGGAAATTTCCATTTTACATGGTTAATAGTGTTGATCGCCTTCGTAGGGTGGAAGGACCCGAAGTATTATGTCGGCGTAATAGTTGACAGTGGTGACTGCAGAGGAGCTTGCTATTCAAACCTTTGGGCAAATTTGAACTCACAAAGACAGCATGCGACAGCTGAGGTGTTCTACACCTATTATGACCAGTTGCGCGGAGCCATCATGCTCACGCCGTGGATAACAAAGCAGGTAACGAGTAATTATATCCGCACTGTTGATTTTTATGCTGACATGCGTTGCATTCACATTTCAGCCAAAGCACAGACGAAGAACACTGAATGGTTCGCAGGAAGATACCATATGTATGAAGATGATATTGATAATATCATAAAGGAATGGCCTGCCGAATTTTGTGTCAAAATTGTGGACATCCAAAGCGACTCCGGCAAGGAAAACCCCATTCCATGTCTCATTGTTGAAGAAAAAGAGACAGGAAAAAGAAAGGAAGTTGAGAGCTCGACACAGAAAAAGGGGGCAAGAAAGAAGCAGAGAGCCACTAAACACATTTCAGACACAGTACTCCATGATGACGATTATGAAATGATTGCGGTAAAGGTCACAGAGCAGATGGAATATTTGATGACTAAGAAGGAGAAGAAAGACAAAGTGATTCAAGAAGCTTTGTAGGAAAATTTGACCACGCTGTAGGGGATTACAGAAAAAATTGAAGAAGTACACAAAAGATTACCCTTGCCGTGGGACTCAGACTCTGAAGGGAAGTTAGGAGGAACTTCACAACAAAAGATGCTGCAACTAGCCATGACCATGCCTGCGAAGTCCCACATTATCCATCTTCATCCCTTAACTGTAAGACTGCCACTGCCAGAACAAATAATGTTGGACACGAAGGATGTAGAGCATGTGGAGCTCGATATTGCGAAGATACCACTGCCTAGTCTACACTATTTGCATCTGCAGGTTGTCGAATAAATGCATGAGAGAACCACTAACGCGCTGAAACAACAAGCTGAGCTGCAAGCAGCTAATAAGCAGTTGGAGGAAGCTAGCTCGTGGAGAGCTATGGAACTGCAGGATGAGCATGATCGATGGAAAATACTAGAGTCCACAATCACTGTGGTCGCAGATGATATATCAGAATGTGATGTACAGATAGAACCCACGGACACTGTCGTTAAGATCGATGAGCTGGTTAACGATCTTAAGGCAGAGATGCGAGATATGGAGATCATCCACAAAGCTAAGGTTGCTTCCTTGGAAGCACAGATTAAACCACAGACTCCACCAGATCAGCAACAATTAAGAGAAAAGGAAGTGAAGTCCACAACAGAAAGTATAGCCACCAAGGTGGCTAAGTGCAAAGTCTGTTAGATGAGGTGTCGAAGGCATTCACTACCCTCGAAGAGGACCCAGGGTTGCTTGAAGTCAAGAACGCTATGAAAAATAAGCAAGCAGCATTAGAACTATTGGATGCCAAAGTTAAATCACTCCTACCAAGAGAAAGAATCCAGAGGTACCGGGAAGTCAACGAACTGAAAAAGGAAGTTCATGCCTTAAGGGAAAAAGAGACTGAAATGATAGATAAATCGCAACCCTTGCTGGAGGCCGCCCACACGATCTCGCAGGAGATCGAAGAGAAGTTACAAGAGCTGCGTGAAAGTCAAGAACAGGTGGAACAGCAAGCCAAGGATGATGAAAGAACACATGAGATGTTGGAAACCATTTAGCAGGTTGAGCAAGACACTAAGGAAGCAGTTGAAAAGTTGATTGTTACATACAACGAGTTCGTTGGGAAGCTAGCTCCGCAGGAGGAGGAACAACTAGGAGAAGTCGAAGTTGAAGGTGGCTCGGGGACGAGCCACATGTAAGATTTAGGGGCCTATTGGGCCTGGCCCAAGTGGGGCATTTTTGAGCAAGTTAGATTTTGGAATTGCAGAGCTGAGCGTGGTTCAGTTGAAGGATTTTTGAGTAAGTCATATTTTGGGGATGCTGTGAAGTTGTGCTCAGCGCAACGTCGGAAGAGATGCGAGGTTCGAAGCTGCGAGGTTCAGTGCTGTGAGGAGTACAGCGCTATGATGTGGCTAATCTATGGAGATCCGACAAAGCAGAGTGTTGGAAGGAAGACGACACAAAATCCAGTTAGACCATCGATGGTCTATTTTTGGTAAAGATGCTTCATGAGTGCCAGGTGGTGGGTAAGGAGCAAAGCGGAAGAAAGCGACTGGTCGCACATGTAAAGAACCACTACCTGAACGAGTCGCACAAGACCATTAGAGGAAGAATGGATCGGTGACAGTGACTTGTTGGCGTGTGCGCGACAGAGAGGCTGATGGCGACATGAAGCATGCGTGGACGATGGCCACGATGGAAGATTCGCTACTAGAAGCCAGCAAGTCCGGTTAAGGGAAAACCGTGATAGTTTTGTCAACCCAAGGGTTTTTGCTTTCGAATTGTGAAGACATGACCTACGGGCATGATCTATAAATAAGGCATATTTTGTATGGGAAAGGGTTAATCTCTCAATTTTGTATTGTCATTTTTCATTACTCTTCATGGTTAATATCTGAATCGATCTCTGTTGAGAGACAATTTTGTAAAGGCTCTCCAAGCTGAGTGCGCAGAGGCCTATTGAGAGAGAGAAGAAAGTTTGCAGCTGATTGCGCAGAAAAAGAACTGTTGTACCCTTCCCAAAGACTAATACAACAACAGATCTTGTGGACGTAGCTCTCATCCTAGGGGTGAACCACGTTAAATCCCATGTAGTGTGATTGTTCATGTTTTGCACTTGTCTGTTTGCTTACCATGGATGCGTGAACTCTCATTTATCAGTTGTTATGTTAATGCGTTTATATGTATTCGCCATAGGATAAAGATGGGAATAATATGTTAAGTATTACATGTTTGGAAGAACGATGAAAGCATAGTATTCTAAGGTTGTGAAAGTATCAGTTCGTTGAATAATTGCATGTGTATGTAGGGTTCAGGTTGTGTAACTCTTTTAATGCGCAACACCAAGCGTGCGCAATATTGTGTGTTTCATCTATTTGCATTGGTTATAAGGCTAATCGTCTGAGGCAGTATATGGGTGAATAAAGTAATAAGTAAAGTCTTAATATCAATTAAGCCCGCAAAGGAAGTGTATAAGTCAGTTGCGATGCCCTAGTATTTGCATCCTGTCCGAACCGCGCAGTCCTTGGATGCGCTGGTCGCGCAAGCATCTTAGTTTGTAGAGGAGAGGACCGCGACACAGTCTATCGTCGCACAGTCTTCAGTCCGCAGCGCGAGCCCCATAGCGTGCTGCGCAGTAGGTCCATCCGAACAACTCATGACATCACTGTGGAAACCTAATTCTGTAGTACCCCATAGCTACACCTCGAGTGAGACCTCAGCTTGTTCGCAGGCTGTTGCCGAAAGGGCCGGTGAGAAGGGGTTTTGTTGGTTCCTTGAAACCGTGAAGAACGTGGGTCTACATTGGAAACCTCTAGATCAGTTTATAAGCCAACACCACTAGATAATGAATTAAATCCCAACTCTAAATACTCTGCAATAGAAAACCATTACCTAAATTTGCGATGCTGATATTCTAATTCACAAATCACAGTAATTAAAACAAATTTCAAAATCAAACCACAACATTCTAGTCATGAAATTAAAAGTACGATGTTTGTTAAATAATTAATTCACAAGTTCTTAATTTTCTGCAATATCACATAAGCTACTACAAGAACAATTCAAAATACTGGAAATGAAATGGTTGTTGCTTGGATTCAAACCACACACTTAAAATGATTTCACACAACTAAAGAATAAAACACACACCACACTTGTGAATAAAGGAAACACACACAAGGGGTTAGTGTTTCTAAGATGAATGGGGGCCTTCCTCCACTCAGAAACATGCCTTGAAACCTACAAGAAAATTAAATATGTAAGAACTCGAAATACATAGAATCCAACCTTCAATTAATGAAAAGGTACAATGATTGGAATCCCTGCTCCTCTAATCTAATTCCCAAATATCTAAATCTAATCCCCAAAGAACTAATTCCCCCCAATATTTATACATGTAGATCCTTTTTCACAAAAGGAGAAGAGGTTACATAAGATGAGATCAAATCCCCAAAAGTATTAAATGGATCTTACAACCAACATATTTTAGACTTGGTTCAATTTAGGAAAAGGAGTTTATTTGATGATCATAAAAGAATAACAATGTCCCTAACAATCACCATTTACCCATATTTGTTCATTGGATTCATGGTCAAAGGATGGAGGTGAAATCTGTCCAACTCATAACCGAATTTGCAAAAGTGCACCTACAAGAATTTAGGAAAAAATCATGGAAATCCGGTTCCCCCCCCAACCATATCTCCTAAACTTGATCGAGTCTTGGAAAGCGACTTGGATCTTACTTAATTTGGCACACTTTCAACAAAACCCATGTTTTATATTTTTTTATTCATCTTCATCACCTCGAAAATTGTGCCCCAAGTTGGCTATTTGAAAAACTATGCAAATTTAAACCAACTCTTTAACCAAGTACTTGAATATTCACATGTGTGACCTAGGGATGATCTAATGAACATGTGACAATTTGAATACCTTCATCCATCATTTCCATGTGTCGATTTCTCCATTGGACACATGGAAGTGTGAGAAACAATGATGGTGCTACAGGATCAGTTGCTGCAAGACTAGTTGCTGCAGGATCAGGACAATGTTGTTGTAGGAACAGTTGACCATGAACAAGAGATGACATAGGAGATCTGGGCATAAACTAATGGACATATTACCATCTTGAAACATCCATCTATCACATCCATGCGTTCATTTCTCATCTGGACACGTGGAAGTGTGAGGAACAATGATAGTGCAAAGGATCACATTGATGTAGGATCATGACTGTTGCTGCAAGATCAAGCTTGACACAACCATCATTAGAAAAGCTAATACCAATCCTCTTTAGATCATTAAAAATAAACGAAATTAACAATAATTGACTACTTGAAATATATAAGTTTGGAAATACACATTTAACGAAGGATTATGGAAAATGTAGTAATAAATGGGCGAAAAGATGAATCCAAAATTATCAAAAGGAATGACTCTAGGTGGGGAAAAACATGACATATTGGTGACCCAACATCTCCCCCACGCCTGAGATTTGGCATGTCCTCATGCCAACAAAGTACGAAAATGATGATCTCTGGATCCACTTTCATTATTTTTTCTTAATGGATACAGCATGCTTTATATCACGACCCAAAAGTCATCTGTAAAAGACTCATGTTCAAAGAACTGATTTCTCATCCTTTTTCCCATTTTGCACATTTTATCAGGTGGTACTTTGAGTTCATCATGTACTTCATCGTTTTATCATAAGTATCGATGAGAACTATATCCTCAAATTCTTCAATGCTGATATTTATTACTGTCACAATGAACATATTTGAATCTTTTTCAAAGTATCATCCACTCGGTCATGCTAGTCATGGCATATCTTAGACGTTCAAACTTTGTTTTTATCTTTCTTCCAAATCATAGGACTATGCTTACTTGATAGAATTGTCATCTTTGGACTGTGACTTGTGTGTAGGATGTAATGTCATGAAAAAATCAATGTATGGAAATGTAAGATGGTACTAGCTCATGACTAAGAGAGCATTGAGTGGGGGAAAAATCATGAAAAAGTTGAATCAAGAGGTTTTAGGTATGTGATGGACAAAACTTTGAGTTGTGTTTCATGAGTGGATAGGAAATGAAATTGTAGTATAGGGTTAAGAAAAATAGTTTTCACCATAATTTTCCAAATTTTCAGTCGAGGTGATAGAAATAGTGTTATAAAGGATCGAGGGTGAAGGGAAAAGTAGTTTGCAAAGTGAAATGATAGGAATTTCAAGCTCACGGTAGTCTTCTTATCATTATTTCCAAAATTTCTAACAAATAAAAATTCTTAAAATTAGTTTTACCTCAAGTTTATATGAAAAATTTTCGATTGCTGCTAGATGTGCTGCTGACTGAACTTCAAGAATTAGACTGAACTGAGTCTTAGAAATTTGTTAAGAGTATGTATTGTAGAGTTGGAATTTTCCTATAGATGGCATCCATATTGAGAACATTATTTGGCTATGGATATTCTGCATGCTAACCATGTTAAACAGGGTAAGTGAGTTGTATTCCTTGAATTTAAAATATGCAACTGCTTCTTGTATAAAACTTTAAATCTTGTCCACTTAATGAAATTTCAACGCCTTGGACTTTGATGATTTGGTGTATAGAGGTGAACAAGATGAGCACGCTTCCCTAAAATAAGTGTGAGTTGTTGATGATGAGAGTGACCAAATTGAGAGTGATTATTAGGTTAGATATGGAAATTGAAGTGCTGCAGAAATTCTCTATAAAATATGACCAGTTGATGATATCTAGGAAGGCTAGTCAATAGTGTTTCTGCTTATCTGAAAGAGGAGGACTAATATGGAAAAAATTGAAGTGTCTATGGAAACTTTGCTATAGGAGCAGATAATTCTGCTACAGGAACATAGATTATTATTGGAACATAAAACCCTTGTAATTTTTATTTTGAAAATCACATGCTAAAATTGAAATGAATTGAAACAAGAAATCTAAAATTACACACTTGCTAAGAAATTCTGCATGCTGCTACAGGAATGACATCCCCACCACACCAAATATTTTGCATGTCCTCATGCAAATGGAGTAGGGAAGATGTGACAAAGGTTGTCATCTCAAGAGGTGAACTTAACAGTCTTCAAGCATTCCCAAACCATGGTACAATTCTGTCTACATGAATAGATTTTCTTGAAGTCAAATGTAGAGAGAACTCATTGGATTAGCAGCCACTGATGACTGATGTTAAAAAATGCGAGGCTTTTCACCAATGAGGATAGTGATATCCAAGGTACCCCTAATGCATCTTGTCAGGTGTGAATAAATGTGTTGTTGTCGAACCCCCTACATGATCTAACAGTCAGGGGGCATTAATGTATCATCTCTGTTGCCAATGAGAAACTTGTCATTAAGGCATACAAGCTTCAAGGCATCGTAAGTATCTCTTGATCTTGATCCCCGATAGAGTGTTGAAGTCAATGGGACAAGACCTACAGGAAGGAAGGCCTTAAGTAATCACACATAATCTAGTACAAGAATAAAACCAAAAGATTTGAAGAACCATAAAATATCAAACCAACATGCTGAAATTTATTGTGAGTCTTTCCTGCCAATAGCCTGGTTTTCAACCAAAATTCATGTCCAGCTGCGCCAGTAAATTAGTTTTCACAACTGGACTTATTTTTTATTTACCATTTTCCTTATTTATTTTTTCTTCTACTCTATCCTACTTGTATTGAAAGAGGAAAAATCTCTCAAGTATAAGAATACTTCGAATGAAACCATTTGCGTAACAAAATCTCAAATGTACTCATACCCAAATCTGAAAGATGTACCTCAATGAATACTATGATGTCAGAGACTAGATTCTTTTGTAAATATGGTTCCGAGAATGGTTGAAATATGGAGTGATGCTGCAAATTTATGACTGATTGGAACGAATATTCAATATAATATTTGTTTCCCTGACTTCTCACAGTTGTTATGTCATTAAGTTCTTCTGAAAATTGATCTTCACATTCCAGAATGCATAAGAGATATGGAACTGAGGACAAAGGTGCAAGGAATTCTTCAATCTCTAGTTCTAGTGTTTGTTCTTTATCAAATTTTGTGCATGATTCATTGATCATGTCTTCTTGCTGATAAGAGTTAGAAGAAGCTTATAATTCCTCTTCTTCATTTTCTTCCATTGTTTCTAAAATTTTGGAATTTAAGACCTTCCCAAACCTCAAATAGGTTTCCTGCAACAGTGTGCAGTCTTCCTGCAACAACGCTGGTGAAATAGAATGGGCATGGAAGGTGGGAAAATTTTGCAGTTCAACATTGTAAGTGGGCTGTACTGCTTTATTATGGTTAGGTTTTGAAGTGGGATAAGCAGGAATGTGTTTAGGACACAGAGGAATTCAAAAGTAACAATTTCGTCATGATTAAAACTTGTGTTTTCTTGATCTACCATTTCCACATATTTCTCTTCAAATTTTCCTGCCAATTGGTTAGTAGGGTGGGTGGTGTTTACAACACCACTAAGTGAAAAAATGGGATTTTGTTTTTCTTCTACTTCTATTTCTTTCTACTATATTCATGCAACCTGTTCATTATAAAATAAAAAATCCAAACAAACTCTAATTTACCATCCAACACAGCAAGGGCTTGGATGAACCTATCTATAGTAGATTCGAGGGTTCTTACCTCTCATCTTATCATTCCTCCCCCTCCGATTCTGAAATGATGGACCTGCAAAACAAAAACAAAAACACTCCAATACAATTCCTTTATCACCTCCCCGGCATTAACGCCAAAATGTCGGGAAAATCATATGACATGATTTGGAACATTAATTATCAATCCGGGGTGTTCGTAAACTTGTGAGGTATTGTGCAAAGTATATGCAGAGAAAGTACTTAAAGTGCTTCAAAAAATAAGCATTCATACACACACATCCAAACTACAATATTAAGCAAAACTAAAAATAATCAACACCGCAACTCAATATTCTTATCTATCCTCACCAATAAAATCTTAATGCCTTTTAAGATCAACACCATCTATTGGGATGAAATACAATATGCAATCACACTTTCCTATTAACAAACTGAATCAATTATCAACCTAACAAATTCCTTTAGAAGTAAGCACTTTTCCAACATATTTAAACAGTGCAATGCTACATCTCCTATCAACCTTCGAGCTGTTGATGCCAATTCAGATAGGAATTCAAAATAAAATATATTATGTCCACTGTACCACTAGAATCTGAACTGTACCACTAGATAATGAATTACCGCTAGCTAAATATAGAATCCGAATTGTACCAATAGCTAATGAATTAAATCCCAACTCTAAATACTCTACAATAGAAAACCATTACCTAAATTTGCAATGTTGATATTCTAATTCACAAATCACAGTAATTAAAACAACTTCCAAAATCAAACCACAACAATCTGGTCATGAAATGAAAAGCATTATGTCTGTTAAATACTTAATTCACGAGTTCTTAATTTTCTGCAATATCCCATAAGCTACTATAGGAACAATTTAAAATACCGGAAATGAAATGGTTGTTGCTTGGATTCAAACCACACTTAAAATGATTTAACACAACTAAATAATAAAACACACGCCACACTTGTGAATAAAGGAAACACACACAGGGGGCAGTGTTTCTGAGATGAAGGAGGCCCTTCCTCCACTCAGAAACACACCTTGAAACCTACATGAAAATTAAAGATGTAAGAACTCGAAATACATAGAATCTAGCCTTCAAATAATGGAAAGGTACAATGATTGGAATCCCTGCTCCTCTAATCTAATTTCCAAATCTCTAAATCTAATCACCAAAGAACTAATTCCCCCCAATATTTATACATTCAAATAATCTTTCACAAAAGGAGAAGAGGTTACATAAGATGAGATCAAATCCCCAATATTAAATGGATCTTACAACCAACATATTTTAGACTTGGTTCAATTTAGGAAAAGGAGGTTATTTGATTATCATAAAAGCATAAAAATGTCCCTAACAATCATCAATTACCCATATTTGACCATTGGATTCATGGTCAAAGGATTGAGGCAAAATCCGTCCAACTCATAACCGAATTTGCAAAAGTGCACCTATAGGAATTTAGGCAAAAATCATGAAAATACGGTTTCCCCCCCAACCATATCTCCCAAACTTGATCGAATCTTGGAAAACGGATTGGTGCTTTCTCAATTTGGTATACTCTCAACAAAACCCATGTTTTATAATTTTTTATTCATCTTCATCACCTCAAAAATCATGCCCCAAGTTGGTTGTTTGAAAAATTGTGCAAATTTAAACCAACTTTTTAACCAAGTACTTGAAGATTCACATGTGCGACTTGGGCATGATCTAATGAACATGTGAAAATTTGAATGCATTCATCCATCATGTCAATGTGTCAGTTTATCCA
The DNA here is from genome assembly GCA_027924585.1 of Larix kaempferi. Lineage (NCBI taxonomy): Eukaryota > Viridiplantae > Streptophyta > Pinopsida > Pinales > Pinaceae > Larix > Larix kaempferi. The sequence goes on from BSBM01000627.1 coordinate 1,796,491, forward strand.
TTGGACACGTGGAAGTGTGAGAAACAATGATGGTGCTACAACTGTGTTGCTATAGGATCAGTTGCTGCAAGACTAGCCTACTGCAGGATTATGTCAGTGTTGCCGCAGGAATAGTTGACCATGAAAAAGAGATGACATAGGCGATTTGGGCATAAACTAATGGATATATTACCATCATGACACATCCATCTATCACTTCCATGCTTTCATTTCTCATTTGGACACATGGAAGTGTGAGGAACAATGATAGTGCAAAGGATCACGTTGCTACAGGATCAGGCTTGACACAACCATCATTAGCAAAACTAAGATTAATCCTATTTAATTCATTGAAAATAAAGGAAATTAACAATAATTGACTACTTGAAATGTATAAGCTTGGCAAGACACATTAATGAAGGATTGTGGAAAATGTAGTAATAAATGGGCAAAAAGATGAAGCCAAAATGATCAAAAGGAATGACTCTGGGTGGTGAAAAACATGACATATTGGTGACCCAATGGTCCTAATCACTTGGCCTCTGCTAAAGAAAAAAGGATACGCCACAATTTTTGTAATGGGAACAAGTTTTCAATTTTATGAAAAGGGGGGTTTTGTGGATAACCTATAATTATATGTTTATTGATGTCTTGTAATCTACTGGGCGATGTAAATATTTCTCTTGATTCTAGATAATGAGGAGATCAAAATCTAGATTATACAAAAGGCCCAAATTTGAGCAATATCCTAATTCAACAAGACCCCTCTTATGTTGGTTTAAAATAAGTATAGGAAGCAACAACTCTATATTAAATACATAGTCTTGAACACAACTATAGTTTCAGTTTTAGTATCCCATCCATTGAATTGATGATTTGCTCGATGCATGGATTTTTTCCAACAATATTTGATCTTAAGTAGGGATATCACTAGTTTCCAATCAAGCCAATTGATGTGTGGAAGATAACCTTAAATTCTAAGGGAGTTTTCTTTGAGTGGTTGGTCATGCCCTTTAACTTGACTAATGAACCAATAAAATTCATAAGGATGATGGAACGTATTATGTGGCTAGTCACCATTATTTTGTGGCCATATACCTAGATGACATCCTCATATTCCACATGACTTAGGAAAAGCATTCGAAGCATAGTCAACAATTACAAGAATATTAAGGTAACACAAGCTATATGCCAACCTAGCAAAGTTATCTTTCAATATACATAAATTTCAATATCTAGAGGACATCATGGATGAGTATGGTTTTTATGTGTATCCAATCAAGATCTAAGTCATTTGTGACTGGGAAGTTTGAAGACACTGATGGAGTTTCACATCTTCTTGGACCTCACCAACTTTAACCTTGGGTTAATGTTGAGGTTTATCTCATATCTCTTAGGCCCTTATCTAAGTTACCAAGGGTGGAGCTAGTGCCAAGTTTGTTTTGGCCGAGACAACTATGATTCTTCTAGATTAATAAAAATAATGCATAATTGAGATGAACATCTAAAATTATTTTATTGGCATTGTCCTTGGACAAAATGGACATTTGATTGTCTATCATAATGACACACTCTCTAATATAGTTCATAAATACCTCACATATGAAAAATATATTTACTCAACTTTCCATATTGTTAGTAATGGAAGTATTATATTCTATAAAAGGAAATGATTATCAACACTAACCGCAACCCTATTCAATTCATGTAGATGAATGTAAACTTACAAAATGACCACCATCAAAATAGTTCCATGAACCTTCAACAATTGCATCTAAACATCAATTACAAAAGGGACGCAACAATCAAATTGTTTGTCGCCTCAATGAACCCATAAATTTGGCACTAATGACAATCATAAAGTATTATGGATACAAGATTTCAAAGTGGCCCGAGATGCATCACATCGATCATCATTTCCTTGCTTTATACTAGACAATGCTTGCAAGTAAACAAGTTTCCAACTTTTACCACCAAGATGGATGTCTGTTCCATCTCAACCATCTTTTTGTTCCTTTAGGTAAGTGTGAGAAGCTAATTGTGGAGGCACATTATAGTGTGATGGAATGGAATTGTTGTGTGAATAAGAAAGTGACAATCTTACAAAAGTAATTTGACTTGAAAAATCTCTAAAAGAATGTGCACTATTTGTGCCATCGTTAAACATAAAATCAAGAAGTAAGGACATGAATCTCCTCTACGCACTTCAAATAAGTCTTGAGATTTAGTCTTCATGGATTTTATGTCAAGTATGCCCTCGAACAAGCATGGTAATGATTTTATTTTTATGTATATAGTTGGTTGGTTCTATAAGATGGAAATTTTGGCACCTTGCAAGAAGAGTATCATAGCATAATCCACTGGTAAGATCTTATTTGGGTGTGTTTGAGTTCATTTTGGGTTTCCAAAGACCATTATTTCTGATATGGAGAATAAGTTCCTAAGTATATTCTGGTCCAACCTTTGGACCATGATGGACACCAAATTGACCAAATCAACTACCTTCCATCCCGAGGCCAATGGACATACCAAGGTAGTGAACAAGATAATTATACATGAAAAATGTACAACTCCAAGCATCCACATACTTCGAATGAAATCATTCCTTATGTTCAACACATTTACAATAAAAACTTCATAGTTATATCGGACACAACCCTTTTAGGTGTGCATGGAGTTCCAATCATTAGTCCTAATAGATGTGGATTTTATTGTTGCATCAATAGGGAAAAAGTCCTCCCATGCTCAACGTGAAGCATACAACATAAAGAGAATGGAAAAATATAGCACATATAGCCATAAGTTCATGGTATTCTATATAAATAAAACACCTTGTACAAGTAGTGACATGATCGACAATCGTTCCACACAAGTTTAAGGTTGGTGACAAGGTGTGGATACACTTAAAAAAATGACTCGCATACCTACACATAAATATAAAAACACTCCAATATAAGCCTAAAATTATCACCAAATACGTGGTTGAGAACGATTTCGAATTGAATCTTCCACACTTCCTTGACTTAGACCTTCCCCCAATATGACCTTTGCTAGGAACGCCGAAGGAGAAACAGAACTTGGAACCTACATGTTCTATGTGACGTCCCCCATATAATAATAAATCATTATGTTTTGTTTTGTTAGCATTATGAATTTCATTGCACTAGGTTGCTGGATGAAAATCTGCCGAATAAGTCCTAGGAGGACTGTTGTAAGAAACAACTTTGATTTATAATTATTGTTTTAATAATAAAAAGGATGAATAAGAACAGCCAAGTTAAATGAGGAGATCATGCATGGAAAAGTGGGGGACAAGTGAGAGTTAACCTTGGGGAAACCAGAACAGGTGTCAGAAGTGTATTTAACACACTAGACACACCCTGAAAATCAGGGATTTGCTTAGCTGCGAAAATTCCATGAGGAATTGGCTGCTAATGATAAGACCTAGGCAAAACTATAAAGGAAGGGGAATATGTGGGAGGCAGGACGCTGCTTAGTATGCTGAAGAGGATTAGACTTGCTGTGTGAGCACTCTGTGCTAGGCAAGAATTTTCTGGAAACTGTGACTGAGTTTTCGGGGTTAACTGTCCACATTTTTCCGTGCATGCATCTGGCTCGGGGGTGATTACGGACAAACTTGGCGTTTGGACCTAATCTATGGTTGGGTGGAACGTGGCTGTTCCGACTTCATTCAGGATTATCAGTTTCAGGTTTTCTACTCACAGATTTTATTTTCTGGTATCTTACTCTGTTCAGATTTATTAACATGATTTTTGTATAACGAAAGTACTGTTCATATTTGTGCTGATGATAAAGTTAGATCTCTACAGGAATAGATACAGAATGTTACAGTGAGAATTACAGTAAACATTTAACCTGAGTATTCGATGGTTTAGACCTAAAACCTTTAAATAATAAATTTATTCTGTTCAGATTTAATTGAGATGTTTTTCTTTATACAAAATGAAAGGACTGTTCATTTTATTGTTGATGATAAAGTAAGATCTTTAAAGGGATAGGTACAGGATAATACTGGTAGAGCTGCATTGTGGTGGGTTAGAACTAGACTTTATAAGGACAAGTAGCAAACTGGCGTTGCAGTCAGTCTTATGACATAACCCTGGATTTGGAACACCTTCTTCATTGTTTTAGTTAACTGATAGATTCGAACCATACTTGGCATTCTAGAACATGCTAGCCTGAGATTCCTTTACCTATAAACCTTGGATCTCAACTCGATTACTACAAAGAGGCTCTTAACGTTTTTTTTTTACACAACGTAATACTCCACTCTATGACAGTGATGATAGGGTCGAGGGAGTAATAAATTAATTTTCCCAGATATGTTCAAAGTTATTATTTGAGCGTTTAGTCCAGTTATCTGTTACTTTATTTAATATGAATATTTCGTTGTTTTAGTGAGACTTATCCAGGAATAGATCTGCGAGTTGTGCCGCAGTTACATTTTACGATTGGGGTTTTAAAACTATTTACTTGACAATAGAAAACCCTTTTTAAATTTCAGTCGTATTTTTTGACAGAATTCTACACTTTTAAATACACAGTCGCACAGTCAATAGAAATACACTTCATCCTGAAAATCGACTAATACTGTGGATTTTTAATCTATCGACATCGTATACGAAGGATCAACAACCTGGGAATTGTCATCTTGACAGTTTTTCAGGGGAAGGGTACGGTAGGGTAAATCCCAAAGGGGTTTGGAATCGGACTATTTTTTAGCAGTTATTTAAAGGAAAAGAAATTCAAACCCTAGTTCCTTCCTATTTTTTTTCAATAAGATTTTTCCCAGACGAGTATCTACCCTACACAAGAGACATTAAATCAAAGATGGTGCTGAAATTGACTCGCAGTATGTAATTGCTAAAGCATTGCCTGAAAACGGAAATAATATCATTCACAGCCATACGTTCTGCCGGAGAACAAGTTTTAACATCCAAAAAGAAAAAAAAAAAAAAAAAAACCCAATCATATAAAGAAATAACAGAGTATCATTCGACGCTGTACATTTGTCTAGAGCAAGATTAACCACTCAAAGTTACACTTCACAGTATTAAACAACCATGAAGATCGAACCCTTGTAACTTATCCTTCGGGATACAATAAGAAAACTCTAACCTGGAACTTGAAGACGATTTCGCTAGCAGCTAAAAATCCATAGAAATTTAATACAATAGTCATTATACGGGTGCGTGGCAGGATAAATCCCAGACCACGATGAACCCGGACACAAAATTAAATTATCATAACATGGAATTCAAAACGCCTACTGTCGTTGCAGAGTCCTCTCCGAGTTTTCCTGTCATTGCATGGAAGCGAAGGATGCGATACCACTTACCAGAGAAGGTATCTCCTTAATAATCGTCGTTCGAGCTGGAGCTACCTATCGGATTTAAAACAAGCAATACAGTGATATTAATATATGAAACATTACAAAACAATTTAATAAAATATAGATTGCTGAATCAAGATTTAAGAAATTACCTTCGTAGGACTCAGACTCTGGAGTAAACCCTGACGGTGTGTAGCTTTCCCTTCGTTTTGCAGAGGATTTATATAGCGGTAGTAGGAAAATCGAGATTCAGTCAAACACCAGGTAAGTGCGGATATAGTCATCGAACTCCTTTCGGATGACAGAAAGGAAGCGGTCTTGTGAAAATGGTATTACATATCGAGAAGTTCACTAAACTCCAGACATCGGGATAATCAAACCCTGGCATCGTGGTTGCAGGTGGCAACACAGTTTTCCATATATTAAATGGTGTCACATGGCCCGTCGGAAGAATATTAAATACTCCTGTACGATTATCCTGACAAAAACGCAAGTGGCATCTCTGCCAAACAATCACATTGACGATCACAGAACTCTTTTATTTAGTGGAACCACACTGGTTGACATATAGTACCTACAGGACTCCAGAGCTTAAGTTAGTTCGTGACACCCCAAATCAAAGAATTAAAATCAGACGCTAGCACTTTAAACTATACCTAGCTGTTAAATCAGATTGATATTACCGAACCCTCCTTGTATAGGCTGGGACATTGTCAAATGTTTTAATGGTATGTTATTATTATAGAAAGGAGGACGTTAGGGTATTAAAAATGGGTTATGACCAATGTTTCAATGTTTGTTCTATTAATATAGAAATGAGAATTTTAGGATATGGTAATCTATGTTTATGGCAAATGTTTAATTTCAGTCTATTAACATAGAAATGAGAATTTTAGGCTATGGTAATCTATGTTTATGGCAAATGTTTAATTTCATTCTATTGATGTAGAAATGAGAATTTTAGGTTATTGTAATAATTGGGTTATGGTATTTTCTTAAGTTGGCATTAAGGGGATTCGTAAGAACCCTATCCATGTCTTTCATAATATACATTCTTATCCTTGATGAAACTTATGTCTGGTGTAAGTACTGCATTAAGACATAAAAAGAAAGAGACATTGGTGCATACCTTACCTGTCCCGTCATCAAGAGGTAACTCAGAAGCATAGGAACCTGCACACCAGAACGCATAAGGGAAGTCAGCCGTAGCTAAGTAAGTGGTATGACGGTATAATATCCTTCTAGCCAGCAGGAACTCTAGAGCAAGCACGTCAGTAAGATCAATGTCATGAAAGCATGAAATTAACTTTAGGTGATTAATAACACAAATCTACCATCTATTCATTTACTTAACAGAACTACAGATTAATAAAGAGAAAGAAACAAACGACAAATTTTTTTTTTTTGGCTGGGGATTTCACATATGGTATCAGAGCGAGGTTCAACCCTGCCGCCTTGGAAACATCAAAACTTTTGCTGCACATGAAAATAAAATTTGCTAATTCTGGTGTCGTATGTATATTTCAGTTTCATTTTTCAGATGGCTTCGCACGAGGAACACGGAGAAGAACCTGGAGAAAATGAACAGGCAAGAACAGAGGAACATTCTGAAGCAAGTCAGGTACTGGAAACCATGAGGAGCTTGATCGTGGAGATACAGAGTTTCAAAGCGGACAATGAACAGCTAAAGAAAGCCCAGGAAAAACAGCAAGAAATCAATGAAATTTTGCTGCAGAGTCTTCACGAAAGGAATAATGGCGAAAAACAACAGAAGGACACGAAGAGGAAAGAAGAGACTGATGAAAGCGCTGAAAAAAGGGGAAACTCCTCAAATGAGACCCAGAAATCTGAGCATCAAGATAAGACCATGGGAAAGAGGAAGGTTGACCACCTGGAAGGTGAATTCAAGAAGATAAAACCTACCAGCTTCGATGGGGAATCAAAAACTGGCGAAGAAGCAGAAGCCTGGCTGCTGGACATAAAGAAGTACTTTCAGATTTACAACTACTCCAGCAACATGAAAGTCAGAATGGCTGTGTATAATCTGAAGGGAAAAGCCAGCATATGGTGGCAAGACCTGAAGATCTCCCAGGGACTGAAAGAAAAGAATCTTGAATGGTCAGAATTCAAGAAATATTTCAAGAAACAATACTTATCAGAAAGTTATTACGAAAGAAAAACCAAGGAATTCTACAAGTTAAAACTGGGCCAAATGACAATGGAGGATCTTATCAATAAATTCTTAGACTTGTTACGGTTCGTTCCATACATCAAAGAAGAAAAACTGAAGGTACAGTGGTTCTTAAGCTGCCTGCCACAGTCCTATAAAGATCGAATTGAATTCGACAACCCAAGAACTTTAGATGAAGCACTGAGAAAGGCCAGATTATGTTTTGAGCAATACAAACAAAGGAATGATACTACTAAGGCATGGAAGGATAAGAAACAGGAAAAGTTTAATCAGCGGAAGAAAGGTTTCAAACCCCCACCTTTCAGAAACATGCCCAAGAACTTTCAAGGAAATTCATTCCCTAAAAATGAACAGTTGCCGCAGAGAACCTTCAAACCCTCTAACATGGGAATAAAAGGGAGTGCTGGTAATCCTAAGGAACCACTCAAGTGTTGGGAATGTGGCGAAGCCCATTTACGCAGAAATTGTCCACGATACAACGAAGCGAACAGGACGTTGCATAATGTACAAGAGGCATCCACGGTGGGAGACATTGGGAAAAGTTATCATCGAATTAATGCAGCCTTGGAAGATCGACAGGCAGATCATCAATCTGCTATTGTGGAAATTGAAGGTAAAATTTCTGACCATGTTTGTACTGTTTTAATTGACCCAGGGGCAACCTTAAGCTACATCACTCCCAAAATGATGGAGCACTGCCAACTCATCAAGGTAAAGCACCCTAAACCCTGGTTAGTTCAGTTAGCTACAGGAGCAAAGAGGAAGGTAACTGAATATATATCTGACTGTGAATTTCAAATACAAGACCACAAAACAAAGATCAATTTAAATGTGTTACCTTTAGGATCATATGACATGATAATAGGTATGGACTGGTTGGAGAAATATAAGGTAGTACTGAACTGCTTTACCAAAAACTTTACCTACATTGCTGAAGACCAAGTTCTAAGAACAGTGAGTGGAAAACAAAAACCTGTCTCTGTTAGGCAGATTTCTGCAATGCAGTTAAAGAAGTGCATGAGAAAAGGATGCAAGATTTATGCAGTACGAGTATCCGATTTAATCCTCAACGGGAGCCAAGCTTCCATAGCAGAGCATCCTGTCTTAGGCGAGTTCCTAGACGTATTCCCAGAAGAAATACCGGGGTTACCCCCTCAACGAGAAATAGATTTTTCCATTGAAATTTTACCAGGATCAGCACCAGTGTCAAAAATACCGTACAGAATGAGCATTCCAGAATTAACAGAATTAAAAATTCAGATTCAAGAATTGCTAGATAAAGGGTATATAAGACCTAGTGTCTCACCTTGGGGTGCACCGGTCCTTTTTGTCAAGAAAAAAGATGGAACTCTAATACTATGTATCGACTATAGGCAACTGAATAAGGTAACCGTTAAGAATAAGTACCCCTTACCACGAATTAACGACTTGTTCGACCAAGTAGGGGGAGCCAAAATCTTTTCCAAATTGGATCTTCGATCTGGGTATCATCAGATTCGAATTAAAAATGAAGACATCAGTAAAAATGCATTCCGAACTCGATACGGACACTACGAATTTGTAGTAATTCCATTCGGTCTAACCAATGCCCCTACCACATTTATGTGCCTCATGAACGGTATCTTCAACAAATACTTAGACCAATTTGTGCTGATTTTTATTGACGATATTCTGATATACTCCAAGACAGAGGAAGAGCATGAACAACATATAAGAATCGTATTACAAACCTTAAGGGATCATAAATTGTATGCGAAGTTGGAGAAATGTGAGTTTTTTAAAAAGGAGATTCAGTATCTAGGCCATATTATTTCTGCGGAAGGAATTTCAGTAGACCCACAGAAAATAAAGGCCATAGCGGATTGGCCAGTACCGAAAGATGTGACTGATATTAGATCTTTCATGGGACTCACCGGTTATTATCGGAGGTTCATTGAGGGATTCTCAAAGATCGCCTATCCCATTACTTCATTACAGAAAAAGGGGATTAAATTTGTTTGGTCCTGCAAGTGTCAAGAAAGTTTTGAACGACTTAAGGACTTACTCACCAATGCACCTGTGCTAAAAGTAGCAGACCTAGGTAAAGGATACACGGTCTGTACGGATGCTAGCAAGGAAGGAGTAGGAGGAGTACTGTCCCAGGACGAACATGTTGTGTGCTATGAATCACGGAAGCTCAAGGAGCATGAACGCAACTACGTGGTTCACGACTTAGAATTAACGGCAGTAGTACACGCACTGAAAATGTGGCGTCACTACCTGCTGGGAAAGAAATTTCTGTTACTAACAGATAACACTTGTGTCAAAAACCTATTCAACCAGCCAGGGCTTAATGCCAGACAAGCAAGGTGTATGGCCTTCTTAAGTGAATTCGACTTTGATGTAAAACACATAAAAGGCAAGGAAAATACAGTAGCAGATGCACTTAGTCGAAGGACCCACGAGGTGTATGAGATAATAATGAGCCAACCAGAAAGTAATCTCATGGATAAAGTAATAGTGGCGAGCAAACAGGATGCAGAATACATAAATCTGCGAGGTAAAATTCAGCAAAATGATATAAACAGGAACGGGACAGATTTCAAAATGGATCAGAAAGGTCTGATTTGGTTCAAAGATAGGCTGTACATGCCTAATGTTGCAGAAATTAAATTATTTATTCTAAATGAGATGCATAAACCCCCTTTTGCAGGGCATCCCGGGTATAAAAAAATGATAACAGCCCTCAGAAAACAGTTCTTTTGGCCAAAACTAAAAACTGATCTAGCTGATTATTTATCTAAATGCTTAGAATGTCAACAGGTGAAGGCAGACCATAGACATCCTGCTGGTCTATTACAACCATTGCCAATTCCTGAATGGAAGTGGGAAGTAATTTCACTGGATTTTATCACAGGTTTGCCGAGATCACAGCGACAGAATGACTATATTGGTGGTGGTTGACAAATTCAGCAAGTCTGCACATTTCATTCCGGTAAAAACCACCCACAAGGCAGCAGATATTGCAGGAATATTTTTAAAAGAAATATTCAGATTACACGGGGTACCAAAGATGGTAATTTCAGATAGGGATGTAAAGTTTACCTCCACTTTCTGGAAATCTTTATTTGCAGGTCTAGAAACTAGAATCAATTTCAGCACGAGTTATCACCCTGAAACGGATGGACAGACTGAGCGTACCAATCAGATCATTGAAGATATGCTAAGAATGTACGTCATCGAAAAACCCACCAAATGGGAGGACTATTTACATCTGGTAGAGTTCGCCTACAACAACGGGTATCAAACATCATCAAAAATGAGTCCATTCGAAATTCTTTATGGAAGGAAGTGCACTACCCCAGTTAGCTGGGATAGCCCGTGTAGTGCTCAGGTTTTTCAGCAGAGCACTATGTAAAATTTCAGGGTTAATTTTCTACGTTTTAAACTTTATCAGTTTATGGAAGTAAATTTCTAAGAATTACTATGTGCCTAAATAATTTTTAGTGTACTGTCGTGTTTTCACTAACCTTACATTCGTAATTTAAAATAGACAAACATATCAATATTTCCTTTTCACCAATCATGTTCTATCATAAGAATATGTTTCACAACTCAGTAAACCAGTAAATAGCAGTAAATCAGTAACTAGCGAGTTATGCATGTTTACAGTAAGTTTTAGCATAATAGAAAATAACGGAAATTACCTGATGCTGATGCTAACCGTAAGTTGTAGCAGGTTGTATAACCCCTTAGAAAGCCAAACTGAAGTGTCCACCCTACCGACCAGCTACTATCTTGCTGGCCCTTGGAAATCAAAGGATTTCCAAGCCCCCGAGCCCACAATCTGATAATCCCGAGAGCAGTCTTTCCTTCTGTTCTCAAAATCCTTCTGTTCTCCAATCAAACTTTCTGTCCTCCCAACTTCTGTTCTCAAAACTTCTTTTCTTCCCCCAATCAAAAAGACTCCCTTTCTCCAAGCTCTCCCCCTCTATATAACTTCCCTTCCTCGAGAATATCTTGGGCTTACTCCACCGCCCCAAAATCCCCCTCTCGAGCCCCTCAACATTTACCCCTCTCCCTAGTTCATTCATCCACGTCTCATTATAAAAATGTATAATTAATTACTCTTATGGAAAATTCATTTGGTTTTGGATTGACGGTCGTAATTATTTATTACGGTGGGAATTATCACCCCAAGGTTATCCATTCGAGACAAGTTTCATTAAATACAAGTCTATCCGCCATTCTTGATATTTTAATGTTATTAATGTAATTAATAAAATATTATATAGTTAGTTGCCCCTTGTCAACTTGGACATGATGTGTCTTAATTATCCACCTTATCCGTCGAGACTACTTAGCTTGAGGTTTAAATTCCAAGATTAACATTGAATAATTAAATATCCATTTTCCATCACATCACGTTTATTCCAAAAATGATTATCTTATTATGGCTAACTTGAAATGGAATTAATCACACAATATTAATTTATAAATCAATATTTTAAATCTTACTTATATTGCATTGGTTACGATAGGGATATAAATGTTGCTGGAATATCATTTATTAATTAATAATAATAATTGAATCACCCTTTGACAATAATAAAAGGTGAATCAATCATAGTATTCGTAATTATTTGTTTATCACATGGGTACCCTATCATCAACACAGCATCCTTGTTCTTATAAACAAAGCACTTGTGAGGGCTTAAACAATTTTACTAATTACTTAGACACTATCATTACCCTATTCACAACAGTTCTTCTATGACAATGTTAACTGACGATACTTGTCTTAGTTTATTATTACAATGTTTTCATATAATTACTAATTCACTTATTTACACATTGACAACCTAACCATTCATTACCTAACTTGATTGATGTATCCTTAACTGAGTTATCTATGACATTTATACTACTATTCAAGCATGACAAGTATGTTATACACCAGTAATATTGTACACGTACAAGGTGTGCATGCATGGCCAGTGTATGCACATGTCGGACATGTACTATAAACAAACCCCATTCCGCCTATGCATACTTGCTAACTAACAATAGTATCTACCCCCATGCAGAAGAGCAAGCATAATCTATAGTATAATTACTTTAACATCCTCGGTTATTTAACAGTTAACCCTTTACGATTTAACATCATTGTCTTTATGTTTACATTAGTTTAATCAATCAAGTACAGGAAGGGTGCCTACTTCCACTAACTCGGAATCAAGGAATACTAAACCCCCAACAGTACTAACTAACACATCCTCCCATCATAACCTACGTCCAGCATCCTCCCTATCCTTCCTCTGCTAGTACAACAGTGGATGTCGGACCCACCGATCTGACCACATAGAACTTGAGAGCGATAGCGTCGGCTGAACAGCGGACCTATCCTCCCCTAGCAGGCATCCGACCATCGTCATCACAACAACATGGGGAGCGTGTCTCAGCACGGCCCTCCCACGACCTCGGGTCTCATGGAAACATAGGGTGGGAAACACATCCATCCCTCTCAACATACTGGGCCTACGCCCTTATCAACTCATACTTGCTGCTATCGGGATTATCAGTTTGTGTTATCGTATCCTCATTTTGGCTGCTAAGGTTTGCTGTAAGAACATGTTTTTCCTTTCCAATATATATCAGATCAAGTAACTGGCTATCCCATAGCCCCTGTGTCATGTAGGTTAGTGTTTTGCAAAATACAATTTATAGAAAGCATTTTCCATTGATCGCCAATTGATCCATGTTATCATTTCATTTCATGTAACCTTTTAGCTCATCATAGATACATATAACATTTCAATCAATTTCATCATAGGATGACATCCACATATAACATCATATATTTCACATTCCATTAATGAAAACGTTAAAACATATATATCGTCATTATAAAAGAAATGAATCTCATGACAACCATAACCTATTAGCTGCATGAACATAGTAAGATCATAATATCATAACATCATATTCATAGTGACAACATAACATAGTAACGACATACACATGGTAGCAACATATAATCGGGTGTATCGTGTCATAAGTATAGTTTACCCAGTCTAGTTAAGTCCAACAGATAATAAGAAAATAAAGTTCAATATGTGTCACGGATAAACCTGTCTAGTCGAAATATGGGGCGTTACATACACCCACCCTTTAGGAAACTTCGTCCCGAAGTTATGGTCATAATAATGCAGGGAAAATATTTACGCATAATCTCTCCATTCTTGCAAGTAGCAGACGCTGGACAAACTTTTCCTACTTAGCTTTGGCTTGACCGAATATGTCGATATTATCTTATGGTTTTACTTCTTTTATCCGTTGATATGTATTCTAATAATTAAAGAAACATTTATATTAATCCTTCTATCGAATCTTAATATTATATCTAGAATGCTTAAGGTTATAATCAAGTGTTATCCCCCTTAGTATCCTACTTCTTACCATTTAACAATATCCTTTAAGTTATAACATCAGAGAGGTTTACTCATCACAAAGATTAAATTGATCCAACTTAGCACGAAATAATCAACAATTTAACATGGAGGTCTTTAGAACTCATAATTTGTATTCACTCAACACGCAACTACCAAGGACCCTTAAGATTGGCATACCTCTCTTAGGGGAGAAGGTTCATGTCCTTTAAATCCTAAGGTCCTACATTATTATTCCCTTATTGATAATAAGCAATAACAAAAGTATTGTAACATTCACTAAACTAGGAGAACTATTATTGTTACAAGGCTTTTGGGACTATACTATATTAGAATGCAAATGTTATCAATTCTAACCATTGATCTCTCCTTTTCCATGTGATATAATTAGAAGGGGAACCATTACTTCTAATACATTTATAGCTAATTTGTTCTCGTAATCTAAGATTCCTATACATACGCTTATTAATCTACATGGATCTTATTGATACTTACACACATTATGCATTATGACTACTTCATATGATACTAATGTGAATCCAACCTATTTATGTGGCATCAAGTTTTGTTCCGATTTTGCGAGATGGCATCAAGTTAACTTCACTTTGGCTTACACCAATTACTATTCAATGAATTACATATTCCCGACGATTCTGAGGAGATCTTGACTCACGAGTCTCACGATATGCTTATCCATAGATATGGTTTTTTTTTTTTTTTTTTTTTAAATTTGACACAAATTTTCACCCTATGTGGAATGCAACCAACTTATGCCCACCATGAAATTCAACCTACCAAGCCTATACACATACCTTGTAGGATTTGTACTATCTTGCAAGCCTAAGGTATTGTTAATCATTATCTAGCCTATCCTTACAAGGTGAAAACATGGCTTACTAGTATCAATCGTATAATTCTCACTTAACTGAAATCTCTAGAAATTCGTTATGCGTACTTATCCTACTCCTTTCACTGATTTTGTAAAGACACCCATACTCTCTCGTGATTATTTCCATCGTAAATTCTCTTGGGAAGTATGTTATTTCACCTAGGACGCAATCCTATTATATATAGTGTTCGTTAGAGATGCTCAAATATGCCTACTAGCAAGGGTAATATAAGATGCCCCAAATGTTTTTTTTTTTTTAATTTTTACTTCCTACAAGGGCCATCATTACAATCTATAATACTACCATGCAATTCTTACTCTTATAACTATAATTGTTCTTATATTATTTTCTCAATTTATACCTGGCAATATTAATAGTTATACACCATGCCTTCACTGATATTATCCATGGTGATTTCTAACCACTCCAACATATCTCTAGCTCCCTCACGGCTTTCCTCTTTTCTAAGCCATCTTAGAAGTTCAATAATGGATCAACTTACCCCATGCTCACCATATCATTTGTTATAACAAGATTGAAATGTCATTTATCCATTCAACATACTTCTACACTAGTTCTTTTTATTGGGCTTGAAAGACCTCTTCATTTGTGCACTACTCCTTCTATCACTAACACTGGCTCTTATGGTAATTGAGTGTTATTTAAACCTATTTCCTTTTGCATATTTTACTTATGCTCTATTTACTCAAGTCACATATATTTACTTATTGATATCTTTATCATTTTCAAAACTCTCAGTCCCTTCGAAGTTACATGCCTAGGCATTAGATTGCACCATTTCTCTTTAATGTTCTTCAAAATGCATCTATAGTACCTTTAATGTTTTCATTAGTCGCATATTATCTCACACAGAATAACGAAACATATGGCCTCTCTCTCATCCTATGGAACTTGGGATTTTAGGGACATGACCTAGCCTCGTCTTACAGTATCATAGGAAAACCAACATATAGAGCCTCGTACCCAACCTAAATTCAATCTAGTCAAAGTCGTCACCTAACCCTATATCTAATTCAAATTACTTTGCAATTTAACCCTACAATGTCATAAGGTTATTTAACTAATTGCTTAGACTTATTGCTAACCCTAGGTTTAAACCTAAATTTAAATTAATCTTAGCACATAAGTAAGGAATATAGAATTTGAAAATAAATTATACCTTTTAATTTTATAATTCTTTATTTACATTTGAGAATTTGACTTTAAATGTACTCCAAATAATCAAAATTCAAACTATATGGACCAATTTAAATAAATAATTTAATTTATATATTAATAATAATTTAAAAAAATAAAATAAAATAAATGGTGATTTAAATAACCATTTTCATAATGCCTAGAACAATTTACAATATATAAATATGTTAAAAACAATTTCACATAATCAAATTTAAAAAACATTTTTAATAATTTCGAATAATTAGAACATATTCGGATAAGCAGTCTCTTGGGACAAGGAGTCACTCTACCTGAAGGCCACGCGGCCAACATGCAAATAACAATAATTATACGACAAAGACCTAAAAAGGGTAAACTTTTCCGAGGCTCTCATTTTCCTCACTGTATTTTCCCCACGCGGGCTCTGCAACTCCAAGCAGCTGCTCGGCTAAATTTTCAGGCCTTCGCCATAGCCTCCCTCTTTGTTGATTCACCATTAATGTTTTCTTTTACAGCTTCACGGCGCTAAGGGCATTGACAACGCCTCAATGCTGGGAGGGAGAAGTTTGATAGGGTTCATAATGGGGATACTCGAGGGCCCCCGGTTTGCTTTACAACTCAACTCTGCAACTCAACCTGTTGGTAAGGTTTCTCCCTAGGGTTTTCAAATTTTAGTGGGTATATTTTATTTAGTGATTAATTTATTGTTAAATACTCTCTGAGAATTTTTTTGTTAAATACTCTCTGTCATTTCTTAGCCTGCAAGATAAATTTATTTGTCAATCTCTTGGTTGCTATCGCCATATTCTCATAAACAAGCAAATTGGGTTTGGCCCAGAAGATAACATGCCGAGAAACAGTAATAGCTTTCTGGGGTGATAGCCTGACTGCTCTGTTCTTGAAATGTTGTCTGCACAATGATATTTCCCGGGGATTCAGTTGATAAAAGATCCCCAGTTTGCTATTTGATGTTAACGTGATATACTCGCCTAATATACCTCTTCTAAAAGCTGAGATAGTGAATCTTATTTCAGAGTACTACATATCAGGGTAATCCAGAGCACTATGTCTCAGAGATGATCGTAAATTACTGTCTCTTTGTGAGTCTCTGGTTTCAACCGGTAGTTGTGTTTCTGTCTTCAAGGGCACGGGCGTTCTGTCTTCTGGATTGGTTAGTTGCAAAATGGGGGAGCTGATGAATTGTTCGACCGTCGGCAATGAACTTCCTAATGATTTAAAAGAAGAAATATTGGCCTGGATGCCACTCAGATCTCTGTGTAGATTTCGTACTGTCTCCAAGCAATGGAACGCTTTGCTTTCATCAACAAGATTCATAACAACGAAATGGGCCGAGGCTCCTCCCAACCGGAAGCCCTGGCTACTTATGTACGATTTCTAATCCCCAAAACCTATACTGGCGTACTGTTTCTATACGCAATTTTGGCAGAAAACCTCCTGCATCTCCATTTCCTTTATGCGACATAAATACGCTGTGTCTGGTAGAGTGCACCATTATTCCTTCCAAGGATCCGCTGCAGGTCTGTTCTTGCTAGCACTCCTTCAAGTCAGTTCAATCGGTCCAACCAGTTCCAACGGTTTAATCGGTTCTGAAGTCTGTACTGTCTGCAATCCGCTCACAAGAACTTTCATCGAACTTCCGCCCAAATTATCCGTAAGGCGCACCCTCCCCTCCTTTAACCATCAGCCTCTGGCTAATTACATCGACTGGGGTCCAAACAAGTTGTGCAGCCATGGCTGCACTCAGGCCAGCAGAAGCATTTGCAACAGCTGCTGCTGCAGGTTCTGAGAATCCCAACTGAACAGCTGTGGTGCCGACATAGCTCTTGGTGATCTCAAGCGCACTCATGTAGAGTGCCCTTAGCTGGTATTGTCCCCATTAATGATGTTCCAAAACCTCTATACACGCCCTTAAAACCTTCATGGCGTAAGATGTTTGTTCCAACACTCATACAAGACATATGTTTCTGTGAAACCTGTTGCCTGGTTTTAAGAACAACAACTGGATATAGAGTTGCCGATACTCCTGAAAAGAGAGCTGCTCCAAGGATAAAGAACTTGGATTTGTCAAGCATTTGCCAATCTATGTCTGCCGCAGGCTGTTGAGAAGTTCTGAGGCTCATCTTTGCAACAAGGAAAATCCAAGAGAACTGTCCTGCTAGTTTTGGTGTCGATCTATTAGTGATGGTAGTGTATCTACATTAAAATTGAAAACCCAACGAACAGTTCCCCACCGACCAACAAAGCCAACAAACAGCTTCCCACCAACCAGCAAACCCAACGGATAACAAGATAAGGTGACTCTAGCAGGTCCTAGGCACCCAATTCTTCTTCTCACAAACGAACCCACAACACTTATACACAGAAGTTACCAGACTATCAAATTTACAATAAACTGAAGTCTTCTAAGGCTGTGAAAATTATTGCCTAATAGCGTTGACAGAGCTTTGTAGCACGGTCAATCAACCCAATGGATGAAAAGCCAAGACCTCCATGAGATCAATCACAAAATCCTCTGGCTGGCCCAGCAATCTCATAAGAAATTCCAACCCCTTCTGAGAACACGAGTATGTACAAGATGCCTAAAAAAATATGCAATACATGTGTATCCCAAACCCATAATATACAACATATTTTACAGTAGTAGATCTGGTTATGGTTATGTAATACAATGGTCGGTCGTGGCTCTGATGTGACCTCTAGAGAACATACATACCTGGGTCTGGCCTAGGCCTAGGTCTGATTAACACCTGATCTAAGAGTAGGTGCCACCGAGCCAAACCCGGACTGAAAACCACCCACAACTTCCAACAGTTTGAGAGAAAAACCCTGGTAATAAAACGAAGAGCCCATTCATATCCCTCTGCTGACTTTGAGGCCAGGGGGAAGAGAAACATAGTGGAAATCTATGATTTTTCTGAAAAGTCTTGGAGCATAGCAGGACACCTGCTACAAGATGTGCTCATAAAGAAGATGGTGGTTTTCTGCGATGGTTTCTTCTACTGTAATGTGTCCCGTTTGGGAGATATGGGAATTACTGCTTTCAGTCTCAGAGAGGTAATAAATTTAAAAGAGATCCCTAGTAATATTTAATTGACAGATTTCTTGTGATGAAAGTTACCCATGCCAAAATCCTTTCGTTTTTTTTTTTTTTTTTAGTCTGTCATTACTCCCTTCAAACCCTGTTAGATTTTGTATCTGAAAAGCATAGATACTAAATTATATTTTATTTTCTTTGATTTATTTATGAATGTGTAAATGAGATCGCAGATCTCTCGGCGTTCTTTCTCCTTAAGAAACCATTAAGAATTTTACCTGCGTTTCCCAAGAGTGACGCTGTAGAAACAAAAATCGGGGTTTCAATATTATATCCTGGTTTAAAATAGAGACATTAGTGCATTTAGTCTGCTAAGTGGCCGACTACCATTTTGCCAACCCTAAATTTGTTTTTGAGTCTTTAAATTTGGATGATTACAATTTTATTATAATACTTTATTTATTTATTTTATATATATATATGTATATATATATATATATATTTTTCTTTTTATATATATATATATATATATTTTTTTTACACCATCTCGAGGTTGCATAAAGGTAATAAACTAGGAGACTATATTTAAGGTCGAAAGGCCAAGAAGTAAAAGAAATATATTTGCAACTAAACTATAAAAGGAAAGAACAGATATTTATACTAACAGAAGCATAAAGATCAAGAGATCTCAACAAGATGACCAAGAAACTCAAGATTTTTATTTCATACATAAAGATCCTTCAAATTACAATCTGAGATAAAGATGCTAGTAGTTTCTGCGAGGTGTTGATGACCGAGACTTCATTTAAAATCCCATAATTTTATTTACTGTCAGAAATAAATGACAATGATTTCCTCATTTCCTCCAACAGATTTGCATTTGTTTTTCAATATAACCCTCTGATTTTTTTTTTTTAAATTTAGCGAATTTGCTCAAAATAGCTCAATATTTTGTCGGCAACAACTATTAATTTCTATATAAGCTCTTTTGTTTTTGTTGTAATTTCAATTTAATTTTCTTCTCTTATTTTTGTTCATGGATTCAACAGTAGTAGGAAATAGAACAGAAGGGGATAAATTGCTGGAAGCCCTAATTAATTTGCATTTGTTTAGTGGTAGATTAACTATATAAAGAATGAAAATATAAATATATATATATATATTTTTAATGTAATTGTTGTTATAGTTGTGCAGGTACCTTGAAAGATGACTATGGCTGGAGGTCAAGTAGGTAAATTATCAAGTAAATTTTCTAGGTGAAGCATGAATAGGCCCGTAGGTTCAAGAGTCTGAACAAAGGCTCTGATACCATCTGTAGTGCTCAGGTTTTTCAGCAGAGCACTATGTAAAATTTCAGGGTTAATTTTCTACGTTTTAAACTTTATCAGTTTATGGAAGTAAATTTCTAAGAATTACTATGTGCCTAAATAATTTTTAGTGTACTGTCGTGTTTTCACTAACCTTACATTCGTAATTTAAAATAGACAAACATATCAATATTTCCTTTTCAACAATCATGTTCTATCATAAGAATATGTTTCACAACTCAGTAAACCAGTAAATAGCAGTAAATCAGTAACTAGCGAGTTATGCATGTTTACAGTAAGTTTTAGCATAATAGAAAATAACGGAAATTACCTGATGCTGATGCTAACCGTAAGTTGTAGCAGGTTGTATAACCCCTTAGACAGCCAAACTGAAGTGTCCACCCTACCGACCAGCTACTATCTTGCTGGCCCTTGGAAATCAAAGGATTTCCAAGCCCCCGAGCCCACAATCTGATAATCCCGAGAGCAGTCTTTCCTTCTGTTCTCAAAATCCTTCTGTTCTCCAATCAAACTTTCTGTCCTCCCAACTTCTGTTCTCAAAACTTCTTTTCTTCCCCCAATCAAAAAGACTCCCTTTCTCCAAGCTCTCCCCCTCTATATAACTTCCCTTCCTCGAGAATATCTTGGGCTTACTCCACCGCCCCAAAATCCCCCTCTCGAGCCCCTCAACATTTACCCCTCTCCCTAGTTCATTCATCCACGTCTCATTATAAAAATGTATAATTAATTACTCTTATGGAAAATTCATTTGGTTTTGGATTGACGGTCGTAATTATTTATTACGGTGGGAATTATCACCCCAAGGTTATCCATTCGAGACAAGTTTCATTAAATACAAGTCTATCCGCCATTCTTGATATTTTAATGTTATTAATGTAATTAATAAAATATTATATAGTTAGTTGCCCCTTGTCAACTTGGACATGATGTGTCTTAATGATCCACCTTATCCGTCGAGACTACTTAGCTTGAGGTTTAAATTCCAAGATTAACATTGAATAATTAAATATCCATTTTCCATCACATCACGTTTATTCCAAAAATGATTATCTTATTATGGCTAACTTGAAATGGAATTAATCACACAATATTAATTTATAAATCAATATTTTAAATCTTACTTATATTGCATTGGTTACGATAGGGATATAAATGTTGCTGGAATATCATTTATTAATTAATAATAATAATTGAATCACCCTTTGACAATAATAAAAGGTGAATCAATCATAGTATTCGTAATTATTTGTTTATCACATGGGTACCCTATCATCAACACAGCATCCTTGTTCTTATAAACAAAGCACTTGTGAGGGCTTAAACAATTTTACTAATTACTTAGACACTATCATTACCCTATTCACAACAGTTCTTCTATGACAATGTTAACTGACGATACTTGTCTTAGTTTATTATTACAATGTTTTCATATAATTACTAATTCACTTATTTACACATTGACAACCTAACCATTCATTACCTAAGTTGATTGATGTATCCTTAACTGAGTTATCTATGACATTTATACTACTATTCAAGCATGACAAGTATGTTATACACCAGTAATATTGTACACGTACAAGGTGTGCATGCATGGCCAGTGTATGCACATGTCGGACATGTACTATAAACAAACCCCATTCCGCCTATGCATACTTGCTAACTAACAATAGTATCTACCCCCATGCAGAAGAGCAAGCATAATCTATAGTATAATTACTTTAACATCCTCGGTTATTTAACAGTTAACCCTTTACGATTTAACATCATTATCTTTATGTTTACATTAGTTTAATCAATCAAGTACAGGAAGGGTGCCTACTTCCACTAACTCGGAATCAAGGAATACTAAACCCCCAACAGTACTAACTAACACATCCTCCCATCATAACCTACGTCCAGCATCCTCCCTATCCTTCCTCTGCTAGTACAACAGTGGATGTCGGACCCACCGATCTGACCACATAGAACTTGAGAGCGATAGCGTCGGCTGAACAGCGGACCTATCCTCCCCTAGCAGGCATCCGACCATCGTCATCACAACAACATGGGGAGCGTGTCTCAGCACGGCCCTCCCACGACCTCGGGTCTCATGGAAACATAGGGTGGGAAACACATCCATCCCTCTCAACATACTGGGCCTACGCCCTTATCAACTCATACTTGCTGCTATCGGGATTATCAGTTTGTGTTATCGTATCCTCATTTTGGCTGCTAAGGTTTGCTGTAAGAACATGTTTTTCCTTTCCAATATATATCAGATCAAGTAACTGGCTATCCCATAGCCCCTGTGTCCTGTAGGTTAGTGTTTTGCAAAATACAATTTATAGAAAGCATTTTCCATTGATCGCCAATTGATCCATGTTATCATTTCATTTCATGTAACCTTTTAGCTCATCATAGATACATATAACATTTCAATCAATTTCATCATAGGATGACATCCACATATAACATCATATATTTCACATTCCATTAATGAAAACGTTAAAACATATATATCGTCATTATAAAAGAAATGAATCTCATGACAACCATAACCTATTAGCTGCATGAACATAGTAAGATCATAATATCATAACATCATATTCATAGTGACAACATAACATAGTAACGACATACACATGGTAGCAACATATAATCGGGTGTATCGTGTCATAAGTATAGTTTACCCAGTCTAGTTAAGTCCAACAGATAATAAGAAAATAAAGTTCAATATGTGTCACGGATAAACCTGTCTAGTCGAAATATGGGGCGTTACAGCCCGGTCGATCGTTTGTTGGTAGGACCGGATTTGCTGCGGGATATGGAACAAACAGTCCAGAAGGTGCAGAAAAATTTAAAGGTGGCTCAAGACCGCCAAAAAATTTATGCTGACTTGAAAAGACAGGATAAAGAATTCTCAGTTGGAGAACATGTGTACTTGCGAGTTAAACCAAAGAAAAGTTCACTCCGACTAGGGAGTTGCACTAAACTTGCACCACGATTCTGTGGGCCTTTCCAAATACTTGAAAGGATCGGACCTGTAGCTTACAAGTTGGCTTTACCCGTACATTTAAAAATTCATAATGTTTTTCACATTTCAGTATTGAAGAAGTATATTCATGACCCCACTCATATTATTGATTGGAATTTGATTCAGGAGGCTCCAGAAGGCGAATTTCAAGTGGAACCTTTACGCATTCTGGACAGGAAAGAAACAGTACTTCGGAACCGAGCCATCGCTCAGGTAAAGGTGCAATGGAAGCACTTTAGCCCTGAGGAGGCGACTTGGGAATTGGAAAGTGAGATACTAGAAAAGTATCCGAGCTTGTTCCCAGAACCAATGGAGGAAAACTAGAACACTGAGGACAGTGTTCATAATAAGGGGGCAAGGATGTGACGTCCCCCAGATAATAATAAATCATTATGTTTTGTTTTGTTAGCATTATGAATTTCATTGCACTAGGTTGCTGGATGAAAATCTGCCGAATAAGTCCTAGGAGGACTGTTGTAAGAAACAACTTTGATTTATAATTATTGTTTTAATAATAAAAAGGATGAATAAGAACATCCAAGTTAAATGAGGAGATCATGCATGGAAAAGTGGGGGACAAGTGAGAGTTAACCTTGGGGAAACCAGAACAGGTGTCAGAAGTGTATTTAAGACACTAGACACACCCTGAAAATCAGGGATTTGCTTAGCTGCGAAAATTCCATGAGGAATTGGCTGCTAATGATAAGACCTAGGCAAAAATATAAAGGAAGGGGCATATGTGGGAGGCAGGACGCTGCTTAGTATGCTGAAGAGGATTAAACTTGCTGTGTGAGCACTCTGTGCTAGGCAAGAATTTTCTGGAAACTGTGACTGAGTTTTCGGGGTTAACTGTCCACATTTTTCCGTGCATGCATCTGGCTCGGGGGTGATTACGGACAAACTTGGCGTTTGGACCTAATCTATGGTTGGGTGGAACGTGGCTGTTCCGACTTCATTCAGGATTATCAGTTTCAGGTTTTCTACTCACAGATTTTATTTTCTGGTATCTTACTCTGTTCAGATTTATTAACATGATTTTTGTATAACGAAAGTACTGTTCATATTTGTGCTGATGATAAAGTTAGATCTCTACAGGAATAGATACAGAATGTTACAGTGAGAATTACAGTAAACATTTAACCTGAGTATTCGATGGTTTAGACCTAAAACCTTTAAATAATAAATTTATTCTGTTCAGATTTAATTGAGATGTTTTTCTTTATACAAAATGAAAGGACTGTTCATTTTATTGTTGATGATAAAGTAAGATCTTTAAAGGGATAGGTACGGGATAATACTGGTAGAGCTGCATTGTGGTGGGTTAGAACTAGACTTTATAAGGACAAGTAGCAAACTAGCGTTGCAGTCAGTCTTATGACATAACCCTGGATTTGGAACACCTTCTTCATTGTTTTAGTTAACTGATAGATTCGAACCATACTTGGCATTCTAGAACGTGCTAGCCTGAGATTCCTTTACCTATAAACCTTGGATCTCAACTCGATTACTACAAAGAGGCTCTTAACGTTTTTTTTTACACAACGTAATACTCCACTCTATGACAGTGATGATAGGGTCGAGGGAGTAATAAATTAATTTTCCCAGATCTGTTCAAAGTTATTATTTGAGCGTTTAGTCCAGTTATCTGTTACTTTATTTAATATGAATATTTCCCTGTTTTAGTGAGACTTATCCAGGAATAGATCTGCGAGTTGTGCCGCAGTTACATTTTACGATTGGGGTTTTAAAACTATTTACTTGACAATAGAAAACCCTTTTTAAATTTCAGTCGTATTTTTTGACAGAATTCTACACTTTTAAATACACAGTCGCACAGTCAATAGAAATACACTTCATCCTGAAAATCGACTAATACTGTGGATTTTTAATCTATCGACATCGTATACGAAGGATCAACAACCTGGGAATTGTCATCTTGACAGTTTTTCAGGGGAAGGGTACGGTAGGGTAAATCCCAAAGGGGTTTGGAATCGGACTATTTTTTAGCAGTTATTTAAAGGAAAAGAAATTCAAACCCTAGTTCCTTCCTATTTTTTTTCAATAAGATTTTTCCCAGACGAGTATCTACCCTACACAAGAGACATTAAATCAAAGATGGTGCTGAAATTGACTCGCAGTATGTAATTGCTAAAGCATTGCCTGAAAACGGAAATAATATCATTCACAGCCATACGTTCTGCCGGAGAACAAGTTTTAACATCCAAAAAGAAAAGAAAAGAAAAAAAAAACCCCAATCATATAAAGAAATAACAGAGTATCATTCGACGTTGTACATTTGTCTAGAGCAAGATTAACCACTCAAAGTTACACTTCACAGTATTAAACAACCATGAAGATTGAACCCTTGTAACTTATCCTTCGGGATACAATAAGAAAACTCTAACCTGGAACTTGAAGACGATTTCGCTAGCAGCTAAAAATCCATAGAAATTTAATACAATAGTCATTATACGGGTGCGTGGCAGGATAAATCCCAGACCACGATGAACCCGGACACAAAATTAAATTATCATAACATGGAATTCAAAACGCCTACTGTCGTTGCAGAGTCCTCTCCGAGTTTTCCTGTCATTGCATGGAAGCGAAGGATGCGATACCACTTACCAGAGAAGGTATCTCCTTAATAATCGCCGTTCGAGCTGGAGCTACCTATCGGATTTAAAACAAGCAATACAGTGATATTAATATATGAAACATTACAAAACAATTTAATAAAATATAGATTGCTGAATCAAGATTTAAGAAATTACCTTCGTAGGACTCAGACTCTGGAGTAAACCCTGACGGTGTGTAGCTTTCCCTTCGTTTTGCAGAGGATTTATATAGCGGTAGTAGGAAAATCGAGATTCAGTCAAACACCAGGTAAGTGCGGATATAGTCATCGAACTCCTTTCGGATGACAGAAAGGAAGCGGTCTTGTGAAAATGGTATTACATATCGAGAAGTTCACTAAACTCCAGACATCGGGATAATCAAACCCTGGCATCGTGGTTGCAGGTGGCAACACAGTTTTCCATATATTAAATGGTGTCACATGGCCCGTCGGAAGAATATTAAAGACTCCTGTACGATTATCCTGACAAAAACGCAAGTGGCATCTCTGCCAAACAATCACATTGACGATCACAGAACTCTTTTATTTAGTGGAACCACGCTGGTTGACATATAGTACCTACAGGACTCCAGAGCTTAAGTTAGTTCGTGACACCCCAAATCAAAGAATTAAAATCAGACGCTAGCACTTTAAACTATACCTAGCTGTTAAATCAGATTGATATTACCGAACCCTCCTTGTATAGGCTGGGACATTGTCAAATGTTTTAATGGTATGTTATTATTATAGAAAGGAGGACGTTAGGGTATTAAAAATGGGTTATGACCAATGTTTCAATGTTTGTTCTATTAATATAGAAATGAGAATTTTAGGATATGGTAATCTATGTTTATGGCAAATGTTTAATTTCATTCTATTAACATAGAAATGAGAATTTTAGGCTATGGTAATCTATGTTTATGGCAAATGTTTAATTTCATTCTATTGATGTAGAAATGAGAATTTTAGGTTATTGTAATAATTGGGTTATGGTATTTTCTTAAGTTGGCATTAAAGGGATTCGTAAGAACCCTATCCATGTCTTTCATAATATACATTCTTATCCTTGATGAAACTTATGTCTGGTGTAAGTACCGCATTAAGACTTAAAAAGAAAGAGACATTGGTGCATACCTTACCTGTCCCGTCATCAAGAGGTAACTCAGAAGCATAGGAACCTGCACACCAGAACGCATAAGGGAAGTCAACCGTAGCTAAGTAAGTGGTATGACGGTATAATATCCTTCTAGCCAGCAAGAACTCTAGAGCAAGCACGTCAGTAAGATCAATGTCATGAAAGCATGAAATTAACTTTAGGTGATTAATAACACAAATCTACCATCTATTCATTTACTTAACAGAACTACAGATTAATATAGAGAAAGAAACAAACGACAAAAAAAAAAAATTTGGCTGGGGATTTCACATTCTAGCCATGATTGCATTGAGTAGGATATGGTAGATTATATCATGGACGCAAATATGAAGTGCAACCACCAATAGAACATACAACTCTATCAAGTTGTCAAATTCAGACAACCACTTCACTATTGTAAGCGGTTTAATAGGTACCATTATAAGAACTTGACAGAATGGGGACCATTACTTCCCAAGGGGAAATAAATAATCTAGGTGGCCACCATCTAAAAACCCATCATGATACTTGTCAGAATTACAATCGTATTGTATCCATTAAAATTTGACACATTTTTCAGGCCCTTCCATTCATTTTTTCCAATCTTAATTTCTCTTACAAAAATACACAATTTTAAAAAAAAATTCATCTCATTTGGAGTTCGAAAAGTCGAGATATCATTGATTTAAAATCAACTATTTTTTAGAATTTCAGTGACGACCGCGAATATTGCAAAGCGAATAGCTTCTGACAGTTTGTCCAAATTTTTGTTTCGCTTGTTTAGTAGATGCGGAGTGGCTATTCTAGTTCCGAAAACAGGGTATAATAGAAATTATGAGCAAGAGTGACCAAGTTATGGTCATTTTAAATTTTCGGCTCAAAACCATAGTTGCAACAAGAAGTAAGTGATTTTTTTTCAAACATTAGTTTCACTTTTGAGGATATGGAAAACATGAGGTATTTCACAGGAAAATATGGTGGTTTTAACATTGAAGAATGCTTAAAAGACTCTTATTTCAAAGATGATGCTAAGGTATTGTGGTTTTCACTAGACTATGCTAAGAGGAAAGCACTTTATGTTGAAGACCTCGAACAAGTCCTTTTAGACAAGTGGTCTCATGCCAAAAATAAAGATCAAGTGGGTCATAAGTGTTTATTTTTTATATTGAAAGTTCATGGATGTATTCAAAAGGAGAATATTCTTGTTTCTATTAGCCTTAGTTGCAAGCATAACTTCATCCATGTTAATTTGGCCAAAAAAATTGCAAGTTTCTACCGAGCATATCCAAAGCAAACAAGTTGATGGTGAAACTTTTCAAATTTTTAAGGATTTGAAGATGACTATGGATAAATATTTGTTGCATTCTTATATTTCTGCTTTAGATATTGATGATGTTGATGTTATTTTGGGATATCCTTGGATGCAATCAGTGGGTACAATTAATATTAATATAGAAAATAAAATTTTAAATATTTGGTACAAGAAAAAGAAAATTACAATGCAAGATATGTCTCTTACAAAACAAAAAGAGACCCAGAAGGAACATGATGAAGTCTCTCTGGGGGGCCTTGTAATGTCCCCATCTTGACCCTATTGCATTAATATTGTAAATGATGTAAATATTGTTATTTAGTCATGGTGAGGAGCTCAAGGCCAAGGCCCCACCATTGATTTATCGTTTTATGTATCGGCAATTAGAATAGATGCATATGGTTCTTGTGCTAGCCGTGCACAATGTAAATTCAGACATCATGTAAATATGCAATGTTAATGAAAAAAAACCCACAACCAGCTATGCAATGCAACAAAGAGATGGGGCATGATCTTACAAGAAATAGGGAGGAAAAATAACCAAACCCTTAAGCCAATGGAGTCAATCCATGTGTCAATGAGGAAACCCATGAGATCCCAACTACCCATTTTGGCTTATGCCCCAATCATTAAATTCATCCCAGAGTTGGTTGAGGCAGTTAATGCCTTGGGAATGATGAGGTATGGCAGCCAATTTCGGGTATGGGCAAGCCATCAATCTGGGAATTCGAATTTTGGCTGGCAAGACAAGAAATCACCCACGTTTTGCCTTCCCAAGCCATTCTGAACCACAGTCTTTCCTCTCTCATGCAGCCTGGGGCGAACTAGGGTTTTTCCTTCACATTTTCACCATTCTCTGCATTCTTTCATGCCTGGGAACTCGTTTTTGGTTAGCATAGTGGCTGGGAGAAGAGAACCACGATTTTCTGGGGGTTTATAGAGGTCGTTTTTGCCCCAAAATTCCCATGGACGTTTTTCTATAAACGATTATGCTCCTGGGGTTGTTTTCCATTTTCCAATTTTCGTTTTGGGCTTTCCCACCTTTTTCTGAACTGGTGGAATTCCCATCATTGGGCATCCTACTGCAAAAACGCCCAGCAATTGAAGTTCTGGCTGTTATGTCCCTTCCTGTTTAGTTTTAAACTGTAAGCAAGAGATTCAGGAGTGGAAGAGGACAGATTTGGCTTGATGAGCCCAATGAAGTATCCATAGCTCAATGGTTGAGCCACTAGCCTAGTAATTCACCTCTGCCCATCTCTTAGCATCCTGAGAAACCCAACTGATGATTGGCTTGGTTGATTCTGGTGTATCTTGGGCTATGTGAGAGCCTATTTTCCCCTTTTTCCTTGTGGAGATCATGCCCAAATCGGGGGTGGCAGTGGTGCTGAGATATTAAGGAGCACACTGGCCTACGGTTGGGTGGAACGTTGCAGATGCATAGTTGGTTGCTTGGGACTACTTGTTAAGATAAGTATTCTCTGTTATAAATTCTGCAATGTATTTATTTTAATGGCTGTCACAGAAATCTTGAATGTATGATGAATGCGTAATTGATATTACTTCCGCGGTGTTTTTCATACATTATACATTCCCATATGTTCTTTTAATTATGTGAATGATTAGTTAAAAGTTCATGGGGCTAGATGTCCGGATTTAGCTTCACGATCCTCTCTATCATGCTAGTAGGATAGGAGGGGACGTTACAGGCCTAGTTGCAGTAGTGAATGACACATCAAATGAAGAGTCTGTGGTGGAATCAGAAGATAATACTATAGAATCCCATGAAGAGAATTCCCATGAAGAGAATTCCCAGGAAGGGAATCTACAAGAAGAAGAATTTAAGGAGCTACATGATTCCAAGGAATCACATGTTATAAAGTTATAGAAAGAGGTAACCATCGTTCAGGTCGCTACATATCACCACCCAAACCACTTTGAGAAGAAACAATCATCAAGGAAAATTTGGGAGCATCAACAAACCAACTGTGGACCACAATGGAACCAATGAAGAAAGCAATATGGAGATGCATAGAGAACTACGTGCAATACAAGGAGATACCAAGAAGTGCAACAACATCTTGGAACCACATGAATAAGAATCAAGATCACAAAATCCAAGAAGCAGTTAGACCGCGTATTCACATTCCAATTGGTTGGATGGATGCTCGTGCTTGGTATCAGTTGACTAATTTTATTAGTTGATCATATTATATGTCTTCCTCTCATGTTTCTAGGACGAAACATTTTTAAGGGGGATGTAATATTATATACCTAGGGGGGAATGATATGGGGTACCTAGAGAGGTACCTACAAGGAATAAATGATGTAATGGTTACCAAAAATGGAATTAACTATGTAATGTGTACCCATGGGGGTAATTAATGTAATGTGGCCGTTAATAATGGAATATGGTCCACCGGGTGGTTGGAGGTTAGTTAGAAGAAATAATATAATAATAAGGCATCTACCCCTAAGTATACTCATGAGAAAGTATAAATAGAAATGAGTATCATTGTATTAGTCATGTTGGAGATTATTGTTGTACAAGCATGGCTTGTGGAGTGATTCCTTCCTTAAGGAGTATTTGATGGTGTTACCCTACCTTAAGGGTTTCTCTATATCTTGGTGTTATTCTTCATGTTCTAAGTTTTTAATTTGATGTTGCTTTTTCATTTTCATTTTCATTTAATTTAAATGTATTTATAGATGTCATTTAATTCATGAGTTTTTGAATTTCATTTACCTTATATTTTATATAAAAATAAAAGAGAAGAGTTTTCAATTTTCTAGATTTTTGTTATCGATTTAGAAAAGTATCATAAAAATGTAATCATTAAAGTTTAGTTATAAAAACTATTATCAATAATGTAGACATCACACAGAACTAGTTTATAAATTGAGTACATCCCCATGATATTATATATAATTATATAGTACAATTTTTTTTTCCAATTTAAATTTTGAATATTATTACATAATCTATTATAACAATTAAATTTCATTTATTTTAAATATTATAAAATAGTTTATTATAAAAATATGCACAAAATTACAATACACTAGTAGTTTGTATCACTGAAGTCTCCAACTTATATAAAAAGATAGAGAAACTATTTCAATTTCCCACATTTATTAATTTGCTTTTTTTAAACGTGAAACAAGAATCATAAATATCTATCCCTTAAACTTTAAGGGATTTTTTATATATATAAAAGATGATTTGAACAACAACCGAGTAGTTTATGAATTTGACATTATCCAATTATTATTATTATATAGTCATTATTATTATGAAGTAAGTAATTATTTAATATAATAAGTTGTTTTAAAGAGGTATCTAGAATAATAATTTTATAAAACAAATTATTGAATGATGAATCATACATAAGTTAATTATTTATAAGAAAATATATAATGATATTTTATAGAATCAAGGTATGGTAAAAAATACATACATTTAAGTAATGCAAAACCAATCCATGTATGGTAAAAAATACATCCATCTAAGCAATATATATTGATATTGGTCATAATCAAGGTATGGTTAGAAATACATACAATCAAGGTATGGTAAAAAATACATCCATTCAAGTAATACATAGTGATATTCAGTCAAATCAATCAAGGTCCTTCAAGCAATATATAGTGATATTCCGTATAATCAAGGTATGATAAAAAAATACATAGTTAAAGTCAGAATCAAGGTATGATAAAAAATACATAATTAAAGTCAGAATCAAGGTATATGCTAAAAAATACATCCATTCAAACAATATATAGTGATATTTGACAGAATCAATGTATGGTTAAAAATACATAGTTAAAGTTTAGATTCAAGGTATAGTAAAAAATAGATCCATACCAAGATTTGAACTCGGGGAGGATAAAAACATTCCTCCCAATAACTTGATCTAGACTCCATTAACCTTTTACATCTTGTTTGTATTTGAATTTAACTATATAAAAATAATTAAATAAATAGAAACAACAAGTATTCTGAATAAAAAAGTTTCCAAATAAATTGATAATATTTTGTATTACCTTCCTGCACATCAGAACAATAAAATCATGTCAATATAAAACTAAACAATTTTAATGTAAAGATCATCTCACTTAAAAAATAAAATTACTTTATGCATTTAATAAAATTAACAAAAATACCCACCCAAATGCAAGAGAAAGATGTTTGTACTCAAACCCGATAATTTGAGATAACATTTTTTTAATGTAAAAATTATTTAAACTAAAAATAAGTAAAACTAATTTATACATCCAATAGAAATAACAAAAATACAAAACGTGGCATTTTCAATCCTCCTAATTAAGCTTCGGCCAAATTCTTTCATCATAAATATGATTTACTTATTAAATACATTTTTTTTTTTACTAAAAAGTAAATAATATTTTTTTTTTCTTTTTATTTCTACAATGTAATGATATTTAAATTTTGTTTTATTTTATAAATAAATTTGATAGATTGTATTATAAATTTATAAATTTTTAATATAAATTTTAAAAACAAATATTAAAGTATAATTATAAATAAAATGTTGATATATTTTAAAGTAAAATAAGTATTTATATATTTATAAATAATATTAATAAAATATCCAAAATAAAAATGATAATTATTATATAATTTAAAATATATATATAAATTTTATTTATGTATTTAATTTAAAATAAAAAATACTATAGTTCTATATTAACCTTATAAATATTTTTATAACGCTTTATCTTGAAGAAAAATGTGAAGGGTATACAAAATTGTTAATCCCACTATTTTTCAAAAAATAAATGTTATCTTGAAATTTTTCTTTACTTTTAAAATGTTTCAGATACTAAAAATTTATGAACGAGAATTTTCCATCTCATTTAAATTAAGGGAGATTTCATCTTTAATTTATGAAATGTAAAGAGAAATCCACTTTATTTTATAAGGTTTTTGAAAAAAGAATATGATAATTCATTTCTAAAACTTCAAGAGATTTGAGATTCTCCTCAATTCTACATAGTTTAAAAGAAGATTTGCTTGTTAGATTTAAAAAAAATGGATGGTATTCACATGATTGTGAAAGCCCAACCTTAAAAATAAAGAAGTTAAAGTTGCCTTAAACTCTCCTTTGAGGAGTCACTAATTTCATTGAAACTGAAAAAAAATCCTAAATATTTTCCCACAATTTTTATAAAAATTGTTAAAATCTCACAATCCATCTATGTATAATGTTTTTTTTTTCATTTTTCCAGTCATATCAACTACATATTTGACTAAACTCTCATGCAAACAAAGGACTCCATTACCTAAGACATGTTTGCAATTCCTACTGATATCAAATAAAGAGTCAATTCCCCCTTTTCTATATCGATATGCCTTACCTAAGACAATCCCTTAGGGGAAATATTTGTTTCCTAAGAAAATATTCTTCTTGGATGAGCATTTAATTCATAACATCTCTTTCAAGATTTGGCCCAATGGAAATCAAATAATTAGGTATTGCACCCTTATTTCCAATTTACATGAGTACATTTTTCCAATTGTATGAAGAAATGTTGACTCAAAAAATGTTTGTAGACTAGCATTTTTGTCAGTTCTTAGGCTACATGTTGATGTATTGATACAAACACCTCTATAATCGAAATATTAGTAGGAATTTTTCAAGTTGTTATTGCTAAGACAAAGAATGAGGGTTTTTGTTCCAAGGATAGTTTCCAAGTGTTTGATGAAATATTGTTCGGGTACACAGGGTACTACCAAAGGACCGAACACCAAGAGCAACCACTTCACACAAACAGATCACAGATCAACACACCGATGTTTTGACGTGGTTTAAACCCTCTTGAGGGAAACACTCCACGGCCCCGGCCAAATAGCTTCTACGGGACAATTTATTATGCAAAGAAAGAAAGTTACAAATGAGCTTCTCATAATCGATCAACTAAACAATGACCCTCCATGCTCTTTAAATAGAGATCATGGACCAATCGGGTGTTAAGCCATGGATCAAGGTTAGGTTTGATCTAAGAGAAGTTGAGCCGTCGGATCACTCTATGTCGGAAACATATCGTGACCGTCGGATTAAGTATTTACAAATGCATACTAATGCATACTAAAGAAACACACTATCCCTAACGGATATATTACACAAGTTGATCTTAACTAACTCCTAAGTGTCTAAATATCCTAACAAATATCTAACTGCAAAGTGTTTGATGAAATGCTTGCCTATCAAGTGCTTGAAGGAAGGCCCTTTTCACAATTTTTTGATGCAAACCATTATTTCAAGGCAATGTTTCAAGTGGTAGAAAATACAAAGGACAAATTTGAGATACTGGTAAAGACTCTTTATGGTAAGTCCTTCATTATGTGGGTGAATTACACCACTTATGTAGTGGATATCAAGTATAAATTACAACTATCTTAAGAGGTTCTTCTTTATCAATATCATTTAATTTTTGGGAGTAAACAACTTGAGGACGTAACTCCTTACCACAATATTGTTAAATATTCAACCCTTATTTTGTTGTTGTGATTGAGGGGAGTGGTGGGAACTAGGGTGTCTTCAACTTCAAACCTTGTGTCTTTTTGTGATGCAATAAAACGTATCTACCATGCCAAATCCTTTGAAGCCTTATACTCTTCCTAGTGCATATATAATGGAGCATGTTGATGAAGTGTCAATGGTAGAGATCATAGCACCAGAGGTAATCCATCTACATTTTCTAAACAAAAATGATGCAATCATTTGTAGATTCAATGGGTATTGGATTCCTACATCAACTTTGTACTAGTGAAACCATTCAAATTGGACAAAGGATTGTGAGATCTCCTTGCGCTCCACAAGTTTTTTATTGTTCAGTTTTATAATCATGTTGATTTTTAGAAAGTGTTTGAGGAGGGTCCCTAGTTTGGGGAAGTACGAGTCTTTTTATAACCTCTTGGTCCCTATATTTTGATCATAAATCTATGTCAGTTACTAGAATGTTAGTTTGAGTTTACTTTCCTAATTTGACTTTACATTTCTAGTATTTATTAGTTTTGAGGATAATAGCAATTCTCTGAGCACCTATACCAAATTAGATCCAGAGAGAGTTATAGTAGGATGGTATACACACACTCACATATGTGTGGAGATAGATCTTAGTAAGGGTATTCCGAACAAAATGATACTCAAATGAAAAAAAATCAATATACTCAAGCCTTGGATCATGTGAAAAAACATTTTGAGGCCAGATATATCAACTTTCGAGACATCTACAAGGTACTTTTCCTCATGCTCAATCTAATACTCTTGGGAAAAATGGACCAAATCAAAATAAAAACCTAAATTTTTATGAATAATGAGGGTGATCAAAATGAGGTAAATCAACAACCATGAGTGTCAAATAATGGTTATGATATAAATGAAATAAATCAACAACCACAATTTCTGATTAGGGAATCTAATCCTTCCTTGGGGGATAGAGTATAATACATAGATATAGGTATTTCCTCCTAGAGGGAGATAGTTGTACCTAAAATATCTTTAGGTGGAACAAAGACACTACACGAAACCAATACCTTTGATTCAAATAAGGAATTGGTTCCCTTCATGAATTTTGATCTCCCATGTTTTGACTTGCAATCAATTACTATGGCTCCTTCTTTGTAAGTTTTAAATCTATGCAAGTGACGTAATGCATACAAATTATTAGGAAAAGTAGACACAAAAATAATGGTACATATTCAATACACACATAATTACCCTGAAAACCCCTAACCAAGAAAAATAACCTAACTTAGAGCCACACCTTTATCTTCTTCATTGTATTAACTTGGTTAATCACAATACAATATTTAGGTATTTGCAACATATAAAACCCTTATCTGTTAACTTGAATTAGATTACAACCCTAATATTTACAACTATTCAATGCTTCTTCCCTGGTTTTGAGATACATGTACTCAAAGCTCCCACTACATGTGTAATGCATGATTTAGTACAAATCATAACATGCATCAAACTACCAATAACAAAAGCATATGTAGCATCAAACATGTCCTCTACCTCTTCATGTGTCTTGGGACATTGTTCTTCATATAAATTTGCACCTATAGGAATGGGAACATTGATCGGTTACATCCCCACATATTAAATCTCTGCAATATTTCCTCAATATGCTTCCTCTAGTTTAATCAAAGCTTCATATCCACATGGTATCTTTTAATCTCCATGTCAAAAATAAGGTTTGTAGAACCAATGCTATTCATGTCAAACTTAGAGGATATATGATACATAGCCTCCTTAATGATATCTTTGTTTTCTATGATTAGCAACATATTATTAACATATAATACTATATAAATAAAGTGATTA
Source organism: Larix kaempferi (assembly GCA_027924585.1). Classification (NCBI taxonomy): domain Eukaryota; kingdom Viridiplantae; phylum Streptophyta; class Pinopsida; order Pinales; family Pinaceae; genus Larix; species Larix kaempferi. The sequence continues at coordinate 1,833,325 of BSBM01000627.1, forward strand.
CTAACTTTATACAGTGATTTACCTTGCTTCTCACAAATCATACTCCAAGTATGTAAGTAACAAAATTTTGATATCACATTCTTGGAGATTTCTTTAAGCCACATAAGGACATTTTTAGCTTGCAAACCAACTCCTTCTTACCCTTCACTTTGAACACTTTAGGCTGTTTCATATAGATTTATCCTTCCAAGTTGCCATGTTGGAACACTATATTTACATCCATTTGTTCTACTTCAGTATCAAATGCTATAGCAAGAGTTAATACAAATCTAGTGTAAGTCAACTTTGTAAAATGAGAGAAAATATCAAGAAAGTCAATTCCCTCCATCTGGGAATACCTTTTGCTACTCAGTGAGACTTGCACTTCTCCTCTCTGCATTTTGCATTGAGATTCTTCTTGAACACCCGTTTTCTACCAACATATTTTCTTCAATCAAGAAACTTTAGCAAGCTCCATCCCTCATTTTTTTCCAAAGAATTCATTTCTTATACCATGGTCTTCTTCCAAAGTTTAACTTCTTTAGAATTCAACTCCCTCGCTAATAATTCTAGGATCATCTTCAATAGAAGATAAAACAAAATCATAACAAAAATCAAGTGGACTATACCTTTCTACTTTCCTTCTTACTAGATAAGATCTCCTCAAACTAGGATATGCAGTTCCTTCTCATCATCTAATGCAATATGACTTGCCTTCATCCATTGAGTCAAATTCTCCATTCGATTCTAGATCAAACTCCATTTTCTTATGTTCTCCTTGTCTTGGTTCATCTTCATTCTTGGGAGTAATTTTAACTTCTACGAAGATCACATCATGACTATAAATTGTCTTACTTATTTATGTATTCCAAAGTTTGTAGCCTTTTATTCCAAGGTTTGTAACAATGGTAATTTCTAGGGGTGGATTTTTTCCTATTGGTTATTTTTTGGCCTTTTTAAAAAAATTACATTCACCAATTGACCATTTTCATTTTAAATGTTTTCCTATTTTTTCTTAAAATGTGCATATATTGATATTATTCACCAAAAATTAAAAGTTGTAATAGTAAATAGTATGTTGCTTATTGAATACTTGCCTATGTATCTATATGTATGATTTTTTTAATCCAAAATAATCACCTAAAATACTATACTTAGGATGTATAATATTTGAATCCTTAAAAAATACCTTGCGTATACCTAGTGAAGATTAATTTCTTTTCTTGATTGTCTAACTTGCTCATTTTCTCATTTGGAACATGCATATAAGAATCAAAACCAAAAAAATAAGATGTACAAGAGAGGGTTTCTTACTAGCCCATGCCTCATGAGGAGTCTTATCGACCAATTGATGTAGGTGATTGGTTGATCATATGACATACAATATCTACTATCTTCACCCATAATTTATGTTATATGTTTGCACCACTGAAGATACTCCTTGCCTTTTCCATCAATGACATATTCATCCTTTTTGTGTCTCTATTATATTGAGGTGTGAGTGGAGTTTTATTTTGTAGTAATATTTTGCACTGTTTACAAAACTTCCTAAAATATTTCCCATAGAACTCTCCTTAATTATCAGTCCTCGACATTTTTATTTTCTTCTCTATTTGATTTTCTACAAGAGATTTAAGCTCTTTGAATTTTTTCAAAACCTCAAATTTCTTCTTCAAGAAATACAACCCTGTTTTCCTAGAAAAAATATTTATGAATGAGACATAGTACATAAATCCTTCTAGAGATGAAATAGGTATAAGTACAAACAAATCAATATGGATAAGCTCCAAGATCCCTTTTACCCTTGTAGCACCTTATGTGAATCTCACTCAATTATGTTTACCATATACACAGTGTTCACAAAAATCAAAATCTAAAGAACATTTTGGGATACCTTCAACCATACCTTTATTATGCAAAGCAAGAAGGCCCTTTTCTCAATTTTTTCCTTATTTGATGTAAGAGCATTTTCTTCTCTTCAGAAGGAGGAGGAGTTCCATCATTATCATTCTCAGAAAAAATGGTATTATTACACCCATTATTGATACTACTTCCTAATAGATTGTATAGAGTTCCAATCCAAAATATCCTCAACAACACTTTTTCTCCTTTGACCATCTTTCATGTATCCTTTTCAAATATAGTTTGGACACCCACAACACTCATTTTAATCACATATATCAAGCTTTTGGCCAAACCTAGAATATGCATAGCACCTAGAAGAGTTATAACCCACCCATATTTAATAAAAAACTATCCCCTTGAATGACCTATGATATTGGTTGTTGATTCATCTCCCAAGAAGACCTCACCTCCCTTATACTTTCCATATTCAGACAAACACTCTCTATGAGGAGTCATATGAAAATATGCACCTAATTCAATCAACCATGCATCATGATATGAATGTGTACTTGTGGCTACCAAATACACATCTCCTCCTTATTCTAAGGAGGAATTTTTTTCTACAAAAGGAGCACCATCAAATCCCTTTCTCTTATCAACATTTATTGATATATAATATTTCTGATAATGCCCAAATTTATTGTATTTACAACATTTCCTTTAGATTGTCTTGGAGATTTAGATTTAAATCTATCCTTTGAGGACTCACTTTTATCCTTTCTATCTATATGGCGTCCTGTCACAAATAAGGGACCCCTAGTATGCCATTATATGGTTTTCCACATCATCCCTTCCAATAATAGGGATGCAACCAAATCATCAAGCTTTAATTTGGTTGTATTATTCCCAATAGCTACATCTAGGATATCCCATGAATCTAGGAAAGAGCACAATAGGATAATGCACTTTTCTTGATTGAAAATTTTCATATCAACAAAAAATAATTGACTTGCCACGACATTAAAGGAATTGAGATGCTCTGTCATGTTGTCACCATCATTCATCCTTATAAAGTACTTCTTTCGAAGGAAAAGTTTGTTTACTAGGGACTTTGACTGATAAAAACTCCCTAATTTATCCTACAAATTCTTTGTGTTGTCTTCTCCATATACATTTAATAATGAATTTTGAGAAGTAGGGTGAGATCATACTTCTTTCCTTTCTCTCCTTCTTTCTCAAATCATTTTCTTTGGTGTTGTAGTTGTATTTGGTCACCCTTGTCTAGATGCAACTCTTGGGCCAGTCACTGACCACTTAGCAAGCTTATGTACATCTAGAGTTAATTTTCTCCAAGGTTTATGAATTTATCATGAGTTTCCTTAGAAAAAATCATGGGAATCTCATGGGATTCCTTAAATAAACTCACAAGGGCATTTGTAAAAGTCAAAATAATTAAATGTGCATTAAATGCATGGTCTTAGGTGGAAAACATGATAAATGTACACCTATACACACCGTAAATTCTACCCCCACCACCTGAACTTATTCTCATGAGTATAAATAAGGGTTTTGGATTGGGAAAAGGGATAAGTGTTTGTTGGCAAGGGCATACTAGAGAGTTGAAAAAAGGAGGAAGCTTGGATTTATATTGCTATTCACTTGTTTGAAGTTTTCTAATTCTTAACAGTAGTTTGAATTTGAGTTGGGATTCACCTAGCCAAAATAAAGCCAAAGAATATAACATGAGTTCAAGCAGGATTATGGTTCAGGAAGTTTGAAATTGAGTTGGGGTTCACCTAGCCATAATAAGGTCAAATGATATAATAGGATTTTAAGTGGGCTTATGGTCCAAGAAAGAGGAACCTAGGTTATGGTGGTGAAGGTGTTGGTAGCAGAGATCATGTATACTCTTTTTACATTTAGTTTATTCGATAATAAAGATATCGCTTCTTTCTCTTCTCAAATCATATTGCATTGTTTAATTGTTATTAATTATATTTGATTTGAGGATTGAATTAACTTCTTGAAAGTTATTTGGGAATGATTGTCATAATTTCTAGTTATCGTTTGGTAATTTGGTTATCATTTATGCTTATTTCCCCATAATTGTTTGAGGAAGGTTTGTTGTCTCTCGTGTTAGAGGTTTTGGGAAACTAATTAAGAATATGAAATGTATTCCATATTGCATTCAAGGATTGGAGAAATTATATCTATATAAATATATGTTTTTTCCTCTTTCCTCTCTCTCTTGATAATTATTATCATAATTATCACTTTTTTAGTAAGTAACCCTAAATTACTAAATATTTTTCATAACAATAATTTAGTAGCCTACCATTTCATATGACAAACCATACCATTAAAAAATGCAACAAATATCAAAACCAAAGTTGAGAGGATCATATTCACATGCCTACTCATCAATCATTAAATAACAAATTCTCTTGATTAGGCTTGACCCATCTTGTTTGTGCTCTGTAAATTTACAGATATATTTATTGTTACCAACCATCCACTATACTTATATTTATTTCTTTAACTTGTCATGCTTAAACTTTCTATTTCTTAATAAACCTTTTAGAAACTTTTATTTACTTTGACAATGAAGTGGATTAGCTATTTTAATAACAATTAAAAAATATTTTATTCAAAGAATAATTTTACTTCTTAAGATTACATACCTGTGTGTAATTTGACTGATCCAAAATCCATGTCTGGTCAACAAAAAAACAAAAAAAAACCAATGGTTAGTAAAACAAGTGAAATTCCTATAATAATGCATGCCATTGTCTATGGTGTTTAAAACAAAAGAAAAAAGTAATATGATTTTTTAACATTAAAAGGAATTAGATAGATCTTAACGTCAACAAAATAAAAAGTAATATGATTTTTCCAATATTTAAAAAAAAATCAATCTTAACGCCAATCATTACACATCATTACAAAGTACACTATAGGTATAAAAATAACTTTTTATTTAGAAAAACTTTCTAAATGGATCTTTAACACTGCTAAGTACTATGTAGGTATAAAAATAATTTTGTATTTACAAAATATTGTGAAGATAAGAGAATAAATATAAAATAAAAATATGGATTTTTTTTTTTTTTTTAATAAGAATATAAGAGTTTTATGAAGTAAAGTGATAATAATTTAATATATGATTCATTTTAATTATGAAGTTAATATGTAAATATCTTACACACATATATATAATGGAATCCAATTATCAAATGAAGATCAATTTAAATGGTCTAACAATCAAGTATTAAGTATATACACTTAACTTGGAGTATTAAATGAAAATAGAAGAGGATGTGATTGTACAGAAGATTTGTGTTAGGTTAATCTAACTTTGATTTGATGTATGTATGTGAGTGGCATGTGTTGGCTACATTGGTCATGCCAAATGTAGTGGTTAAGGATAATATATTTTGTTGGTATTCTTGTAAAAGGTTTTGAGGGTAAAAATGTAAAAATAGTATTAATCGTGTGTGTTTGTATCTTATGTTTTATATTAATTTTAACATGCGGTATCAGAGTTGGGTAGACCTAGACTTTGTGGAAATAGTGGTTTGATGTTTGGAACCATGGAAAGAGCATTTGTGATGAACTTTCGAGCTGAGAAAGGACATATAGTCATAATGATGCATGAAAACAATGCATGGCATGGATCTATGTGAAGCATTAGAAAAAGAATTAAATAGAATATGGGTAAAGAAGTGATCGACTCATTGTATTGTAAGTATTTTTTTTAGAGTTGCATTTAATCGTAATGTAAATGAGCATATGGATGTAAGATTGTTTAAACATACTTAACCTTGGCTTGGTGGGTAACCTATTTAAAGTCTAGATGTGTATTTAGATAGACTAGAGAGGGGGGGGGGGTGTTGTATTCCTGGATACCTGGTTAAAAAGTTTTGAGAGAGGTTGGTGCTTACCCCAAGTCGAGTTTAAAGGAGGGAATGTTAGGTTAATCTTGATTTGGTCCTATTCAAAGGGTTGAGTAACTCCATTATAATATGCACGTGAGTGGCTTGTGTTAGGATTGGCCACGCCTTGGCCACAATGGTGAAGGATAATAAGATAATAGATCTATTATTATTAGTTTGGAAAACATAATTCCCACTTGAGATAATGGACAAAAGAGAAGTTGGATATGACTAAGTAGATGTATTTTATTCAAATCTAATGAGGAGTATGTGTATCACTTGTATGTGCGTTTTCCATATACAAGATTTGTTTAGAAAGAAGTCATACAAGTCACATGTGGTAAGAACAATTGGGATATACAAGATTTGTTTATAAATAAGTTATACAAATCACATGTGGTAAGAACAATTGGGATAAACAAACATTGGTTCTTATAAAGCTCTTTCCTACTATGTCATATATGAAATTTGTTAACTTGGAATCGAATGATTTTCCAAGACTTAGTTCTCACACAAATATGTAGATGGGCAAGGAACTAATACACAGTGTGGGTGTTGATGAACACAACACACACACGCAAAAAAAAATTAAAGTATTTCTAGGTTTTTGGATTCTCATAAGTCTTGATGGAGTGGACTAATCAACAATGCCAAATTGAAAATTTTGGACTTTTACCTATTATGGATAGAGTACAAGAAGTAAAAACTACTTTTGAATTTATTCAATTTACACATATTTATAGAAAATTTAATACAAAAGTATATCAACTTTAAAAAAAAATACACTCTTTTATAAGTTTCTAATATCTTTTCTACCAAAAACTTAGAGTTAAAACTCTCCTATCCTAAATTTAAAAACTTTATATTAAACATAATTAATAATAATTGAAAGATGATTGCAACATTGGAAACAACAAATCTATCTCTATTTAGATTAATACGAATTGAAATTACTTTTTAATTCTTTAAATCTTAATAAAAAAGTAGATATATATTTAATTCGAACTCTACAATATTAATATAATAAAAAAATTATTTTACATATACGATACAGGTATGATTTATCTTAGTTAATACATTTTATTTATTTGTCTTTTAGTTATTTACACATTTCTTTAAAATGATAATTATTATTAAATAATAATGTATACTTTATTGTTTTAGGAAAGGCAACTATTAATAAATGGTATAACTGTTTTTATTAATGAACATGGTTGGTTGGAAACATGGTTAATGGGAAGGATCTAAATTTTTAATATTAACTTTTTGTTATTGAAAATATATTGTTTATATATTATTTAGTTGAATTTGTTGGTGTAGTTTAAATATTTTATGTTTTTAATTTTTTTTATATATTTTTTGTCTTATTTTGTTAGTTTAGTTGGAACTATTTAGAAAAATTTAGAATCACATATGTTAGCTATGGAAATTGCATAACTTGGGTGCCATGGGGTATTTGAGGATGGTAAATTTATTTATGGATTTAAAAACACAATTTAAACCAAAACCTACAGTAAAGTCCAAAACTTAGAATATTCTAAAGTCCAAAACTTAGAATAAAATTAGATGTTCATGAGTGTAGAATAGACTATGAATTTAATATTTTTTAATTAGATGTTCATGAGCGTAAAATAAACTATGAATAGGTATACTATTAAGGCACTCCTTGAGTAAAGTGATTGGTTCAAACTTTGTGAAGATATATATATATATATATATATATATATATATATATATATAATAAAATTTAAAAGCCAAAATTATTGTAGATTTAAATATTTGAAAATATAGTTTTGATTATTATATATATAAATGATGATGATAATGGTTTATATTTATAGTGTTTCTATATATATATATTTGGTTAACATATAGTATTATTAATATTAAATAAATTAAGATAAATTTATTTATTTTTAAATGGAAAAAGATAATGATGGCGATTTTTAGTTACCATTGGATCTTTATTATTTTCAAATCAGGAACATTTGTTTTGAAAAGAACTGGAGACATGTTGTATTCTTTGCATAGATTAATAGATCAATAGCTAGCATGGTAATAAATGATTCAAGTGGATCGAACACCATTTCACAGAATGCCAAGTAGGATTCTTATCATTCCATCTTCTCGAGTGTAGGGTTTCGATATATTAGAGAAGCGTGTGAAAATCACTAGCACTACAAGACTAGATGGGATAATGTGGATATAATTTGCATTAAACTGGCTGAAGATTATGATTGGCCCAATCAAAGACACGTAAAAATCCTAATTGGGAAAAAACATTAATACTTTTTGGTCATGCAAAGTAAGGAATTAGAGCTCCCTAATATATATGGGTCTATATTGGATTGAGGTTAGTGTTAAAATGATTAGTATATTAGGGTTTTATCTATGACAAACTCTATGACACTTGTAAATGGTTGGGACATGAGGGCATACCCTAGGGGGTGACTAGGACTTAACACCATTGATCAATATCTCGACCTCGTGGACGGGATATGCATACTCCATGTGCAGTCTTGCAAACACATCAAGAATTAATGGATATATGGAAGTGTAGAAAGGAATTGAATGTGGATTTGACCCTAGAAACTATGCAAGATTTATAGTCGTTAGCTCATCCAGGTGGTGAACAAATAGAGGGGTTAGTAGTTTTAGACAAGACACATTCCATTAAGGTAAGGATCAACATATAGGATACTCCAAGTACAACAATGAAATTTATGGAAGGAAAAACTCCTTGAGATAAGGATCTAGTTAATTCCTACATATAAGCTACTCGTCCTAGTCATCAGGTGGAAATTCATCATCTTGATGTAGTCTACACTATGGAGGATCTTAAGTAATTATAGGGACTATAAGGGATAGTCCTTATTATCCTTCTAGAAGAAAACTTGACAATAGAGTTGCTATCCATTTCAATTTATACAGAAGAGGGTGTGAATTTTAGCTCTCAGGAGACTTTGGAAGGGAGACAAACATTCTAAAAGGATAAATGCATCAGGATTAAAATTGATTGGGTAAAAATGCTAGTGGGCCATGATGTAAATTTGACAGAGGTGAAAGGTTTGATGGCCAAAACCCTGGTTAGAATATTTACGATAAAATCAAAGAGAGGCGATTCATTGAAAATTTGGATGATAGAGCATTGGAAGTGTGTGTTGGCTTATTTGTTCACCTTTCAACTTCTTGTTCGTGGTTGGATTTTTTTCATTGTAAATTCATATGTAGATGTAGGATTATTGTTAGTAAAACACTGGCATTGAGACCCATCAGGACTATGCTTGAAGAAGTGGTTGCTAGGATTTGATCTTCAAAGGGAACCAAGTTATACATAAATTTTGGTCACTATCACTATGATTACCCACTCAAATTGGAACGTCAAGATCTATGAAGGTAAAGGAAATACCAATGGCTAATTTGTTGCTTTTGGAGGACGAGTGTATGGAGAAGGAATACTGTAGATTTGGTAGAGTCCTAATTGAATTGGACCTTAGATAAGAGATGCTGAAATATATGGATATATAATGGGGAACCATGAATGGAATGTACCATAGAAAAGGACACTTGAAGTTTGATTGTAAATTTTCCAGGAAAGATTCATCCAATTGCAAGAATGGCTAGGTTAAAAAAACAAAAAACGAGGAGGTCTCATTGCTTACATTAGAGGTAATAGAGTAAGATGGATTAAAAATATTATAGGTCAACAATATTCATATCTCCTCAGACATGCTACCTTATTTTGTCCTTTCTAAGACAACTCAGTGCGACACATTGGCACAATCGATGTCTCTAGTTCCAAAAGGTATGCAAATTTCAGATCCAACCTTTATCCTTCATGATGGTTCTAGTGGCTCAGATAATACAATTGGTTCAGAGTCTACTATTAAACATATGAAGCCACAAAGGGATGGTCCTGATTCTCATCAAAATTTCTTATTAGTTGTGAACGAGTTAAAGGAAAGTCTGACTTGGGAAATCCTATACTAGATTTGGGAGGGGGTAGTGTGCATGTGTTTAAATCTATTGAATGTGATAAACCATTTGAGGCTACAACCTCCCTAATTCCCATCCAAGAGACGATCTCTATGGCCCTTACTACTATTTTAGTTGAATATATTGATCCCCATCCCCCTAAATCCTCAAATCTTTCTAAGAAGAACCATTGTAAAGAAGCCATTAAAATCAAACATTAAGTCTTCATATACATCGAGATATTTAAAAGTTTTCTAGGAGAAGTTAAGAGGGATACAAGGATAACTAGCTATGGACAAGGATACACCTTCCACTGTTGGGAGGAAACAACATATGTTGGTAGAAAAATCACTAGCAAAGAAAGAAGTAAGAGAAGGTAAACATGTCACAATCAATGACACGGTCCTTAAAGTGAGCAAGACTGAGAAGTTGGTTACTAATTGTTCATTCTCTCCCTAAATTCTAGAGGGGTAGGGGGTGCCCAAAATCAATTAGATATAAAATGAATGTTTATAGTATAACAACTTGATGTTGTGATGTTACAAGAAACTATGTGTGCTAGGTAAAAAGATTTGGATTTTTGTCATCTATTTTAAGAGATTGGAACTTTTGTGCTATAGATGCTATAGGTTTGTCGAGGGGTCTGATAACTATTTGGAACTCCACTTTTGACACTATTTTGACTTGAGTTTTGATTGCAAGCATAGTGGTGGATCTCAAGGATAAGGAACTTGGAAAGGATATGAGACTGATAAATATTTATGGGCCTTATGGGTAAAGGTAGACTTTCTAGGAAGGAATGGATTAGTACATATGATTATCTAGGGATAATATTGTCATGGGTGGTGATCTTAATCTAACACTTGATGCAAGGGATATCGAGGGGAGGTTGCAAGAATGGATCCACTGGGTATTTATTCACAACTATTTTTGAAACACATCATTTGGTTGATATTGAACTAGTAAATGTTGTCCCCACTTGGATAAATTCAAGAAGAGGAAGGGAGAGGATATCCAAAATACTTGACATGTATTTAGTGGAAACATATTTACTTACTAATGATGTTAGGGTAAAATATTGGGTGGGTATTGGTGGACTGTTAGACCATCTTCTAGTTGTTAAAACTAGCTTCAAATCATAATAAGCCATGTATTCCACTAATAGGTCGAATTTTTTAGATGGATGTTGGAAGAAGATTTTAGAGATATAATATCTAATCATTGGAATCCATTTGACATACAAGAGGGGTTGACAACAATAAGCCATATTCTGTAGAATTTGAAAAGAGTCAAAGAAGCTATGAAAGGATGGGATAAAATACTTTCCATAAAGTCACAAAAATTGTTAAAAGAAGTGGAATAAGAGATCATGACACTCTTTGAACACAATGAGGCTGGTGTATTTACTGAGGAAGAAGTTTTGGCCTTGAAAGAACTCAAAAGAATCCATAATCCTTTACTGGAAAAGGAGGAGGATGAATGGAGACTCAAGAGTAGACCCATTTGGTTAAATGAAGGAGACTATAGTGACCAAATACTTTCATAATTTTTCTAGTCATAGAAAACACATAAATACAATTTGAGACATTACTCAGATAAACGAGATAAAAGTTAATACTTTCAAGGAAATTGTTGAGGCAGGAAAATAACATTTTAATTTTGTGTTTACAGGTCCAGAATCTACCAATATTGGAGAAATAATGAAAGTATTAAGTTTCTTCCTTGGACCGATAAATGAAGTTATGAACATGGATTTAGAAGTAGAATTCAGTAGAGAGTAATCGAAGTATGCCTTAGCCTGTTTTTAAAAAGGAAAGGGAAAAGCCTCAGTCTTGATAGACTAACTATTGAATTCAATACCTTGGTTTCTATGATTCCCCAAAAAAAAGATGGTACTTCCTTTCATGAATACAAACCCGTATCATTATGCAATATAAAACACATTTATGTAAATATATATCAAATTTGAATTTCAAATTTCATTCACATAGTGTGAAGCTCTTTAGACACATTATATATTAAATAAATATTTTCATAAATAGTTACATTCTCTTTTTTGTTTATTGCAACTCTATCCCTCATAGCTATGAACACTGATGTTTCTTATGTCTTTCATGACATTTTGTATATATGGATAATGTCTTAGTACAACTTCAATATTTATTGATAAGATATACAACTACATGATGGCCTTCGCATTCTACATGAATGCCTTGTGTATTTTAAAGTCCTTATAGCATCTACTAAATGTAGTTTTGTTCATCTCAACTTATAAGTTATAATTTTCTTTAAAAAACAGATAGTTATGTAAAATAATATTATTTAGAAAAATTGACACATATAACGTTAGGTTCATTATAAAAGATATTTGAGTTATACTTTAAAAAAAATTAAAAATAAAATCATAGTTGTTGTGTAAGGAGAAAACCTTGTAACCCAAGCACAATGCTAAGATGGCGTGCCCAAAAGCCATCAAGCTACCTCGAAATGCCTGCATATCATATTAATGTTAAAATATATTAACATTAAAGGTAACTTCCCATCGTAACAATGATGCCCAAACTCAACGCTAAAAAGACATCTCTATATTAAAGGTAACTTCCCATCATTACTCAACGCTAAAAATACATCTCTATATTAACATTAAAGGTAACTTCCCATCATTACTCAACGCTAAAAAGACATCTCTATATTATTATTGTCTAATGAATATACTCTCATTACCTGTGGCATGTAGATTGCAACGAATATTGCACCAACATAGTTTGCAAGCAAAAGTCCTGAACCTAAAAATGCAATGTTACGAACACCGAGGTTGGTTGCCAATGTTGCTATTTGAAACCTGGATGAAATAAAAGAGAGTAAATCAAAGTGAAAATACATGTATTGATACTCTACCAAAAAGAGTTTCCATAGGAAATATAAATGCAATAAAGGAAGCATTTGTGTAAAACTCAAAAAGTGTGAGAGAAGCCACTTTCATATAACAAAACAAAGTTCACCAAAGCCGGAAGGAAACTATGAACACATATTTAAACTTTACTAGCATTTTCATAGGATGTTATACAATTATAAGATGTTATAAATCTATAAAAAAAAAAACTTTCTTTTGCTTGTATTTATGAAGATATTTTTTTCATGATTTTTTTTTTAGTTTTTCAACTTTTATTGGAGAATATATCGAGATGTGTGATATTTTTTGTATTGTAGTTAAAGATGTAGTGAGTGTTTTATTCTAAGTTTTGCTTGATTCAGGTTGAAGACAAATCAATTTGGTTGAGGCACCCTTAGTAGTGAATGTGAAAAAATGGTGTTTTACACTATTTGGGGTTCTGTTTGGATTAATTTTATTCTCCGATCTATGTCGAAATGGTTCCTACAAAATCTATAGTATAAAATACAAAGTTTGATTTCCTAAATGCAATATACCTAGTCACCTAATTAATCCCATTTACTAAATGCCATGACTCCATATCATACCCATACACCATTATAAATATCATATAGGAGAAAGGAGTCAATAATAGAGCAGGGACCAATAGTGGAGATAGGAAATGGTGAGGGTGTACGTCAATTTTGGATGAATTTAAGCCCGTGTCTTGAAAAACTAGCTCCCATAAATGGTTCATAAACATGTTTTTATGTGCAAGTCATTGTCAATATTTACATGTTTTAGCTATTTATTTATTTTAAATATTTATCACAAAGACTTATTTTTACATTTGAAATAAATTAATATTTTCAATTTTTAATCCCATTTTAAGTCATATCCACCTCATCATTACAAGTTCAAATTAATATTCTCAAATTTCCCTCCCATTCAATGTTCTTGCATTGATTCCAAGCTAAAAATGAGCTATTTTGGACAACTTAGAAGTTCATTGTTGACATGGCACCTTTTTTGGAGTCTTCACGCCTCGAGAGGAAGTGGACATCTAGGGAACACTCCAATAAAAATTTGGAGGTCTAGGGAACAATGAATGTAAATGTGATAAAGAGAGGGTGCATCGCTCCCCTATATGTTTCTATTTGTATTCATTCTATCCATATCAATAAATATTGTTTTTGTCTACTTGAACTATATAAGTTTGTGCCTTTATTTATGACTGCTCATGGCCTCCCATGAATATCATAAGGTACTTGAAAGGTGGTACCATAGTAGTTTTTTCTGTTGGCCTTAAAATTAATTTCTATTAGTGGTGGTAAAGGATATTGTACCTATGTCCCACCCTTAAAGAATTTGACTAATATAGCATTAGAAACATAAAAATATGTATACATAATTATCAATCAAGGAGCATCCACACATAAACAAAATTAGTTAAACTATAAAAAACTAGGTCTCGAAAAATTACTAGAGTGCAACCTAGCTATTATGCACATGCCATCATTTTGCATTAAGGCTATGAGCATCTCTTTCCTTTGTATGAGTGGATTATTCTATATTACCAACGTAGTGCCGTGCGTTTCAAAATTCCATCCATTCTCTTGGGTGTAAACCATTGCAACTCACCTATCTAAAAAAGGAACAATAGAAACAAGACAATTGATTTTATTGTTTCCACCACAAGAGTCACTATTGCATCAAGGGTTGTATATTTCAAAAGGAACATGAAATGCATAAATGCATTGGTGGACATGACCCTTCAAATCTAGAATATGGGGGGGGGTAATAACAATCTAACATAGGCTTACAAGGAACTCTCATCCTAAAATAATTAGAAATGTGGGAATATGATCAGGGGCAAATAGTAAGGGATTCAACATTGTTATGAAAAAAATTGACTTTTATTTGAGCAAACAATGCCAATTCTTTCTTAAAGAGCCCCAATTCTCCTAGACTAAGAGGGTTGTGTTGGTCATAAAGAGGTTTTTGATCCATATATGTCATGTTGTTGTTCTTAGATGCACTTTCTAAATCCCAATATGAAGGATGTGTGTGTGTGTGTGTGTGTGTGTGTGTGTGTGCGCGTGAGAGAGAGAGAGAGAATTCAAAACAAATTTAGTAAATCTTTTGAATGCATATATTGAATAGTTTCTAGGTGGACAAGCTTTGTCTACACACAATGATGACGTTACTCATCAGGTTCTTAAGATTATATGAATAGAGGTTAGGTTGGTGTCCCTAGTGATTATGCTTCTTAGAAAAAATATTAAAATATGATAAATCCCTAATAACTTAGTTTATGATCCCATTAAAAACATATGATAATAAGTTAAAGCTACATAAAGGAAAATTTAATTTTTTCCTATGTAAAAAAGGCTACGCTAAGTAACTTGTAAAAGTATTTTATATTTATAAAAATAAACATATTTTATATTTTGTACCAAGAAAAAAATTGATGTGCAACCAATCCTATTACCAAATATTTTTATAAGTCCAAACAATTAAAAATCTTATACATGAAGTGTCTCAAGTTAGAAGAGACCAAAACTTGAGGGATAAAAAATGAGAAAGATTTTCACTTGGAGGGATTAGATCCCTCTCGACACTTTATAGATATTGAGTTGAGATGGATCTACAATGGTCAATATATTAGTTGGATCCAAGTATGTGTTTCAACTTTGTTATTGAGTCAATAATGAGATGATCATGTGTGTTTAAGGCCATTGAAGACTCTATACATTGATGTATTAGTGTTGAACAATTTGAGCCATGTGTGATAATGAAATAATACACTAGTTTCTCTCCATTCAATGATTATTTTTATTTCATTATTCAATTTGGTATCAGATCCATAAACTCATTTCGCTAAAATATAGTGTATGATTTTGTGTCTTTTAGCCAAAGGTGCAGGGTCATTTTTTCAAGAATATGGTGAATTTATTTTGTAGGGATTGTTTGAAGTGGTGGTGAAGATAAGAGAAGATTGATCTCTAATTGATATTGTTGTTTTGTAAATAAATAGTGCTTTGGAGTTATTAAACCCTAAATATGCACATACAAACATAGGACAGATCAATCTTTCCTATTAGATTTGAAGTCTTGTACCATCCCAAAAGAGGGATGTATACATGAGATTATATTGGGCAATATTCCTAAAGAATATACTTATCTATTGTTCATCATTATAAGAGCATATGCTTCATTTTTTAAGCTTGTGGCAACTATTGTTTGTGCATGTAGATATACTTGATGGCATCCCCTTGTGATTTTCTTGAGAGCTTGAATCAATGTGGAAAAATAACGGAGGAGAGTACATTTATGATAAGGATAAAATATGCAAGAGTAAGGAACACTTCCTAATATTTTGGTGGTATCAAGGTAGAGGAATAAGGTTGTTTTAAGTATTGTTTTAACAAAATATATGAAAAATCTAAGAGAGGTTCACTTCCTGGGGAATGAGGCTACATAAGAGTGTTTCCTTAATTTATATTCCTAAACTAGTTGCAAACTTTCCCACATTTATTGTAGCATAAATTGTGGTGACATACTCCGTAGTAAGCCAACAATCACATACTCCAATATGTGCAAGGGTGGGGCACCTTTCTTATGACAAATGATAATAACCCCTTGTAGTTTACACTCATCCAAAAGTACTTGACTGGCACTATCAAATGACACTATGTTACCTCATTTGATGACACAACCTTAAGCACCTCATGATGAGTGCAAACTCCCATGGGTGCTTAGTGCTCACCTTGCTCTTACACCTCTATGTCATTTCTAAGAAGGTTAGTGTGGTGGATAGGGATTGGTTGGTTTTAGGAGGTGAACTCAATTTCTAGGGTTTGCATATTAATCTCACGTTCTATTGTTTTAATATTTTGTTAACATATGGTATCCATGGGGGGTTCACTTTGTAGGTAATATTATAGCACATGAGTTCATATTACGAGATTTGATACTCTAAAATATGGAAGCAATAAATTTCCTAGTATATACTAAAGTTAAGGGGTTTTTTTAATATATTAAAAACATGTAGATATCAAGGGGGTTTATAATTATGTATCTAGGGGGTTGAATATGATATTTGGGGGTTTGAATAGGTACTCTATGTCTAAGTTTGTGTAAGTTTGATGTGTGTGAAGTCACATTAGTGTTTGGAGTTAGAGTAAGTTTCATGATAGGTGTAAGTCGAATAAGGAGAGGCTATTCGAATAGTTAAATGAATGTACCCGATTATGCGCTCTACTAAAAGTTTCCACCAAAATGTTGGCCTTGAATTGCAACGAATGAGGAATAAATCCATGCCCAAGAAATTCCTCTGGTTGTCAACATTAACCACAGTCATGTAACACCCCCATTTTGACCATTAGGATATATTGTATTTATTGTAAATATTGTATGCATGCGATGTATGTTTCCCTAGTGTGGAGCTCAAGGCCAAGGCCCCACTAGTGTATGCTCGGATTTCATTAAAAATGCAAGTATTTGATATTACACTATCTATGCGATATTAAGCCTTGTAACATTGTAAAATGATGTAAATATTAATATTGCAATAAAATACCAAAAACTAGCTATGGAAGCAACTAATGAGAAGGAGCCATGTGTATTCCACTAAGGAGTGGTAAACGAGTTGTGCGGTTGAACCATATGTTTCCAAATGTCATCTTGAGAACCCATTTGAATTTCCTTGCTGACATTTATTTCTGTTGTAAGGAAGTGGTTGAAGAAATCAGTCCATGGCTTCAATGGAGCATAGGTAGCCCATAAATTCATATGGCAGGTATGGGCTCTATTTTCTTGACCCACAAGTCACTCTACCTCATGGGAATTCGTTCTTCCTCATTCTCATTCCATGGTTGAACATCTAAGCATCAGTTCTCATCCATTACACAGACCCAACAGTGAGAAAAACCAGAAATCGCAACTCTGCATTAACCCACGTTTTGAAGTGCCATAAACGCCGAGAATTTCGTGTAAACAGTGAAATCCAATGGGGGATCCATAGACCTGAACCTTGGGGCGAATTTGAGAGTGTTAGATCCCCAAAACTCCATAGGAAAACCTAGTTTTGATAGCCCAAAAATCCAATTACGGGATTGAGTCATTTGGTCACCGAATTGTGAGAATCCAAATGTGAATGACAGAACAAAGGATAGAACAGAGGTTGGGATTGCTTGATAAACCCAGTGAAGGATAGAATCTCAAGGATGTAGCAGCTTGGACCTTTCTATTCCCACCCTGAAGAGCATTGAAGGGAAGGAATGCCTAAGGGAATGTACAACAAAGAAGGGGACTTTCCTTGTGTTGGGTGTGGTAGGTATTGTGGGTGCCAAGGTTGTTTGAGTTTAGCTTGAGATTCCTGTAGCTTTGTGGTTGAGCTCATTGGATTAGCATTTTCCCCCTTTGTCTCTTGCATGCTTGATAAACCCAACTGTGTGTTGGCTTAGCATGACTGTTTGTGTGCGTGAAACCATGGCTGTGAGTGAGCTTGTTTAGTTCCTCCTTAGTGGATACACAGCCCAGCTCGAGAGTGGTCTCTCAGCTGAAATAATATAGGCTGGACAGAGACCTATGGTTGGGAACGTTGTTCTCACATAGCCAGTTGCTGGGGCATTTTCATCTTAAAGATAAGTATTCTCTGTGGTTTGAATTATGTTCATTCTTTGTTCTGCAATGTTTAATTTGATGACTGTTATTGGTACGATGAATGCATGATGCAGTTGTGTGTGGATAATGTTCATTACCGCTGTGTTTATTTGAGTATAAATATGCACGCATGAGTTTTTATTTCTTATGAATTCTCTTATTCATGAACGGGGATGAGTTTCCCAAATAAGCCCCAAAATGTTAGTCATGTTTCCTCCCTTGCATCGGATCGATGGGAGGAGACGTGACATAGTGGTATCAGAGCCCATGTTGCAGCACTAGGACTTCTAGGGACAAACTGTGAGTTTACAGGCAAATATCAGAATGTTTAAATGTAGTATTGATGAAGTTTGGGCGACATTTTGATTAGAAAAATGACAGAATCAGAGTTCTCAGGTGTGGAAGATGATCACACCATTGCATAGATCTCTCCAAGATCTTTCCAATGGTACTAGAATCACCTTATTTGGTTAAAGGATGAGGGAGATATAAGCTCTAAAAGTTTGCGGGAGCAGAGGAGGTGTTTCCGCCATTCCGCAGTGCAAATTGCGGATTGCGGAAACATAAAATTTTCAAATTTATGTTTTTGGACTTCCGCATTTCCGAACACGCATTGGGGACTGCAGTACAGATTGCGGATTGTGGAAGTCACATTTTCCAAAGTTGAAAATTTGGCGTTCTGCATTCCCGAGTTCTACAGTACGAATTGCGGAAGTGACATTTTCCGAAGATGGAAAATTGACATTCTGTCTTCGCATTGCAGATTGCGAAAATGGGTAAAGAATAAAAAACGAGTATAGAGCTCGAAACTTGATTTTTGGATAGTAGGAGCATGCAGAATCAGAATTGGATGAGTCCTGTGGTGTTCTGAGGCCATTAACGAAGACCATGAAAGAACTAGTGAGGGTCCCGGGCCCATTGTGCTCCAATTTGGCATAAAATTGGAATTGATGGATTTTGCAAATCGGTGTCCCAAAGCTTGGAAAAAGGTCGAATTGAGCTGAAATCGATATGGAATGGCCATCGAGCAGGAATAGTGTTTAGTTTGGAAGCTTGGAGCCAAAATCCAAAGGATGTGGAGTCAGGGTGAGAGAGAAGACCACAAAGCATTATTCCGAGCTACTTTTTGAGGATTTTGAAAAGCTTGTAGTGGGTGAAAATGACCCTATATGTAGGATTCAAGAAATCCACTGAACTCAATATTTCATATTCTCATTAATATAGACATTTTCAGTTAGATAGAGATTTTCCAGAAATGCTCAGTTTGGAAGATAGCCATTTTTGGCCCAAAATTTTGAAATTTTGGAAAAGTGGAAAGTTAAAAGTAGTCAAACCCAAAATTTTATAGAAGTTGACTAGTGCATTAGAACGAGGATCTGAAAGTTTCTGAGTGTTCCTTGTTATATGAAATAACTTTTCCCGGTATAAACGTTTTCATGATTCTTTCTAGATTTGCTTCTACAGGTGGCTGAAGTTGGCTTTTCAAGATAAAATGCAGTTGTGTAAAAGTGCAGAATTTTGGTAAAAATTGTCATTTTTGGAGTAATGTAATTTCCACACCCGAAGTCTAAATGAAGCACGTGGATAGGCATTGGAAAGCTTATCCATCATGGAGCAATGGTGCATAACCAGAATTTGAATGAGGTTATCATACATCATAGCTATGTAGAGAAGAAAAGTGTCAGTGACTGTTTTGACAAATTGTTGTCAATATGGGCAATTTCCAGAATTGCATGATCGGGCAAAATGAAAGAAGGCATAATAGCTCTGAGAATTATTCTATGAGTTTAATTCTATTAAATATTGGTGTTTTATGTTTCTCTATGCATTCCTAAGATGTTTAATAAATATTTTTATAATGCACAATGTCTACAACTGATAAGATTTGAATAGTTGTAGCAAAGGGAAACATATAGGGAAAAAGGGTCTCCAAAGGAAAATGGTGACCATAAATGATGGTCAAGATCCTTATGAGCATGATGAGGATGTGCTAGGAGAAAATGTGCAAGGAGAGAATGTTGAAACCAAATCCAATGGGAGAAGGGAACAAATAACTCCTCAGAATTTGGTTGAGACCATGGTAAGCTTTAATGAAAGCTTGATGAAGGCTCAGAAGGAACAAAAAAAAATCAATGATGTTGGGTGAAAACATGAAGTTGGGAAACAATTTTGGCTTGTTTTTGACAAACAAAACTACTAAATTTTATGTTTTTTAACTTCGACCTCTTCAAACCCATATCTCTCATAGGAATTTCAACTTGAAGTAAACACAAAGGTTTTAGATAATTGAATTAGCTTTCTACTCGTATTCTTTTTTTTTTTTTTTATGGACATATTGTGGGACAAATTTGTTGTCAACCAATGACATATATTTACAATTTTAGGTATGGATAATGAGTGACCTGTGTTGATGTCAGTTGTTTGATAGATGGTTACTCATTTTAGGGGAAAAAATTGTAGGCTCATAACCTAAACACATTACACTTGATCCCGGACTATATTTTGAGTTTTTTAAGACTTGGGAACTATTTTTTATTATTTATCGAAACAACGTATGTTCAGAACATGGTGCATTATCGACACATGTTTTTGTTTTCACATTTCCTTTCAAATGTGACTCTTATTGAAAAAACTAAAAGTACCCATTTTGAAGAGGACGAGCCAATTATAATCTCTGTGAAATTTCAAATTTTTTGGTGTTGTCTTTGTTATGATATTGAATTTTCATTTCGGGTGATTTTCAGAGTAATAAAATTTTTAAGGTATAAGGTTTAGAAAAAAATTATTAATAAATAGTAATTCAAATCGAACTGAAACAATTATTATATCATTGGAAACTAGATTCAAAGATGAAACCATTGCTACCAAGTCCGACAAATAATACTTAAAATTTGCAGGGGTCCAGGCTTGCTGAAGTTGCAGGTTCTAGACAAATGCCTGATATTTACGCAGCTTTTGTTGACCATAAACTCTCGGCCGAAAAATACCTTCCAAACTCTCGGTTGAGAGTTTAGTTAAAACTCTCGTCCGAGAGTTTTTTTTAAAATACAGCACGGTGATTGGTTCAAACTCTCGGCCTAGAGTTTTTTTAAACTCTCGGCCTAAAGTTTGAACTCTCAAAACTCTCGACCTAGAGTTTTTTAAATTCTCGACCGAGAGTTTGAGGTTGACTTTTTTCCCCTGTTCATCTGTGCGCCCTCTTTTTTTTTCACTCCGTTGTCACGAAATTGTTTCCTAGCTTCGTGTTTTCACTCTGCTATTTTGCAGAGCCTCACTGATATGCAGCAGAGGATAAACCTTGGGTCCAACCCAAGCAATGTAGGTGAATAAGGAAGAGATGCAGGTAGTCGCTCTAGAGTTCGTTCTAGGAGGACTCCAAGCCCAAGAAAGAGTTCTGTGAGCAAAAAACATAGAATACCCTCCTCAAGATCTTCTTCCAACAGGTCATGTGACTCCAGAGGTTCTAGGAGAAGTACAAGACATACTTCTAGCAGACTTCAAGGAAGAAGGAAATTCAAAGTAATTCCACAAGGAGAATTCAGGAAGGCAAGGCCTCCTACATTTGATGGAAAAGACAAGATTGGCCAAGAGGCAGAGGCATGGCTTCTTGGGATGAAGAAATATTTCAAGATTCATGATTACTCTGGGAATGAAAAGGCCAGAATTGTCATTTACAATATAAATGGAAGAGCTTCAATTTGGTGGTATCACCTCTTGGAAGTAAAAGGGATCAGTGAAAGGAGGATCAGCTGGGAGCAATTTAAGAATTATTTCAATGAAAAATACCTTTATGCTAGGTATTATGACAGTAAGAGGAAAGAATTCACTGAACTCAACTTAGGACAAAAAACTATGGAAGAACATGTCCATAAATTCTTGGAATTGTTGAGGTATGTGGACTATATCAAAGATGAGAGGGTAAAGATCCAATGCTTCCTTGGGAATCTACATCAAAGTTTCAGAGATAAGATTGAGTTTGTTAATCCACCAAGTCTTGATGAAGCCATTAGGATGGCAATGCATTGCTGTGCGCAGAGTAAAGGAAAATCATAGGTTCACCCAGCATGGAAAGGAAATCCAAGAGGGAGGTTTGATCAAAAGAAAAGAGGATTCAAACCACCATTCAAAAATCAGCCAAGGAATTTTCCACGGGGTTAGCAAGCACAAAGTGGAAACAAGCCAACAGTCGTAGCATAAAAGGAATCAAAAGGGCCACTTCAATGTTGGGGATGTGGAGCAAACCACATGCTAAAGGATTGTCCACATCGGAGGGAGAATCCTCAGAGCTTGCACAACTTAAAAGGAGCAACTACAGTGGAGGATATGGCAAGGTAAACACCTCGAATTTATGCAGCATTGGATAATCATCATGAAGACCATCAATCGACAGTGGTGGAAGTTGAAGGTAATATTGCTAAGCAATCTATTTATGTTTTGATTAATCCAGGATCTACTCATAGTTATGTTTCTCCAAAAGTGGTTGAAGGTTGTTCTCTTAGAAAAATGAAGCATAATAAGTCTTGGCTAGTTCAATTAGTCATATGGACCAAGAGAAAAGTGAGTGATGGAGTGATGGAGTGCCCCATGGAATTGAGCGGATTCCTTACAAATGTAAATTTGAATGCCCTACCATTAGGATCTTGTGATGCTCTAATTGGTATGGATTGGTTGGAAAGGCATAGGGTCAAGGTAGATTGATATGAAAAGGTACTTGAATGCATTGATGAAGAGGGAAGACCAAGATTGGTAAGAGGAATTCCCAAGCAAGTTTCAGTAAGGAAGATTTCAGCCTTACAATTGGAAAAGTGGTATAAAAAGGGTTGTCAATTATATGCAGCTCATATATCAAATTCATCGGAGGACAAAGGACCAAGGATAGAATACTTCCAGTTGTTGCAAGAGTTCAAAGATGTGTTTCTGGATGAAGTGTCGGGACTGCCACCAAAGAGAGATATTAATTTTACCATCGATCTTGTTCTAGATGTAGCACCAAATTCCAAAGCTCCTTATAGAATGAGCACACCAGAATTGATTGAGTTAAAGATACAGCTACAAGAATTAATGAACAAGGGGTATGTTAGACCGAGTGTATCTCCTTGGGGTGCACCTGTTCTATTTGTCAAGAAGAAGGATGGGACTTTAAGGCTGAGTATTGATTACATGAAGCTAAATAAAGTGACAGTCAAGAATAAGTATCCATTGCCAAGACTTGATGATCTGTTTGATCAAATGAAGGAAGTTAAATTGTTTTGAAAGATTGACTTGAGGTCTGGCTATCATCAAGTGATGATAAAAGAAGAAGACATTCACAAGACAGCTTTCAAAACTAGATATGGTCATTATGAGTTTATTGTGGTGCCATTTGGTCTTACCAATGCACCTGCTACATTCATGTGTCTCATGAATAGTGTCTTCAACAAATATTTGGATAAGTTCGTAATTATATTCTTTGATGACATTCTTGTCTATTCGAGGAATGGAGAAGAGCATGAGGAACATCTAAGGATGGTGTTACAAGTCCTTATAGAACACCAGCTGTATGCAGAGTTAAGAAAGTGTGAATTCTATCAAAAGAAGATGCAATATTTGGGTCATGTTATTTCCGAAGAAGGTATTGTAGTTGATCCAGAGAATATTAATACCATCATGGATTGGACTACTCCACGGAATGTTTCAGATGTTAGATCTTTCATGGGTCTTGTAGGATACTACAGAAGATTCATTGAAGGATTCTCCAAGATAGCACATCCAATCACTTCATTACAGAGGAAGAATGTCAGGTTTGTATAGTATGAAAAATGTGAGAAAAGCTTTCAACAGCTAAAGGAGTTACTTACCATTGCTCCTGTTTTGAAGATAGCAGATCCAAGGAAGGATTTTGTAGTGTGCACAGATGCTTGCATTGAATGGCTAGGTGGAGTGCTCATGCAAGAAAGAATTGTGATTTGCTATGAGTCAAGGAAATTAAAAGAACATGAAAAGAATAATGCCACACATAATTTAGAATTAGCAGCCATAGTACATGCTCTCAAAATGTGGAGACATTATTTGTTGGGAAGAAGATTCGAGCTTAGCACATACTACATGAGCTTGAAGTATTTGTTTGATCAACCAAACTTGAATGCTAGGCAAGCTAGGTGGATGGAATTTCTCTATGAATTTGATTTTGAAATTAAGCATGTAAAAGGGAAAGAGAATAAGGTTGCAGATGCTCTCAGTAGAAAATTCCATATTGCAGCAGTAAGTGTGTGTAAATTAGATTTGAAGGCAAGGATTCTAGAAGCTCAAACCAGTGATGAAGTTTACCTTCAAGTCAAGGAGAAGTTGTAGCGGGATAATGTGGATGAAGCATGTGCAAGATATCAGCTGGGTGATGATGATGTTCTCATTTATCATGGTACCAAACTATACATTCCAAATAGTGCAGATCTGAAGAAGCTAGTGATGGATGAAATATATCAAATGTCATATTATGGACACCCAGGATATCATAAAACTATAACACCCGCTTAGAAGGAAATATTTTTGGCATGGTACGAAGAAAGACATATTTGAGTACATTGCTAGGTGTCAAAAGTGCCAACAGGTCAAGGCAGCGCATCAACATCTAGTAGGATTGTTTCAACCCTTACCCATTCCAGAGTGGAAGTGGGAAGTGATCTCTATGGATTTTATAACAGGTCTTCCCATGACAATGAAGAAGCATGATTCAATCATGGTTGTGGTGGACAAGCTATCAAAGGTAGCTCATTTCATTCTAGTCAAGTCCACTCACAAGGATAATGACATTGCAAATATATTCATGAGTGAGATATTCAGATTGCATGGATTTCCCAAGGAAATAATTTTTGATCATGATACAAAGTTCATTCTAATTTCTGGAAAGGATTGTTTCAGTAATTGGGAACTAGATTAAATTTCAGTACGGCATAATTTCCTCAAACAGATGGCCAAACTGAGAGGGTGAATCAAGTTCTTGAAGACATGCTGAGAATGTATGTGATGGATAAACCATCCAAGTGGGAAGATTACCTACACCTAGTAGAATTTGCATACAATAATGGACATCATGCATCATTGGGAATGATTCCATTTGAAGCATTGTATGGCAAGGGATGCAAGACTCCAATGAATTGAGATAGTCCGATGAACAGGGTAGTGCTTGGACCAGATATGATCAAGGAAATGGAACAAGAAGTTGTTAATATCAGGAAGAATTTAAAGGCAGCTCAGGACAAGCAAACGAGTTATGCAGATTTGAAAAGAGTGCATAAGGAATTTAAGATTGGGGATCATGTTTATTTGAGAGTGAAACCAAGAAAAAGTTCCCTAAAGTTGGGGAGTTGTGCCAAGATGGCACCAAGATATTGTGAGCCATTTGAAGTCCTTGATAGGATAGGACCAGTTGCATATAGAATTGCATTTTCTGCTAACACAAGAGCTCATAATGTTTTCCATGTATCTTTGCTTAAGAAGTATGTACATGATCCTAACCATCTGATTGATTGGAATGTGATACAGGTGGAACCCGAGGGAGAGTTCCAAGTGGAGCCTATGAACATCATCGACAAGAAGGTCACATTGCTCCCAAACTGAGCCATCAGATAGGTAAAGGTGAAATGGGAGAGCCTTAGTACCGATGAGGCTACATGGGAGCTAGAGGATGCCATGAGAGAGGCATTCCCATTTTTGTTCAGTTTTGAGAACACCGAAGACGGTGTTGTTCTAACGGAGAGGGGAATGTAATACCCCCATTTTGAACCTTAGGATATACTGGCTTTATTGTAAATATTGTATACATGCGATGTATGTTACCCTAGCATAAAGCTCAAGGCCAAGGCCCCACTAGTGTATGCTCGGATTTTATTAAAAATGCAAGTATTTGATATTACACTATCCATGTGCTATTAAGCTATGAGACATTGTAAAATGATGTAAATATTAATATTGCAATAAAATACCAAAAATTGGCTTTGAAATCAACTAATGAGAAGGGGCCATGTGTATTCCATTAGGGAGTGGTGAGGGGGTTGTGGGGTTGAACCATATGATTCAAAATGTCATCTTGAGAACCCATTTGACTTTCCTTGCTGACATTTATTTCTGTTGTTAGAAAGTGATTGAAGAAATCAGTCCATGGTTTCAATTGAGCATGGTCAACCCATAAATTCGTATGGTAGGTATGGGCTCTATTTTCTTGACCCACAAGTCACTCTACCTCATGTGAATTCGTTCTTCATCATTCCCATTCCATGGTTGAACATCTAAGCATCAGTTCTTATCCATTACAAAGACCCAACAATGAGAAAACCAGAAATCGCAACTTTGCATTAACCCACGTTACGAAGTGTCATAAATGCCCAGAATTTCATGTGAACAGTGAAATCCAATGGGGGATCCATAAACCTAAACCTTGGGGCGAATTTGAGAGTGTTAGATCCCCAGAAATCCATGGGAAAACCCAGTTTTGATAGCCCAAAAATCCAATTACGGGATTGAGTCATTTGGTCACCAAATTGTGAGAATCCAAGCGTGAATGACAGAACAGAGGATAGAACATAGGTTGGGATTGCTTGATAAACCTAGTGAATGATAGAATCTCAAGGATTTAGTAGCTTGGACCTTTCTATGCCCACCCTGAAGAGCATTGGAGGGAAGGGACGCCTGAGGGACTGTGCAAAAGAGAAGGGGACCTTCCTTGTGTTGGGTGTGGTAGGTATTGTGGGTGCCAAGGTTGTTTGAGTTTAGCTTGAAATGCTTGTAGCTCTGTGGTTGAGCTCACTAGCTTATCATTTCCCCCATTTGTCTCTTGCATGCTTGATAAACCCAACTATGTGTTGGATTAGCATGACTGTTTGTGTGCGTGAAACTATGGCTGTGAGTGAGCCTGTTTAGTTCCTCCTTAGTGGATACACAACCCAACTCAGGGGTGGTCTCTCAGCTGAAATAATATAGGCTGGACAAAGACCTATGGTTGGGTGGAACGTTGCTCTCACATAGCCAGTTGATGGGACAGTTTCATCTTAAAGATAAGTATTCTCTGTGGCTTTAACTATGTTCATTCTATGTTCTGCAATGTTTAATTGGATGACTATTATTGGTCTGTTGAATACATGATGTAGTTGTGTGTGGATAATGTTCATTAGTGCTGTGTTTATTTGAGTATAAATCTGCACACATGAGTTTTTATTTCTTATGAATTCTCTTATTCATGAACGGGGCTGAGTTTTCCAAATAAGCCTCGGAATGTTAGCCATGTTTCCTCCCTTGCATCGGATCGACAGGAGGGGATGTGACAAGTCAGCACAAACATTCACACTATAATAGTTGACTGGGAATAATTCCAACAATGTTTGGTCATTTTTCCCCTTGCCATCATAGAAACATGCATCGAAGGGACTCCACCATGAACATCTAATTCAAAGCAACCGTAACTTATGAAATTTTCTAATTTCACATGTCCTTGTTCTCTTTGGGGCAAAGAAGATATTTTGGGTGTGAGAGATGTTGGAGAAGCCTAGTCAAAGAGTCAACTAGGTCCTCCTGATCAACCACCCACTTGGTCAGCCTTGTCTAATCGTGTTGGTTGGGTCGACTACAAAGCAGTTACATAGTTTTTGAGCCATTAAGAGAGTATTCCAATGTATAGTAGGGTTTTATGATATAATATAAGATGTGTGTTGCTAGCATGACCATTACTTTATCCCTTACTCTCCTTATGTGTGTGTGTTCTTATGTATGATTATATCATTGTTGTACACTACTAGTAACCACATGTAATCCCACAAATTACAACAAAATTCCTATTGGTTTTTTCGCTACCATTGGTGTCTACCAATCAATTTTATTCGTCATTAACACTTATGTTATTGTAAGAGTGTGGTTTGAATTCTCCTGTATATTTTCTTGATTTTTGTAAGATCCATAACAACCAATTTCAAAACACCAACTACTTGAACTATGAATGGAAGAATATTATTACTGGAAATTCAACCCATGATCCACTATAACAACACTATTGTCATTAAAAAATCAAAAGAAATGAATCTAGACTTTATATAAATAATAATTCTATAGTTCTGAAACAAACATTATGGAGTAAGTAAGTATGGCTTATGAATGAAAATTTAAAAAGACTTTCCAATAAGTTAATGTATCTCATGTATAGTTCTCTTCTACAAAATATAAGATTAATATTTCTAAAGGAATTATCATCTTACTTGCGATCACCTTCGACATCAGGAAGATCTTTGGTTATGGCAATGACCAGTGCAAACATTGTTACAAACGCTGTGATAAAAACCATTGGAGGGCTACAAACAAAACACAATCACACAATTGACAAAGTTCAGTACTTGATGGCAAATAAAAATTGCATCCATAATAAGAAAATGGATTTGAAGAATATAGTGACAATAATGATGTCAGGCCTCTATATATAACAGAGTTGAATTCTCACCTCCATTGGAATTTAATCCCAAGGGAACCCATAGTCGCATAATATACCCCATAATTGAGCATGGTGCCTCGAACCTATACAAAACCATATTTAAAGACTTGAGTATCCAAATGTTTCATTTTCCACCAAATAATTATCATTTCTCATGCCTCAAGAAGAATCATTTAAGGTAAAAAGGCACAAAAGAAACAGAATAATGTTCATAAAATCCAAAAAGAATTGTTAAACAAAGGGAAAAAATGCAGCTACAATACACAAAGACAAAAAATTTGTCCTACTAAATACAAACCAGCACATCTATTACTTAAATAGAAATCATAATGAATTTCGATTTGTTGGTTTGATGTCCAACCTTAATATTTTTTTAACACTTCATCTTCAACTAGTTATAATATTGTGTATTAGTCTCTATGTATATGTCCAACCCGAGAGATCTCCCTCACAATAAGAAAACTATCGATGCATCCAATCACGTTTACAATCAAAAAATATCAATCATTTGGTAAAAACCTTAACATTAGTAACATGATTCAACCACATGAACATCCTCGTTGTCCAACAAGTAATGTGATAGGCTAGCTAACTCTTTCATAGGTAGTACAAAATATTTACATTTTGGCCAAAACTACAAAATTAACTAAAGCAAAACCTTCAAGCCCGCCAAAATGGATCTCAATGTTTAGATGTAGATTATATTCACCTTTCAAAATGTACATCACTGATTCCTCTCTCTCATATCTTCATTATTTGCTTCCTCTCATTTCAAAAGCAACTAATCATTTCCATGTATGACATATAAATTTGTTTTATAACAAATTAATATGGAATAACCAAAAAAATGCATAACCCTGCATAATCCTTCATGTTTCTAGCTTATATGCACATCAATAATACTTAACCAACACATGTGGCATGCCCCATATAGGTTAAATCACTAAACAAATAAAACTAATGAACAAATATCTAACAAAAGAGAAATATATTCTCATATGTGAAGTATTATTCTCACATAAACTCCCATGATCATGGAACCCTCTTGTGAGAGAGTTTTCATGCCCCTACTGCCATGCCATGTTAGAGAATAAGAAAAATACAATTATAATCACAAAAGGACAAAAGGAAATACATATAATTAAAGTTGCATCTTGGGCCCAAGGGGTAAGCTCAATTGATTGTCACTATGTAGTTAATATTGTTGGAAATTTGGCTAAAGTTTGAATCCCCTTGTTGGTTGAGGTGTTGTAGTTTATGTTAACATGTTTACTAAGGATGCTATCCACAAATGTTGTGGATCATCCCTTAAGTTTACTAGCAAAGTTTTCATTGGAAAAAAAATTGTAGTTCATTATTATCTTTATTATGCATCATGCTCACACATATATACAATGAATGGACAATTGAAATGTAATTCTTCATGTGGAATACAAACAATCACATTTATTATGTACAAATAAATCAAAATAAAATTATAACCAATAAGTGGATGTTCAACTATAATATTTTTATATGGGAATAAAGATTATAGCCTATAATTTCCAAGTTTTGGACAGATGAATCCAACAAAAAGATAATAAAAATACAACTTTGAAGATCCAAAAAGGAATTATCCTCATCTAGAAACCCATGTAAGGAACTAAGCTTGTGTAAAGAGAATTTATGTCAAAAGTGTTTGCCATGGAAATTAACCTCTAGTCATTGTATTCAAATTCTATAATAGACTTACAAAAGGCCACACCTATCATGTTAAACTTGGGATTTGGTGCAATAACTGAAAGGTTCTAGTTTTATTTCAGTGTTTGTGTTGAAATAAAGCAATAGTCAACATAGTTCAATTCATGATAGCTCCTAAACCTGAGACCGTTGACTCTATAAAAGAGCATATTATTTAGGAGATTGTGCGATTTCAAATGAAATATCAATCTTAGAAAGAGAAACAGAGAGTAAGAGAAACATAGTTGAATCAATGTACTTGGAGAAATTAACATAATTAAAATTAGAGTGAATGGGATAGCCAGTGAAGACAAGAAAGCAAGTTGAATGGAAATGTATAACAACCATAATCTAGTTAGCAATCTAGAAATTCCCACACAACATATGATTAGTGTTACACCGTATTTTTCCACCTTGTGAGCATTAGCACTCCTTGGCCTCCCTCACCCATTTATAGACTCAAAACCATATTGTTGGTTCTCCTTGACCCATTTTTTTCCCTATTTTTCCTCCTACACGCGAGCTACTTCACTACAACTTGCGTATACGTAGGTTGCATCATTACAGCCTGTGTACATCGACCTTTTTGGTAAATGAGAGTAAAATCTCTATTTTTCACTCCAAAAAAGCGGACATTGTGATCTTTGGCCTTCCATGTATCTTGAAACGACTCGATCCGACCTTTCACTTGCCTTTGGAGGGTTATATATTGAGCTCTTGTGATGCATGGAGGGAGGAGAAAGAGAAGAGCATTGAAACTCTATTGAAATTTTTCCATTGCTTGAGTCTACATCCATTGATCCTAGTTGTTGTGAACCATTTATGTTCACCTACCAAACTCTTCCATATCTTGTGAAAGATTTACTCTTTTACTCGTGAGTTTTCCATTGCATGGGGGATTGAAGTGGTGGAGGCACAAGTGGAGATACCTAGTTCTTGGTTCAGATGAGTTGCCGATAGGAGGTTGTATCTTGTACTTCTTGTTGATATTAATAGAAATACTCATTTTCTCATCCATTTATATTGTGAATGATTATTTATTATCATTGGGTACATTTGATTATATATATCATGGATTATGTTATTGTATATGCTAACCTCTTTTATATATCATATGCACTTGCTTGTGTTTATTGTTGAGACTAAGCTGCAGGTTCAAGTGTTGTGATTCAAAAGCTCAATGGAATTCTTCATCAGACGTCCGGTTGAGGTAAGTCCTTTTATCTTGATTATCTGCATTTACATTTATATGGCATATGTTAGGAAATGAGTTGATTTATGGAAGTCCATCTGTTAGTTGTGGTATACCCCAAGCCATAGGAAGTTTTTCTCTGTAACAATTGGCTTGTGATCCATTGGGTCAAACAAAGTAGAATACAAAAATAATTGTACACAATCACATGATGTATCTTTTCTACTCTGTAACATCCTTGGGTATGCCAATGGATAGTTAATCACAACAAAACACTTCTAGTGAGATTATACTTTATTGTGTAGTGATTACTTATAATTAAGGTGTAATATTAGAAGCACACCATAGTCACCATGAAAAATGCCTTAGTATATAAGAAGGAACTATAATAATGAAAATAATGCACCATTAATACTATGATTTACCCGAAAGAATTTAAGCATAGTTGTCTTAAAAGAACATCAAAGGGTTTCAGCTCTGCAACATCACACAATACCTTATCTTTGAAGGGTTTAATGTCAATTTTGTAGGTGAAACTACTAATAGTTGTAGAAATATCATCTTTGGCCCAACCAACTAGTGTATGCTTCTTTGGAGGAAATGAAGCATAGAATGGATGCTTTAGAAGAGAAGGAGAAACTCAGAGAAACTGTTAGGCCATTGACAGAAGAAGGTATTCAGTATTGTGAACCAGAACATGGAAACATCCTTGAAGGGGATGATGATGAAGGAAAAGAGAGACTAATTGAAAGTCTCATGGGTTCTTTAAGAAGTGCAGATCAAATTATGGAGGAGATGACAGTGAGGCCAAATGAGACCAAGAGGTCTTATGTTTTTGAAACTGATGATTTGGTTATGATTACATGTTTTGTTGCAGATGATAGGTAGTCTTTTGAAACTGTCTCAAAAATGGATGAAGCCAAATATGATGAAGAAGGTCTCTCAAGTGAGAAAAAATTTAAAGTGTTGCAACAAAAGGAACTCATTGATGAGTTGCTTAATGGAGGAAAGCATTCAATTGAAGTTGTTATGAAGATGAAGGAAGAAAAAGAAATGTACAAAGACATTTCCATAGGACAGGATCAGAATTGCATTCAGATGAAGGAAGAAACTGAACAAGCACCTTGGACTGCCAGATAAATTGAAGGAGGAGGAGAAATGATTTTCAAAAGCATAGGAATAGAATATAATCCTGTTGTAAAGGAAGATGAAATGGTAATGCAACCTGCAACTCAGACTATAAGATAAATAGATGTTGGTGAGGAAAAAAGGAGGATGCCAGGAAGAATATCAAAAGAGACTTCAGAGTCTCGTGTTTTTTAAACTGATTTTTGGTGTGTGCTTGTAGGTATTGAAGAAAGTGAAGGAAGACAGAAAAAGAAATCTGTCATAACAAAGGAAGAGACAATATTGTCTCAAAAGGATGATCAATACCTAGAAGAACTTCTTGTTGCAGAGTTGGCTAATGAAGACAGAGAGAAAATTTATGATCTCAGAAAGTATGATGAAGAGTTGGAAATGCTAGAATATTGGTTGATCAATCCAAGGATTGATAAAAATGATTGCTTAATGGGTGCAATAATAGAGATGCTTAATTAGAACATTAGAGAGAAGAAGATAGAAGGTCAAGGCATTGAATTGTCTTGTAATGATATGATTTTGTTACAACAATCAAGTATAATTTTATGCAATGGAATGGCCGACTCAACTGATTCTGAGGAACAACTTGGAATAATTTATAGCAAAAATATGATTGCAGATGAGAGTAAAAATCATGAAGATATAAGAAAAGAGAGGGTGCAGCAGCTAGTGGATAGCAGCAAAGAGCCAAAAGACAAGCAGAACAACCAGGTGTACCAACTAGTGAATATACTGGACAATGAAATTAAGATGATAAGGATGGTGATGGTGAAGGTGTCTTAGAGAAGACATGAAGAGAAAATGAATATTTACATCAGCAAAGAAATAGTAGGAGACAAGTGACAAGGGAAGATTGTCAAAGCAAGGCTAGTGGAGCATTGCAGGAAAAAGTATGCAACCCGGGAGACTTGCAATCATCAACAAGACAACAGGACAACCATGAAGCAACTGAAGAGCTTCAACATAAATTTTGGGACCCAGGCATATTGAAGATTGAATATTATGACCAAGAGGTCATATTTCTTTCTTCCTAGGGAGTCTGATGTAGGAGCATCCTGGTCTCCATCCAAGTCCAATGTTTGGTCAGACCTTAGGGTCTTGACATTTGCATAAGCAGAGGTATTTGATAAATTTCATTGTAAATATGTTGAATTCCTTAGATTTCTAGAGAGATTAAATGAGTCATTAGGTGAATGATGGGTCATTGAGTCAAAGTATGAGTGATGAAACCATGTACTCGAATAGTGGGAGCATTCGATGGTTGTTTTGGCGAGTCATGAGAATGAATAAGTTAGAAGTATTATATTTAGAATTAGTTAGCAGGATGATAGGGGTGTGTTGGGAGTTTATTGGATTTGAACCATAAGTGGTTTCATAATCCTGTAGTATATATTGTGTAATCCTACAAGGCATAGAGGGGGGCCAAACAATGTAAATCAGGCTAGAGGTGTGGCCAAATAATGTAAATCGGGCCAAGGGAGGTGATCATGATAGTATCTGGTTTCTTATGATTAAATAAGTAAAGATAGTTATGCATGTCTATGTATCAATGGATGAATTCATGTCTGCATTATTATAAGAGAATAATTCTCTGTATGCCTGAACTGTGATAGGGAAGCAATTTCCTGTGTGTGACTTATGAGATGTTGACAATCGGAATACTTGTTAAATGCTTGATTACTCTATGTGTATGCAGTAGCCTGAAATTGGGGTTTTAGATAATTGAATGTTGCAGAGGATGTTTAACTGATCTCTGTGTGTGAGTGCTTGAGTAAATGTTGTAATTTGAAATGTAAACTCTGTGTCATCAATCACCGAAAGGATCGATTCTTCTTCGTATACAAAGGTGTAGGTGAATCTCAGGGTTGGATTGGAATGATTTATGAAGTCGAATTGGATGAATTTAATTGAAGTTCTATTCTGTCTAAGAGGTGATGTGCAGGTTTATCAAGCAAGGTCAAGTCCAATGAATATCGATTGAGTTTGATTGATCGATTCTCTGATCAATCAATGCACAGTCACAAAGATTGCATTCGGTTTATTCCACATAGTTTGGACAACCCAGATTGAGAGAAGACACATCAACGGTGGGGAAAGGATTTCGCGAGGTGAACTTGCGCAGGAGATAGAGCTCCGAAATTCCAAATTGAAGGTCCTGCATTGATAATATATCAATGGATGAGGAAATCTGCTAAATGATCAATTGTTCGTACAACATTCCGTAGGAGAAATATTTTGGGGGTTAATGGCCAAAACGTATGCGAAACTCCTTTATGGAATTGGCACATAAGATTTGGAATCCACCGTTGATTTGGATCTGACAGTCCAAAGCAATTGACGAAGGAAATTGTGGAAGGTAATTGCTGAAGGCAATTGCAGAAGGAAATTGCGAAAGGGAATTGTGGAAGGGAATTGCGGAAGGAAATTGTAGAAGGTGAGACCCGAAATTTTTATGAAACCCATCTCACCACCAGTTTGAAATCCACCCTTCAACGACTGCTTGGAGAAATACTTAGTCGGGTCTGCTAAGTTTGGAGGTTCTACTAAATTTGGAACCAGACTAATCCTAGGAAAGCGGGTTGGATTGGTTTTGTTGATCCCTCCTGCATCAAGTTTGTAGACTCTGATTGGGAAGGTATTGCAATGGATAGGAAAAGTACATCAGGATTTTGCTTCATCTTGGGATTAGTCATGATCTAATGGTTCAGAAAGAAACATACATCCAATGCACTCAGTACTGCAAAGGCAGAGTACATAGAAGCTAGTGCTTCCAGCTGCGAAGCAGTGTGGCTTCGAAAGTTATGTGTAGGGTTATTCGATCAAGAGCTAGAGGCGACTTGGATCTACTGTGATGACCAAAGTTGTGTGAAGTTTTCATATAATCCAATATTTCATGACAAGTCAAAGCATATAGATATCAAAAACCATTATATCCGAGACATGGTACAAAGAGGAACAATGAATATTAAGTACATATCCATGTATGAGAAGATTGTCAATATACTTACTAAGCCTATGTCTAAAGTAAAGTTTGAGTACTTATGGGACAAGATTGGTGTAGTACATAATGACTCCTCTCATTGAGAGGGAGTGTTGATGGTTCTTCATGGGAAGCAGTGGGTAGTCTTCCCCCCAACCAGTTAGTCATGTGGGACATGACTCAGTTATCTTCCCCATTGGTAATCCATGCAGAGTTACATGCTCAGACATTGATTATCCATGTAGAGGTACATGGCTCATACTCAAATTAGTCTTGTAGTGATACATGATTTAGATTAGTCATGCAGTGATACATGGATCAGATTAGCCATACAGTGGTACATGGATCGGATACCGGTTAGTCATGGTACACAACTCAAACAACCGGGGGATTTAGTATCTCATGTGGAGTGCACCCACATGAGCAGAGATATAGTCAATACCTCGTATGACTATCAGATAATAGTCAAGGTATCCAAGACTATCAATGACTATCAGATACTCGAGTGAGTTATAGTCAGGACTGTTGGGGGATAGCCAAACCTATTGGAGACGTCAAATAGCCATATACTTGGCTAGTGGAGTATAGTGGGACAGTGAAGAAGAAAGAAGCCACTTTGGAAGTGGTCAGGCCTTGGATAACATCACAAAAGATGGCAGGCTCACATATAACTTCTCTAGACTGTAGAAGAATCCATAAGTCAACAAGCAGAAATTCAATGTTGAAGATCGTGACCGGAAGAATACTTTCCTCTCTAAGAGGGAGTGTTGATGTTTCTAGTAGCATCAAAAGTATTCTTATGACAAGAAAGAATAATAACAAGCCCTAGAACAAGTCGGCCCAATAAAATAACCCAGTCTAAAGGTCAAGTCATCCCAGTTAAATTTGCATATAATTGTGGAGGTTTGTGACCCTTGGCTATAAGACATCCAACGTTGGTACTTCTTCTAACTTCTCCATGATATATGCATGAGGCATAAGACAGATAAAAATAGATGGAGATGGTGTTTTGTTTTCTTACTACATATTTGAAAGTAATGGGGTTGGATGATGAAGGTGTGCCTCTACCCACCACTCCTCCATGCAGGCATAAGATCATAAATAAAGTTGAATCCTTACAAATGTTGTAGTCTAATACCAGAGGCTGATCATTGATTTGTTTCCCTACAAACAAAAATGTCGTCACTAGGTTCCACTGTGTGTGCTCTAGATGTATGTTGGAAATTCAATCCTCCTCTATAAGCAAATTGTCATCATCAAAAATATTTTCCATGTCATCTTCCAAGCAGACATTCAACCCTTCATCATCAATAACCCAAGGCCGTCAATGCTACCATCAATACCTTCTGAAACTACAACTCCTCTCAACAATAGATGGTGTTCTTAACATCATGATTTACAGAGTTATGGTTTTGTATAATAATAGTCTAAGAACTCTAACAATCTCCATCAACCATTTTTGCATGCCAAATTCCACATACCGAGGCGACCACATATAGAGATTTACCCTCCTAGTAAGCAATCTGCCTGTGTAATAACATGCATATCTTTGGCTTTATCTTGAAAATTCTGAAGAATCAAGTGAAAAATGGTTGCATGGAGGGGAACAAAATGGATGATATGTAAAAGTGGGGGCTGCGAATCCATTTTATGTGATTGTGGTTGCCTCCCCTTCTTGCCAGTTTCCAAAAACTCTTTTTTTCTTGTTGGTGTATATAAAACGCAATCAATAATAAAAAGTCAAGGTAGAGTATTTATGCAAAATTTAATTAGCAGAGTCAGTTAACTTGTGGTCAACTCCTTTTCTTGTTAATATATAGAAATCAATCAACACTCAATGTAGGGTATTTATAAAACATTTAATTTGTACATTCACGGTCAGTAAAATATAAACAATGATGTATGTATCTACAAGACATGTAACAAAATATATAAGAAAATTTCCATGTTTCTTCCATAAGTTTTTCATATTTTCTAGGAAGTCTAATATTAATAAATGTTTATTATTATGTTGAATGTATGATATAATAAACATTTTAAATATTGAAACTAGGAATGGTTTATACCATTCAAAATTCATCTAATGGAAATCTCAACAAAAATAATACTTTTCTTATTAGTACAACGATTAACTTACTCCTCTAATGTATTTGCTAAAAACTCATGAAAAACTTTATATGAAGGTGATATAAGACTTGTTTTATAAGAGTGTGAGGAATGATAATAAATGCCATCTCCAATAGTTATCCGTTTCACTAGTCTTTATAGTGCATGATTGTTAAATCAAGCATATTATGGATTTGCAATAACAAATAAAAGATGATGGTGTGATGTAAAATGGTTGTAAGTGCAGAAAAAAAATAACGAAGTACATACCGTGGCAATAATTAAAAACGCTGCAACTGGAAACCTCTTCATCCTAAATGGAGGCACAGAATAGATTGTTCCCAGAAAAAGCCCAAGACAGGAAAGCATTGTAAGGAAAGGGCCAGAATTTATTCCAACAAGTGCAACACCCACGACTGCAAGAAGTGATACTAGAAACCAAGCTTCTGGAACAGAAATATCCCCCGCAGCCACAGGTAGATAAGGCTTGTTCATCCTGAAATGACTCCATTGAATAAGATAAGGAGAAGAAAAATGAAACAAGGTTAAACAGGCAAGCCATTGTGGATAACTCTTAACAGGTAAATCATTTTGGATGCCTTTTCATTTTCTCCAGTTTAATTACTTCAGCCTTCAAATTTTGTGAAAGAGGGAATCAGTCAGTTGCTATTCCAGCATGAATATAACAGTCCCACGTGAGACTACATGTATCACAATCATACCCAAACAGCAATAAGACTGCATTAATCAAGCAATTCTTCAAAAAAATGTATGCTGCAAGTAGTTCAAATGAGAATCTAAGGTGTAAGGTCAATGTCACACATACTTGTCAATTTCAATATCATAAATCTGATTGATGCCAACAATGTAGCCATTTCCACAAAGTAATGCGATAAGTGCACACAAGGCCTTTGGAAATAGCCACCAATGAATAAGATGAGAATTCTCTATTAGACCGCGTGAAAATAATGTTCTGCAACGGTGAGAGTCAAATACAGCCATTAGAAGCATAAAGCCTATGAAGCAACATAGAAAATAGAAATCTACGTGGTTAATATATTCTGGAGAACAAACATGAAACAAGGATAGTTATGGGAACAAACATTGAGCAAATTATAGTTCCACGAATAGTGTGAGGCCTCAGAAACCTCCAGAAAGCATTTAACTTGTATAATCTCTTTGATATTGGATCCGAGTTAGCAGTGGGAATTGTTGCATCGGCCTGTAAAATGACAAACACTGAGGATTATTTTCCACCTTCGGAATCATATAACCCTCCAATTTGAAGAGATTTATAATGATCATTGATGTGTTCAGCATACATAAACATTGTAAGGCACTGCAAAGAAATAATGGTGAGTAATCTTATACTATTCATAGCAAAATAACTGTCTGAAAAAATCTACTTTCAGTATCTGATGTATGTCATTGCAATGGCCAGAGTTGCTATTGTCTAACTTGACACCCAAAGAGGCTATAAATAGACCTTAGGCAACTCAATATAGGAGATTGTCAACCAAAAATTACTATACCTCAACGAAGCACTTACTTATGCTATTGTTTTAAGAAAAAATGTTGAAAATCAGATTTAAAGTGTATGGATGTTTTCACAGTGTTGAAACATTGTGTTACGGTTTTTGGAGTACTACTGTGTATAAGTTTAGAATAGATGGACGCATGTTTAGAATGGAAACTCCAACCAGTTACAATTTCAAAATAATTCTGAAAATGAGTGAAGTATCCACTGGGTCCATCTATTCTAAACTTATACACAGTGATATTCCAAAAACCATAACAGTTTATAGAAGTTGTTAAAAATAATATAGTTGTTGAATTTTTTTAAAACAAAATTTTAGTTTTTACTCAACAAAGAAGACAGTGATAACATGAAATTTGTTAATTTTATAACCTTAACTTTAAGAAGAAAACATATTTAAGTATCATAAGTTAGTATCATTTACATTTTAAAATGGTATAAATGTTTATTTTATAAAACAAAATTTTAATTTTTACTAAATAAGAAAGATAATAATAATATCAAATTTGTTAATTTTATATTTATTTTTAAGAAAAACTAATTTTTAGTTTCATAAGTTAACATCTTTACATCTTAAAAGGATATCTATTTTTTGTAAGTTAGGGTAGAAATTTATATTGCCATCAGAAAAAGATACAGAGTGCGGGGCCCTCCCAAGACTCAAAAACATATTCGAAATAAAAAATTAAGTAGTCTTCCCCAAAAGGAAACAAGATTGTGCCGCAAAGTTTGAGAATTAAGAACCAGTCTACAAAAATAGTTTGCCATAAGACTAAAAACAACGACAATGACTGTAGCGACATACTGAATCCAAAAGACAAAGGCAGAGTCTAAACATTAAAAAACCGAGCGAAGAGTTCAAGCCGGCTTGGCCATCGTGAAAACCTGGTTCTTTCCTAAGTTCTATGTCTATATGTAGGGCGATTTCCCACTGATTGTGGATGATTTGTTTGAGATAACCGACCATCTCGTCTTGCTGCAGGAGAATTTCCGCATGTGCTTCTCCCTTTTCCACTAGGGTTCTGCCCGGAACCAATTTCTGCGTCCAGTGATAGTCCAGGGTCTTTTGGTATAGAGTGGTGCGTCCTCTAGTGTTTCTCGGGTCCGACACCAGAACCTCGAACTCTTTCCTAATTTCTGTGTCCAAGAGACAGCCACAATCCACCTGAGCTTCCTCCTCAGCTTCCTAAATACACTTAGAGAACATTTTGCTTTCCAATGTTGCATACACTTAGAGAACATTTTGATGGTACTATGGAATGAAATTTGGATGCCGTATTCCATGAGTTGTGAAGTTTTGCTAGATAAATATATTTATATAACAAAACTTCACAACTCATGGAATACGGCATCCAAATTTCATTCCATAGTACCATCAAAATGTTCTCTAAGTGTATCCAACATTGGAAAGCATAATTCGGTGGAGATTGATGTATTTAGTTCATGCTTTGTTTTGAATTTTAAAAAAATGTAGGGTCATTTATAATTTTAGGTTATGATATATGAATTAATTTTTGTGTTGGAATAAATGGTAATTTTATTCTTTTAAGTTTACTTAAATAAAGATAGAATACGTTGTAAAATTTGACACATAATGAAGGTTAACATGTAATTGTGATTTTGCAAGTATGGATGAGAAAATGGAAGGATTGTATGATAAACAAGAAAATGAGTATTTAAAGATTAGGCCTCCTTATACCACTTCCTCATTTTCTCCAATTTCCTTCCATAAGCTAGAAGGAATAACTAATTATGCGTTGTTGGCATAGACAATATTCCTTAAGCTTGGGATTCTTGAGTAGCTTTATTGGTATTAATATCTCTTTATTGGTATTAATATCTAGGAGGCAGGTTTAGATGAATTGATCAATTAGCTACCTTGCAAATTAAGATTGATATAAATGTTTTTAACTTCTATGCATTTTGATTTTCTATATGCAAATGGAATTTTTTTCTATTTATTATACTATTTAATTCAACTAAAACCATAGATACCATATATGAGCATACAGATTTGTTAAACTATTTGCAGGTTATATCGATATTTCTTCCTATGCAACTAGGGGCACTTCATTTGGATATATCCATATTCATATATAACAATTTTGCATAGAACACCTATTTAAGAGTAGTTTTTGGACTAGTAAAAACCCCTAACTTTCACAAACTATAAATATGAATTAATATCATAGTAGAACCTAAAACTTTTGGCGGTGGGATAGGGTTTCAATTCTGTTTGTGAGGATCTGTTCATGTGTGGTAGGGAAGGATGGCTCTGATCTTGGACCTAGATCTGCAGCTCGTTGATTATTCAGAAGACTCCCTTTCTCACGAAGACATCTTTTGCAGTAATGAGGACGTTCGGATTTCAGGGGTTTCACACGCGGAGTAAGGTGGGAATGTGATCGCGTGGCAGGAGGTTATTCTTCATACTTCACCCTCCATATGATATGTTTTCATGACAAATCAATGTCTCGGGAAGCAAGTACGGGAAGCTTCACAAGGTAATGATTCCAATTTTTCTAAATTGACGGTTCCTTAGGATGTGTCAGATTGGAGAAGTTCTACTTCAGATCTGGCTTATGTATGGTCAGATCTGGCCACAAGCTATCATCATTCCTTGGACCCAACGGTTATTTCATATTTTTTGAGATCGACGGTGGAGGTTGGTGACGGTGGTTTTATTGGGAGTGGGTTTGACCTTGAAACCCTCGCAGTTGGTTGTAGATTGTTGAAACCACAAAAGAAACGTAAGGTGGTGTGCACTTGAAGGGCGTGGGTGCTTCACTTACAGTGGGAAAAGACATTCCTATCCTTAACATAGTCAAAATGGTGGAGTGTACCCTAATCAGTAAGATATGTGGGTGTAGGATTGGGGACTGAGAGCTACATCTCTGGATCCAATC
The DNA here is from genome assembly GCA_027924585.1 of Larix kaempferi. NCBI lineage: Eukaryota > Viridiplantae > Streptophyta > Pinopsida > Pinales > Pinaceae > Larix > Larix kaempferi. The sequence continues at coordinate 1,875,625 of BSBM01000627.1, forward strand.
GAATTGGTGCCCGCTTCTGGAATCCAAACCCGAGGTTCATATGCTTGCTCAGGGGTGCATAGGGTTTAAATTTTCATCAGATAAGTATGATCAATCCATTCTAAGAAGATTGTAGGGTATTTGGAATAACATTTTGTTCTGAAGAAATGGCACCTAATGTTTGATCTATGGAAGGACTTCCTGGCTTCAATTCCTGTTTGGTTAAATTGATGTGCTTACCTCTTGAATTTTGGTAGATGGATGGACTAAAGGCTATTGGAGATGTGATTGGAAAATCCGTTGTTGTGGACACTGGTCTATTTGAATGTTCTTCAAGATCAGTCACTCCTATGCTGGTGGAAGTAGACCTAAGAGAGGGTATGTTTGCATCTATTGACTTGGTATAAGTTGATGTTATTTTTTCTCAACCTCTAGATTATTATGTCCCCTTTTGTTGCGTCCACTATCATAGATATGGACATGTTGTGGAGGATTGTAAGCATTCCTTTTCATTGAAAATACGGCGGAGGAAATTCCCCAAGGCGGGTTCTAAGGGTGAGGTTGAACCCTTATGTGAGAAGCTTCCAGTACTTTCTTTGTCGGATCCTATAGACGTTGATCCTCAATTGGAAGATGAGCAGGAAACAACGTTAGTGGATTCTGGAGGAGAAGAAATGGTGCAAGACCTCATCTTTCCTATTGTGGAAGAATTGAAGGGTGATTTGGGGGTTTTGATTATGGTTCAAGATCTGTTTGTGGGGCTATATTTATCCCCGAGCCAGTTAGACAAGGTGGTCAATATTTGGAATAAGTTGAAGGTTGACTTCTCTATAAGGGTGGAGGTTTCCTCGACTTCACCACCTTCTTCCATGTGTGCTTTGGAGCAAGATCATGGCTTGCATGCAAAAAAAGACAAAGGTGAATTGGGGGTTCCATAAAAAAATGTGGCGAGTGATCTATTTATTAACTTGTTAGAGGGTAATAAAGATGTAGAGAGTAGGCGTCATGAGAGGTCTGGTGCAAGCCAGGTGTCAAAGGGAATATCATGAGTTCCTTACATGCTGGGATCTAGGGACAAGTCTGGGGTGGTATCAATTTCGATGACCCTCCTCTTTCGCAGGGTGGCAAAGCAGGTCGAAAATCAAATATTTATCTTGCTAAGGAACGAGATAAGAAGGAGATTAGCCAAGAAAGGAAATTAAGCATCATTAGGGCGCTTGGAGTAACAGAAGGCCAAGATCAAGTTCCTAAATGAAGGTGCTTTTGCTCAACGTTCATGACTTGAGAGGGAAAGCCAAAATTCTATCCCTAAAGCGACTGATTAGTTTAGAATCTCCTGATATTATGTTGTTACAAGAGACCATGGTTTCATGTGAGGTAGTTGTCCCTATGCTGGAGAAATCTTTCAAGTGTTAGTCTTTTTTTTCTATTTATGAAGTGGGTCTCTCTTGCGGTTCTATTTCAATGGTAAACTCTTTGTTGGAAGTAGAGGGTTCTTATGTGTGTGCTTCCTCTTTATGTCTAGAAGTGTTTTCCAAATAGTTGGACTTTCATTTTCCCATTTTGAACTGTTATGGGCCCTATGAGAACAGAAGGGTCTTTTGGGAAAGTCTTTTTCGACACAGGATATTTCAAGTGCCAGATCTTATTGCAGGTGGGGATTTCAATTTTGTGTTATCGGGTGAGGAGGTATGGGGCCATTGTGCGCATGAAGATCAATTACCCCCTTTTTTGCAGGACTTACTTGATTCTAATGGCTGGGTAGACATCAAGCCATAGGTTTTAAGTCCTACATGGAGTGATAAGCATTCGGGGGATGCGGGGATCTCTAAGAGGCTAGACCATTTTTTTATGAAGGATTCTTTATGTGATGAAGCAAGTATTTTTAGGTCCTGGGTACATAAGATTATTTTTCATACCATTTTCTAGTTCTTTTGGAAATTGGTTTGGCTCAAGAAAAGCATGATGCATCATTTAAATATAATTCGAGCTGAGTTGAGGATGAGGATTTGAGGAAGCTAGTTCATGAATCCTGGATTCATATTAGGCCTGACAGCCAAAAATCGATGGGAGTTCAATTCGCGGATGATCTTCTTTCCCTAAAAAATAAATTTGTGCATTGGAGTATAGACAATAAATGAACCAGGGAATCTAGGCATCTAAAGTTAGAAGATCTCTTAAGGGATCTCTATGAGAGTTACAACACGGATATTTTTCCAATGGAGGATTGGTAGAGGATTGCATCCCTTTCTCAAGAGAAGGAGAATCTCCTTCATGATAAAGAAGTGGAGTGGAGGTTGAAGAGTTGAGCTCTATGTATGGAAGCAGTGGATCATAATACTAAGTATTTTTAGAACTTTGCAAAGCATCAATCATCGCGACATCAATTCTATATGGGAGCTTCAAGATGTGGATGGTCGAAATTTCATGGCTTCAGACCTCTTACAAACCTAGCTTCAAGGTATTTCTCTTCCTTATATGTTGATGGGGCGAAACCCATGTGGACAATATGCTCAAGGTTATTTTTCTCTTTCCAAGGATGGTTGAGGAAAAAGATAACAAGGTATGTGTTGGATTGTAGATAAGGATGAAATTCTCTCTACACAGCATCTTTTTAAGAACGATAAAATCCCTGGCCCAAATGGTTGGGCCACTGACTTCTTTCTAGATTTATTTGATTTGCTTGGTGAGGACATTCTTGCAGTAGTAAAGGAGATTCGTTCCTTTGGATCTATTCCATGAGCGTTAAATGCAATTTTCTTGGATTTAATTCCTAGGAAGGAAAATATAGTGGTTTTTGAAGACTTTAGACCTATTTCATTATGTAATGGAATTTATAAAAGTGTTTCCAAAATTATAGCTAATCGTGTCAAAGAAGTGCTTTCCTGAACCATCTCCAAAGAGCAATTTGGGTTTTTACAGGGACATTTTATTCATGAGGCTATTGGGACCACTCATGAGGGATTGGACTCAATTAAGATGCAGAATAAGTGAGTTAGGGTTATTAAACTAGATCTATCTAAGACGTATGACAAATCATCTTGGCTTTTCATCTGTCTTATTCTGTTGCAAATTAGGTTTATCCTAGAACTAACAAATTGGATCATGGGGTGTATCGAATTGGCTTCTTTCACAGTCCTGATCAATGGAACTATGTCTCCCTTCTTTAAAGCTTCTCGAGGTCTTAGGAAAGGATGTCCTCTCTCCCCTTATATTTTCTTATTTATTGCAGAAGGGTTGAGTAGGCTAGTTCAAGAGGAATGTTGAAACAGAAGAATATCTCGGGTCTCTTTTCAGGGAAGAGTATTTCTCACTCATTTGTTGTTTGTTGATGACATAGTCCTTTTTTGTGGTCAATCCAAGAGGGACTGTGTTATATTTCGAGAGATACTGGAAATATTATGTCAAGCTTCGGGAATGGAAATCAACCAAAATAAGTCGTCATTTTTTCTCTTGTAGAGTTAGATGGACAAAAATCCTTTTTGACAAAGACATTTTCTTTATGAGGTGGAGTGTGCGGATTTAGGGATCAAAGTATGGTAAACAGGATATGCGATGGCTGATAGGAAAATTTGAAAGTCGAATAAATTTTTGGTGTAATAAATGGATCTCCAAGGGTTGAAGGCTTATTCTGGTTAAGTTAGTGTTGGAGGCAATCCTAATCTATTGGCATATTTTTGTGCTTATTCTTAAGGGGTTTCTTTCATGCTTCAAAAACCTTAGTTTTAACTTATTGTGGCGAGGTCAACGTGAATATATGGGGTTTCATCTTGTTAAATGGTCTCAACTAGCAGCGTCGAAATACCAAGGAGACTGGGGTCTTGAGAACATCTTCCATTTTGACAAAGTGCTAGCAGCTAAATCTTTATGGAATTTCATCTCCAAAGAAAGCTTATGGAAGTCAATTTTAGGTGCTAAATACATCACTTTGGAATCGATCTTGTAGAGGAGTAAGCATGTTCTTCAAGCTTATAATCATTGGAAAGCTTTGGCAAGAGAATTTATGATCTTAGGAATTCATTTGTGTTGGAAAGTCAGGAATGGCAAGTCAATTCAAGTGAGATCCAATGCCATCATGGGTAGGAAGGATCAATTCAGGTTTCCAAGGGAGCTCATATCTTTCTTACAAGATTTGGGAAGAGATACATTGGACAAGTGTGAAGATCTTGCAAGCACTAATATATGGCATCAAGGTTGGTTATCTACTCAGAATCTAGGGCTTACAGGGGAATGGGGTCATGTATGGGAAGTCTACATTCAGTCTCTCTCACAGGCCCATATCATATTGAAGGATGAGGCAGAACATTTGGCCTTTATTTTTCAGAGGTTCAGGTGGAAAGTATTCATCCAAGGGGGGTTATGAACCTCTGTTTGATAGGGAGGAGGCTCAGTTGCAAGAATGGTGGTCAAAAATATTGAAAGTAAAGGTTCCCCCTAAAACCACTTTATTGATGTGATTGATTTTAGATAATAAAATTCTCACATGGGATCGCTTGCAAAAGATGAATTGGTCAGGACCTAGTTATTGTTCATTTTGCAAGAGGGCAGAGGAATTTGCTATTCACTTATTCCTGGGATGTTCCTTCGCATGGTAGGTATGGAAAGATGTTGAAGTTGTGTTCCAGAAGCAAGATTTATGGTCAGGTTCCTCCTTGCGTTCTAATTTTCTTCGCTTTTTTTAGAAGGCGGATCTAAAAAAAAAAATATCCTTGTCGTTCCTTATTTTTGGGGGGATCTGGTTGGATTGAAATAATGCCCTTTTCTCGTATAATGATTGATCATATTGAAGCATTAATAGCCTAGATGAAGGCTCTCTTTTCCTTTCATAAAAAACTTGCTAAAGCTGGAGGGAGGAGACAAGTGCGTCCTTTTGTCATGACCACTTCTTTCCATTGGGCTTGTTTTGACGGTGCATCTCAGGAAAATGGAGAAATAAGCGGCATTGGGTTTGTGATCCATTTTTCATATCAATCAGCGTTGCAGGAAAAAGGAGGTGATAGTCTAGGTTCAAATAATTGAGTTGTACTCCTTGCTCTCTTTCATCTCCTAAAGTTGACATATAGTTGAGGATTGAGAAAATTTAAAGTGTGGGGTGACTCACAGTTTGCCATTAATTGTATGAACAATGTATTGGTTGTTCAAGACTATGTTGCTCATCCCATTGGTGGATCATCTCAAACTTGTTGCTGGTTCTTTTCATAATATCTATTTTCAACATTTCTACAAGGAATTCAACATTTTTTCCGATGCGCTTTCAAAGTAAAGGCTCAATCTGCCTCCCATAGATTTGATCTTAGAGGAATTCAAAGGTGAAAGAATTATTAGTAGGTATTTACTAAAAATTTAATAGTATCATCCTTAATGATATTCTGGAAAGTATCTTGAACTCTTATGAGTCTTTTTGGAGGAGGCTTAGCTCAGTCTAATGATAAACCTCTCTCATACCATTATGAAGAATGTATCTCTATTTATTTTGAATAGAAATACGATTTTTTTTCTTGGAAAAAAAAGAATCTAAAACTTGTACCATAGGTGCTTCGCTGTTTTCGAAAAACCCCACCCAAGGACCTTGTGTTTTGATACCAAATGTTATGAAAAAAATACTTAAGATGGTATAATATACGAAAGTACACACCATGTACATAAATTGTAAATATGGAGAATAACCCCAAAATAACTAAAAGTGATGAGTTATACAATAACTCTTTAACTAATGAGAAAACCTCCTCCACATACCCCAACACATTTATATATCCCAATCACATGTTCCACTCAATGTACATAAAATATACACTAGTGTGCTATATAATATATGCAAGCATTTTATTAATAGAAGATGTTAGATAAAATATTTGGAAAAAACCCAACACTATCATACCTAAAAAATAATTCAAAATAATGCCAAGACATGAAGGAGTTGGGAACTATTTATAATTGGAAAACCAATCAAATGCAGGGACGAACCTACATTTAATTCTCCATCTAAAAGCCACTAGTCGTGGTAGTGAGTATAAAGTAGCCTAAAATGGGCCAACACAAGGAGACAAATCATTCGACAAGGAAGAAGGAGCTCCTATGCATGAATACGCCTAGACAATTGGCTAAACTTTAAACTATTTCCCTTTGCGTGTGCATACTAAACTAGAACGCAACATTGGTTGAACACATCATATATTGTAAATTATAAAGATTGAGAAAATCATTCATCCATGTTTAATGAGCTCATATGCCTGAAGACACCTAGACATTTGGATAAAGTTTAGAATATTTCCCAAGTTTGTGTGTTATACATGAAGACACCTACAAATATGGCTAAAATTTGGACTATTTCTCTTAGCATGTGGATACCAAACTAGTACAAAACAATGGTTGAGAACATCATATATTGTAAATTAAGAAGCTTGAGGAACTCATTCATCCGATTTGGATAAACGATATCCTATGCATGAAGACACCTACACATTTGGCTAAACTTTAGACTATTTCCCTTAGCGTGTGCATATCGAACTAGCACAAAAAAATAGTTGAGCACATCATATACTGTAAATTAGGAAGCTTGAGGAACTCATTGATCCAAGCTTATTGAGCTCAGAAATATAAAAATCTATCCCTTCTATTGCTCCCTAGCTATAGAACATGCACCATGAAATGTTCATAACAAGACGCATATTTTTATATCGTAAAGCAAGGTGAAGAGCCATTTCCTTTCCCAAGTTAAGTGGTCAACTCAAGCAAGGATAATTAAGACTTAAACTGCAGCAAAAAGGCATTTCTTTTCCAAGTTAAATGGTTGACTCAAGCATGGATAATTTTCACTTAAACTACAACACTTTTTAGCAATGTTTTGATAGGGCTCTACAAAGGATAGTGGAATAAAACGAAAGGTGGACTAAAAATTATAGCTCAAGCTGATTATCTTCTTATTTTTTAAGCCTTTCCCATGAAAAAAAATATAAATTAATTGTTGGGTTTAAACCTTGAGATTGATAAGAAGATGAGCTACACCGGGTAGGTGAGCAAATGAATGAAAATTGCTCAAGTTTGGCTAATAACAACAAAGGATTTAGGGATTTGATTGTGGAGGTGATAGCTTTTAATGTTTGGGACCCTATTGTGTTTAATTTGACCGAATGAAAACATCCACACTAGTAGCATCTAAAGCAAGATAATTGTTGGATCTAGGGAAAACCTTATGTGCCAGGCACAATTCTTGTGCACCCTAGTGCGCATCAGGGTGCCCCATTAGTTGAGAGATCCAACAGCCCACCCTCACATACCTCAGATTGTGCATGAACTCCATCAAGTTGTGTGCAAGAACTCTATTGGGTGGATAAGTATCGCCACAAGTGAAGTGCTTGATAGGTACAAAATGACATGTGATAAGAACTTTAAGATTTTCATGCATGCATTATGGGTTTACTTTTGTTAAACTTACTAAAAATATATAGGTGGTTTCCTTTTGAAGCAACTTTGATGACTATCCCATCTAGCATACAAAATATGACCAGTTCATAGGTGAAAAGATAAGGGAACTATGAAAACGAGGCAAAACCAGTTTCCACAAGCAACAATGAATTGACTTGTAAGATTCTGAGCCAATGTAAATGATCTGAATTGAAATCGTGTCTCCTCTATATAGAAAGAGGTCACAATAAAGCACATCTACGTTACTTTCGGGCATCGCATCATAAAGATTAGGATTTGTTTAAAATGAGATAAGGAAATAGACTATATTGAAATAAATAATGTTGGATCATTACTACTAAGTCTCATAAGTTGATTGTAGGTAGAAAATTACTAAGTTGAAAGAGTTTGCACCTTGAATATGATCTCTAAAATTAAAGCAATTGATATATGACCAAACAAAAAGAGGGAGAACTGTTCTCCTCTTAGTTCTTCTACTTTATTCATCTTCTCTCTTCTTTGAGCTCATGTTTCAAAGCCAAGACTACATTATGTGAAGTGCTAGTTGAATCTTGAGTAATTACATTATAGCTCAATTTCAGTTGCTCTCTTGGGTGTGTTACTAGATCATGAGCTTGCCTACGGGACAAAGGTTCTCACTTCTACTTGCATTTAGACTCATCCTCATCCTCTCAATCAAATTTGGAATTTGTGGAAAACTGGAATTTTGTTATGGAGTGAAAAACTTGAGTTAGCACACTTGGCAGCAGTGATGTAGTGGATAAAGGTTTTACAAGTGCAATAAGTCACCAACTGCCAAAGAAATGAAGGAAATATGGAATTGTAACGTATCTTAAATGTAAGAGCTTGAAAAATAATAATTAGGTATAAAAATAATTAGGCAGAAAATTATGGGAATCAATTAATCTCACTCATATTCAGAATAATGGTGTGATATGTCATAACAATTGAATGTATTCATTCTAGTACTTAGAGATTGAGAAAGGATAAGAGCATATCCTGTATTTTTTATGATATTTTCATATGAAGTAATATTAAAAAGAACAGTTGTGTAATATGTCATAACAATTGAAAATTGAATGTATTCATTTTAATACTTAGATATTAAGGAGAAGAGCATATCATGTATTTATTATGATATTTTCATATGAAGTAATATTAAAAATGGATAATATTGTCTTAGTAAAGTTTATCAATTCACATAACTAGTAAAAAAATATCAAATTTTAAATTTAACTTAAAAAATGTTCATATGAATAAAAATAAAAGTTTGTTTTTTAAATGTAATGTTATTTATTGATCACATACCAGACAAAAATATTTCTCCCAATACGGACATGGACTATAAAGATTAATGTTGAGGGCTAGTGTGCAAGGCACATACATTTATGTGAAACTATTACTAAGAGTCCTAGAAATAGGGACTATATGTGCTTAAGAGATTTCATGAGCATTAATGCATTTGTCAATATTAGTGAGAATGTTTGTCAATTAATATTTTTATGTTATTTATTAGATAAATTCTAAAGGATAATATGTGTTGAATGCAACCCCGGATGTGGGTGTCCTCAGGATTCAAACACCGTGTGTCTGACAACATGGCCCTTCGAGTGATCTTCTAGGTGGAGAGTGTCTGGCTCATTTGTTATGACCATTAATTACCCCCATTTCTCAAGGCCTAAGGCTTTAATGCATCTCATCATTGTTGTTATGCGGATCTTGGGACAAGGTAAAGCTCGAATCATGTCTCCCTGCAGTTGTTCTACGGCTTCCAAGCAGGATTTTTTCAGGAAACCTGGTAAGGAATGTTTCCATTTTACGGTCTTTTATAGTTGGCATCCAAACTGTGTTTCCTTCCTATGCATTGGAGAGAATTCTACCTTGGGTGCAGTCAAATTCAGGAACGTTTTTAGGTTCTATTCTTCAGTTTTCTGTGAGGTTTGGTTCTCGTTGGCCCTCGCTTGCTTGTTCATTTCGTAGAAGGCTGGGTTTATTCTCCATTCTCCGGTTGCAATTATGACTAAGAGACTTTGCGCCACCCCTCGGCATGCAAGTAGAGGCAGAGGGTGCGCTAGTCGCAAAGGGAACCAGGACCCTTTTGAGAATGGTTATGAAATTTCTGTGCCTTCCCATTTACGGAATCTTTTGGACAATTGGGAGGAGGAAGCAGTTGTGCAACAATTGGTAGGCCAATGGGCTAGAATGCACCGCAAGAATTACTGGCGGGTTAAAAATATTTTGGCTCAGGTTCTTATGCTGCATCAGGGTTCTTATGGAGAAAACAATTCCATGTCTTCTCCTTCTCTAGCTTCGGCTCACCATTCTTCTTCCTCTCCAAGCCCCTCTCTGGTCTCCAGACCAGTGGAGGCTCAAGCTGGCATGAATTCCCCAAGGACCAGGATAAAGCCAATGTGGCTTCTACCAATCGAAGCAAAAGGAAGAGGGTGGAGCAAAGCGGGAAATTGGACCTCTCCTTCTTCAAGAAAACTAAGGTGCTCCCAGTCAAAAATCCTATGGACAACAACCCTAGTTGGGATGGTTACCAGTGCCCCTCTTGGAAGAAAATCTTGAAGTTGATGAAGTTGCTTGCAACTCCGAGTAACCTATACATTTTTCATTATCTGTTTTTCTGTTGTCAAATGTCGAGAATTTCTAGTTTCTATTTTTGGCAGACTACTATGTTTAGGTTTTATGCCCATAGAGGCTATTTTGATAATCTCTTCATTTTGAAAATGTATTCAGGCATAAGCTTGCTTAGTAGTTTTTTGGTCACCCATGCATGGAAGATGAACATTGATAGACTTAGATTGATGCTCCATGCAAGGGCCATGTGTCTATGTTTAAGTCTTAGCAATCTTGGGTCTATGAGAAGCCACGGTAGGCTGATAAACTTCCTGTTATATTTGTGCATGTACTCGTTATTTTTTGTATACTAATATAATCTTTCTATGGAGATTACAAACTATATATGTGTGTGTGTTTTGAATGCAAGTCAAAACTTGTGCATGAATTGAAATAGAAATATATTAGTTTCTTTGAGTTAGTGGAAAATTAGTATAAGAAAAACACCTTTAGAATTAGAGATGCAAACAATATGAACAGTTTTCATCACCTTTAATGAAGCTTCTTATTGTTGCAAGCAATGTGAGCAATTTTCATCACTTTTAATGAAACTTCTTATTGTTAATAAATCCAACTCAATTTACACTCATTCATCACCCATGATGAAACTCACTATTGTCAATAAACCAAACTCATTATTGCCAATAAACCTAGCTCACTTTGCACTCATTCATCACCTTTTTGATGAAAGTTGTTGTCACAAAAGTTGCATTACATCTTAAGAGTAATAACAATATTTCTTAGATAAGGCACAAAAATTAATTGTGTGTATTTATAGCCATGTGTCATGAATGTTAATATATTATCTCCATTTTCATTTAAGATCATTAAGTGTTGATTAAGATGAATCTATGTTAGTATACTAGAATCCATTAATTAATTTTTTTCTTAACTTATTTCATTAATTAATTTCTTTCTTTCTTGGATTTTAATCATCTTTGAGCCTTGTCATAACGGGCCAATGAGCAACCCTACCTCCGGTCGGTTTTGAACCGGTGACCTCCACGGAGATAACACATGTTCTTAACCATTAGGCCCACTCAGGTGCTCTAGTACTACTTGAACAACCTTACCACTAAGATCTTAGATCTCAAGGTCATTTGAAGTATCCTTACTACCTACTAGAGCAACCTTACCACAAACATCTTTGATCTCAAGGTTTTTGAAGTATCCTTACTATGTGTAAACTATGTGCACTGCATTATATAGAGACAAGTTACAAGCTTAGGGGATATTTAGAGAGATTGAAGTGATAAGTGGACAAACTCAATTTTGGGGGATTTATTTTTTTCTTCGTAGTAAAGTAGAGTTTTGATTGGTTCATTTTTTGGAAATTTTGTCAATCTAGTTTATTTTAAAAGCAAAGTTCCACCATTGAAATTTATATAAATTAGAGGATCTATGACTTCTAATCAAATTCTAGTTAGATTTAGAAAAAAATGAAAAAGAGATGCATTTTACATCTTATTATGTTACTTACTTTTTTCCTTGTTGGATTTAGAAAAAAAAATGAAAATGAGATGTGTTTTGTCCACTTATTATGTTACAGTCTTTTTCTTTTTTTTCTTTGGTACCATCCAAAAAGCATTATTCAATTTTTTATTTTTAAAATTTATATTTTATTTAAATGATTCTTCCAAAAATAGATAATAAAATAAAAATTTTAATTTAAGTTATTAAAAAAATATCTATTTTAATATTTAAGAAAACATATAATCTAAATCTCAATAAAAAATTTATTATTTATTTCAACCTTAAATAAATACATTAAATTTAAACGATAATGATAATATGATGATGAATGGCTTCATGATTAATTGTGCAGGGTTAACTCTCCCAGTGTTATGCGGAGAGATAGGGTTTACGAGGCAGACGGACTGACGGTGACCATGGCTGGAAGTTTGGGGGAGGTTTGCAAGCCCCCTGCTAATTCTCCTGGGGAGTTCCGGATCGGGGGAATCCCGATATCACTGGATGGAATGGGTGGAAAGGGAACGAGCTCCCAAGATTCGATCGGTTCAAGCACTTCAGCGGGGAGGAAGCCTGGCCAATGCATCCTTTAAGCGGCCCAAATCCCCTCAATGCAGATCAAATCTAGCAAGCTAAGAGATCGGATCCAATACATGCGGGATCATGCGCTTATAGGTAAATTTGTGGGAATGCTTCCATCGAAAAAATCCCTAGTCTGGTGGATAAATTCGACTTGGAATCCAAGAGGGCATTATGATCTTCAACTAGGTTCAAAAGGTTTTTTCACCGTCTCCTTCCTAAGTTTGGAGGACAAAATAGGTTTTTGGACGGAGGCCCTTACTTATTTTCAGTAGGCCTTTTTTTAAGACCATGGAAGGAGAAGTTTTTCCCAGATAAAGAGGATATGAGCGTTGCTCCTGTATGGATCCAACTTTATTCCCTCCCTAGTGAATACTGGGACTCATAAATTCTTGAAGATATTGGGAACAATCTAGGTTCCTTCATCAAGTTATCCAAGCAAACTAAAGCTCAACAATATTTGGCCTATGCTCGGATCTATGTATACATGGATCTATCCAAAGAACAACCAAAAGCCATCAAGATGTCATGGGAAGATGAAGTTTGGGTTCAAACCCTATATTATGAACAAATTTCGTTTAGATGCCACAGATGCCATGAATATGGCCACCTATTTCAAGGGTGCCCTATGAATAATCCAAACCCCCCCTAAGAAGGAAGAGGACAAGACGAATCAAGGGTTCACTAGGGTTTCCAATCGAAAGAGAGGTGGCCGAAAACAGGAAAATATGGAGAGGTCCAAGAATATTTTAACTTCCAATCAATTTGATGCTCTAAGAGAACAATCAGAGGAGAACATTGCTTCATCACCTAACAAAGACCAACAGGAATTAAGCAACCAGGAACAACGAACCGGCGACACAAAGGAAACTACATATGCTATGGAGAAAATCCCCAGCGAAGACCTAGGAGAGGATATAGGGGAAGATACTGAAGATATGGATATCAGATATTTAGATCTTGATGGAATTGAACAAGCCTGCGAAGATGCAGAAAAAGGATATGTTCCCCAGGAGCAATTTGTTCTTCTAAAAGAGGCCATTATCAAAGCTAAAGAATCCAATCGTCTTGGCATTAACCCAGGATCCCTGAAAGACTATAAGAGGAGGCATGAAGAGATAATTAGGAAACCAGGAAGGAAATCTAACCAGAAATGCATTGCTGCAGCAAGCTTAAAGTTGGTTGAATCAGGTCAATACCCTACCATAAGGGCTACTCTAGGTTTATAATATTTTCTCTTTTAATGAAGATTGTATCCTGGAATATTAGAGGCCTTAATAACCCTCAAAAAGCAAAGATGTTAAGAAAAAATATTGAAATGACAAACCCAGCCATTGTTTTTCTCTAAGAAACTCGTAAGAAGGTTTGGAAAGGCAGTGAAGGAATTGGTATTGACACCAGAGGAATGGCAAAAGGTTTGGGTATTTTGTGGGATCCCAATAAAGTAAGCTTATCGGGATTTCATGGTAATCATTGTTTCCTCTCTGCTGAATTTGGGGTTATTGGGTTCCCGATTATTGGCCTATTAACCAATGTTTATGGTCCTCACACTCCCCTAGTTAAATTTGCTTTCATAGACTTCCTAAGGCGAATGTTGGACGGGGTTGAAGATCAACACTGGATCTTGGGAGGAGATTTTAATCTCATTACCTCGTTTGAGGAAAAGAAGGGTGGAAGAAGGAAATTGGAGGACGAATGTTCTCACTTCAAAGATACCATTGAAGACCTTAAACTGGTGGATGTTATCCCTGTGGAAGGTAGATTCATCTGGAACAATAAACGAAAAGTAGATTGCCACACTGCGTCTCGTCTTAATCGCTTTCTTGTCTCTGAATCAGTTATGGAATATGGAAGCGAAATATCGACCTCCATTCTACCGGTTTCTGGATCTGACCACTGACTAGTGGAATTGTGGTGGAGTGGATTAGGGTCACAATTCAAAAAGCACTTTCGATTTGAAAATTTTTGGTTAACCCATCCATATTTCAAAGAGAAAGTGGCGCAATAGTGGGTGGATCTAAGCAAAGGGGAGGGCCAAAGTATGTACAAGTTCCAACAAAAAATGAAAGGTCTAAAAGAGAAAATAAAAAATGGAACAAGGAGGAGTTCGGGAATATCTTTGTGGAAAAAAAACCCTTGAATCCAGATTGGAAGAAATACAGAACGTGGGCATGAAGACAAGGTACACCACTGAGCTTCATATTGAGGAAGCTAGTGTGTATAAAAAGCTGCAGGAGAGGGAAAGACAAGAGGAAATTATGACATAAAAAAGATAGAGTTAATTGGCTTCAAGATGGGGAAAGAAACACCAAATTCTTCCATAGATCAGTCATTCAGAACAGGATGCAAAATAGAATCCTCAAGATAAAAAACATAAATGGTGAAAGATAGGAAACAAGGGAGGAGATTGTGGAGGAACTTGGCAACTACTTTCAGGATATCATGACTAAAACTAATCTTGACAGAAGCAACGATATTGAAATGATAACTCAGCATATCCCTGCTCTTGTTTTGCAAGATCAAAATGATCATCTAATGAAGTCGATAACGCTACTCGAAGTTGAAGAAGCGGTGCATCAAATGGCGGATGGGAAAGCTCCAGGACCGGATGGTTTCACTACCAATTTCTTTCATTATTTTTGGGACCTCATTAAGATGGAAGTGTAGAAAATTGTGGAAACATCCAAACTCTCCAAGAAAATCCTCCCTGCTTTTAATGCGACCTTTTTAGCTCTTATCCCTAAGGATGAGGGTGTTGATTCCCCTGGAAAATTCCGCCCCATTTCCCTCTGCAATGTCATTTATAAAATTGTTACCAAGGTTATTGCTAATCGCCTCACACCCATTCTTCCTTCTCTAATATACCCAGAGCAATCTGGGTTTGTGGAAGGAAGGAAAATCATGGATGGAATTATCCTTGTTCATGAAGTTCTACATTCCCTCAAAAAAGAGAAGATCCCGGGGATGATGTTGAAACTCGATATTTCCAAAGCCTATGATAAACTCAACTAGAAATTCATGAAGGCCGTGATGAGAGCATTTGGCTTTATGGATGATTGGATTAGCTGGATCATAAATCTCATCTCCACTTCCTTCTTCTCCATTCTGCTAAATGGTGTACCAACAGGCTTATTGAAACCTACAAGGGGTATACGACAAGGAGATCCTTTGTCTCCCTTCCTATTCATTTTAATGGCTGAGATTCTGGGAAGAACAATCAAAGCCACACAAGATAACCATGGAATGCAGGGTCTTCTCATTCACCCAAGAGAAGACGTCAAACTCACCAGTAGTTCGTGGATGATACTATGTTGATGGAACACCCTCGGTCCAAGAGGATAGGAAGATCAAACTCTGTTTATCTAACTTCGGCAAAGCTTTAGGTCTAGAAGTTAATGAACACAAATCCCAAGTATTCTTAAGTTAACACTCTCAGGATTACTAGACATAACATCTGTCCAATCCTTGGTTTCCAAGAGAGCTCCCTTCCATCGAAATACCTTGGAGCCCCCCTTGTGGACTCCATGGCTCATCAAGGGTCTTGGCATGAACTCCTGGATAAAATGAGGAAAAAACTTTCAAACTGTAATCTCAGGCCTCTAAATTTTTCCAATAGATTGGTTTTGGTAAAATTTGTTCTGCAAGTTATGCCTGTGTACTTGTTCTCTACCCTCCTGGCCCCAAAAGCAGTCTTGAAGGAAATTCAGAACATACAACGCAACTTCATGTGGAATGGGTCAGGTGGAAACCGGAAGTGGGCCCTGGTAAAATGGGAAACTATATGCGCTCTGAAGGAGCAAGGGGGACTCAACCTCCACGATCCTGAAAAATTTAACCATGTTAATGGGGCCAAGATATGGTGGCGGGGGGTCACCCATAGCCAAGAACCCTGGGCAAAGCTTTGGCATATCAAATATGCTGAGGGATGGGACAAAGGTAACCTCGTCCACTTCTCTGAGAATGTTCCTGGATCACACATATGGAAAAATTTTGTCAAAGGAAGAAGTCTGGTTCAAGATAATAGTTTCTGGGAAATAAGAAATGGGCAGAGAGCTAAAGCCTGGGAAGATTCTTGGCAACAATTTCCGCCTCTAGTAGGTAATGTCAAAGTCCCCCCGCTCATCTAGGAGTGTGTCACTCAAAATAAAATCTTGGTTAAAGACCATTGGAAGGATTCCTGCACTGACCAAGAGTATAGGGTTTGGGCTTCTCGAGACTAGTGGGAACAATTTGGTCCTGAAAAGGAAGTTAACAAAATTGAAGAAAATTTAAACAACAAAAGAATTAGGATTCACATGGGGGAGGACAAGCTCCGCTGGGGCTTCGAACCAAAAGGAAATTTCTAAATCAAGGAAGCATACAACATCTGGACAGGCTATAATAATCTAGCTTCGGATAAGAAGTGGAAAAAACTATGGGATGCAAAATTATGGCCGAAAATTTCCATTTTCTTTTGGTTGGTAATCAAATGTCGAATCCTTATGAGAGAAAACCTTCAGAAGAAAGGAATGCAAGGACCTTACCGATGTTGTATGTGTACTATGGAGGAAGAAACCCTGAACCATCCTTGATTTGTGCCCTTTCGCTTCAAACTTGTAGGATCGTGGAGCGATTATCTTCAGAAGAACAAACAGGCAGAGAGACAATCCGGTTCAGACCATATGCGAATGGACAAAAGACTCATTTCAGAACCCCATTGTTAACAGACTCTGGCAGATCTTCCCATATTTTTTGGTATGGGAATTTTGGAAGGAGAGAAATTCTAGAACCTTCCGAGATAAATCTGGAACTGAAGACAGGGTTTGGAACTCTATCAGAAGAAAGTTGCTCGAAACTATGAAACTACAGTCTTGGGAAAATTTGGATTGGGAAGCCAATGCCACGGAGTCCCTCATACTGCAGACCTGGGGGATATCGGGGTCGATGAAATGCTATGGAAAACAAAGAAAGACGCCCATGGCAAGCTCTAGTCCTTAATTTTGGTCCCCCCCTCCGGTTGGTTTTTTTTAATTGAACTTTGACGGGGCCTCAAAAGGAAATCTTGGGTCGGCTGGTTATGGATGTGTGATCAGAAATCACTTGGGTGAGATGCTATGTTTCAAAACTGGTTTCATCGGAACGGACTCTAACAATGTTGCCAAACTGGAGGGTTTGCTCCAAGGAATCCATATGGCTGGTACCCAGAACTGGACCCCACTTTTGGTTGAAGGTGACTCTAAGATCATCCTCCACATGCAAATGGCGATCCATCATGGAAAACCGAGCTCCAAGGTAGCATCATCATGGCGACCAAAAGGGAGGTTGGAGAAGTTAGCTACGATCTTAAACCCCAGAATTGCCCTTACCTCACCCATGTCAAGCATATTGGTAATAAGTTGGCGGACCTCGGGACTGGTAACCATAACGCCATTTGTGCCAACTTGTGGGAGGACCTGACTGATACAACTTCTCAGGACAGGTGCAAGGAAACTTTACTTCGGGAAATTATGTGTTATCACAATGAAAAGGATACCCAACATCAGGCGAGTCCTAGCCTAGCCACGTGACATCTCTCCCTTCATGGAAAGCTGCGGAAGATCTAAGGGGAAGGCATCAGGACCTGAATCAACATTTAATCTGGTTTTATTCTCAGTCTTGTCATGGCTTGTGTTCATGATCGCAGTTATGAATGTTGGAAGTGGAGGATCCATCCATCTGCTGGGTGGATATCTCTGAAGGACTGCGAGGTACGAGCTGACTTCAATGGAAGGTATGATGTTAATTATGGTTTGGGATGGAAAATTTCCTTATAAGGATTGGAAAGGTTTTTCTCTGCATGCATTTGGCCACTCATATTTCAAGAGGAAATGCTCAAGGATTTCAAATTATGGACGACCAGCGTTCGCTGGAAGAGGCGAATTCCACCCATGGTCGTCCCCTGAGGCGTAAAAGGGAAGAGTTCCCTTTAGATGATAGTAGCAGAGTCTCTTGCGCTCATAAGAAAGCTCGGTGGGAATCTCGGATTTTTGAACTGGGCTTACCTTTTGCTGTGCAGAAGGAAATTCAAGGAGTGGAGCAACAACTTTAGAAAAAGTTGGACAAAGACACCCTGCAAGAGGAGTGTCGGAAGGTGGAAAATTTGGTCATGGACTCGAGGAACACTGCCAGTCGCTTAAGCTTGTATGAGCGGACTGTGGCCCTTTATTGGGTGATGAAAAACTTGGTGGGGCATGTTCTTTGGGACCGTGTGGAAAAAAATGATGGAGGAGAGCCGAAGGATAAGCTCCAGAATGCGCTTCAGGCCGAGTCTAAGGAGCTGAACCGGAAGATGGATTTCTTGCTGCACTCCATGGGCCTCCGTGTTCCTTCTTCTACCACACTTGCGTCGGAAGATAATCTTCAAGGCCACTTCCCGGACTTGCCTTATATTTTATTGTAATGTTGTAATGCTCCTTAGGGATCGGGGGTTGTTTTTCTTATGTAGTTGGTGCTGCTGTGTGGGTTTCCACCACTATGTCTTGGATCAGGGGTTGTTTTTCTTATGTAGTTGGTGCTGCTGTGTGGGTTTCCACCACTATGTCTTGGATCGGGGGTTGTTTTTCTTATGTAGTTGGTGCTGTTGTCTGGGTTTCCACCACTATGTCTTGTCTGTGATTGCTCAGTTCTGGGTTTAATAGTCTTTCTGTTAGGAAGTTTTTGGGTGATCTAAAGGTTGTATCGGCTGATAGTTACAACTTCTGTAAGTTGAGTTTTTTGTTATAGGTAGAACAATCTTTCAACATCTATCTCTTTGTAAGGTCTAAGAGCTGTGATTCGCAGAAGATCTAGAGTGCTTCGGCCTGTTTTTGCTGGAATATAACCTCTCTTTTCTATATATAAATAAAAAATCCTTCTTACTTAAAAAAAAAAACATAACCTAAAAATATAGAGTCTAAATATTCTAGGTTTTCAATATTTTCGGCCTAGAATAAATAGGCCTCCTCAATAATGTTAACAAAACCCTAAATTTTGTTTATTATGTCGTGAGACGTATAAAGTTTGACATAGTTTCAGTTTTATTTATTAAATTTAATTTTATAGAAATTTATTTATTTGAAATACAGTTGATTAATGACGTTATTCTCAAATTTTCTACCCCAGAAGGCGGGGCACAATGTCGTCAGCGTCCTGTACACTGGTTTTATACATATTTTAATGCATCAACTGGCTGGCTGCGATTCGCTGACGCTCACTCGGAAAGCATATTAATATTTGATAATATACGTGATGCTAAAAACGAAAACCAATAACCAATAAAGACACGCAATTTTCAAGGAAATATTGAAATCTTCAAATCTGGGCACCCATCCAATTCACACTGCCAAGAAAAATAGGCCCAAACCTGAAAACTTAGTGTTGAACGAATCCTATGATTCTCCTTCACCGTAATTCAAACTAGTGGATCCAACCTCAACTCAGGAGAGCAAAGTGAACGCAATATATATATATATACACACTGCGTTTTAGATTCTGCCGGGCAAAATAAGATCTCGCCATGAACGGAATTTTATCTTGGCAATGCCAAGTCATATATTAAAAATCCTTTATTTTATTTTCTGACCATGTATCATCTGGGCTGTGGTTATAGTCCGAGAAAAAGGTGGGTGTATAATGCTATCAAGTTGGGTCAAACTAACTTTTTCCTGAAGCGTGTGTAGGGAGTTGTTTGTGCCACGCACGCACACATACAACAGCAATCCGCTGTTTTTTAATTTAACTAAATAAAATAAAATAAGATGCAAATAATATGAAACTAGTATTAAGTAGAAATCTGCCTATTAATATTTTAAATAATCAGTAAACAGCTCGAAGAAAGATCCAGTCTCAGTCGAATAGTCAACCGCAAGAGAATAGGTCAATATGAATAGGAGGTCAATGATTGTTAATTTTAATGGGCATCTACGCATAAAATACTTTGGTTGAAGAAAGACCAGTCTCAGTCAAACGGTTAACCGTCAGAGAATAGGTCAATATGAATAGGAGGTCAATGATTGTTTATTTTAATGGGCATCTACGCATAAAATACTTTGGTTGAAGAAAGACCAGTGTAAGTCAAACGGTTAACCGCCAGAGAATAGGTCAATATGAATAGGAGGCCAATGCTTATTTTAACGGGCATCTACGCATACAGTCTTAGTCAAACGGTTAACCGCCAGAGAATAGGTCAATATGAATAGGAAGCCAATGATTGTTTATTTTAATAGGCATCTATGCATAAAAGACTTTGCTTGATTGTGAAGGCTATATACTTTATTCAAACAACTCCACTCAAGAAAAATATCTAATTAAGGAATAACTAGAGTCGATGGTACTTTTATCTTCTCAGGTTTAAATATGAAATTGATATTTTGAATATTTACGCTGATAGGCGTATTCTTTCAACTTTTGGGGGTGGGGGCTGGGTGGCTGAATTATTAATTTTTTTTATAACTGACAGCCAAATTTTAATGATCAGAGAATATGCTTCGTCTTAAGCCCAAATGAAGCATCTAGATTTAATAACTTAACTCAGGTGCATGTTTAATTCCAACCGACCAACATAGTTATTTAAAAAAAAAATGAAAGTAAATTGAATCGACAACCTTTCCACCATTTGATAAATTAACCAGATAAAGAATGATGTGCGCCCGTTTTTTTTTAATCCTTCAATGGTTTCAGTGTAGGCGTTATAGGCCACGTTGAAGCAGCTGGAAGTGATCTCTATTCCTCACTCCAACAAGAAGACTGTGTAACTTCCTGTTTTGATACAGGTTTTAATAATCCACAGATGGTTTTCAGAATAATTGTGTCTACCTGTCACATTCCATAGAATCGATTATTGAAAAAACTTGTACTAACGCTCCACTCTCAGGCACTGTGTTTCCGTAGGGTTATATTTCTCCACTTCTTGGGTGTTTCAGTTTTGCCCTTGGTCGTTTCACTTTTTTGCAAGCAATTTTAGTTTCCACAGGCACAGATGGTGATAGCATGATTTTGGCTTTCTGGCCCCGCAACATTGTCTTCCAGGGACATCTAGAAGTCTGTGGTGGGCGAGATTAGTAGATCGAGTTTCTACAATACAATTCAATACATTGGTATGTGCTTCGAATGATCGAGTTGGTATCCAGTAAAAACCTTTGCAATTACATCTGAGATCAAACAGCTTTACCTTCAGGTAGCATCACCCGACCTACGCTCCAGTTTGGTGCTAAGATTCGTAGTTCCAATCGGGGTTTGGCTTATCAAGGCAGAACATCTTCACTTCTTCGAAAGACTGTGTTTTCTACCAGTAATTCATGGTTAAGTCTGGTGCTCTATTCCCTTTTTTGTTTGTTCTCTTTTACTCTACTAAAATAACCAAATAAACGAAGTCGCAACTCTATCCTGGCTTATTTTCTTTTTAAAATGACAAGAGGCTTTCGCGAGGACCTGCAACAGGCAGCCTTCCAAAACTGGTAAGCATTAAAACGTCTAAAACATCTCAAATGTTAGCTAGCAGGAACCCAGGAGGAAATAAGAGTCCCTCAGATGAGGCCGGTATCTTGGCGTTGAAAGCCATGGAAACACCTTCCATTTCAAGCCTAGAAAATTATATGTTTTAGAATTACAAGGTTTTGTATGGAATATCCATCGATGGTAGTTATGGTATTCTTAACTGAATTCGACCCAAGGCTTTGAGACCGTAATTCTTCCTAGACTGTAATAATGAATTAAAGGAAGATATACGCATTATTCTCTTTTATTAAAAGTCTATTAGCTTTAAAATTAGTTTTACGAATAGAAAGGAAAAGTTATTTCTATTTGAGAAAGGTTTTAACCAGTAAGGGTATTTTGTGTATGAAAATTCATAGCTAGCCCCATTTCAAAAGCCCAAAACAAAATAAACAGGCTCATCTTCTAGAATTTAACTTATGAAACGTTTAACAGTCATGTAGCTATATAACTCGAATAAAAAGCTCTGTAAATTTTCCTTTACAAATTTAATCACCGGTTAAAAGATTCAAGTTCTAAAACTGTTTTATGAGCACTGATTAACAACTTAGTTAAGAACTCTTTAACGAAATAATGAACACAATCCTCCACTTATAAAGACGCAATCCACACCAACTTGATGTGAAGTGGTGGAGGTTTCGAGGTGTGAAGTGAATGTTGTGAAGTGCAAAGAAAATTGAAACGTTTTTCTCTCCATTATCAATTCAACCGACGTCTTTTAACTTTTCAATCCTTCAGACTGCCAATGCTTCATGGATTTCCGTGTGTGAAGTGAAGGGCCTCCAAGTGAAACAATTTCACTCTCCACTATCTATTCAACCACGACTTTCAGTTATAAATCAAGACCACGAATTCACAAAAATTAATAGAAGGGAAGAGATTTAATGGACCACGAAAAAGTTTTCACAAAGGTCCAATCAAAAGAAGTAGGGTTTTTTTTTAATGCAGTTGTTTGTTGGTGCATAGAAAGCACAAACATATTAATATCTCAATATTTATAGCATCATAAAGATTGTTTGTAAATGCAGCCGTTCTTATTGTCGGTGGAGATAAAGCACAACCAGATTGATAGCTGCCCGGCCAAAATTAGATGGAAAGAACTGAGATTTGATTTGTATTTAAATTGTGCAGTATCTCAATGAATTAGAGATTTTGAATAGTGTCTAGAGGTAATGTGTGTGCAGACAAAGCAAGATGGCTCTATTTTAGGCGAGAAGGCCCTCAAGGCTAAACCTTTTGGAAATGGTGCTGTGAGTAATTGTGTTCTTAGGGCCCGAGAGAAATCTTGCATAGCTGGGTGGATGATGTTGGTATGAACCCAAATCATTTACAACAATATTGAATTGAAAATTAGTTTATTGATGATTATGTTTTCGTGCATGTGTTTTACACTTTTTTCCCAAATTGCAGGCCACATCTAAGGAGCCGTCAATGATTTATGGAAGAATGTTATCTCTTCTCCATCTAAGGTTCATTTGGTACTGTTGCAAGCAAGATCTAGAAGTTGTCCAGGATTTATGCAAGAATGTTAAATGTTTGTTATCTAAGTTAGGAATTGGTTGCGAATCGAGATCTAGAACTTGTCCAAGATTTAAGCAAGAATGTTAAATGTTTGATATCTAAGTTAGCAATTGGTTCTGCAAATTGGTGAAAGACTATTAAAACAAGAGTAAAAAAATACAAGTGAGAATGTTTTAAGCATTTCTGTTACTGTATGCGCAAAAATGTTTGATATCTTTAAGTTTTGGTTCTGCAAATCGGTGAAAGCCACTATTAAAAGACGAGTCATAAAATAGAAGTGAGATTTTTTTAACCATTTATGCATGCGCAAATAATTTTTGTTTTGTTGGACATTGGATATAGCAAGAAAAAATTGTACATATCTAAAATCTAAATCCAATCTATTCAGTTTTACAAAGATTTATGTTTTGTTGTGTTGGGCATTGGATATAGCAAGAAAAAATTTGTAGATATCTAAAATCTTAATAGACTCTCTTAAGTTTTACGGTTAATTAAAATCTTTGTTATTTATATTTTGTAAGTTTTAAAAATCTCTATCCATTTTGACATTGTTTATTTCAAAACTTAAAATCTATATCCATTTTGAAATTGTTTGTTTCAAAAAATTATTTTAAAATATGTCACTCTTAAAGTGAAAACCAAAAAACACAAAATGCAAATAAAATAATTATAAAATGTTGTATAAAACTATTAGAAAATAAAAACTCACTGCTCAAAGAAACATGGAAGAGGAAATAAAACACAAATCATGAAAGGGAAAATCATAATACTGTATAATCACATTAAAAACCAATGTTAATTACTATTAAATATTTATAAAAGCAAGCCATATTAATATTAATAAATCTCTGTTAAAATATTTAGAAAAGCATACTATTAAATCTCCATTAAAATATTTAGAAAAGCATACTATTAAACCTTAGCATATTTTTTAAGAGTTGTTGACCAGTACACAAGTTTAGATGCATTCAAAGATATTCTTATTCATGGCAAAATCATTCAAAAATTAAACATTAACCCGTGCATATTGCATTAATTCTAAAAAACTATGTAAAACACAAGATTCTTTTGTATATTTATTTTAATTTTTTTTATATATCATTTTGAATCTGTTTGTATATTTATTTTAAAACTTCTTTAATTCCTTCTTAATTTCATTTAAAAAGAATTCCTTAAGTAACACATGAATGAATTGAGCAAGCTTATGCTAAGTTAGTAAATAATTTATTATTTCATTCTTTCTGTTTTGAAGCATTCAAATCAACATTATTGTTGTAATATTTAATATATTTTTCATAATTATCTAATTTTATTTTTATTTTATAATTATTATTGTTGTAATCATTTAAAATACTTTTTCTAATTATCGAATTTTATTTTTATTTTTAAAAACACATTTATAAAAATCTATAAAAAATTAATTAAAATTAACATTTTATTTTGAAAATTAAAATACATTTATATCAATCTTTAAAAAATAAATTAAAATTAACACCTTATTTTCAAATATTTTCTAACTATCAACCATAATCTTAACCATAACTTTATTTAATTAAAGATATCAAACTTTATGGCTATCAAACATAATCTTATTTACTTTAATATATCCAACTTTCTCTCAATCAATACATATATAAAAAAATTATCTTAATTCATACAATATAAAAATAAGATTAATTTAAAAAAAAAATTACTAAAGATTTAAAAAATATTTATCAAATTTTAAGAAATCAAAATAATTGAAAATTAAATAAAATTGAAATATTACAAACATTTTATTTATATTAATTTTGTTAATAATAGTAAAATTAGTAGTACTAACATTATGACCAAAGTTCATGAAATTGGTTTAACCATGGTCAATCATAAACAATTATAGTCATTTATGGTCAGCAAAGAACAACCATATTCAACGATGAATAACCATAAATAATCATGGTCATCCATTGTAGACCATGAAAAACCATCGTCAATAAACTATAGTCAACCATCGTGAATCTTGGAGAACCAAAGTCAAACATATTCAACCATATTAAACCGAAGTCAACATGGGTCAATGATATTCAACCATGGTCAAGCCTCATTGACCATTGTCAACCACAATAATTCGTGGTTAACCATGGTCAACAAAAGTCAACCATGGTTGGCCTAAGTTAACCATAGTCAACCATGGTCTATCACAGTTTGCTATGGTAAACCATGTCCAGCCAAAGTCAATTATGGTCAATTAAAGTCAACTATAGTCAACCATAGTCGCCCATGGTCAACGATGTTCATCCATGTTCAACAAAAGTCAAACATGGTCTACCATGTTAAACATTGTTCAACCAAAGTTAACTATAGTCAACCATAATCATCCATAGTCAACCAAAGACTAATAGGGAAAACCATAGTCAACCAAAGAACAATAGGGAAAACCATGGTAAATAATAGGGAATCATGGTCGACCGAATTCAACCATGGTCAACCATTTTAAACCATGGATAACCAAAGTCAACCATAGTCAACCCATGGAAACTAGTGTCAACCATGGTCAACTATGTTTAACCATTGTCAACCATAGTCGATCATGCTTAACCAAGGTCAAGCAAAGTCAACGATGGCCATTGAGAGTCATCCATGGTGAGCCATGTCAACCAAAGTCAACAATAGCCAATGAGAGTCAGCCATGGTGAACCAAGTCAACCAAAGTCACCCATGGTTAACCAAAGCTAGCCATGTTTAACCATACTCATCGAAATTCAACTATGGTAAACAAAAGTCAACTATAGCCAACCAAAGTCAACCATGATAAACCAAAAGTCAAGCATCGCCAACCAAAGTCAACCAATGTCAACCATAGACAACCAATGTCAACCATGGTCAATGATGGTCAACCAATGTCAACCATGGTCAATGATGGTCAACCAATGTCAACCATGGTCAACCGTAGTCAAATACAATGAAAAAATGGTCAACCCTAGGCAGATACTACGGTTGACTAATCACTCTTTGTATCTGACTATGGTTGACCATGGTTGTCATTGGTTGACCATCGTTGGCCATGGCTGACTATGGTTGTTTATGGTTGACCATGGTTCACATTGGTTGTGCATCGTTGACTTTGGTTTACCATGGTTGACTCTATAATGGTCAACCAAAGTTAAACATAAACAACCAAAAGTTTATGGTCAACTATAGAGAACCAAAAGTCAACCAAAGTTAACTATAAATAACCAAAACTAAACCATAGATCACCAAAAGTCAACCATAGCAAACCAAAAGTCTACCAAAGTTAACCACAGACAACTAAAAGTCACCCATAGATGACAAAAAGTTTATGGTCAACCATAAACTATCCAAATTCAACCATGGTCAACCATGATCAACTAAATTCAACCATACTTTACAATGGTCAACCATGGCTGCCAACCAAATTATACTAAAGGTCAACCAAAGTCAACTAACACCAACCATGGTATAGTAAAGGTAAACCGAAGCCAACTAACGTCAACCATGGTAAACCAAACTAAACCAAAGCCATCCATGGTCAGACAAATTCAACCAATGTCAACCATGGTCAACCAAAAGTCAACTTTGGTCATCCAAAGTCAACTAAAGGTCAACCAAAGTCAACTAATTTAAACCATGGTAAACTAGAGTCAACTATAGTCAACCATGCTCAACCATTGTCAGCCAAAGTCAATCATTGTTAACGAGAGTCAATCATTGTCAACCATGGTCGACCAAAGTCAACATGGTCAGCTAAAGTCAACCATGGTCAACCAAAGTCAACTATGATTAATGAAAGTCAACCATGGTCAACCAAAGGCACCCATGGTCAACCAAATTCAACCATTGTCAATCATGGTAAACCATAGAGAAGTGAACCAAATCCAACCATGGTAAACAAAACACAATGATGGTCAACCATAGTTAACCAAAGGTCAACAAAAGTCAACCATCGCTGACATTGGTTGATCAAACATAGTCAAATATGGTCAAACATGGTCAAATATGGTCAGCCATAGATATGGTCAAATATGTCTAATAATGCTAAATATGTCTAATAATGCCTAATCATGTTTAAACATATTTGACCATGTTTGACCATGGTCAACCATGGTTGATCAACCAATGTGAGCGATGGTTAACTTTTATTCACCTTTGGTTAACTATGGTTGACCATGGTTGGATTTGGTTCACTTCTCTATGGTTTACCATGATTGACAATGGTTTCCCAAGCATATTTAATGTGGCTTAGTAAGATTAGTTTACATTAAGCATTAAACATTAGACATTATTAAGCATTATTAAACATTAAACATTAGACATTATTAAACATTATTATTATTATTATCATTTTCATAACTATTATTATACATTATTAGACATTAACATTATTAAATATTATTAACATTATTAGACATTATTACAATTATTTTTCATTATTTGTCTTATTTTCTTTTATAAGTATTATAATTATATTTTCTTATTTATAATTATTTTTATTATTATCAAATATTTAAAAAATTATTATTTTATAATTATAATAATATTAATTATTATTATTATTATTATTATTATAAAAAAAAATCAAATTATTATTATTATTATTATAAAAAAAAATCAAATTATTATTATTGTGAATCCTTATTATTAATTATTTTCATTTATTATTATTTTAATATAAATATATTTCTTATTTATAATAATAATAATAATTATAATAAAATATTTTTTTTTATATTTATTATTGTTATTATAATAAATAATTTCAATATTT